>CM028137.1:432267500-433472500 GCA_016271365.2 Neoceratodus forsteri | reverse complement strand
TCCAACCTGGTGATCAAAGAATTTGCAGCCTCACAGTTCAAGAATTTTTGTCCCCGAGGATTTTCTAAATTCTTTGATCGCACGGTCCACCATTTTGTTTTTAAATTTCCAATCAGAAAAACACAAATATCTTGGCTCAGGGGTCACTTCTGAAGTAAAACTTGGATGGGTTTTACTCAGGGAGCTCCAATCAATCGAGTCATGCCTTTGGTTTCTTCCAAATCAGTCAAAAAATAGAGTTATAAGCTTTTAAAATCTTAATTCGCGGCTCGGTAATGATCTTTGATTGCGATCCTGCAAATTCTTTGAGCGTGAGATTTTTTGATCGCGATCTTGCATTGCAACCTAAAAATACAAATATCTCAGCTCAGGGATGGGCTAGGGGACACAAATGAGGGGGGTTTTGGTCAAGAGGGTCCGTTCTATCAAGGCATGGTGTTGGTTGATTTCAAATTGGTGAAAAATTCGTGTTTCAACATTTTTTATTCTTTGATCGTAAGTATGCAATTTCTTTGATCTTGAGCCTGCAAATTCTTTGATCGTGAGATTCTTTGATTGTGATCATGCATCGTGAGTGAGGGACAAGATGGCCAGATTAAAAAATCTATTTTCTCAGCCCAGGGGAGTCCTAGGAAGTCAAATGAGGGTGGGTTTTACTCAGGGGGCTTCGTTCTGTCGAACCATGGTGGCAGTTAACTGCAATTACTTCAATTTTTTTATTTATGGCATTTTTTATTCTTTGTTCATGAGCCTGCAAATTCTTTGATTGCGAGCCTGCAAATTCTTTGATCGTGAGATTCTTTGATTGCGATCATGCATCGTGAGCGAGGGACGAGATGGCACAATTTACAAATACATTTTCTCAGCCCAGGTGTGTCCTAGGAAGTCAAATGAGGGTGGGTTTTACTCAGGGGACTTCGTTCTGTAGACCCATGGCAGTGCTTTACTGCAATTACTTCAATTTTTTGATTTGTAAGGTTTTTAATTCTTTGTTCGTGAGGCTGCACATTCTTTGATCATGAGAGTCTTTGATCACGATCTTTGATTGCAAAATAGGGACAAGATGGCCAGATTTTTTATAATGGAATAGATAAGGAAATTTTACTAATCTTTGACATTGAATATCTTGGAAACGGTTTGGTCTTTTTTCTTTAAATTTGGTGGGAAGAAAGGCAACATTCCACAGATGTGCCTTTGCTGGGCTGGTCAAAAATATTACAGGGTGGCAAAGCTACAGCACTACAAATCTGACACTTTTTCCCATAGGGTAACATTACGGTGTCCGCCGCATCACAGGAATTCTTTGCCGCCCTGCTGCAAAATAACTGTTTGATCTTTTGGGCTAGAATTTGGAGGGAAGAATGCCAACATCCCACAGATGTTCCTTTTTGTTGGCTTGATGAAAAATATTACAGGGCGGAAAGGTTACGGCACTCCGAATTTGACGCTTGTTCCCATAGGATAATATTATGGAGTCCGTCGCATGCTTCTGGGCTCGTATCTCGGAAATGGTGCGAGATACGGACTTTTCGTCACAAAAATGCTTAGCCCCCCAACACATAGGGGCTAAATACAAAACTAGCCAGGAAAGTCATAACTCATACGAAATTTAAATTTTTTTTCTACGTCGTACAGTTCCTGAGATATAAGCAATTTAGCATTCCAAGTCCGAATTTTCTGCTCCGAGGTCAATTATTATGCATACATTCTTTGTTTTCACTCTGTTTTTCAATGCAGTTTTTGGGGAAAAGACGGGTGTGCCCTTTCATTACTGTGCAAGTTAGCATTTCCAGTTGCACTTCCATTACCGTTCACATCATCGTTCCCGTCTATGCCACTGTGTGCATTACGGTTTGTGTTTTCACTTGCGCTTGCATTTCTGTTACTGTTTTGTTTTGGCATTATTGTTGCTATTACTGTTACCATTTGCATTTTGCAATTCTTGGAGGTATGTGCTGGTACGTTATGGTTGCGTTTACATATCATGCATTTCTGTTTAGCTTGTGTTTCCTTTGGCTTTATTGTTGCTGTTAGCATTACCATTTGCATTTACAATTGTGGTACCATGACCATGCATGTAATGGTTTGTGTTTCCGTATTGCGCTTACATTTGCATTTCTGTAACTGTTTCCTTTGGCATTATTCTTGCTGTTACTGTTACCATTTGCATTTACAACTGCGGTACCGTGTCCGTACACATTACAGTTTGCATTTCCATACACACTTGCGTTTGCGTTTCTGTCTCCTTTGGCATTTATTGTTGCTGTTACAGTTATCATTTGCATTTCCAGTTGTGGTACCTTGAATGTGCACGTTACCAGTTGTGTTCCGTATGCACTTCCGTTTGCGTCTCCGTTTCCGTCACTGTTCGCTTTGGCATCACTTTGCTCTTGCATTTCTATTACTGTTTGTGTTACCATTTACATTTGCGTCACCATGTGAGTAACCATTTGCACTTGCATTTGCATTGCACTTACTGTTACTATGTTACACAAAATCATGTGGTGGGAGCCCAAAGGGCCCCCCGCTCCCACCAACTTGCACAACTTTCTATTTTTCTATTCTTTCTTAAAAAGTAAGGAAATTCTATGCAAAAAACTTTGTTAATGCATCAGTTAGGGTTCTTCTACAGTGATAAAAGTGAGGAACTTTGACATTAGGGTTCCCACCTCTTGCACCCACCCTCCACCCTATCCCCACCAACAGGCACCAGGGTGTGTGTTGGGGTCATCGGTCTTAACTCTTACCCCATTCTCCTACACTGCACCACCTCAGCTTGTTTACACATGGGATGGGGTGAGAGTTAGGGCCAATGACCCCAACGCACACCCCAATGCCAGTTGGTGGGGGCAAGGTGGGGGTGGGGTAGGAACCATAATATTGAATTTCCTCACATTTGTCACTGTAGAAGAACCCTAACTGATGTATTAACAAAGTTATTTGCACATATGTGTGTACATATATATATATATATATATATATGTGTGTGTGTGTATCTATATATAGGAGATACATGATGGGCAGGCGTGTGATATGGATAATATTCTCACTCCTACAGAGTGAGCTCTGGATATTTCACAAGTGCCAAAGGCATGAGTGAGATCATCCAGAGCTCATGATGCAGGAGTGAGAATATTTTCCATAACACACACTATCTGCCCCATCATGAGTGCTATTTATGCAATGGGGGTAAGAGCTTCAGAAATATAGTTATTTTTTTTTGTTTGCTCTTTTATTTTAGTGTTTGGTAATTGGGTAAACTTGTAGTGGTAATTTGGGGGCACTGAGTAGTTAAGTGATTTGTTCAGAATCATACAGTGTAGAAGTGGAATTTGTGAGAGTCAAACCCAGGTCTAGTATGCTGGATGTATCAAGGTTGTTCAAAGCTCATTACTCTAACCTCTAGGCTATCCTGAGAGCACTGTTTGTGATTGTTCTTTAGTGTGTGTGTGAGTGTTTCTGATTGGGCTGGGAGTGTTAGACACACAATGGGAAACAGGTGAATGTGTTAGGCAATGCTAATTGAGTTAGTGTCAGCTTGCAGTGAGAAACAGAAAATGTGTGGTGCAGTACTGTGATTTAGAGTCAGTCTGAAGTGACAAACAGAAACTGTGTGGTGAAATACTATGATTTAGAGTCAATTTGCAGTTAGAAACAGAAACTGTGTGTTGCAGCACTGTGACTTAGAAAGTAATCTTTCTTGAATTTGTGAGTAGCATAGTAATTGGCTATGAGTTGTTGAAACACTATGGGAAACAAGTGAGTGTCCTTTGCAATGTTAATAGTTACTTGCAAGTAGCAGTGAGAAACAGATTTGTGAAAGAGTTCAGTTTAGAATGCAGACTGTGGTTAGTGAGTGAGTGGTGACATCAGCACAGTTTGTATAAACGTCATGTATCACACTCTAGTGATGTCATAAGCATTCATCACACTCTCATGGAAATAGCTACATTTTATTACTCACCCTTATTGTATAAACATATATAAATATATATATACTGTATATACATATATTTATACAATGAGTGTGAGACATATTACAGTGAGATAAAGCAGGTTATTTTCACTGCAGTGAAATAAATCCTGATGACATCAGCAGAGTTAAAATATATGTCATTTGTTACACTCCTGGAAACCATTTTGCAACAATGAGGCCCCCATTGTATAAATAGGATACATGATGTGCACTCGTGTGATATGGGAAATATGTTCAGTCCTCTACAGTGACCTCTGAAACCTCACTCATGGCTTCGCCACTCATGAGCATTCAGAGGTCACTCTAAAGGAGTGAAAATATTTTCTATATCACACTTGTGCCCATCATGTACCCTCTATATATACATACACATATATATATATATATGGATATATAGATAGATAGATATAGATATATCTATCTATCTATATATATATATCTATATATATCCCTGGTGGTCTAGTGGACTCCCTGCCCCAGTCCCCATTTTATTAAACTAATCACCTCCCTGGTGATCTAGCAGACCTCCAAGCCCCGATCGACCCATATAATAAAATGTCTTTCCCTGGTAGTCTAGCGGACCTCCTCCCTATCCTCAATGTGCCCATACAATGTAAAGATATTTTATTTTTATTTTTATTTTCAGAAGTAATCAGAATTACAACCCTTTGAGTCAGGGACTCATTTACAAAGGCTCCTCCTCAGGAAAACAAATATATTAATAGCAAGCAACAGAAAACAACGCAAATGAGCTAAAATAAAAGCAAACAGTCAAAATTAAGGGCTGGTTACAAAGGCCACACATCAAGGTAAATTAGCAATAATAAACAGACATAAACAATAATGTGGGCTATAATGAGTCAAAATAAGGCAGAGTCAAAAATAGGCAGACTGTGAGGAGTAAAGGCAGGGGAAAACTCAGCCAGGGCAGTCACAGCAGCGGGAAGAGAAGAAGTGGTTCTTGACAGCAGTTTTAAAAGGCCCCAATCTTGGTAAGGAGGTGATAGCAACAGGCAGGGAATTGTACCAGGTTAGTGCACGGTAACAGAATGACCTCTGTGCAAGAGAGGTCCTAACTCTGGGGACTTGCAGAGGACAGTGCTGTGGGTAGAGAGGGAGGGGTTAGATAGGCTTATGATAGAAAACAGACCAGAGAGAGTCAGTCCTGCAGTGATTTATCTGATCAAGAGGCAAGATTGATAGATAAGCCTTTCCTCCCGATTAAGGATGTTAGAGAGGGAATACAGTGTGCAAGTATGGGTAAGATGTGGGGAACCTGTAAGCAGCCAGCAGGCCTTATTGAGGGATAGCTTAATGTTGTGCAGAGCAGTGTTGTCAGCAGCACCATAAATAAGCAGACCATAATCCACAAGGGCAGTACCAAGGATGAGATGGCCAGCCTTAGCACTTCAGTCGGGAGACAGTCATGATGGCGATGCAGTAGGCCTATCCTAGAGTTGATGGGAGGAGCAAAGGGAGCAGATGGGGTCATGGAAGGAAAGGGAGGAATCAAAGAGAATGCCAAGATATTTGAAGGAGGAGGTTTGTTCAAGGGGGAAGAGGGTACTAGATAAAACCCGGAGTGGATAATCTTTACATTTACACTGATTATGTGCAAACAGCATGGTTTTAGTTTTCTTTAAGTTCAAAACCAGCCTGTCATCAGAGAACCAGCATTCATCCTGGGTGAAGGAGTCTTGCAGGGAGTTTTGTTGGAGGAGTGGGTCAGTGTGTGAGTCAAACAGGACAGCGTCATCTGCATAAAGTAGAACGTTTCCATTACAAGCAGAGGGGACAGAATTCAGATAGAGGCTAAAAAGCAAGGGCCCTAAGATGGAGCCCTGGGGAACACTGGAATGGTTTTGTCGGGGGCAGTAGATGGTAGGCCCGATTTTGGCACAGGAGGAAAGATAGCTGGAGAACCAATTCAACTCACCCTGTGAGAGGCCAAGGGGTTGGAGAGAAAAAAGGAGAAGAGAGTGGTGGACAGTGTCGAACGCTTTTGGCAAGTCAGTGAAGACAGAGCCAACAACTTGATCTTTGTCAAGAGCAGTGTGAAGGAAACTGGAGAATTCAATAAGGGCAGTAGTGGTGCTGTGTGCACGACAAAAAATGTGTTGTTCAAGGCAGAGGAGGTTATAGGTGGAGAGATAGTCAGAGAGCTGATCGGCCATGATCTTTTCCACAACCTTGGAGAGAGGGGGGAGGATGGAGATCATGTGATAGTTGCTGGGTTAGGTCTGATCACCAGATTTATGAAGAGGGCAAGGGGGAATTGACTGAGGAAGAGGGAGCAGTTCAGCAATTTCATAAGGGGTCTGAGGACAGCATCTAGGACTCTTTTAAGCTGTTTGGTGTTGAGGAGAATCACTGCTATGACCTGTGCCCTTAAGTGATCTGAGAAGGTAGGGCCTTGCTTCATGAGGGGAGAGGGCCTTGAAGTATAATGGGGGATGAGCAACTCGATTGGAGGAGGGGGGGTGCGACTGGGTCAAAAACATTTTGAAGGAGGACAGCCAAGAGGTCATAGAAGGAACTACTTAAGCAGTCAGCAATAGCCATAGGATTAGTAGACAAGGCACCGTTAACAAAGAAATTGGCTGGAGGGGGGGGGTCACAGCCTTGCCATTAAGTTCCTTGATATTGTTCAATAAATTATGGGATGAGCCCCAGGAGGAGGCAAGGGTGGATCTGTAGTGTTCAGCCTTGGCTTTATGGATAGTTCAGATACATTTGTTTCTAGCAGTATGGTAAGCTTGCCTGTCCGCAGTCCTACCAGATTCAACAGCCCTATGCCAAAGGTTGTCTCTGTCACACATGAGAACAAGCAGAGATGGAGTGACCCAAGGAGATTCATGGTCCTTGGAGACAACTTTGGAAAGTGGAGCAAAGGTGTCACAGGCTTTGTTCAAAACTTGGATAAAATAGAGAAGGGTGGAGTCAATGTCAGGGACATGATCAATGGGGGACCAATCAAAACCAGCAAGGTACTCTTTTAGTTGGGCAAGTTTACCAGGGTGTAAGAGATGATGAGTGGACAGTTTGGGTGGATGCTTAGGCATCATGCCTGACCAGGAAAAAGTGATAGGGGAGTGATCACTGAGCACTTCAGGGAACACAGCGAGGTTGAAGATCTTGTGGGTTTGTTGGACAGAACAAATACCTGGTGGTCTAGTGGACCCCACCCCAGCAGGCAAAGCCCCACCACCCATGAACAGCAAAGTCCTGCACCCCCAGAGCAAACTAAAGTAAATACTTTATTTTCAAACAATTCAGACAGCAAAATGCCAGATGAAGTACCACAAACAACACTATTAGCCACAACCATGATCCAGGTGCCCAAGCACTTCCCCCTCATTCAGGCTTTGTCAGAGGGCCCTACCACCCTACTCCCCTGTACCATCCCCGAGCTGGCATCCAGCACAGCATCCGCTCACCACCATGGCCAGCCACTGACTGAGTTGTCGAGGAGCACATAATGTACACAATAGGCACTCACTGACAGTTCACCTCAGTTGAGTTGAAGGGGCCCTAAAAGGATGTCAAGTTTCATGACATTTGGATGAGTGGTGGGGAAGATATAGGGGGCTGAAATTCTGGCAATTTTCTATTCAAGTGAACATTTCCAAACATATTTCAATACTTACAACTAGAGATGTGCAAAGTCAACATCATTTGCAAAATTTGCTAATTCATGGAGCACAGATCCACCATGAAGTGTGGAATTTCAGAGGTGAAATTCCACATTTTGCGGCACAAATTACTGTCTATTAGTAGTGGGTGCCCCCCACTGATTCATTTTACTAGCCTATTTGTCGCATAGCAGGATGTGAGTTTTTTTGCCATCATATCCATCTTTTTGACACATTCTCATGTGTCAGTTTTCATAGAAATTTCTAAATAGTACAGCAGCCAATTTTAGAAATTCGAGGAGCTCCATAGTGCAGCTGACAACTTTATATTGAGCAACTATGACCCAGACTCAATATTGATTGGCTATGCATCAAACAACCTCATGTTTTGTGGCTAGGGCTTTAAGAAGACTAATTACAGGCGCAATGGTTCAATATGCATGAACAGGATGGCCCAGTGGTGCTGAGGGTTGAGGCGCTGGATGCCACACCTCGCGTTACGCCATTGACCCTGGTTCTGGAATGAGCATGGACCGACAGGGGTTGGCAGGGGAGAGAGAAGATCGAGCATCTGAAGGACTGCTCTCCTCTCTCAGAGTGGGATCCAGGGGTAGCCTGGTGTGGCAGTGGCCCCCCGGTGGAGACTGATGGCACTGCTATGCACAGAGGCTCACTAGTAAGCAAGGGGTAGACATCGGGCAGCTGCCTTCCGGACGTGGGTGGGAGCTCCCACGTCTCAGGCTGGGCAGCATTGCAAATCCCACATTGCGGGCATAAACACTACAAAAATCCCCTCAGGTCTGGCTAGGCGATGGCCCTCCCAGAGCCATGCCGCCACATGCCCAACACTAGAGCCCTTCAACCGCCTCTTCGATACTCCTTGGGCCCTATGTCCCCAGGGGGTCTCGAGGAGAAAAGTAATGTCCTTGAGGATGGTGGGGCTCACAGTGGGTGGTACAGCGACATTGGCCAGTGGAGAGTCCTGAAAGAGTTCCGGCTCCGGGGTCGATAAAAAGTGAGTTGAAAAAAAAAATATGCACGAACAAATGAAAGCAGACTATGATAATACGCAAAATGGGTGACTTGTAGTTTTGACTGAGACATTAGAGAGTAGGGAGACATGGTATAAAGGCTTATCCTGTTTCACTGAAAAATTGCCCTTACAAATGTTATGATGATACGAGATTAATGGTATGGTATTCACAAAAGCATCAAAGTTGAAAACATTTTTGATTATACCAAGAAAAAGTTTTAGCTATTCATCATATTACAGTTGTTTGGCTCTGAATATCATTTTGTGTTATCTTGCAGTTCAGGGTATATTTAGACATATTTTGGAATGATTGCTAAAAGGAAAGGCCGCAAAGCTATTACATACATACATAGATACATAGAAACTGTCAGCAGATAAGGGCCTATGGCCCACCCACTCTGCCATTTGAGCTTGTAAGTTCACTTTATGTTTTCCTATAAGTCTGCTGCCCCTTAACCCTGACCTCCAGAATTCCCTTATGTCTATCCCATGGATTCTTAAATCCCTTGATTGTTCCAGCCCCCACCACTTCCTCTGGCAGGGTGTTCCTTATTCTATGGTGAAGTGCTACAGCCACACAAGGGAGGATGCCAATGACTTGAAACATTTTGATCATGCTGGAGCAAAAAAAAAAAAAAATGAACACGGTTTCTATTCTGTAGTGCTTTTTTTCAACAATCATTTTTATTTAACTAATTATTTATGAACAATACATTCATACACATTTTTTAATGTCTTTAGCATAATGTAAAACATAATAAACAGATATTAAAAATAGTGAATAATATATTATATATTTAGACCGAAAATATATAAATCACATACCCCCCTCCCTACTCCCACACTACTCAGTATTTTTTCATCTCTGGGGAATTAAAATAAAATCAATATGGCATTCATTTAGAGCTGTAAAAGGAGGAGGCCTATCTACTACAGGGGTCATTGGGACTATCAATTAATTTCTAGCTATGGATATGGAGCAGGGGTATATGCCACCCAGATCAATCCCTCCTGGATTCTCATGATAGGTGATCTACTATTTTGTAATTCTTTCCAGGGTGTTCCATAAGGATCATCTGTATTATGTTTTGAATCATATACTAGTTTTTCAAATAACAGAGTTTAATTGAAAATAGCCCACCATTTATGAAAATCAAAATGCAGAAGTTCTTTATCTTTCCAGTGATCAATGATCAACCATTTTGTTGCCATAGTAGCCAACATAAATGTCTTTTTTTGTGTTAAATTCCACTCTAAATCTAGCAAATTATTAAATACAAATGTGTCTTAGTCAAGAGGGGAAGTCAAGTTCAGTGCAGAACTTAGTATCCGTTGTGTTGTTACCCACCATGCTTTAATTTTGGGTCACAGCCAAAAGCAATGTGTTAATGCACCTTTACTGCTGCAGCCATGCCAACAGGTTTCTGTGTATTCTTTATTTATCTTGAAAATTTGAGAGGGAGTTAAATAGGCACTATCCAAGATTTTACGTTGCAGAGATTTATTCTGTGCTGAACTATATCTTTATTATTTTGATTCTTATAAGTTCCCACTAATTTTGTGTCAGGATAGTGCCTGTTTCTACATTCTGCTTTACATTTATTTATTAAAAGTGGAACATTTCTTTCTAATAGTGGTTGGCAAAGTGCCTAAAATTCGCTACGCTTAGCATTTAGTGTAGAACCCGAATTTCGCATAATACTCCACAAAGCGTCTTGAAATAACACAAATTTCCTATTGTTCTGAATGGACTTTGTGTCACTTTGCCTTGTTTTTGTACCCTTTAAGGCAAATTTTGCAGTGAATCATGGGATATAAGGTCACATGGGCTCTATATTGTCTTGCACAGCCTCAGTTCATCATAGTGTATGTAGTGGAAAGCTGGAGACAGTTTGCTCTCAGAGCTCTTTGACTCAGACCATTGAAAAACCTTTAAAAATGCCTTTTTGCCACAAAAGTTTGTGTCAACATTTAGTAGACCAATTGTAATAAACCCTTATGTGGTTATATCATCAAGCATTTATTGATTTTCTGTGAATATTGAATGTTAATTTAGTTGATTCAGTGTCTGTACTGAGAGACACTGTAAAAGTGTGCTTCAGTGAGGGGTGGATCTGTGATATAGAAGGGAGAGTAGTGAGAAAGGCAGTTTTTCCAAGTGTTGTTGGCTAGTGTTTTATTACTTTTGTGTTGAGGTACATGCAGGACAACTTCACTTAATTGTTTTTAAGTTTTTTCTGTTTGCTGGGATATTTTCTTTCAGTCGTTTTAAAAGACTATCTGTGTTGTACTTTACTGAACAGTTAAAGTTTCTGTGCCTGACTTTTAATCTGTGTGCATGATGTCAATTGATATGCATTCTATGGCAGCACCGCAATTGCAGTACTCTGAATTTTTCAGCCTGTCTGCAATATTTTTCCCTGCTTCTGTATAGGTAGCTACTGCTATCCTCCCCCCCCCCATCAAAACAAGGTATTGTTCTTTGACTGTCAGATTTTTGAAGACTGGTTAAGGATTGCAGATCAGGCCTTGTGATGTACCTGTGCAGCTGGATTTAGGGTTTTGCTTCCCATTCTCTCAAAGGTGCAGAAATATAAAGTTGCTTGTGAAGAGACGGTCAGGCAAAGCTGTTTCTGGCTGTGGCCCTGCTGCCAAGAAGAAAATTAGCAGTGATAGTTGTTGTGATGATGAGGCAAGTTCATCAGGGGCTAGCAAGTCTAGCAGTGTTAAGAGTGGTTATGGCCATGGCCATGGTAGTATGCAGCAAAAGGGAAAGTTAGTAATTGGTGCAAGTAAAGGGATTTCTCTGACTCTCTTTTTCACAGCAAAATCAGTCACTTCCAAGCTGGTTGGAAATGCTGTTGTCCCTGCTGGTAGTAAAGTTAGTGAGGGAATGGTTGATAACAGCATGAGTATTGTTGCAAGTTCAACCCTGTTAAACTGATTAGCTGGGGAAAATGTGGTTGAATCTGCAGACTTGAGTGCAGTTGATGTCCCACCCCCACAGTAATTGAACATGATTCTGATCATGATGATGACTTACAATCTCATGTTTCTACTTATCTTGATGTTAGGCCATCCAAACATTCAGATGCTGATGAAAAAAGTGTGGATAATAATAGTGAGTCTGTGGGTGGAATATCTCCACAGGAGGACAGCATCCAAAGTGAATTTGTGGATGATGATTATGATGATGATGCTAGCAACCCCATTTGGGAACCAGACAAAAAGAAAGTGAAGGTGGCTGTTTGTAAGAAGTCTGTTAGTCAATCCACCCTCCTCAAAGTTCTGATGTAGCTGTGTCTGTTACTGTGCCTGATGTAATAGTCATCGTATACTGTGACTCATTTATAGCGCTATCATCATTAGCTACTCTGCAATTATAGTGATGGTGTAGCAAGGGAAGCGATCAGAAGGGCAGGGATAGAGAGGTGTAGGGGAAGGATAGGAAAGAGAGTTTTTATGGATAGGGGATCCTACTGTAGCCGAGCCAGCCCTGTGGTGTGGTGGTAAGGGTGAATGGCTATGGTGCAGCAGGCACTGGGTTTGGGATCTGCTGGGGGCGATTGTTTTGCAGCTGCTTGCAGCTCTCTGTTTATTTTTTTTTCTGCCTGTGTTTTGCCCTCCTCGACATGCACCCCCTGAAGTTAGCAATCTTAATTAGATGGGTAAGTAACCCCCGCAAAAACACTTTATAGCACCAGAAGTCAGGTCGCTAGGCTTCGTATATCGCCAAAATGCTTTTAGTCATACACAATCACTATAATAACGATCACTGTATTGCCATCACTATCATGACAAGGAACCAATAGTCATAGATTCCTATGTTCAGTCAAAGTCCAAGTGTGCACAACACCAGAAATCATGCAATACCCACCATTTCATCACCAACAAAAGTGCAATTCCATAAGCAGCACCAGCAGCAACATATGAATATTAGTGCATCCAAATCTGTAGTTTGGGATTTTTTTGCACCAGATGGCAGCAATGAAACAGTGGCTATCTAGCATCTTTGCAAAGTGCATGTGAAGCATGGCAAAAAGGGTAGCCTTTTGGGTATTGGGGGCTGGCATATTCATCTGAAGAGCAGGCATATGGCACTGTGGACTCAACACCAGAGGGGAGCTAATGCTGTAGTTGGGCATTCACCCTCAGCCACTTTAGTGAGAATGGTATCCCCTTCCTTCAGTATAAGAAGCCATGTCAATAAAAGTGGTGAAATGACACTGGAGGATTACTACAGACATGAGAAGGATGATGGTTTGGAATGTTCAAGCAGTGGTCAGAGTAGCAGTGGCAGGCCATCTAGTACTTCTACTATATCAACCCCTGTTATTAAAACATGGAAAATAACCACATTTATCGGACTGTCACCTGTGCACCCACCATCACACGTCCAATGTAACCCATCTATGTCAGTTAGCAGAATAGAGCCATTTGGCACACCGCTTGCATAGCAATGAACAATGCAGCCCATGTTGCACATCCTTTTTGTGCGTAACAGTAAATACCCACCAAATCATGCAGTTGCACATGAAATCAGTACTGCCATAGCGGAATGCTGGCAATTGACCTTTTGCCATTTTCCTTTGAGGAGAATGTGGTCTTCTGGTGCTTTGAGGCATGCGCATGTCCTAAATGGAAGGTTCTGTCCCGGACATACTTTTCCACCTGTGCTGTCCCTGAGTTATATCATACAGTGATAGTCTGTAAGACGTGCCCTTCAACATTCCACATCACCTTACATTCACTTAAGCATGGATATGTGGACAAATGGCATGTTTTAAACACAGAAAAAACTAAAGAAACAAAGTTTTTAGCAATAAGCTAACTCCCACAGTGAAGCTGAGCTGCTAGCATCTCTTCTACAAGAGAAAGTGAAAGTAAAACACTGACTTCCTGCCTATTTAACTACCTCCCTGAATCATGTGACCTGCAGACCTGCAGAAACAGTCAGGCATGTGATCAGTGGTCTGTTTCTTATCAACTTCGCCTTATCAAACTGAAACTTGAAGTGATCTTGAAGTGGACAATGCGAAGTAAGGCATATTTCAACTTTTTAATGGAAAATTTGCGTCGTGATACACAAATTTGAAGTTGACCACTTTGGGTTCGCTTCACAGGTGAATTAAAACTTCGCTGCATCTTTACTTGTTAATGAAAATTTTGTAGACTCTTGCAAGTAATTTGTATATCCCCTTATTGAATAATAATGTTTGAGATTTAATTAAATTTGGGAACTTAGATTATTACGAAATATATTTTTCATTTTATGAAATTTATTTATAATAGTATAATATAGGAGCTGGTTACTCCTAACCATTTTTAATGTGTTTGTCATTTGTTGTAGGGACCATAATTGATTTTGCGTTAGAATAGCCTTCCAAAATGTAACACCATTTAAATGTAATATTTTAAAGTTGAAGTTACTGACAGAATCTCCTCATATTCTCCTGTTGGCATGAATTGACAGATATACCCATGGTAATTGTATTACAAAAGGGTGTTTAATACTTCTATCCTGTCATGCTTATCACTGCAAGCATTTTGAACAGGGTAGATTACCAGTGGATCCCAAAAATTAAGTTCATTTATTTTCCCACTAGTTACCACAACTGCATAATGTATCTGTGGAAATGTCCTTGTATATGTATTCCTTTGACGTTATGGTACTTTCTTCTCATAGCCAATAAAAATTTACTATTAAATAAATGTGTAAGTGTAATAATATGTACAATATCAGTTATCTGTTGTATTCTTTTTTATTGTTATTTGTTACTGTGAATGTTATTACTTATGGCTGCTATTGGATTTACTGTGTTGGAGACTCTCCCTGGTGTCTACAGGACCCCTATCCCCACCCCATCAGGTAGTGCCCAACCACTCTGCTCCTCCCCACCCTGACCCCTGAGTAGGCAACCAGTACAGCCCTCCACTATCCACCACAACTGGCCACCCAACTGACCTGAAATGAATGAGAGCATACTTGTACACGTTCATTCATCCCAGGTCAGTTGGGTGGCCAGCCATGGTGAATGGAAGGCTTTGCTGGTCACCGCACTGAATCACTTACCTGCACTAGCATCATGGCCCTGCAATGCCCATCCAACACTCTTGTGACAGTAATGCCCAGCTTCCTTGCTGAATCATGACCAAATATATACAGATACTTCTGTCACAGTGGCCTAAGTCACAACTAATTGTAAGACTTGGAGCCACTTGGTGCCACTGTTTTCAAATAGTAAAAATACAGATATACATTAGTATCTACAGGGCTGTTAAAGAGTCAGCCAGTTGCATTGTACAGAAACAATACAGCACATGCATATGCTCTTGTGGTTAGCTGGTATTCTGTAAGAATGGACTAGCGCCAAGTCATATTCATAACTACAGTATTCCTCATGATTTGTCAGTCAAAATTGTCTTATGGAACCTCGTATGAATACTGCTTTTTGCATCTTTAGCCAACCTTTACCTTCCTTTACAGTGGTAACTCAAATGTGTGACTGGGCAAAATATATTGACATGGCTTTGATAATAGTATCACTGCATTCCACAATTTCACAAAAGCTCATGAAATTCAACTTTATTTATTGATGTTATTTTGGAATCTTTGGCTGTTTATAACTTGGCCAACTTTTGAACAAGAGATAAGAGAGTGGACACACACAGTTCCATATTGTTTTTTCTCTCAGCAATTAGCTCACTTCTCAGAGAGATACCCTATGCATAGGGATATACCCTGATTAGGCTGAGCCCATTCATCATTCAGTTAGCTACCAGGTTTTTCTCCCACATTTTTCCTCCCACCTCCCCTGGTGAGAGTGGTGCTTCTATCAGCCTCTAACAGCCACAGCTTCCCCTGCGGCAAGAGCAAGCTTCCTGCTGTAGATGAAGGGGTTACTGTGTTGGTGGAACCTGTCAGCAACACTCCCTGACAGAAATGCACTGCCAGTCAGCAGCTATCTTGGTTATGGCCTGCCTCCTAATGTGACTTTACAAGCTTGCTTCCAATACCGGGTCATCAGCATGGCAGCACAATGCTCTGCTGCTGGGCCATGAGGTGGCATCAAAGTTTAATATTTAGGGCATTTAAACTAACAATATTGGTGATCTTCTCTGGTTTTAAAGTTATAGGGGCTTACAATTCTGCTGTTTACATAACTGTGAAATGAAATGTTATCATTTCCAAACATTTGGAGGCATACTGTATAAATCCATCACCATTAAAGATAGAAAATTGAAACTTTGTACACTTCTGAATGGACATTGGTAAAGGCATCACACCAAATATGGTGTAGTTAGGACAAACACTTGAAAGTAGGTGGAAATAATTGAAATAACAGTTTGGGTGAAATTTAGCCAAATTTTCCTGGACAGGAAACTGGATTTCAACAGAATTTCAAACGTGGAAGATAAGCTTTGCCCAGACGTACTTTCTGTAGACCCTTCTACTTCAATAAGACATGCAGATTGGTTCATAAGAGTGCCAGTCTCCATATGGTATGCTCTGTTCAATCTGCACTAGCAAGACCAATGTGAGTTTCTCAGCACCAGGTGTCTAGCAAGGTGGTATCCTCAGAGAAAATACATCTGTTATTTCATTAGCCAATGTCAACAAAGAGTTACATTTATTCCTCTTAAGCTATCTCAAAAATAATCCTACTAAACCTCAGAATCCAACTGAACCTGTGTAATCCTAGTCAGAAAAAGAGAAAAGAAAAAGGACAATCTATCCATAGGTGTTCACAGTGCCATCACTATTTGTCAGCCAGTATCACTTCTTTTTATTCATAGAGACATTTAGGATTTTGAGGTTATCAGAGACGGTGACACAGCCTACTGTTATACTTAAGCAATACAGTATGACCATGGGTTATTTTAATGTTCTAGTTAATTACCCCAAAGGGCTGTAATGTGGCAGAAGGTGCAGCCAAGTGCCACATGCCCCCAGGGTGGTTAACCTGAACATTAACATAACCCCTGGGAATACTTTATTGCTATTATAAAAACTGGACAAAAATACAAATTTTGTACATCTATTTGTTTTCAGTAAAGAACTGTCTGAAGGTTAAACTATGATAAAGTAATTCTTCCTCCATTGTCTCTGTGTTGTGAGTAAGTGGAAACTGCAGTGGTCGTGCTCATCAGGTGTTGCCATAGCAACATTATTACCAGTGTGTCTGCACATTCCTGCTGAGATTATTGCATTGTACTGTTTCTGGAGTGTTGTAGAGTTTTGCCGTGAAGATCTGCACTTATGTAAAGCCCTACATACTGGGCATGCCAAAAATAACTAGTGTGTATAGCTTGATTGCTACTGCATGGTACTCACCTGAGCATGGTGGGAAATATTAAAAAAAAAAAACAGCACTGCTAGCTCACTCACTTCTTGTAGTTACTTCGATCTAATAACATCTTTGATTAAGAAAGATTGGGGAGTCTGGCTGAACAGTGAATGAAGTATGATCAGGAACCAGAGTGGTAAGGCAGCAAATGGAGAAATGAAAGATACTGTGGCTCTTCTGAGAAGTAAAAATGCTGGAGAAATGTTTTTGCATATGTGACTTTTAAGCAATAAGGGATGGCCAGGGGTTATGTTAATGGTCTGTTAATCACCTTCTAGGGGAGTACTGTGGCACGAGGTGTAGCCGAGTGCCACATGCCCCTAGAGGGTGATTAACTGACTATTAACATAATCCCTGGGAGTGCTCTATTGCTATTATAATAAAGCATGTTTTTAAACAGTGTTAAACCTTGTTCAGCATATGGCTAAGCTCTGCATGTATGTTAATAAAAGATTAACATAAGGCTGTTAGAATGTTTGCAGCCAATCAGAAAGCTCCATTTCTCAGACCCTTTTTATAATTCTGGCTAACATGATATTGACCAGATCAGAAAACACCTAAAATATTTTTCAGAGATTGAACACAAACTTTCCAGAAAAAAAAAATAGATATTTTATATAAGAAATTAATTCTGAAAATAATGCAGCAAAAACTGACCTGTTCAGCAATCACTCCTCAAGGAAGGAGAGGATCCACCAGTAAGAAATGTAACAATTTCAGTAGTGGTAAAACTATCAGCAGTTCCCATGGAATGGACAACTTCTCTAACAGATGCTAATAACATGAGACTGGACACAGTGAGTAGGCATGCGTACTCCATTCTGGGTTTTATGTTAAAGGTTTCATTAGCCTATGCTTTGGTAGCATGAGTCCTGTGTGAGTTGACTACCACCTTAGCAGAAGATTTATTGGAAGATTCCCAAGTACCTTATTTTGTGTTCTGCCAGTGCATATTAAAGAATTCCCTAGTACAGTTGCTGCAACTCTCAGCAAGACGATCAGCAGCCTCCTTTGTTGATATTCGAGCCATATGATTACAACACTGATTTGTGTAGCAGATCTCTAAAGCACTCCTTCTTAGCATTTTTTTTGTAGGTGATAAGGTGTTTGGTCAGAAGTTAGACAACATATTAAAGGACAGAAAGGACAAGAAAGTGACCCAGATTATTGAAAAAAGAGGAAATAGTAAACAAATCCATAGAAAATATTTACAACTCTGCAGATCTAGTATAACTGATTTTTAAGTTTACTTAGAAAGTCTCTAATGTCTGTATGACAACCTTACATATGGAAAGCTTGAGTTTTGAACTTTAGAGCAAAACATGTGAAAGAAAGTTTACCCATTGCAGCAGTTTCCATAAGAGAGATACTAAGTTAGAATATGTGTGGTCTGCCACAGGGTCCAGCAAATATTTTGAGGTCCTAGCAGCTTAACCATACAGGATGGGGAGGCTAAACCTAGAAATATATATATATATATATATATATATATATATATATATATATATATATATATATATCTATATATATACTGTAGTATTCCCAAGGAACAATTATTGCCTTTCCTCAGCATTCAGCCAGATCACATCCAAGTGAAGCAAGCAGTGGTATTCTCTCTAGATTCAGAAAAAATTGTATGATCTTATTACAAATAATTTTCAACCATAACAATTACGTACCAGATAAGTTAGTGAATACAAGGGTACCAAGGTCAATCAGACATAATAGGTTATGCTGTACTATGGCCAGGCATGCCTTATTCAGAATGTATCCTTTAATGATATATAGCAAACCAGTATTTTGATCCACCAGCCTTTGTAACATAGTTCCATTATTATTAAAACTTCATAATTTCAGTGTGTGCAAACTGGTCCATTTGAGACTACCTCAAATAATGTGGAAGTTCTTGGCCCACCTCACACATTGCCCAGCAAAATTACACAAAAAAAGTGGAAAAAAAAACCCTGCCCTGCACTTGCATAGCACCTTTACTCACCATCCTCTCAAGGCCCAAACAATAGAACCCCCCTCACTCTCATAGCACCCAATGTCACCCTTCTCTTGTCTTGTCTTCTCTTCTCTTTTCTAACCCTGGTGAGGTTAAGCAGAATCCAATGCACACAGAGCATTAAGCATATACATATCCTTTCCTCATTAAAGCAGCAATCACAATCCCAGTATGAGGCAGTAAAGCACAGTGGATTAAGGCTTTGAGCTGCAAATCTGGTGACATCCAGCAGACCAGACCTGGGTTTGAACCCCCACAGCTTCCACTTGCATACTGTGTGACCCTGAACAAGTTACTTAACTTCCTTGTGCTCCCAGGTTGCACCTGTAAAAAAGCTTTCAGCTTAGTGTGCTAGTCCTGGTTAAATAACTAACTAACAAAAAAAATAATCCCACCCACAACCCCAGCCCATGCCAGTAACAATCAATAAACTCCTCATCCTCCAAACCTTAAAGGACACCAAATCCCAAATTCCACTCTCCCCTCTCTGAGCAACCTGTGAAAAGGACACTTTAAGTTTAGTGGAGGATGTTAACCTGCACACAGTCAATCCCACCATCTCAGGCTACAGTCTGAATAAATAAAAGCATGTGCACTCAAAGTAATAAAGCACAGAAACATAGGATGGCATGAGCAGATGAAGACACAGTCCATCCAGTCTGATCTGAAAGCCTATCTTGAAACTGCTGCCCTTCTGTCTCCTGCATTTCTTCCATTTAATAGCCATTTGAAACCATCCCAGCCAACTTTGAAACCAGCAATGGTGCCTAGGTTGACCACCACACCAGGCAGGATATTACACTTGTCCAACTCTCTCTCTACGAAGAACTTCCTCACATCCCTTTGGAATTTACTCCAACCAGTTTAAGGTTATGGCCCATTATGGTTGAATACATATTCAGACTTAAACAGAAAAGGGGAGAACACACCTGTCTTCCAAAGGTGATGCTGTACAAGTATAGGTAATCAAAGTTAAAGAAAGGCAGCACACACAACACATTCAAGAAAATAATAAGAATTAATTTATTGGTGCTAAACAAACATGAGTAAACAGCCACTATGTATCACCACCCAAAGTGGCATTCTGGGGGGGGGGGGTGACTGCTTCAAAACACTTCAGATTAAATACCCTTCATAATTAATTAATCACCAACATCTAGGGCCAGCCTATTGGTGCTGAGGGTTGAGGTGCTGGATGCCACACCTCGCATTAAGCCGTTGACCGGGGTTCGAGAACGAGCCCGGGTCATCAGGGGTCAGCTGGGGAAGGAGAGGATTGAGCATCTACTGACTGCTTTCCTCTTCCTGGGATGGGTTTAGGGCTCACAATGCTTTGCAGTGGCCCCCGATTGTAATCAGAGGCACTACAGGTGTGGCGCATCCAGGGGGGAGTGTGGTGGACATCGGCAAGTAGTGCCTTGACGTCATTGCACATCTGTACTCCCAAAGGGGAAAAAACAGAAGAAAATGATGGTCGGTTATTTTATTTATTTATTTATTTATTGAATAGAATCAGAATTACAACCCTTTGAGGCATGGACTCTTTTGCAAAGGCTTCACGTCAGATAAAAGTAAAAATACAGAGAAAACAAAAAAGTACACATACAATAACAATGTAATAATACAAGGTCATACAGTCCTGGCTTATAAGTAATTTGAGGATTACATCAACGGGGAGCATAAGGAAGGCCCCGGGTCAGGGTTAAGACAGGATACAGTTCTGGAGGATCTTGAAGGACCCAGAGTCATAATATCTAAACAGAGGGATTGGGAACCTAGGAGAGACATAGAAGGGAAACTAACAACAGACAATCCTTTAGCTACAGGCTACTTAGTGAGCTAGAGTAGGTATCTGCGTACAGTATGTCTCTGGAATGAGGTTCTGAGAGGTGGGTGGAGATCATAAAGGGTGTGGGGGTTTAATTACAGTCACAGGTTGTTGAGTCAAGGAGTAGGGTTTTGAGACCTGATTTAAATAATTTGAGACTATGGGCCAGGGAGATGGAGGACGGTAGGCTGTTCAGCCACAGAGGAGCACGATAGCGGAAGGATCTTTGTCCAAGAGATGTTCTACAGTGGGGGACTAGATGGGTGGGGTTAGCTGAGTGCCTTTGTACCCTCCTATGAGGGACTGTGTGGATAAGAGGGTGGAGGCTGATTGGGGATGTTTAAGTTGTATCTTTCTTGCAAAGAGGCAGGTATGGTACTTAAGCCTGCCTTGGAAGTTTAGCCAGCCAGTAAGTTTATAAAACTCACATGTGTGAGTTAACCTGTCATATCCCATGACCAGGCAGCAAGCTTTGTTGAAGGTGAGGTTGATGCTGTGTGGGGCACTTTGATCAGCTGACCCATAAATCACTATTTCGTAGTCCACCAAAGAGAGAATAGATGAGGGCACAGTGAGATACATGGCCTGAGGAGGTAGGCAGTGCTTATGCCTGTAAAGGATCCCCAGTCTAGTGTTAATAGTGGAGGAGACTTGTTGTATGTGTGAGTGATAGGAGAGGGAGGTGTCTAATGTGACTGCAAGGTATTTGAAATATGAGACCTGTTCAAGTGCAGAGCCAAGGGCGTTCATTACAACTAGTGGTGAGTGACAATGGGGGCTTTGGTGGTGTGCAAAGATCATGGACTTAGTTTTCTTGTAGTTGATTATAAGTCGGTGTTCCAATAACCAGGTTTCCAGCTCCTTCCAGCTCCCTAAAGAAGCCCTGCAGGGCAGTTTGTAGAGAATTTGGATGTGGGTGTTTCCAAAAGACTATGGCAGCTTGATGGCCATGCCTTCACACACCCTTGGACCTGAAGGAATCACGCACCAGTATTAGATCCGTGCCCCGTGGTAGGGGCATAGGTGGAGCCCTGCCACAGGAACTGTGTATGCTAGCCTGAGTGAGTGAGCTGATGGGGGTTGCACAGGCTGTGGAGGATGGCAGCCAGATGATATGTAGGCTGAGCTGTGGGAGTAGAAACATAATAATAAAAAAAAACAACAACATCTAAAGCACATTCAAAAAGTGCTGGGAAAGTGCTAATATTTATTGTGTAATTACCATTTGAAATAAATACAAAAAAACAGTGCTGCTAATAGGACAGAATTGAGCCACAAAAGGTCTCACTTGCAGATTAATTTCATTATCTGCAGCAACAAAGGAAAATACTGTTAACCCATGAGGTACAGGTCATTATAATATGTTGTAGGTTATTTTATTTTAAACATTCTCCATGGTTGAAACAGTCTATGATGCATCATAGCTGAAACTGTGAATGCTTCTTAAGCTGAGAAGTAAAGCCAATTTTGCCTGCTGCAATTATCACCACCCAAAGTGGCATCTGGGGAGGGGGGTGCGGCTTCACAACACTTCAGATTAAATACCCCTCATAATTAATTAATCACCAACTTATAAAACATGTTCAAAAAAATGCTTGGAAAATGCTAATATGTGTTGTATAATTACCAATTGAAATAAATTCAAAGAACAGTGCTGCTAATAGGACAGAATTGGAGCTACAATATGTCTCACTTGCAGATTAATTCCCCATCTGCAGCAACAAAGGAACAGTCTGTTAACCTGGAAAGTATGTTTCATTATAATATGTTATATATTATTTTACTTTAAATGTTCTCCACATTTAAAACAGTTTATGATGCATCATAGCTGAAAGTGTGACTGCATCTTTAGCTAAGAAGTAAAGACAATTTTGCCTGCTGCAATTAGTTTATTGGTATTAAGCTCTCCCAGCAAAATGGGTTAAACAACTGAGCTTGATGGATAAACAAAGTAAATATTAAATCAAATCAAATCATTCTTTATTTCTAAAAAAGTGCTTTTCCAAAGATCAAAGCGCTTGCACATAAAATCATATAAATAGAACAATTAAAACAATCATAACCTGACTATACTTGCTAAACCCTGATGTATTATTTCTTTATGTTAATTCAGCCCGTTGTTCCTTCTTTCCCTACCAACTGTTGCAGTATGGTTCAGAATGTTGTTATAATACCATGTACATATATGTGTGTCCTTTTGAAATAATAATAATAAAAATCTTAAACATCAAAACAATCATAACCAACCAAAACATATATAAATAAAATAATAGATAGATGATAGTATTACAAGGCTGTAAGACCATTGAGAGGTTTTGGGGACTTGGAACCTCTCGAGTGAAGCTCGAGAGGTTCCCAAAGTCGCCCAAACCTCGAGATGGTCTGACAGCTTTGTAATACATACTCATTTAGTTGTTATTGTTTGTAATATATGGATCCAGTTGTAAATAAAACAGGAGTTTTTTTAATGTGGATTCCACAAAATGGGCAGGTCACCCACCACACTGAAGATGCACTGTCTCTTAGCCGTATGCAGTGCTGCACAGCCTGTCTCACTCATTTCTGAACATTTTTTCTATTTGTATTTATTAGGCAGTCCTACCGTTCAGTTTTTTCTTCATTTTGCGATTGCAGGATCAGCCAGATATTCAAATACAGTTTATGTAGTTTGAAGAAAAAGGAAAAAGAAATTAAGCTGAAGCATTCCTCTCACTGAGTGAGAGAAAACAACTGCCATGTTTTTCATTTTGTATTGCCCGCCCTCAGAAAAAAGCTGCCAATGGGGATGCACACCATCACTATGGCTATCGAGGAAGGGGCATGCCACCAAGGCAGCTGACTTTCTTGGCAGGCAGAGTTGCACATGAGCTATGATATTTTGGTGATAGTACTATCATTCCAAGCTGAAACGATAGTATTATCAGCAGTAAATGATGGTATTATCACTTGAGCAATGACAGTATTATTGAAAATGGAGTAGTCTACTACAGGGATTTTTTTGTATGGATTTTGATGTTATTATTTTCAATATCCATATATTACAAATTAATAACAGACTGATTAAAATAAATATGGATCATTGCTGTAGAAAGGGAATGTACGTGTATAGTTTTTGTTTATTTTATTATTTATGCATTTGTTTATTGGGTAGGTGCACTGTTCCAACTAACAGTTTTCAGGCACGACCCGGGCAATGAAGATGGCGCAATGATAAGGTGCAGGTACACAATACATAACAGTAATGTCACTGGAAACAAGTATGACAGTATGAGAGTACAGTACCGTAGATAAAGTGCAGGTGCATAATATGCATGATCTTCAAAGCATAACTGAACTTTCTGTGCAGCTGCAAAATTAGTAATAGCATTCAGTTCATCCTTAGTAGACAGATGTACTGGCCTAATCTTTCAATTTATGAAGCAGAGGTTGGTAAATCTGTGGATTCCTGTGTAGATAGACCTCACCTTTCAGAATTTGCTTGTTACCCCTGAGACAATTGGTGGAAAGCCCCTCAGGGGACCTATTTCTGATTTTGGATGTTGTGGGCCCTCCAGGCCCCATAGTTCAGCCTAGGAATGCCCAATTTACAATTCCAAGGTGTCATTTTCCACATTTATTGCCATGCCAATTTGGATAGAACAACTTAGAAAATCCAAAATGGCCACCAAAATCCAATATGGCCACCATATGCTAGTAAATATTTGATTCACTAATAATTTCCAAATCCCTAGCTTCCAGGATACCGATTATCAATGAGTCATGAACAGGGAGTTTATTATTATTATGTTTAATATAAAAGCATATTAAATTAATATAATACAACATAAATATAAATAAACAATGCATAACACATCAATCTGCTTGTGTGTGCCATTGACCCAAAATTGAGTCCACTCTATGGGAATTTGATACTTTGTTCACAGGATTGTGTGGTGTGTTCATGTACGTTATATGCCTGTTTAGTTTGTATTTCTAGTGTCTAGTTTTTAATTTTAGTTTCTGTTTCAGAAACATGGACAGCCCTCTAGCTGTACCTGTTGGATTGGTCAATCCATCTGATCTGCCTACCTGTGATCTTTGTGAGAACCAAATTAGAGGTACGGAACTGCAACAAATAATAGGAGAGAATGGGCTGAATACCATCAAGGCCTTTGCAAAGAAATGGTCAGTCACAAAATCAACTTTCGAATATGCCAGAAACTTCAACCTCATATGGAATAAAATCGAATCCAGGGGAATATTACATAATGTGGCAGGAGGTAGTAACAACAACAAAAAAGGAAAGGGACCTTGGGGTAATCATATCAGATGACCTTAAGGTTAGCAAGCAATGTGAGAAGGCAGTAGGGAGTGCTGGGGGTATACTGGGATGCATAGGGAGAGGCATCACCAGCATAAAACAGGAAGTTGTTATCCCTCTGTACAGACAGTTGATGAGACCCCATCTGGAGTACTGTGTCCAGTTCTGGAGACCCCATCTCTGCAAGGGCATAGACAGGATAGAGGCAGTCCAGAGGAGGGCAACTAAAATGGTGCAGGGTCTGCAAGAGAAGCCATACGAGGAGAGACTAAAGGAGCTTAATATGTATACCCTTGAGGAATGAAGAGAGATTGGGGACATGATAGAAACTTTTAAGTACCTCAGTGGAATCAACAAAGTCCAAGAGGGTAGCATATTTCAGAAAAAGAGATGTGCAAGAACAATGGGACATAATTTAAAGATAGAGGGGGCGGTTCAGGGGCAATGAGAGGAAGTATTTTTTCACAGAGAGGGTAGTGGATGTATGGAACAGCCTTCCTGAGGAGGTTGTTGGGTCTAAAACTGTGGGAGAATTCAAGAATGCATGGGACAGACATAAGGCAATTCTTGTGGGGGGTAGGAAGAAATAGGTTGTTGGTTAACTAGGATCTGCGGCCTATCCTGTAGGTAGGGAAATGGGCAGACTAGATGGGCCAAGTGATCTTCATCTGCCATCAAAGTCTTTGTTTCTATGTTTCTATCCATGACCAATTTCCCCTGACCCTGGAGAAACAGGCCTACCCGTTCATACAAGGTGTCACCAAAATTCCACCACTGAAAGGAAATTAAACACCAACTCAACTAAACAACTTTCTTTGGATCAATCTTTTGGAGCTGAATTCTCCAGCATACCCAAACCACAGACTTCTAGTAGCAGAGCAGTGGTCCATGCAATGTGATGTAAAAGGAAATTGTTGGAATTTAAGAAGGATGAGACCTACTTCATCTGAGAAAAGAAAAGGAAAATGAGAGGAAGTACAGAAGAAAAATTCCAAAGAGTTGAACTTGAAGATGGAAAGATTACTTTGCACGAAAGCATGTTACACAATGACAATTCAGATGATACTCTTTTGTCTGGTGCAGCCAAACATTTAAAGGTCACTACTGCCAATGTTGACGTCTTTGCTGTGTACGTCAAATACCATCAAAGTTGTTACAACACTTTTGTCTACATCAGCAAACAAGAGAGACAAACACCAGGCAGATTGGAATGCATTCACACAAAGAGTGCTGAAATGGAGTTTCTTCAAATCGTGAGAAGAAAGGTTGTTGAGCAGAAATGTTGCTATTTACTCAGTATTTAATCATCCCACCCTCAATGAGGATGAAAGAAGGTCTAAGCTTGATCTTCATTTAAGCAAAGATTGTAGTTGGGCTCTGGCAGCAAGCATAGAATCTTCTAGAGAAGATGAATCTCTTCCAGTCCTAGGATCATGAACAGCTTTCAATAACAAAGCAACATCGACCACTACCTTCAAATCCAAATATGATTTCCTGCCCATTATACCACATGAAGCAGATGATGCAGTTTGCAAATATTACCTTGACTTTCTCATGGATCTAATGGATGACATACAAATTGACCACATTTTCAGCCATAGCGATCATGCAGTTTTTTACGAGATTGCACAAATAATGTGGAAAGAAGAAAAGTTAACAAAAGTGGTTAATTTAATGGAAGGATTTCATGAACTGATGGCAAGGCAGAAGATCCTCTACAAGTGGTACATTGCTATGGGACTTTGTGACTGGTGGGTTCAGGCGGATATAATAACGGATGGATCTGTTGACGAGGCCTTGGAAGGATGCCACTATTCTAAATTGATGAGGTTACATAACCAGTCCAAGCTATACTACAATTCATGGGATCCAAGATTCACGTACACTAAGCAATGGACTATGAGAAGAGCTCATCAACATGAGAAGATCTGTATAGGCAGAATCCCTGAATCTTGTCCTCTTGGGTGGATCTTTCCCTGAAGTGCAGTCACAAATGCTGGAAACCTCTGGCACCATGGGACAGTGGGTGACAGGCTAAACTGGTGACACCAGCTCCCTTCTCACCCAGGTCACCGCATACAAAGACAAGAATCTGAACTTACATCTGCAGGCTTAATGAGATATTCTACCTTTACTGTTTGCATTCAACCATCAAAACTACTCTTGGTATTTGACTTGGCATCATGTAGACCTCATCAATCTGAAAACCATCAATGAGAATGCATACAATCAACTGCAGAAATATGGTATTGGGGCTAGTCTATCCAGTGAGGTGTTCTCCATGATACCTGGTGACCAAGTGACTGAAGGCTCAATTAACAGAGAGGTCAAGGTGAGGGGTGGACCCATGAGAGGTGGTTACAGTACGTCTGAGGAAGCTGCTTTTCACTTTGTTTTGAATTCCAAACAGCTCGCTAAAATTCGTTTGTCACCGAAGGAGAAGATGCTTCTGAAAATACCAGCAACACACAATGAGTTGACATATGGTGGTATGAAGAAACATGATGGCCAAGTGAAAGAGCTAATGAAGAAACTTCGCACATATTCAGATCCATGTCAGGGTGTAGCATGACACATCGCAATGGGCATTGAAATACCGTTGACAATAGTAGAGGGCCTTTTGAAGGCAAGGGCTACAGGGGAAGTTATGTTGAGTGCATTTATAAATGACCACCCTCTAACACCTCCATCTACAGCAAACCCAGCAGAAGTCATCATCGTTTTTGATAATTATAAGGATGATCAGGAGTTCTCGGTAAAACAGCAAGAATGAGCTGAATGAGCGGTAGAAACAGGAGGAATGCGACTAGACATGGGATCAGATTGGCAAGAGATGCCGC
Source organism: Neoceratodus forsteri (assembly GCA_016271365.2). Taxonomy (NCBI): domain Eukaryota; kingdom Metazoa; phylum Chordata; order Ceratodontiformes; family Ceratodontidae; genus Neoceratodus; species Neoceratodus forsteri. The sequence goes on along the minus strand of CM028137.1, from coordinate 433,444,535 downwards.
AGGTAAAGGTGTATCAGAAGTACTTTCACAACAATGACAACAAAACAGATCTCATACAGTGCTTCAATAAGTATGTTAGACAAGAGGATGTCAGAAGAAACATACAATACTCACTTACTATCACCAATGGCAGAAGCATGTTAATGATATACCCAGATTCAGAAGAATTCCTGTTTTTCTGCAGCCATGAGGAGGCAGTTAAGAGGATAGTGCTGCATTGTGCTCTTGCGAAAGGCCCAGTTGTCATCTGAGCAAAAGATACATATATCCTCGTCCTGATGGTTTACGCTTTCACAAAGACCCTTTCAAATTCACCATGGATGCTCCAAATCAACCCCAACATATTTGTAAACATAGGATGTATGTACGATCACATTGGACACACTGCAAATCTCAATTTGCCAGCATACCATGCTGTCTCTGGATGCGATGTAGGGAGTTACTTCTACAAGGTATCAAAGAAATTAGTCTTTCAATGTTTGCATGGGGTCAAAGAAAGAATAAATCTCCTTTCAGGGCTTTGGGAAAGCACACATGCTTCACAAGACACTGAACAAAATGTCAAGACCTTCATTTAACACTGCATGTACAATGGTACAGGAGGAGAGGATCTGGTAGACACACGAGTAAGGCAATACAATAACCTGAAAGTGAAGACAACGCAAACAATTCCACCAGATCCAGCGAGCCTATGTCAGCACATAAAGACAGCAAAGCTAGTAGCCTACTATTGGCACCACTGCACAGAGCTGGAAACCCCAAAAGATGACCATTGTTTGTCAGGATGGAAATGAGAGGATGAAATGCTGAAACCTGTGTGGTTCAGTGGGTTTCAGTTACCTGATGTCCTATGTCATAGAAGAAAGGGCAGAAGGTTAGCCAGCCGACGATGTGCAGCTGACGGAGATGAGGCAGACGATGAAGGTGAGTTCACAACTCAAAGACACACACACAGAAGACCAAACAAAAACGTTCGACCACAGTGCCAATGACTGATTGTACAGGAGATTATGGCACTGAAAACAACACATTGGCAGCCAATGAACAAACTTCTGCGGATAAATCTTCAAGCTTCAGGAGTGAATGTGACAGTTCAGATCCAGAGTGGACTCCAATATAATGACTTCAAAACTGGACATTACAATCAAGGTGTACTGTTGACCCAAAATATTCATTGTGTTGGGTCAAATCATTGATAAATCATTGACCTGGTGAAACAATTTCAATAAATAAATAAATAAATAAATAAATAAAATGACTTGGTTCTAAAGAACACATCAGCACATACAACATTTAGATTTTAAGCATTACTGTACACACCTCAAACTATTTTATCAGTAAATTGCCTGGTGAATTTAATTGTTTTATGTAGCATTAATGTGTGTATTTGGTCCTGTGTCCAACAGGGAGCCTCAAAGCAATATATAGATGTCATAAATGTTCATGAATAAATGTTCAATATTCAGATGTTCATGAATCATTGATAATTGGTATCTTGGAAGCTAGGGATTTGGAATTATTAGCGAATCAAGTATTTACTAGCAATATGGTGGCCATATTGGATTTTGGTGGGCATTTTGGATTGTGTAAGTTGTTCCATCTTACTTGGCATGGCAATAAATGTAGAAAATGACACCTTGGAATTGTAAATCAAGCATTCCTAGGTCAAGCTATGGGGCCCAGACAGCCCACAGCATTCAAAATCAGAAATAGGCAGCCGGCCCGGTGGCACTGAGGGTTGAGGCACTGGATGCCACACCTCTCTCCATGCTGGAGACCCAGATTCAGGAATGGACTTGGATCTCCAGGGGTCAGCAGGAGCAGAGAAGGACTGAGCACCCATGGACTGCTCTCCTTCTCCAGGGGAGGGGGTCACCAGCTGTCGGCACATTAGCAACCTCTGGCAGAGGCTGGGGGTCATTGTGCTGGCACTACACAGAAGGGGGTGGGTTTTGGGTATGACAATGGGAGGGAGCCCGTGTGGACGCATGCGTTCCCACCTCCATTGGCGTCATTGCATGCCCCAGGCTCATGCCAAGGAAGAAAAGTGGGAAAATGGCTCCAGTTGTGGTGGCATGATGGCCATCTCAATAGGGGGACCATTTGACTCTGAGGGTGCACAGAGCATACTGGATCCTGGTTCAGTGGATGGGCATGGGGGGCTCTCCACTGTCCTGCCACTGGGGGCAAGCCATGGGAGTAGAAGCTGCAAAACCTGAATGGGAGCCAGAGGGATCTTTAGGATGGTGGCCTGATGACCAAAGGGATGCCAAGATGTCAAGGTAGGCAGACTAGGGGCCAGGGGAGAAAAAGGACTAACAAAAAAAAAAGAAATAGGCCCCCCAATGAGCCATCCACAAAGGGGGAGCAGTTGATGTTGCCTACCTGGACTTCAGCAATGCTTTCGATACTGTTCCACATAGAAGATTGATTAATAAGCTGGGTAGGCTTGGGGTGGGTCAGATGTTGGTCAATTGGGTGGCAAACTGGTAACTGGCAGAAAATAGAGAGTGGTGGTAAATGGTATACAGTCAGAAGAGATGCAGGTCACAAGTGGGATACCTCAGGGATCAGTCCTGGGGCCAATCCTCTTCAATATCTTCATTAGTGACATTGCAGATGGACTGGAGGGTAAGGTTTGTCTGTTTGCAGATGACACCAAGATCTGCAACAGATTAGATGATCCAGATGGTGTGGGCAGAATGAGAAGAGATCTGGATAAACTAGCAAAATGGTCAGAAGAGTGGCAACTGGGGTTTAATGCAAAGAAGTGTAAGATCATACACATAGGGAAGAGAAACACTGAAGCCACCTATAGGCTGGGAGGGGAGTTGCTGGCAGTCACAAGGGAAGAAAGAGACTTGGGCGTCATCATCACCGATGACCTGAAATCATCCAAGCAGTCCTCTAAAGCAGTAGGTAAGGCAAGAGGGATGTTAGGGTGTATTAGTAAGAGTATCACTAGTCAGAAGAGGGAGGTAATAATCCCTCTTTATAAGACACTGGTTAGGCCCCATCTTGAGTACTGTGTGCAGTACTGGAGGCCACACCTTCACAAGGACATTAACCAAATTGAGGCAGTCCAGAGAAAGGCAACCAAAATGGTGCAGGGACTGAATCAGAAAACATATGAGGACAGATTAACTGAACTCAATATGTATACCCTAGAGCAAAGGAGGGAGATAGGTGACATGATTGAAATATTCAAACACCTTAAGGGCATTAACGAGGGGAAAGAGTCTAACATGATTCAGCACAAGAAAAATAGCAGGACAAGAGGACACAGCATGAGATTAGAGGGAGGCTGATTAAGGGGTAATGCGAGGAAGTTCTTTTTCACAGAAAGGGTGGTGGATGCAAGGAACGGCCTACCTCAGGAAGTGGTGGATATGAATACAATGCAGGGCTTGCAACAGGTATGGGATAGGCAGAAGGGAGCAATACAGATGAGTATGAATAGATAGGCCATTGACAGAGCAAAGGCCTATGGCACATTCATAAGGTAGAAAAAGAAATGGGCAGACTGGATGGGCCTTGCGGTCCTTTTCTGCCATCAGCTTCTATGTTTCTATAGTAACAAGCAAATTCTAAAAGGTGAGGTCTTTCTATGCAGGAATCTGCAGAGATACCAACCTCTGCATTGTAAATTGAAAGATTAGGCCGGTACACCTGTCTATAAAATTACCAAACTGATTTACAGGGAAAATCAGTAGTAATTCCTTAGTTTCTCATAGAATTATATCTGATAAATTACTTTTCATAATATACTGTATCTGCTATTACAAATGATTTCAGTAAGATAGGATGTATAAAAAACTAGTTAAACAGCAATGCATAGTGACAAGGTGTACTGCATGTAATAGTCATGTGAGTGCTTTTCTAATAGAATATCACAATGTTTGTCTCATGTTTTATTTACAGTACTGCCTAAAATCCACATGTCTGTGAGACCCTCTGAGAGACCGTTTGTGTCTGGCATTGGGTCCCTGGAGGAGGATCCCTTCAAATTTGTAGATCATTCACAGAAACAATTGGGTGTTAAAAGTCTCACCTAATTGAGAGATACGAGTTACAACAGACGCTCTAGTGGTTAGAGGCCTTACAAAGGGATGCAGGGTCTTGCTGGATATGCATAATAAACTGTTTTATCAAGAAGAATGTTTAAAATAAAATAACATGTGACATATAATACTGACGAGTACCTCCCAGGTTAACAGCCTTTTCATTTGTTGCTGAAGATAGGGGAATCAGCCTGCAAGTGAGCAATTTTGTGGCTCCAATTCTGCCTTTTTAGCAACAGCATTTTTTTTGTTTGTCCAATCTATAATAGTACAACAAATATTAGGACTTCCACTGTATGCCCTTGCCGCAACAACAACTTTACAGTGATGTCGACAGCAACAACATTGACAGATCACTGTAAAGTCCACTCAGGGCCCTGGCACGGCTTCATGGGATCTTGCACCCCCTCCCCGAATCATGTCTGACTCAGAGTTCATTATAATAAAATATGGGAGGTGTGGGGGCCACAGCCCCCCACAAAAAACATTTTAGATTTCTGACATCACAATGTCAGCTGCAATTGTGGTCAACATGCAGCCATTGCTGTAACATCGAGTTGACATATTTTTGTTGAACCGGCATCATAGACCCACACTTTCACAGCTCATTTTGGAGCATGTTTCAGATGTTAGTGATTAATTTTTAGTAGTATTTAATCTGAAGTGTTGTGAAGCAGCCATATACCCCTGAGGAAGCCACTTTGAGTGGTGATACATAGGGGCTGTTTCTCATGTTCCTTTAGTACCAATAAGCCAATTCTGTACTATATTCCTGCATGTGTTGTATGCGCTGTTTTTCTTTAGCTTTTAATTCATATGCACTTGGAAAAATAAAGAACTGTTGACCCTATTTTATTCCTGCAAAGTTTTAAGACTTGAAAACTGCAACAGTTTCTACAGAGGGCATGCTTTCATTCATTCTGATGGTGGCCTGTGGAGGTGGAGGAGGGGTATGAGTGCTAGTTGCCATCTTCTGCCAAACTTCCAGTATCCTTTTCAAGTGTGGCTTTGAGATGGTAGAGTTTGGTGTACTACAAGGATCTGGGATGAGGCTTTGTTGACTTTTATCGGGTTGGGAAAGGGAAAAGGAGGCTAGGATTGGAACTGCTATATGGGTATGGAAAGGGTATATATATGTTTAATGTTTTGTGTACCTTCAAATCCATTTAATTCTATCAAGCTGGGGGGACAAGGGTGAGATTGGATGCTACAGGGGTGGGGAATGAGGAATTATGTCAATTGTCAGGGCTGGAGAAGGAGTATGAATACAAGTGCTACTTAGTCGGGGGATTTTTTATTTTATTGGGGGAATTTTTTTTATTTTACTGGAATGTGAAAAGCTACATAAAGTTGACCTTCAGCAGATAAGGGCCTCTTCCCAGGCTAAGTGCTATACATTGTGGTCATGCCATTTTGTAAAGTGTTCATTTGGCTTCCCCATGCAAAAAATTACACAAAGCGCTACTTGGTACAATGCAAAGTAGTGACACATAGCATATTTTTTCATGAAGTGAAGTTTTCTGACTTTGCCCACTGGTAGCCCACATGATTGTTATAAGAAAGGTATGTTTCTAGCTAGATCCTGCAATATTTAAATTAATTTACTAGTTTAAGTTTAGACCCTTCTTGGGTTGTGATTTCAAAGTAATCCAAACTTTTTTTTTAACTCATCTCTACAGATAGCATCACTTCAGTTTTACAGTTGTTGGGTAGATATTGTTCTGGTTGGGCCACTTTTGTAACTTCACAAAATAATGCCTTATGTCTCTATAAATATTGTTTACATTGGCACTGCTTCAATAAATAACTATAGTTCATGTATATAGTAAGATGTTTGCACCACCACAACTAGAGGGTATTATGTCTTTAAACAGAGAGAGAGCAGTAGTGGACCAAGTAAGAACCCTTGAGGTACACCATCATGGACTAGGCTGGGCCAGGACAAAATACTAGTCAGCCTAACCACCCAAAATCTAGATTTGAAATAGCTTTTAATCCAGGAGAAGGAAAGATTATCTAAGACCAAAGTAGAGAGCTCTTTTAAAAGTAATTGACGGTTAACTGGATCCAATGTTTGATCTAGTATATTCAAGCAGAACTATAGAAGTTGCACTCAAACTAAGGGTAAGGGAACAGAATAAAGGCAGACATATTAGAATGCATTTCTTTACCCAAACAGTGGTTAACATGATATAATCTAACCAGTAAATTGTGGAAACTAGCGTGGATCACACTTTCAAAGCAGAACTAGACAAATTTTGGAGGTGGAATGGCATTAAAGGTAAATCAAAATGAGTAGGAATTGCAGTCTGACTTATAAACTTGGATATGTTGCCATACTCAAATTGGGTATGGTTAAAGACATGCAACAATGGAGGTAGACAAGGTAGATTTTACATCCCTGTTGTCACTGCAATACTATATTACTTTGAAAGTTACTGTTATTTATGCAAACAAACAGTAAAATGTAATACTGTATTTAAACACCATAAGGAGAAGTATATTATATTTCTGATAGGTATTCAAATATCTATTCTGGTTAGAAATTAGTTTTTAGGTCCAAAGAAAATAAAGGAGTCATGCACCATGGAGTCATTTATTTACAGTATGATCATGTTATCATTAAATAAAGTGAAATCAGCTGATATTATATTAACAGCCCCAATAACACTTTTACATTAATAATTAGTTTAACTAAATTGATTAGGACTTTCCTTTTTTCATAAACATTTAGTCTCAGTTTGCTGTATCACTGCACTACCTTCCCTTCTCTTCACAAAGATATTCTCCAAATTAGCCTGCTGAAAATGGTGTGTAAATTATCTTTTAGAGAACACAATGCGTAGCATGATTATTACAGAGAAGTACAGTATTAACCAGAAAAATACCAGGTTTATTCAAAGAACCCTAGCACAGTTCTGTATCACCCTGAGACCCTTACTATGTCACTTGACCCCTCATACTTTTGGGCCCATTTAGCTACTTCATTGTGTAGAAAGGACTATGCTGAAAGCAGGATTCTGTGTATCTCATGTATCTCTAAATCAATTATAAAACAAGTGCCTGAGAAAGTGCACCAAAATTAATAATTACATGTACAATTCTGCATGTGCAAATATTTCTGAAGTTAGATTATGTAGAAAAAGGAAAAAATGTGCACAAGGCACCCTAGAGGAGACATAAAGGACATAAACTCTGCAGATTCTCAACATGCTTATTTCTATTCAGGATGCAGCACACAGGAGAACAGGTAATCATAAATACCTAGCATGTTTCTTGATGGATTACTTTTTCAAAGGCAATGTTCTCTGGTCATTTAGATCTTTTATCTGCCACCTCATAAAGGTGCAGTAGCCTAAGATATATAAAGATTTAATGCCATACTGACAGGATTAGTGTTGCACAAAGTGTGAATAGTGCAAGCAAAAGCCTGCTAGCATGACCACTGTTGTATTGAAAGATACAATACTGTAGCATGGCACTAGTCTGTTAGTGCATCAGTGCAAACATGTACCATAGACTTATGCAAATGAATGCATACAGTGCACAATGGTATGTATAGGCAGTAATTCTTTAATGTACAATCATTTTGCCAAGCACAGTACTAGGTAACACTTCCAGGAACTAAAGATAGTGTGTTGTATAAACATGGACCCTGGAGTCCTGTCCTCCTCCCTCACCCAATCCTATTATAAAGACTATCCCTGGTGCCATTGGTAACTCCTCCTTAACCTGATTCCATTTTAAAGACTATCTTTGTTACCAGTAGTACCTCCCTGTATCACTCAATCCCCCTTCTGTTAAAAACAAATCTCTCCCATGTACTGTAGTAGCCCAACCCCATACTTGTAGCATCTTCTGTTCACTACGACCCTTCCCCACCCTCTCCCCCAGCTCCAAGACAGTGACCTTGCCTCACCCTCTGTAAACTCCACTGCTTGCTGCCATCTCATTCGTACAAGTCAGTCCATTTTGTTACAGAAGTAACTGTATCGATATTGTACGTGTGTGTGTGTGTGTGTGTGTGTGTGTGTGTGTGTGTATAGTATTGATGGAGTTACTTCTGTAATGCAAGTGGCTGACTTGCATGAATATGATTGTGTCTGGCAGTGAGTTGAGAGGAGTACCTGCAGCTGTATCATGGCCTGGGATAGGGGAGATGGGGCAACAGAGGATGGCACCTGAAGGGGGTGGTCCACTAGACTACCAGGGAGATATTTTCTAACAGCTGCAGGATTGGGTGAGAAGGGCTAAAACTGGCAAAAAGGAAATTCTTTAAAATGGAACTGGGGTGGGAGGTGGGTGTCACTTGCACCAGGGATGTTGTTTACCATGGAATTGAGGGAGGGAAATATCACTGGCACCAGGGATAATCTTTAGAATGGGATTAGATGAGGGAAGGAGTTACGACAACCATCAGGGATTTATTTTTGTTAACATTGTACTGGGACTGAATATGGGTAAGGGGGGGGAGTACCACTGGCAACAGGGAATTACACAGATTATTTATTTTTGTATTGTACTATTACCAAGGTTGAGGTGGGGTTCTAATGGAACAAGGGATGTGCTTGAGGCCAAAACCTAGCAGAGCTAAATGCTTTCTTGGTGACCTTAAGCAAATACCTTAACCTCTGACTGCACCAGTCTACTGAACCAGGTTGGAGAAGGATACCACTGGAAAACTGTGCTGCAACTCAACTGGGCTAGTCTAATCTGAGTGAGTAAACTATATAAAATCTATACATATGCTATGTTCTGCTGTGTCACGGAAGAGTGTTCAGCCTCCTTGTAATCCAATGAGCAATGTATTACTCCTCACATTGTAACGTGGACATAATGGGATTCAAGAGGTCTATTAGGGCCTTGGTTGTGATAACAGCTCACTGGTGTTGGGTCTTTCGAATATAACAAGTCCAAGACCCCCTAACTACAGTAAGTTTGCTTTTTCGCAGTCAGTATATTTCCAATTAACAGAGAAACATAGACAATAGTGGCAGAAAAAGACCAGGGGCCAGATTCTCAAAACTCTTTAAAATCCAGCAGTTGTGTGAAAACCTCAGTGCAAGTGGGTTGCCACTTGTTGAACCACAATTTCTCCTACAGCTATGGTATTTTCAAAAAATGAGCCAATTTATGACTGGCTCCATGATTTATGGCATCTTGTGAGTGGTGTCTGTATAGAAATCCCCACAGCTACAGAAAAGTGTTACAGCCAGTGGGACCAGCTGTAACATCTACCACAGCTGCATCAGATGAGAATCCTAATCTCCGCAGCTGCAGAGATTTCAGTCCGCAACTGGAGTTGCAGTGTGGGACTTAGTCCCAAATCCTTTTGAGAATCCGGCCCTGATAGTCCATCTGTTCTGCCTAAATTCTCTAAAAGCACTGAGATAGTTGCTACATATCTTTCTATGACCATCAAGGGCATATGAAGTGTGATGAGAGTACCTCATAGTACCTAATTTAGGATTTTGCACTATGAGGCTATATTCAAACCTGCTGATGGTATTCACATTTTGTTCCAAACTTGTTTGAATATACTGTACCAAATTTAGGACATTGTGCTAATTTGTGCTCAGGACAGGGATGTTGTAGGGAGCAAACTGAGACTTTTGAACAAGGTATCCAGTGTCTTTTAAAGGCACATGTCCAATTACTTGTGGTAAATAGGTCTAAACGTCACTAATAATTGCCAACAGTGTCAAGATGCAGAACTGAATATAGAACATATAATGTTATAACGCAGTATGTGAAGATAAAAGCTGAGTAAACAAATACCAGGACTGTACATGAATACAACCTCGTCTATTGGATAATCAGTGTCATCAGACATACTGTATAAATGACAATTTTTCCAAATTTCATCAAGTCACATTATAAGCAGTGGTGTACCTATGACATTAATAAAAACCTACACTTTTTATTTTGTTAAATTAGTCAATTCAGATAGACAGGATAGATGAGAAGTAAAGAGTCACATGGGGAAATCAAAATCCATCTGTACATGCAAAAGTCATACAAGAGTAATTATACTTTAAAATCTATTCACATATTAACAAAGCCTAACTAGGCTGAGTAGGTAGCTCAGCAATAGAGCTACCACTCACTATGCTAGCAACTCAAGCTCATGTCAACAAAGGTTGTCCAGAAAAGGAGGACTGAGTATCCCAAGCTGCTGTCCTTCGGGGGGAAGGTGGACTGTGTGGTCCACCATCTGAATGCTGCCTTGCAAAGACTGCATGGCAGTATGGCTAGAGTTTGGCAGAATAAGGAAGAGTGGGATGCTGCCAATTCCAGCACTGACCGTGCATACATGGGTGGGCACCCAGGACATTCACCACACAGTAACATCCCAGAAGAAGACAAAACCAGAGGAAAAAAATGGAAGCTTGATGGACAGAGAACACCCTACCAACCACTCACATCCATGACTGGACTCACTATTCATGGCTCACAGAGTGCTCCTGGGCTTTACTTCTGAAATGAAAAGCTGGATATTGGGGTGGAGCTGCCATATTAGCTGGGTAGGGCTCAAACTGAAAGGGTGATACAGTGATAAATTGCAACTGGCACACGGAGTCCCAGAATGCCTAGGTGAGAGGACCTTGATAGTGCTGACTGTGTCTTAAGGAAGACCTGGCCAGAGTGCATGGGGTGAAAAACAGAGTAAAGAAAGAAACAAACAAAACCCTAAGTAGCTACTATAGTAGTCATATTTTAAAAATGAAGAAATTTTTATCTGGTCATTAAGAGCCGCCTATTTGTGTGCCCCAAGCTTAGATACTATGAGATTCCCTTTTAAAAAGGAAGAAGTCAAAATCATACCCCCCCCTTTATTCTTTTTACCCCTCTCAATGCTTACAAACATCACTTCATGGATAACCTCATTGCCATTTGAATGTTCTATATTCATAGTCAGAGCGTTTTCTAGATGTCCTTGTTTTATGGCCCTAATATGATCACCAGTGTTCTTTGAATTGACAGATGATTTTACCTAAATAAAACTGCAGTATGATCATGTGGCTAGACAAACTATTCCCTTAGTGGCACGATAAATAATAACATAAATATTTTCCACCCTCCCTGCATTTTATTTTAATTAAAAAAATCAGTAGGACAACATGCTGAGTCACAGTATTTGCAGATGCAACATCTCCTGCTGCAGCCCTTGTTGGTATGGGGGTGGTGCAGACACCCATATAGTGCCACAGGGGTTGAAGTATATGAACTAGTATACTGTATCTTTACACTTTTTTGCCATCCTATACAATGTTTACAAAGGATTACTGCTAGTTTCCAAAAGGAAGGGTGTGTACTCAACCAGCAGCCACATAGTGTCACAAGGGTTGAAGACAATAAACTAGCTTATCTTTTAAAATGTTAACCTATTATATGCTATTTTTGGGAATGTTTTGCTAGTTTTCTAAGGGAAGGCTTTAGTGCTGAGCAGAAACTGACAACTCCGATTTCACAATAATTTGCACATTTCCAAGCATTTTCTGAACTTCTGACATTGGCAAAATCCTAATCCTACATATGTTTTCCATGAAGTTTTGCTCCATTCTGTGAAATTTTCCACAGGTTTTTCAAATGGCTTAGATGATAGATGATACAACGCATGGGGCTTGCAGTAATCTAATGGGATGTTCTATCCTGTGTGGCAGTTGCTACAAGTTAGACCATCTTTTTCTTTTTTAACCTGCAGCAATCCTGTGGGCCTTTTTAATGGAACTTGCACCAGATATTTGGTGCAAGTTTCCATAAATCATGTAAGCTGTCACAGCTGCGCCTGAGATTGTAAAATCAGGTGCAGTTGCAGTGGTGGGATTTGGCCCACTGCCAGAACCTAAGTGTCATGGTATAGGTCTTGGCACAAGCCCTGCCCCATGAATTAAAAATCCAGCCCTTGTCTTAATTGCAGACTAATATACATAAGTCATGGAATGATGGTTCTGCAGGAGTCCAATTTGCAATTTAATACATCAATCTGAAATGCATGCACACATTCTGTAGTTCTATACACAACATATAGGATAGCTCATGGGGAACGGTTGACAACAGGGCTATTCTTTCACCGAGTTGGCACTATGACGACGGATTACCTCGAGAGCGCAGCTCGTGAGGTAATCTGTCATCATAGTGCCAACCCAGGTGAAAGATGCCCTGTTGTCAACTGTTCCCCATGCACTTTTCTTTATAGTGTATGGTGGAACGTTGTTTTTTGGGGAAAAAACAGTTACTAGAAGGAAAAAAATTTACATTGTGAACGTTTCACAAACATTAATACTGCCCTGATATTTGCTGCTTTAGCCATGTGTCCTGTCTATGGAGTGAGCCCTAATTATCAAATGCTGCGCAAGGACACATTGTGACGTTCGCAGTACAGTAGAAAACATCATTCTGTTGTACTGCGAACGTCACTAGTGTGTGACTACAAGGTTTCGAAAACGATCAATTTCAGTGGAGAACGACATTCCACCATACACTATAAAGTAGTCAGTTCTATGACAACTCAGTCTACAATTAATACATAGATCCACTGTACATAAACTCATTCTATGGTTCTCAGTTAAAATTTTGCAAAAGTTACCAAGGGGCATTCTGAAATTTCATGATAGCAACACTTTGACATTTGTGCTAATTTATTTTTGTGCATCACTAAATGGGTCCACACTCAAAGTGCTATAGTTGCTACACAGGACTTTTTCAGTATCTTTTATCTAAGGGGAATGGTTTGTTACGAAAACAAGGCATAAGTCACCATGATCAACAGCTTCCTTAGCTTCAGTAGATCCATATACAGTACAGTCCCATTTTTCTGAATATCTTGGGTGACAATTTTAAATTTGATAGATAAACTGAAATTCATAATACCAGGGCCCTCTGTTTTGTTCAATGGTAAATTGTTCTTTTAGTGTTTTTTAAAGTACGGGGTTGACCTAAAGGGAAGTAGTGGAGATAAATCCTAAAGGGAGTTTTGATGTGCAGCAGAGCCAGCCATAATGCAACATATTAATGTGCAGTAAGTAACATGTCACATACTGCATGTCAAAGGAGCATAATTGCCATTGAACTACACTCCTCCCAGCAGAATACTGCAGTATTTTATGATATACTGCTGCATTCCTACATTGTATCATGGCTGGTGCTATTGCAAAATTAGTAGTTTTGGTGACAAAAGGGGGCAGTAAGTGTAATAGAGCAGTGAGGGGAAAAAGAGTAGAAAGTAGGGAGGGATACATTAGGTAGAGGGGAAAGGTGAAGGTTAAGCAGCAAAGTGCAAGAGGAGGCAGAGTCAGTGAGCTAGCCTGGAAGGAACAATGGTATCATGGGTGAGAGGAGAGTGGAGGGGTTCAAGGTGGATTAAAGTATATGCAGGGGCCTGATTCAATCCGGTGACTGCAGAGTCACCTTTTGAAGTGGGCATGAGTAGGAGCCAGTATGATGTCTATGGGAAGTGAGTTCCAAAACTGTGGGATGACAAGGAGGATTGTTACCTATTCCTATCAGATGACTTTATCCTGGACCAAGTTCACCACAGCCAGTGTGAATCAGCTGCCACTACCCCTGAGGACCATGATCACTGTCATGGTCCTCAGGAGTAGCACCAACTGATTCACACTGGCTGTGGCGAAATTGGTCAAGGATAAAGTCATCCATCAGAAATAAGTTACCATCCTCTTTGTTGTCTCACTGCACCCAGTTCTCCTCATAATCACCACTGAGCAAGATGTTTAGTTTAGCAGTTAGGTTTTCTGCCAGAGGTGTAATCTTGGCATTTCTGTCTGTCTTGCTCAGCTCAGATTCTGGTTCTTTCTCCCCTTGTTCTGTCTGCTGCATCTCATTCTTCATCGTCATCTCCATCTCATATTCTTGATCAGGTGCTGTAATTTCCATGGATTTCCCTGCTCCATACTCTGCAGCCAGAGTGACATTGCATCCCACTGATCTCCAAGCAATCTAATATTCTCAGGTTTTGCTGGAGGGTGAGTACAGTCCTCTTGTGCTTCACACTCATGACTGCAGACAATTCAACTCCTACAAACCAACATCAGAAATAGTTTCAGCAATTGGTGAAATCTGACTTCTGTCAAGCAAACCAATGACACAGTCAACCAGGCAAAAGTAACTAATAGTGCAACACAGCTGATATAACAGTTGATCAAGAGTGACAAATCTGAAGTTTGTTAAACAGGAAGTTCCAGTATTGGAGTTTAGATAAGTGGGATAACACTGTAATAAGGATTGTCTCTATGTGCCTACAGCTACAGTAACTCCTGTGCACAAACAGTATCTTACAACTATAGTCCTACTCTGTGAGCCTCAGATCCAATTTATCTGTATGTTTGTTATTGTCTGTCATCTGACTGCAGTTGTGGCATGCCCTGAACAGTTGACCCATACTGATGTTCCTCCCTGTGTGGTGCAGTGACAACAACTACAGAATATTTTTTTCCTGAATAAATCAGCATCCACTCCTCCCTCCTTGTTTTTTTCAATCACAAAATAAAAAAAAAATATCCATTTTGTTGACTGTAACACATAGTTTCAAATGTTGATCGGTGCTTTCCAAAAAGGCTTCAAATAACTGTAAGTTGACTTTTAATAACACAATATGGTAAGAATATTGTCAATAAATCTCCTTCACAACATGATCTTTTTCCTAAAAGGGTTACAATTATCACCATACAAATATACACTGCCTAGTCTGAGCTGGAATTTGTTCAGGTGAATGTTTCTTAGGATTGGTGAACTTACAATGATTCTTCAGTTTCCTGTTAAAAAAATACAGCCGGAAATAAGACTCTACTCTCATAATATTCACAAAAAATGTAAGTTTAAGGACATTCTTTTATTTATAACTAAATGTATTTGAATAAATCCTACACTATGTGAGTCAGAGAGTAGGTGGTAAAACATCCAGAAGTTTAACATGTGGGTAAAGGTTTGGTGCAAAGGGGGGAGTCCCTTTCCTGGGGGACTGTAGACCTTTCTGAAAGGAGAAGGCAATGTTTAAGAAAGATGATCTCATACAAATAGTTTATTCTGGTAGAAAGTAGATGCTTTTATTGGCAGGTGTATAAACTAGTTAAGGAGGAGGGTAGTGATAGGTTACACTGTACTAGCACACACACAGGGAGCCTAGTAGGCTCTCTATCATCTCTAAGAGGTGCACATAGGTGACACCAGATAAGGAAAAGATAAGTAGGGGGAAACTGGGATGGTCAGAAGCAGCAAGGTAGAGGTGCTCTGTACATATGCCAGGAGCTCAGTCAATAACATGGAGGAGCTGAAGGCTCAGATAGCTACTGGCAAATTGAATATGCTATTAATAAATCAATTAATCAACCAATCAATGTTATATTGCATAGCACCTGCCATGTCAACATCTCTAAGTGTTTAAACTACAAAAACAAAATATACTAAGCAATTTTGTTGAGCAATACATAGACAGAAAGGACATGATAATATAAAAACAATGCAGTGGTCTCTCTCCTCAAAAATGTGGAACTTGTATTGCAATTATAGTAGTTAAGCTCCATAGGCTTGCTAAAACCGTAAAGTATTAAGTTTTGACTTTATGGGATCGGAACCCAGAATGTCCACAGGATGGTCACTCCATAAGTATGGGCCACTGCTGCAGAATACCCCATCACTTCTTGTTTTGTGTAACATTTATCAGACAAGAAGAATGTTTTGGGAAGAAGAGCATGTCGATCCAGGCCTGTTTTGTGGCAACAACAACTGTAGAAGGTATTCAGGTTCCAAATCATGAAGTTGCCTTTTAAACAAGTGAAAGAGTCTTGAGTAAAATCATTTTCTGTAAAGGCAGCCAGTGCAAGGATGTTAAAGCAGTGGATATTTTGTCCTATGACTTGTGAAGACACAAGCTGCAACATTCTGAAGACAAAACAGAAAACAGGGAGCACTGTTGTAGGTGGTCCTTCAAAATCCATATAATAGAGAATAGCTGTAGTCTAACCTATTAGTAATGAAATCATAAATTCAAGTATCATGTAAAACCTCTATCAGTTTATCAATATTCCTCAGTTAATAATGAGCAGATTGCATGCACTTTGACATGTGCCCATTATAAGACACATCTGACATCATGCCTAAATGCTTTACAGGTTGCTTTGAAGAATTACATATATTATCAAACTTCATGCCAAGATGGGGCTTATTGTTAGACAGAGATGGTGGCCATAAAATAATACTGTCCATTTTGGCTGAAATTAACTGAAGGAGGGCTTAAGGTATCAGAATTCAATTCAACATAGTCAGGGTGGAAATAGAGAGGCTTCCTTATCAAAATAGTTCAATGTCAGTTATACCTGTACGTCATCATCATCATAAAGATGATATTAGATACCCAAGTATTGCAGATTTTTAACCAGAGGAGACATACAAATATTAAATAATATTGGCCCGGGGTGACTCCCTGCCTCACTATTAGTGTTGTGTGAAGTTGAAAAAATTTGCTTTGTGAATTAATTCACAAATCCACCACAATTTGAGAAGTTAATCTGCCTTGTGATATGCCCATCTGCAGTATAGGAATACCTTTGCAAATTGTGAGTTTGATAACTTCATCAGCGAAATGGGGCCCACAGTTGAAATTTGTTATGTGCTATGGGATTGGAGGTCAGTGGTACGTAAGATCTGCAGACAATGTGGAGGCAGTGTTCAGTACAATCTTTTGAAAAGAGAGTTGGAGAGAAGTCTGTCCCTGCTTGTCTGAGCAAAACAAAAAAACTTTCAAATCAATCCCAAAACTGAGTCTTTTGAAACAAACTTGCTCATAAAAAAGATCCAGCGGGCCTGGAGTAGATATGTTAGTGTTGTTTGTTTCTGGTTTTGCTGATTTATTTAGTGTAAACTAGAGTTTTGTTTTTGTGAGCACTAGTTTGTGTGTAACAGATATCTCATATTTGTTTTTGCCAATCTTTCTTTTTAATTAATTTTTGTCTGTGGTCTGTGATTTCTAATTTTATTTCTCTAGTACAGTTCAGTGTGGCTAAGTGAAGTATTGTGTCAGTCTCTTTCTATATTAGTGGTAGTTATTTCATCTTAAAGTGATGGTGTTAATTTCAGCAGCTTGTGAATTACCCATGGTCTGTGTGTCTTGTTAATCCCTGCCATAAAATAATAATAAAACATATTTCTGTGGGGTTTTACTGTAGCTACTATTAGCTCAGTTAACTCTTCTATTTAGAATCAGATCATACTGATAAACCCTCACTGGAGGTGTTGTCTACTGCTGCTCTTTAATTTTACTACAGGATTTCTTTAAATTTGTTTCTTCACAATTGTATAAATCTAAATATATAAAATTATATTTGAATAAAGGGACAGATGTTGGTGAGGTGGCAAAGAAGTGGTTAAGTTCTGTGGGCAAAAGGATGTTGCACCTAAAAAAACTACATTTGCAGCAATGTCATCTGTGTGCTCTGGGGCCAATAGTAATAGTAAAGGAGTAGTTGGCTATGGTGGCATTAGTGTGGCCAAATTTTTCTTGGCCACATTTGTGGCATCCATGCTAGTAAGGGCTGGAGGAGGCAGAAACATAAGGAGCAGTCCCAGAGGCAGCAAAATGTCTGGCTAAGGTACAGTGGTCAAGAAGGAGGAGGAGGTTGTTGATATCCCCATGACTCCTGGTGGTGGTGGTGCTGAGCCAGACCTTTATGATAGTTTAACATTCCCAAATGAGAGTGTGGAGGCTAACCATGAGTCAGAGCTTGAGGAAGGAGATTTGTCTGTTGCACAGTAGGAAAATACTATATTTAAAAATGTCTATCTTACTGAAGATGAAGAGAGGAAGAAAGAGTATGGAGAAAGTTAAGATGAGGAGGCCAGAACTCAGGAGGAGGAGAACATCAGTGGCAGTGGGTGTGATGATTTGGATTCCCTAGAGGAACTGCAAAAGAAAAAGAGTAATGCTGATGCACCTGCACATGTGGGGATTCACACATCAGTATGTCATGGAACTACTGAAGTCCACTCTAATACTACAGTACAAGTCACATTAAACTGTTACTCCAATGAGCTGTTGTAGCATTTCTGACTGAGCTGCATTAGTGCTGCTGAAACCAACACAAAGCATTGCACAAGCTGTTACTTAAGAGTTAAAACTCAGTTTTGCATTGCACTGTCGCTGGACCACAGATGCATTCCAAGTGAGTTGCAAAAACATTTTACAAACATTGCTCCTGAGCTGGTTGAGCATTAAAAAACAATGCTATATGAGATGCCAATGCATTGCCAACTACAAAAAAAAATGCTAAACCAACTAATTGGTGGGACAGTTTAATGTGACTTGTCTTGTATAATGGTTTTTCCTCTTAGCAGTATTGAGCCAATTACACTATGTGAGTCTCAACCTGTTAAGGTGCATTAGCCTTTCTCCCACTCACATCACCATGTAAAATCAAGAGGTACAGAATTGCTTGTTTGGGATTTTTTATATACTGGACCCTGCTGATGAAAGAGTTGCTGTCTGTCAGCTGTGTCAAACATAATTTATTTGGGGAAAAACAGTGAGCCATCTGGGCACTGGTGACCAACATACTCACCTAAAGTCCAGGCAAGAGTTACACTGGACTCAGCACCAAAAGAAAACTGGTGCAGGGGGGTTCCATTATCTGCATTTGCTAAGGTATCAAGAAACAGCAGGAAAATAGTCCCAATGGAGGCAGCATTGCCTGAGGAGGACTATTACAAAGATGAAGTGGAGTATGTGGACAGCCTACTTGTGGTCATAGCAGCAGTGGTGGGTGGAAAACTATTATCCTGAGGCACTAAAGCACAGCAATCCCAGTGCTGAAAACATCCAAAATCACTGCTTTCATTTGAGCAGCACCCGTACATCCCCATGAGTCAAATACTACCCCAACAGCCATGCTGCTATGCTAAGTCCAGCTGTTTGGTAGCCAAACAACCAGAAGTGCCCAGCCTATGCTATATTACATGTTTGAGCATCATGTCAGATACCCATCCAGTCATGCTGTTGCATGTGAACTGAATGCATAAACAACTGAAATGCTGGCAATAGATTTATTGTCATTCTCTCATGTCTGTCCCAAATGTCAGGTTCCTTCAATAACTTACTTCCCTACATGTGCCATTCCAGAAACTTTATGTGACATTATTATACATGATAATCTATGCCATGCAGTGTTCAGCATCCCCAAACATATATACATCTTAGTATGGATATATGAATCAGTGACCAAACAGCTGTTTGTGCCGATCTGTGTATTACAACACACAGGACACAGGTACCTGTGGTAGTATTTAGCTCTGGCAGGGGAAACTTTGTACTAAGCCCAACTGAGGTGGTAGTAACACTTCAGGTTTTCACCCTATTTCATGTTGGCAATAAAACATGTAACTGGATCACACACATATCAGAAAATGCTAGAATTGCTCATGACGGAGACTGATGAGTAGCTGCACCTCCATTCACTGAAAGTGGGTTTCATTGTGAGTGATAATGGAAATGGGACAAACACACAGCTTAGCACCATGTAACAGCATGCAGCAGCCTGATGCATTTATTATGGTAGTTGACAAAATTCTGGGGCCACAGTCTTTATAAATATTGTGCTTTTCTCACACGTCCCCTAATGTGTGTTGCAAGAACTGTGGTGGGGGGACTGACACACTGTGCCACACCTTGTAGCAGCATGCAGCTAGATAACATTTATTTTTCTAGCAGTTGAGAAAAATTCTGGGAGCAAAGAATTTATGTGCATTTTGCATTTTGCACCATTTCTCCCAAAGTATATTTCAAGAACTATGATGGTGCAACAGACACACAGTGTAGCACAATATAGCAGCGTGCAGCAGCCTGACATATTTATTCTGGCAATTGCGAAAAATTCTGGGAACACAGAATTTATGTATGTTGTGCCTTTTCTACAATTTACACTAAAGTGTGCTAAAAGAACTGGGGGAGCTTATATACAGCACATCACCTTGTAACAGCATGTCATACTGTATTCTGCTAGTTGAGAAAGGTAATGAGAGAAGACAATAATAGTGTAAGGGACGTGCAGTTGCACAAGAAAAAGAACAGTATACAGATGAAATCATTTTTTTTTTCTTTTGTTAAGTTGGAAGAGGGTAGCTGATAGCAGAATTTGGATAGATAGAAGAAAGCAATATCAGAAAGCAGGACAGTGAGACATGAAGATGTTCAAAAACTTTTATGTTTTTTTCAATGGTTTACATTTTTTATAAATGTTGAATAAAAGAATACTCAAGATAGTAAGACAGATAGCATGTCTTGAATCAAGGAATGTAGAGACTGAGAGAATAGGGCTATGGCCTGGGGACAGAGAGTGCACTGCCACCATGGAGTACTGCCAGACCCTCAAACATGCTCCATTGGTTTTGAAGCAACAATTCCAAGGCCATAACTTGCCGGGAGTGCTCCTCTATCTCACTGTGCAGGTGCACCACTTTTGCATGGATGATTGTAGGTGCAGGATCTTAGCCCTGTCTCTCGGGTGACCCCCACATCACTGATTCCATCTACAACTTCCTCTCTGGGTACCATCGCTCTCCACAATGTCCCCCTCTGGGACCTGTGCACCATGTGATGCCACATCACATCACCTGTTTTTACATAGCCCACCCTGTGGCACAGTAGAAGCACTAGAGGTATGACTGCCTCCACCCCTCTCAGCTGTCTCAGTCTTTCTGTTCCTCATATAATCCTTCAACCCCTGGTGGTGCCTCACCTTAAGGTGAGTGTTCTGACTTGCTGTACCCAAGTAGCTGCCCCATTTCCCACACAAAACAACAGTGTGACACAAGGTCCACATCATCACACTGTGGTCAACATTGTCATTTACAAAAATGTCCCAAATAAGAGACTTTTGCTGCTGATGATGGAAGGAGCCAGATGGTCCTGGGTGGGACTCCTCCTTCTCATGGAGCTCAAGTGGCAGAAATACAACAGGGGCCTCAGGGGTAGGCTCTGCAGAATATACAGGAGGCAGGTTCCACTTCCCAGTGATTCTGGTGTGAAAGCTGGCTCTTCAGACAGCTGAGATGATGTGTCCCATCTATGGACTGAATCCTCCTCTCCTTCCCATGACTGGTCCCAGTTCCAGTCCTCCCAGTCTTCTCCTTGCCAGTCCCACTCATTCTGAGTTGGAACAAAAATGAATGAAAGCAAGAAAAATAGAATAAATAAAAGTTGGGAATATAAACAAAAATATACAGAAATAACAACTAGATAAATCAACACAAAATTATTGTGAAATAGAATATGACAAGAGAAGCAATAAAAAGCCTGAAATAGTTTTTTCTTTGTTTTTTAAACCCTCTCAAAGCAGCAGATCTGATCTCCTCAACTAACTCACTCAAACTGAAAAACAAAATTATGGTTCAATCTGTATATAGAGAAGACAAAGAACCTCTGTGTACAAGTACTGAGGGAATGGTTACCCCAAAGGGCATTTGGCCGGGAAGCCAAGTTTCAAAGAAATACAAAATCACACATGCCCCCACAATGCAAAACATCATGGGCTACATATGCAAATCACACAGAATATTATGCTGGTTCAACTTTAAGCAGTAATGCATGGTGCCAAAAGGCCTCTCACACACTTTGTAAAGGGTGCCAACAGAAGACCAGGTAGGATGAAACACGTGTCTATGTCTTCTGTTGGCACCTTCTAAGTAAGTGAGATGCTTTCGGCACCATGCATTTCTGCTTAAAGATGAACCAGCATACTATTCTGTGGTGATTTGCATATATAGCCCATGATGCTTTGCATTGTGGGAGCATGTGTGATTTTGTATTTCTTTAAAACTTGGTTTACTGGCCAAATGCCCTTTGGGATAACCATTACCTCAGTGCTTGCACACAGAGGTTCTTTGTCTTTTAAATTGTTTTTTGTTTTAATTGGGTTCACCACAACATAGACCAGATAGGGTAGCTGGTTCATTCCTCTGTGGTTTCAAACAGACGAGGCATAGTGATGAGTCCTGGTAGGATGAAACATGTGTCTATGTCTTCTGTTGGCACCCTTTGCAAAGTGTGTGAGAGGCCTTTCGGCACCATGCATTTCTGCTTAAAGTTGAACCAGCATAATATTCTGTGGTGATTTGAGTATGTAGCCCATGATGCTTCGCATTGTGGGGGCATGTGTGATTTTGTATTTCTTTGTATATAGAGAAGTAGCATGTGACCTACAGAAGCATTTGTTTACCAGTACCCAGTAGCCTAAATTTGAGCAAACTTCTCCCAAATATACTCCGACAATGAAGTTGCCAGGCAAATTTACAAAAGGTGAATGTATCAGTAAATGGCAAAAATTCATGAATTGATCCACAAAGGTGAAGTTGGTGACTTTGCCCGAAATTTGCTAATGAATTAAATGTTTGCAGCATCTCTCCTCACTCTACTCTACTCTACTCAGTCAGTGTCCTGGACTGTTCCCCTGAACTTTAGACTTAATAAAAAACAAGCATCTGTCAAAATTGAATGTTCATCACTGGTAAGGCATTGCTTTAGTACCTTTTCTCACATTTTTACCCTAAATTTTCAAAATAATCTTTTCATGATCACTGTTTCTGAGCATGACATGTGTCATTTATAAAACAATGGCTGAAATGTTGTTTTGCACCATAAGTGTTAAAACACATTTTGGGTAGTATTTGAGAAATGAAAGCTGTCACATTTATGAGGTGGTGTCAAAAAATGGCTATGATGAAAAGTTGGAGTCAAAATATTGAAAATTACTACTGTTACGAGTGCACGCTGAGTGAAATCACCTTTTAGGACGTGAAAACACATTTTGGCCAGGATTTTAAAAATGATAGCTGTCACATTGATGAGGTGCTTTGAAGAAATGGCTATGTTGAAAATCTGAGGTAAAAACATTGAAAATTACCAAAGTTATGATCCTGAATTTAAAAATTTCAATATAGGCTCATAACTTCATTGTTTTTGTAATATTTTTACACCACATTTTCAACATGACCTTCTTAAGACCCCACCTCATGAACCAGGGGAGATAAAACTTTCAACTCCTGCCCAAAATGTGATTGCACGCAGTGACCACAAAATCACTTTTCGGGACAGACTTGTCTAATTTTACTGCCATTGTTCAGGAGGTAGGGTTGCAAAAAAAAGGCATGTTGAAAATTTCAGGCAAAAATATTAAAAAATGACTAAGTTATACCACTAAGCTCAAAATCCCACTGAAATACACTGAAACGCATACCTGATTTTCTCAGTTTGCAGTCCAGCTTTCACGAGTGAAGACCCATCTGTGGTCCACAGAAGATTATGGGGTTGGACCCCCAGTGAGTAAGTAAGTAAGGGATTGTGAGGGGTGGGGTGGTGGGTGATGAGTGGGAGGGTCGGGTGCTGGGGACTAATGGTGCAACAGACATCGATGGACAGTTTTCTTTTTTATAGGGTTTGAAAAACAAGAATGAGGAGGGACATTTTCTGAAAAGGACACTGTCAGCTGTTTGGTAGGTTTTTTGTGCCCCCCTGCTAATAGTCTGAAGAACCCTGTTAGCAGGCACTTAATAGATTATATGATATCTGACCAGCATAATACTGTCATAGAATGGACATTTTTTTATACAAAAGAAATTCAAGTGGACCAACCTTATCTGTTTCTGCCTCTCACATATCCACAACTGCCACAAAGTTGACTCACACTAATTTCTTCCATAACTGAGTTTGGCAATATTGGGGGCATATGAAACCAATAGTCTGATGAATAATGGCCATTGAACTGAGCATGGCAATTATTGAACTGACCATAAAACAAGTGTTGTAATATATTGAATTCTATCTTTGAAATCAGAAGCTGTGACTCGGAGCATGCGTATCAGCATCCATGCTGATACTTATGCACAGAGTCATGGCTTCACATTTTGAACATGGAATTTACTGTACTATGCTTTTTCTATGGACATTTCAAAATTGCTGAGCTCAGTTCAATGGCCACTATCCTGCAGACTATTTCATATGCCAACAAAACAACTAAATGTGTTCATGCAAGAGATTACTGTGAGTCAGCGCTGTGGCAGTCATCAACACGCAGAAGACAGCAGCAGATAAGGCAGGTCCACTTTGATTCCATTTCTATAAAAAAATACCAATTCTGCGAAAATAATATACTTGTCATGTATTCTAGAACCTGTAAGTGCCTGCTAACAGGACTCTTCAGACTATTAACAAAAGGACAAAGAAAATCTACCAAAAGGCTGACAGAGTTCTTTCAATTTCACATACATTCTGACACTAGAATTGGGCACCTCAGTGTCAGGCTTGTTTGGGAATGAGGGCAGGTAACCTGGAAGGGAGGGGGGTGAAGAGAAGTGGTAGTAGGGATGGGATCCCCTCTCCCCACTACTAACATACTAACATACTAATTGCCAGCAGATTAGGCCTTATGGTCTATCAAGTCTGCTTGAACCTCAGATCCCTAGTTGGGTGCCGAGGCCCCCCCGTGTTCCAGAAACCCCTATCATCCATCCCACCCCCTGGGCCAGGCCATCATCTGATATATCAGCTTTGTGTCTGTCCCACCCTCTCTTGAAGCCCTCCACTGTGGATATCTGAACCAGCTCGCCAGGCAGCGCATTCCAAGGGTCCACCACCCTCTCAGTGAAAAACCTCCTCCTCTTTTCCCCCCTCACCCTTCCACCTTTCAACTTCAAACCATGCCCTCTGGTGATACCTCCCTGCTTTATTCTAAAGATCCCCTCCATGTTTGCCCTATTTATTCCGTTGAGGTACTTGAAGACCTCAATCATGTCCCCATGTCTCTGTGCTCCTCCAATAAAAACAGGCAGAGCTCCTCAAGTCTGTCCTCATACGTCAAATTCCCTATTCCTCGTATCATCTTAGTTGCCCTCCTCTGTACCCTCTCCAGGAGCTGTATGTCCCTCTTCATGTGTGGTCTCCAGTACTGTACACAGTACTCAAGGTGTGATCTAACCAGTCCATTGTACAGCAGCAGAATCACTTCCCTGCTCCTAGAGGTGATCCCCCTTATGATGCATCCCAACATCCTGTTTGCCTTGCTAGCTGCTCTCCTGCACCGTTCAGAGTTATTCATTCATGCATCCACCATGACCCCTAGGTCTTTTTCCCCTGTTGAGGTCTCCAGCACCTCCCCTCCCAGGGTGTACCTGTGTTTAGGGTTTCCCCGCCCAAGATATAACACCTTGCACTTGGTGATATTGAAATTTAATTTCCATGTCTGAGCCCAGCTTTCCAGTGTGTCCAGGTCCCCTTGCAGGGTCAACCTCCCTCTTCCCCTCAACTACTGCTCCATCTTGGAGTCATCAGCAAGAGACTCATTTCACACCCCATACCCTCCTGATGTCCGATATGTATTCAGTAAACAGGATCGGGACCCAGGACCAACCTCAGCAGTGCCCCACTACCGACCTCTAGGGTTCGAGAGCTCCCCACTGACCACTACTTTCTGGCCCAGCTAACCAGTTTTCAATCCATCTGATCATCAAAGGCCTACTCCCAACCCCGTCAGTTTCTCCACCAGACCATTGAGACAGAGTCAACGCCTTGCTGAAGTCCAAGAATAATACATCCACAGGCTTTCCTGTCCAGTTCTGATGTTACCCATTCGTAGAACTCCACAAGATTGGTTTGACATGATCTACCTGGCACAAACCCATGTTGCCGACTATCCAGACCTCCCACCTCCTCAAGTACACCCCAATCGTTCTTTTAGTATACTCTCCATTAATTTTCCCATACCAAGTCAAACTGATGGGTCTATAGTTACCTGGTACTTCCTTTGACCCCCTTGTGGATTGGCACCACATGTGCCTCTCTCGCCAATCCTAGGTACCCTCCTGTCTCAAGTGACCTGTTGGAAGAGCCCACCAGAGGTGCAGCCAGTCTTGTCCGCCAATTCCCATAGTACTCTCAGATGAATGCCATCCGCCCAGGAGATTTATCTTCCTTTAGGGCCTTGAGGGCTAACTGACCCTTTAGGTGGAGATAGCATCATCCGTCCCTCCACCTTACTGGCCTTTTATCCTTATCCTGATGTGACACCCTGGGGTACCTCTCCTCCTCTTGCTCCATTTCTGTTGCTCCCCTGATTCCACTCACTACCACTTCTATCCCCATCATGCCTTGCTTTGTAGATATCCCATTCCCCTCCCTAGTAAACACAGAGGCGAAGTACTCATTTAATACCTCTGCCTGGCCCCTTGCCTCTTCCACCCACCCTCCTTCTGATCTCAATCTGCCGAGATGGCCCTTAGTTTTTATCCACTCCCCAATGTACCAGAAGAACCCCTTTTCCCCTTCATGTATCCCCTGTGCCAGCCGTTGCTCTTTACTGGACTTTGCCCCCCTTACCATCCAGGTAACTTTTCTAGATGCAAGATGGTACATTTCCTTTTCCCTATCCCCTCTTGTTGTTTTATATTTTTTGTAGGCCACCTTCTTTTCTCTGACTGCTACCTGAACCTCACTGGACCGCCAGCATGGTTTATGTGACCTTGCTTCCTTACGTTTCACCTTAGCGCAGGTCCTGACTGCCTCATGAAGTCCCCGTTTTATGACCTCCCATCTCTTTTCCACATTTGTCATTGATGTAATCCCCTTCAAGTGATCCTTGAGAATATTTCCCATGCCCCCCTGAAGTCCACTGCCAGTGTCCTAGGTCTCTCCCCCCTCCCCCCATGCTTATTTGAAACCAGACAGTATTGTGGTTGCTCCCAGTCAGGGATCCTCTACTACCAGTCCCTACCAGATCCCCATCTGCCAGAACCACATCCAGGACATGCCCTCCCTTGAGGCTCCATCACATGCTGTGTTAAGAACACATCCTGGAAGCTGTCCAGCAGCCTCTGCTCCTTGGCCACCTTAGAGGACATGGTTCCCCAGTTTGTACCTGGCATATTGGGTCCCCATCAACACCACTCCTTCCCTTTTGGTCTCACTGGGCAATGATGTTGTCCAGCAAACCATCCTCCAGAACATCACCCATCCCTGGGGGCCTATATACTACACCCAGCTTGACCTTACCTCCTGCTGGGGTTCGTAAAGTGACCCATAAGGCCTCCACGTTTCCCTCTGCCTCTTCTACCCTAGCAATTTCTATGTCATCTCTAATGAACATAGCCACTCCACCCACTCTGCCCTCCTTTCTATCCTCCCTAAGCATAGTGTACACCCAAACATTTCGGTCCCAGTCATGGTTTTTGTTGGCCCACGTTTCCGTGACCGCCGCCACATCCCCGCCCCCTCCAACAGCATGGCCTGGAACTCTGGCAACTTGTTTCTCAAGCTCCTGGCATTTACTAACACCACCCCCCACCCCTTATACCTGAAACCCTTTGTCAAACCACACCCAGGTTCCTTATACTTCCATCCTCCCTCTGCTCCTCCTGAAACCTCCTCCCCAAGTCTGTTACCCCTCCCCTTGGGTTTGAAGGCTACTCCCCTCATCTGGAGGAGAGGGCTTCTAGTCAGCCCCCTCCTATCCCTCTCCCTCACAAGTTTAAACCCCACCTTTCTTGAATGCAGTCAGCCACCCCCTGTTTAAGGACTTCCTTCCCTAACAGGGCAAGAAGAAGTCTGTCCTTGGCATACAGTCCCTTATCCTCCCAAAGTCCTTTCCAGTTCCC
The DNA here is from genome assembly GCA_016271365.2 of Neoceratodus forsteri. NCBI lineage: Eukaryota > Metazoa > Chordata > Ceratodontiformes > Ceratodontidae > Neoceratodus > Neoceratodus forsteri. Next base: position 433,416,825 of record CM028137.1, on the reverse strand, counting down.
TAACACCCCCAACCCACTCTCTTCACCCCACTTCCTGAGCCAGTCATTAACCTCTGTGATATTCATTTTTTTCTCCACTGAGACCTTTGGTACTGGCAATATCTCTGAAAAGGAAATGTTGCATCCATAATCCTGACAGACTCTGGCAAGTTCTTGGAACCTTGCTTGGATTTCTAAAATGCTATTTCCCTTTAGATCGTTAGTTCCCAAATGCACCAGGAAATCTGGTTTCCCTCCACAATCCCTAACCAGTTTGTACACCATGAACTTTGCTCTGTGCACTGTCAGCCCAGAGATACTCACTACCTTCACTTGACTATGGCAACCACCCCCTTGTCCCTCCCACTGGATACCCCTAATCATTGTGTCTACCAATAACAGAACCTTAACACCGCCATCATCCTTATGGTTACCTCCACTATGCGCCTCAACCCCCATCCCTCCCTTTATTCATGATCTCAATTCCATGGGAGTCTTCCTGCTTTATTAGAGACCCCCTTGTCACCCTCCCCTTTCTGCCTTCCTTGTTATTTTGCCCACTTAGCTCAGACCCCTCCTAAATAGGTGTCCCCTTTAACCCTTTCTTATCTGAACCATTTATCCTGGCCCTGATGGTTTCCCCTTCCCCTACACCGCCATCCTTGCCCCTTGTAATGGTACCCCTACCTCCAGAGGACCTCTGTGGGGCCCCTTTACCTAGGGCCCCATCCTTGGTACAGGACCCCCTTCTGAAGGGGCCCCTCCCCCACCTCCTTGTCTCCCAGTTTCTCTCCAGTCATGCTCTCCTCCCTCATGTCTGCAATATGTTGCATCTCCCCCATTTGCTTAACATTTATGTTTCCCCTTCTCCCCTGGGACTATTTCTATCCTTTTCATTGCCAGTCTGTGATGCCCTATGGGTATCTGACTCCCTCCCCCCGGCTTCTGTATCAGTTTCCTCATTTCCACCAACCCCTTCCTCCCCCTCTAGGTTGCTTAGTAGCTCAAATTTATTGTAACACTCTATGCCAGCCTCCATCAAGTAACCTGAGTTTCCCCCGACTGCCCCTCTAAACTGCCCCTCTTCCTCCCCTTTTGCCCTGTTCTCCTTAGGAGCTCCCTTCCCACAGTCTGCTCTTTTAGGCCTCCCCACAACAGCCCCTCCTGACTCTTCCCCCTCCACTGTCTTTATATTTGGAATGTTTACCCCGTATGTTTTCCCCTTAGCATCAACATCCCTATCTAAGGATCCTCTGTCTCTAATATCCCCCCTCCTGCTTAGGAGCATATAAGGATGGGAAGGGGGCTGGTGGGTGAGTGACCTGGAGGGGAGGAGGGAGAAAGAATGGCTTTTGAGGGGTGTGTCACTGCTCAGTCCATTGCAGTTGAAACTGGAAGGGGCTTGTCAGTCTAGACCAATGACAGTGACAGGCTCCTGATGTTGAAAGCTGATCAACAGCTTGCTGACTGGCTTCATTGACATCAAAGGACTGAAGCCCTCTTCTGATTGGAGTGGTTCAGTCTTTTGAAGTACACAAATTTTCTGCCTAGCAAGAAGAAAGTGGCGTTATGACCACAGTGTGTGGTCATTGGTCTAGGCTGCTGAGACCCTTCCAGTTTCAACAGCAATGGTTTTGGCAGTGATACACCCCTCAAAAGACAACCTCATAGCAAGATTTTCTCTGTGCGTGAACTCACGGTGAATATAAAAATAGCCTTAGTGCAATACCATCTATGCTGGGTGTGCCATTGTTTCTTGTTTTTTTATTACAAAAAAAACATCTAACTGAGAACCGAAAAACTCAATGTACTATGGGGCCAATTGCAAAGGCTAACAGAAAAAACACAAGAGTCAACAACAGCTATAATTCTTATACTGTGGGGTTAGTTGCGATGACTAACAAAAAAAACACAACAGTTATAAATAGCCATAACGTTGAATATTTTTTAGTATAATGTTGTAGCAGTCTGTATACAGTACATCAATTCCCACACACCCTCTGAAGGTGATGCTCTATTCTATAAGGAGTTTTCTGATGGACAAACATCAATAAAAGGAATTGAATCAATCATGTAGCCATTTTTCTGTATGAAATAAAAAAGTCAAGACCCTGTTGTTGGATAAGATCATTAATTAAAATGACTTTAAACTGAGGCAGCATATATTAAGCAGAGTAAAGGTAACAGGGTTTGAGCAACAAAAACCCGAGGGGAGGATCATCAACTCTAAATTGCTTCAATAGAGCCATTGTTCCTAAAGTTAACAAGGACTGCAGACATTGCAGAGGAGACTATATTCCCAGAGGGAAAATTAGTCCAATAGTCATAGATTGAAGCCTGGCACCAAAAATGGACTGCTATTATGACATCAGCACTCCCAATTAAAAAAACAATTAATGTCTGTCATTATGTTGTTGTCAACCCCTGAAAGAATAACTTAGTCAGCCATCGTGGTGGAGTCTCTTTGGCCAGGGAACCTCTGCACTCCTGTAGCCATTTCCTATGAATTCCATCAAGAAGTCAGTTCACCTGGGACAGAGAAACACTCACCCACATCAGGGGAGACTCTGATCCCAAAACCACAGAATGCCACTACCACTGTGGAGACACTACTCCCAAATGCAAATGCAGAAACCAGGCTACAGCCCCAAGTACATCTCCATTCCCAAGAATAAAGCACACTGCTGCCACTGGGGAGACACTGTCCCCTCACCAGGAGTACTGAAGGAGTGCTAGACAGAAACTTCATCTACACCTTTGCTGCCACTGGGGAGGCACCACTCCTACAATAGGAATTGTAGAGAAATGTTGAAGGGAAATGCTAACATCACCACCACAGCTGCTGAGGAGAGACCATTCCAACTCCAGAAGCATAGGAACGACACTTTGAAAAGATGCTGACTTCAGTCAAAATTGTACAGTAATGCTCATTCACAGTAAGAAAGCAGAGCAGGATACAAATAAAACTAACACAATGGTTACCGGACTGTTTAACCCTGCTTAAAAACTCTTCAGAGTGCTGCAGCTGATTGGTGTCTAAAACTAAGGATGCATTGGCAGTAGTACCTTGAGGTTGGAGTAACGAGTTGCGAATGAGCTTGGTACATCTAGCAGAACAAGGTTTGATTTCCACAACCCACATTTGCATACAGTGTGTGACACTGAGCAGGTTACTGAACCATCCCTGTGCTCCTGGATTACCACTAAAATTAGGCATAGTGCCTACTGAGCCTTTACATGGATACTAAAGAATAAAAAAGTACAGAGGTCCAGCTCTGCAGAGTCACTTCAGGCATAATCTTAGCCACTACTAACTTTAAGAGTTGGGAAGAATGGCCCACATACTATGAGTGGTATCACTTTGACTTACGGAAAGGTCATCCATGACCAGTGCAGGGGATGGAAGTAACAACTTGGAAGAGTTTGCATGGGGGGGGTCCAGATTATGGGCAGATGTGCTAATCCTGATGCACCAACTTTAAACTTTTGTAACAGTAAATTCCAGTGACTGCATTACAAAGTTGCAAGTACCATCTGGAGTGAGCAGTCTCTTCAGCAGAAACTAAAGCTCTATTGTCGGAATGCTAAAAGGCTCAGGAACAGCAGTGTGCAGAGTACTCGGAGCATCCTTTGAAAAAATTCTAAGTTCGGGAGTAACATGCTTCAGTAGAAATTGATGCATAATTTTAACTATGCAATTCATATTCACATTATTAGAAACCAACAGTAGACAGAAAAGGAAATAGATATTTCTTACAGAAACATGATGCAAGTGAAATTCATGAGACATTTGATCTTCTGTAAGATAATGCAAAAGTTAAAACCTGAAGGGATACATGATTGAAGAGGCAAAGAGAATTCAATAAATTAATTCCTTATGAAAAAGGGTGCAAACTGATTTACACTAATGTCCATCAGTTCAGAAAAATACAAAGACTGGAGGGAGTTTGTTTGGAAGGTTCCTTTTCAGTAAGGTGCTCCACTTCATCCCTAGGACCTACAATGTTGTTGTATAGAAACAGAAATCTGTTTTCACTAAAATTATTCCCAACTTCTTACTTTTGCCAGCAAAAAAGATGTTAGGACAGGGGATCGCTACTTTGAAAATGCAAGTTTGCTGGTTCAGTGCACACTAAAAGTTTAGAACAGTCAGACCCATCTTGCAAGCAACAAAATGTTTTAGTAGTACTTTATATAATGCAGTAAACACCTTAGAATGAAACAGCAGCTCACCTCCAGCATGGCATAAGAAATGTATTTATATTCTCCAAAGTGCAGTGCATACAGGTGCAGTCCTGTGGTGGGTAACATCCACAAGTGAAGTACAAAGGCAAAGAGGCCAGCATTACAGGACAGCAATGCCATAAAAACATAAACTAAAAGAAAGAAATGGGAAAACGTACGGCAGCAATTTGCCTTAACACTGTGTCCTGGGCTATGGTGAGGTATTTCCATCAAGCCAATCTTGTATCCCTAGCAAATCTGAGATATATGGGGACTGAAAAGTGAGGATTGGACCATAAGGTGCTGACTATCTCAGGAAGCTGGCTCAGCGAGAGTGTGTCTGGATTGACTACCTGGAAACTTTAACACTAAAGGGACTTAATGATGTTCAAGTTTAATGTTAAATCTACCAGCTGAAAGTCATTAAAACACAATCAAACATAGATACATATAAAAACAGCATAAAATGGAAGCTTATAAATATAAAAACATGCAATGCACTATTACAACACTTAACATTTCGTAAGTACATAGACAGAGCCAGATTTTTTCCAGACATTGTATTATAAACACAGCATAACTTGGGGGGGGAATCCTACAATGGGCTCCTCCTATTCACAGCCTTCAGTGACTACTTCAGTCAGATGCCATTACCCCCTCAAAGTGGGGCAGACATAAGTCATGGCAAGAACACCTCAAAAGAGACCCAGGGTCAGTACATGGGACCAATCTGGCACATTCAGCTGTCCAGCAGGAATACAGTCTTAGGGCCATAGATGGAGTTAGCCCAAGTGGCCAAACAAAAAGTCTACCTCCCTAAAGGAAACCTTCATAAACCTAAATACTCAGATGAACAAAGCCCTATTTAACCTATTAACGGCAGACACAGAGCGGCCACTTAAGGGACTCTGCAAAGGCTCCATAAAACATATTTCTTCCTTTACTACTGGACATATTATCTCATTTCCTTGCCCTGTGGACTTCATTGGGCCCATATCATAGCCTCATAAATCCTCCCCTTTGAAGTGGAAGGAGGTAGTCTGTATTAGAGGAGAATAACTCTAGCAGCATCACGTTACTGTGTAGCCAGTGAGTAGCTATTGAAATGGAGTCAATAACCAAGGACCCAACACAACCAAAAATGCTGCAATATAGAATGGATAATCAGATCTTGCCCAGTGATGAAGCAAGTGCACTAGCCATACACTGGCCACAGCAGTGAACCATCCCTATACCTCTTCATCAGATGAAATTGAACCACTGTTTATAGGACTAGCAGTTGGGCCAAGAATCAATTCATTGGGTGTACTTTGTCCCAAACAAAAATAGCAAAAATCATAACTACTGGCCCCACATTAGGTCATCCCACAGTGGCAGGAATTATATATTAACTATCATTAGGAGACCATATACAAATTCTTGCAGATAATACCTGCCACAATATATCTAGACATTCACCCCACTTTCAGATCTGGTGGCCACTAAAAGTGTATGGGTTGTAGGAATTTGCACTTTTAAACCTATTTTGTTTTCAAGACTGTATGTGTTGAGATATCTTGTTCTGCATTTACTGTTTTCCTATTTTTACCTGTTTTAAAGTAAAGATATATATTTTAAAAATAGAAACTACCTCGTGTGCCCTGAAACTTCTTTTTTTTTATAAGTGAAGCTTAGATGGTTATAGTTTACACTGTGCATGAGCTTATTGTGGTACCAAACTGGGAAACAGATAAGAGTTCTCTAGGTCTTGCATAGAGTTCTAAGGGTTCATTTTGTAATACCTGGTTAGGTGCCCGTAGGCAAAGATATCTGGCTCCCCAAAGACAGAATTGCCTGAGCCTGATAATTGGGTAAGCTAACAAGAGGTTATCAGTTTGAATCCCTCCAGAACTTGGGACAAAGGTGACTGTAGCCCACAAAACAGACAAGAGCATTACCTTGTTCCGTTAACTGTTAACAATTCTATGCTCAAAGGTTGGCACTTTGGGAGTGGAGGGCTGACCAGCTGAGTGGGGTTGTGACAGATTGGTTGGCAGTGGTGCGAAAAAGTTTGGTAGTATAAGCTTTATTGTTCAGTGTGTCAGCTTGAGACTGTTCAGCTCACTTGGAAAAAAAGGAAGGCAGTGTTTTATTTCAAAAGGAAAAAGAACTGTATCCCTTGGTTTACAGTCAAGTTCCTACCCCTTTTATTTTTTTACTAAAGTGCCAGTCAGAGTAGCAGTAGTTAGGAAAGATGGCTTCCAACTACAGCAGGCACACTGTAGAATACTTAAAGCAGTTGTGCGGGGACTGAGGAGTCCCGTTTGAGGTGACAGCCAAAAAGCAGAACCTCATAGATGCCCTGATGGTAGCAGATACCCAGAGCAGCAAGTCACCGACCATGATTGAAAAGGACCAAACCTCGAATGTGGCAAGGCTAGCGGTCAGTGCTGTGTCCAGGTCCGGTGAGGAGGACAGCAGGGCCACTGTCAGCGAAGGACCACAGCAGCAGGAAAAGGTCACCAGTATCCTGGATCCAGCAGTACTCAGGCTGCAAATTGAGTTGCCCAGGATGGAGCTGGAGTTCCAGGAGAAGAGGGAGCGAGAGAACTGAGAGGCAGAGTGGGAACAATGAGAGGCAGAGAGGGAACAGAGGGAGGCAGACCGTGAGGAGCTTGAGTGCCAGTGAGCTGCAGAGGAGAAGAGAGAGGAGCACCAGAGGCAACACGAACTGGAGAAGAAACGACTCCGACCAGTGGCACCAGAGCAGGTAAGTGGCTTGGGTTTAACAGGGACTGCAGGACTGGGTTACAAATTGAACTCCAAATTAATAGCCGAGTTTAAAGACAGGGATGATATCAATGCCTTTTTAAATTCTTTTGAAAAAGTTTGCATGCAGGCTAAAATTCATAGAGAGTCCGGGAGATTCCAGCTATCCCCGCTACTTACCGGGAAAGTTTAGGATGCATTGGGTCAAATGGACAATGAGGACAGTGATGATTACAGCAAACTAAAAGCTGCACTGTTAAAAAAGTTTAAATTAACTGCTGAATCATACAGAGCTAAATACCGTAACCTCAGGAGAAGCCCTGATATGAGCTATGAGAAGCTAGACATGAAATCACCGTCAGTCTTTAAAATGTTGGTAGGAAGGAATTGAGGCAAACTCTGTTGATAAAATTGAAAATGTGATTGTGTTAGAACGGTTTTTCTGGGCATGCCCAGCAGAGCTAAAAACCTGGCTTGAGGACCTAGATCCAAAAATGGTGCAAGAGGCTGATGAACTCTCAGATCGCTATGCCAAGAGCAGACCTGCTCTGAGAGTGACTGGGGTGGGCGTGGCAGCACAGAAAGGGAAAAGTGTACCTTCAGGGCAGCTAAAACTCTCACTGCCTCCACTGAAACCAGTTAGCTCCAGGTTTCAGTGAAAAGATTTCTCTGAGAGAAGAACTGAATTTTGGTTGTGTAAGGAAACTGGGCATATTGCCAGACAGTGTCCCAAATAGGCAAGCAGTAATACACAACCGGGTGCTAGAAAAGAAGTGGGTTGTGTGTCCCTGGAAGCAAGCCAGTGAACATGACAGAACACATGCACCCAGTCATGGTGAATGGCATACAGACACAGGGGTTAAGGGACACAGGGGCATCCCTGACCTTGGTAAAGGGGTATTTTGTACAACCTGGTCAGCTTATACCCAATAAATATGTCACTGTACAGGACTTTGTGGGTGGGGAGAAAACATTGCCCCTCGCTAGTGTTCTTCTAGACTGGGGTGAAACGGGGGAACTGTACAACAGGTGGCTGTAGCCAAAACATTAGCAGTGGATGTGATCCTGGGTAACAATCTCCAGTAGGGGATGGTATGTGTGGTTACCCATAGCCAAGCAGCAAGGGAAAATTGTAGTTCCCTGAACTCCACAGAAACCAGTGTGGAAACCACTGAGAGGCTGGTTCTCCAGCCTGTGTCTCCAGATGGGGAGACTGATAAAAAGGGGGTAGAAATTTCCCCAGTAGCCAGTAACCACACAGCTACAGAGGGTTACTCTGAAGAGGGAGGGGTGACCCCTTGTCAGAGGGTTGGGATTGACAATAATCTTGATGGCCCTGATGCTAGTGCTAGGGACCCTAGTTTAGTGACTGAAGGGGACCTGTCCCATGCCTTGGGACTGTGTGAGGGGTTTGCAGCTGCTCAGAGGAGTGACCCTAGTTTACAGAAGCTGAGGGCTTGGGCAGACTCTGACAGAGCACAGGGAGGTGATGGCAGACATAAGGTTTATTGAGAAAATGGACTTATATATACTCAGGCAGTACAGACAGAAGGAGAGATGCTAGACAGGCAGCTTGTTGTTCCCCAGGGGTATCATGAGCAGTTGCTCAAAATCACACATGATATTCCCTTGTCTGGTCATCTGGGAATCATGCACACTATGCAGTGGTTAGACCTGAATTTCTACTGGCCTAACTTCACCCAGCAGGTGAAGGAGTATTGCAGGTATTGTCACCAGTGCCAAGAAATAGAGAAGGTGGGCAAGAAAACCCAAGCCACCCTGATTCCATTGCCCATAGTGGAGGAGCCATTCCAGAGGGTGGGAATGGATATTGTGGGGCCTTTTAATACCCCCAGCTCCTCAGGGAAGAGATTCATCCTGACTGTGGTGGATTATGCCACCCAGTACCCAGAGGCAGTCGCCCTATCCTCACTGAGGACAGACAAAGTGGCAAATGCCTAACTTGGGATTTTCTCCCATGTTGGGTTTCCACAGGAGGTAATCACCGATCGAGGGGGTTTCTTCATGTCGGACCCAATGTTTACAGGAGAAGTGTGGTGTGGTGCAAAGATGCACAACACTGTATCACTCACAAGCCAATGGGCTTGTGGAATGATTCAGTGGTACCCTAAAGTCAATGCTCCGGGCGTTTTCCGAACAGCATGGGAGAGACTGGGAGAAATACCTTCCCCACCTGTTGTGTGCATACAGGGAGGTGCCCCAAGAGTCAACAGGATTTTCCCCCTTCAAACTGTTATACAGACGCTGGGTACGTGGGCCCCTAGACTTGATCCAGGAAGACTGGGAAGGTAAGCACGCCGCCCAGGGAACTCCCATTGTGGATTACATCCTTAGGTTTAGGGAGAGACTGAAGGAGCTTATGGGAACAGCCCAGAGCAGCCTGGAAGCTGCCCAACAGAAACAAAAAGTGTGGTATGACCACAGATCCAGAGCTCGCTCGTACATGGTGGGTCAGAAAGTCATGGTCCTTATTCCGGTCCAGAAAGACATGCTGCAAGCTGAGTGGGCAGGACCGTACAAAGTGGTTAGGAAGGTGAATGATGTGAACTACATTTTGGAGTTACCTGACCAAAGACAGACAGAAAGGATGTACCATGTCAACATGATGAAGCCATATGCAAATAGGGTTGACATGGTGTTTGCAGTGTGTAGTCATGGGGAGGGGACGGACAAAGGAGACCCCCTTCTGGACTTGGTGGAAAAGAGTAAATGGGCGTCCTCTGTGGAGGCAGTATAATTGTCTCCCCAGCTGACCCAGGCCAGATCCAGGAAGTAAGGGAGGTTTTAGCAGACTTCGCCTCCTTGTTTAGCACCAAGCCTGGACTAACCCCCTTAGCGACACACGATGTGGAGTCAGGGACATATACGCCCATATGGCGGATAGCATATTGGGTGTCAGAGGCTGTCCAAAAGGACATTAGGCTGGAAGTGGATGAGATGTGGGATTTAGGGGTAATCCAGAGATCCCACAGTCCCTGGGCCTTACCTGTAGTCCTTGTACCCAAGGCAGATGGCTCGATTTGTTTCTGTGTACACTATCATGGACTGAATGCAGTCACAAAGTCAGACACCCACCTGATGCCCCAGATGGATGAACTCCTGGACAAGTTGGGAGGGGCGACCTACATTATGACCATTGACCTGACAAAGGGGTATTGGCAGGTAGAGTTGAGGGACAGAGCTAGGGAGAGGTCGGCCTTCATCACTCTGATAGGCTTATTTGAGTTTAAAGTAATGCCTTTCCGAATGAAGAACACCCGGCCACTTTCCAAAGGTTGGTGAACCAGGTGTTAAATGGTGCTGAGGAGTATGCCATGGTGTACCTGGATGACATTGCCATCTTTAGTACCAGCTGGGAGGAACACCTATCCCACCTTAAGGAAGTGCTGGGCAGGATACAGAGGGCCAGGCTCACTGTCAAAGCTGAGAAGTGCCAGGTGGCCATGGGAGAGGTGGCATACCTCGGGCATGTGGTAGGCCAGGGACAGCTCCATCCTAACCAAATAAAAATAGAGGTAATCCAGGTATAGCCCAGACCAGAAACTCAGAAGCAGGTCAGGAGTTTTCTCAGGACAGCAGGGTACTATAGAAACTGTGTACCCAATTACAGTGCCCTGGCTACTCCCCTATCTGACCTGACAAAGAAAAGGATACCCACAAAAATTACCTGGGGCCCAGCCTGTGAGGAAGCCTTTTCCAAACTAAAGGAGGCACTGTGCAGTGCTCCTGTTTTGACAAGTCCTGACTATCGCAAACCTTCTATAGTTCAGACTGATACCTCAGATGTGGGTATTGGGGCAGTACTGAGTCAGACATCCAGACAAGGGAGGGATCACCCAATAGCCTACCTGAGTAAAAAGTTACTTCCCAGGGAGCAGGCATACTCTACGGTGGAAAAGGAGTGTCTTGCCATAGTGTGGGCCCTAAAGAAATTGGAGCCATACTTGTATAGGCAGGATTTTGTGGTGCAGACTGACCACACCCCCCCTGGTTTGGCTGACACAGATGGGGAAGGACAGTGGTAGATTGCTAAGATGGAGTCTTGCTTTGCAAGGGTATGACATGACCATTCTACATAGGGCTGGAGCGACCAATCAGAACTCAGATGGACTGTCTCGTGTCCCATGCAGGGGATAGAGCCCCCAAATTCAGTCTAGGTGGGGAGGATTGTGGTACGTGGACAGCTAGTTCTGATTACAATATGATATTTTGTTCTGCAATATAAAATATGTAGGGGAGTGTCTGTCAGGAGAAACTACTGTCTTGCTGAAACTGCACATCAAAACCCCCCAGGTATAAGTTCAAAGGACAGGACATAGGTTAAACTACAGATATCTGAGATGCAATTACCTTGTCAATTTGCTTTGAAGCCAGGAATCAATATATCCATTTTATAATGCCCTCAGGGAAATCCTTTGATTTGCACTAGGTGTCATGAGGAAAGGGGCATATGCATGTGTTTGGGGTGTCTTCCAAGGCAGCCAGCTAATTACATCAAAGAGACTTTTATGTCTGTGTGAAGCAGGTCCCAGACTAAATTGGGAAGTCCAATATGCATTTGCTTGGGGTATCCAGTGAATTACATCAAAGAGACTTTGATGTCTGTGTGAAGCAGATCACAGACTGGTTTGGGGGAAGTCACATGAAGAGAGGAGATTCACTGAAGTCACCTATTTTTGTAAAATATCTTATTAGGACATCCTGTGTTATAAAATATAAATTTTAATACACCAAGGTGGAGTTAGGTGACCTCAGAGAGACTGCCAACTCACGACTGCTTTTAAGTATACTGAGCAGACTTTACACATGACATTCATTTTCTGACTGAGAAAGAGGAACATCAAAGCACTGAAAGATTAAGAAAGTAAGGATACATTAGATAAGACCAGTCTGAGTGTATGGGTTGTAGGAATTTGCACTTTTAAACCTATTTTGTTTGTAAGACTGTATGTGTTGGGATATTTTCTTACTTTTTTCCTATTTTTACCTATTTTAAAGTAAACATATATATTTTAAAAACAGAAACTGCCTGGTGTGCCTTGAAACTTCTTTTTTTTATATAACTGAAGCTTAGATGGTTATAGTTGACACTGTGCATGAGCTTATTGTGGTACCAAATTGGGAAACAGATAAGAGTTTGCTAGGTCTTGCATAGAGGTCTAAGGGTTCATTTTGTAATACCTGGTAAGGTGCCCGTAGGCAAAGATATATGGCCCCTCAAAGACAGAATTATCTGATCCTGATAATTGGGTATGCTAACAAGAGGTTATTAGTTTGAATCCCTCCAGAACTTGGGACAAAGATGACTTGAACCCACAAAACAGGCAAGAGGGTTACCTTGTTCTATTAACTGTTCACAATTCTACACTCAAAGGTTGGCACTTTGGCAGTGGTGGGCTGACCTGCTGAGTGAGGTTGTGACACTTAGCACTAAAGCTCTCGCTTCCCTCAACTGCATCATTCAACATAGTGGGCTGTTATAGACCACCATCAGGGGGCATGGAAATCTTAGCAACCCTTAGGGGCTTCATTGAATACAAACACTAGTGAAACCATTGTCCTTGGCAACTTGAATCTGGATTGACTTACACCAAAATCAAGCACTCTAAAGGAAGTATGTCATGAGCTTGGTTTCTCTAAGCTTATAAAGGAACCCACTAGGACCAACATAAAAAACAACAAAACAACACAAAAGGACAATAGCTTGTTTATTGGCCTAATCCTCATGAGTCACCCACACAAAATTAAGCACGCTGCAGTTTTCCAAAATGACATGAATGACCATAATATTGTCGTTTACACATGAATCCAAGTCAAGAGCCCCTCTTGCTTGAAATTCATAACTAGAAGAATCTTACACAAGTCTGAAACCTTCAACTTTCTGGGTGACCTAAAATGTGTAAACTGGCAAGATTTCTACCTGGCCACCTCTGTATATGCAGCCATCGCCATCCTGAACTCTGTCATTGCAAATCTGATTAACAAGCTTACCCCATTTGTAAAGTGTATATTGAGGAAGGAGTCTCACCCTTGGTTTACCCCAGAACTGAAATCCTCCCTGACAAGGTGTAACAAACTTTGGGCAAGGCAAACCAAAGCTTCTACAGACTGGCAGGCTTTCAGAGCCTCCAGAAATGCCTGTACCAAACTTATCTGATCTGCCAAGGCCAACTACTATGTAGAAACTCTAGAGGATGCTAAGGGAAACTCAGCTATAATCTGGAAACACTCAAAGCAGTCAAAAGCTATCAATCACCCCCTTCCTTGCCAATAGAAATCACTATGGATGGTACCGTGATCACTGACCAAGGTAGCATCTTAAATAAGCTGAATGCCCACTTCGCCATAGCAGAATTGGCATTTGACTCATCACCTGCAATGGGGCTGGTTGGCAACATGCCCTCTTCAGACGACCATCAGCCCAAGAGCCCAAGAGACCCCATGACTCCTTTCAGCTTGCCCCAGCTTCTTATAAGCAAGTTGAGGACCTCCTCAACAAACTAGAGACTAGGAAGAGTGCTGGGGCCCACTGAGTCTAGGCCTTTTTTCTAAAATAAGGAAGTCAACTTTTAGCTGTACCCATTATGCACATATTCAATCTATCCCTCTCCTCTTCCACCATTCCTACTTGCAGGAAAATAGCGTACATTCTTCCACTGTTTAGGTCTGGTGACCAGAGTGACCTCAATAATTACAGACCCATATCCATTTTGCCAGCCTTGTCCAAACTGATGGAGAAATTAGTTAATGCCCATCTCAAGGAATTCATGGAGAGTAATAATTTATTCAACACACTGCAGGCTGGGTTCAGGCAGAAACACAGCACTGTTTCAGCCCAAGCCAAAGTGTCCAATGACTGGTCTACTGGTGTTGACGTCAAGCGTGTTCCATTACCTCAGCACGGTGTTTGATACAGTGGATCACAGCTTCCTTCTTATTTGTCTCAAATCTCTGGGCATGACTGGTCCCTCTGTAAATTGGTTCTCTAGCTACCTTACAGGTAGGTAGTAAAGCATCAAAGTGGATGGGTTCTTATTGAATCCTTTGCAAATTATGAGGGCTGTACCACACAGGTCAGTACTTCGGCCTCTTCTGATTACCATTTACATCAATTCTATGGGCAAACACATTCACAAGTCCAATCTCCACTTCTTCACTGATAATACAGTGCTTTACACTTCTAAACCGTCATTGCACGAAGCATGTAGTGAACTGCAGTCTAAATTCAACCAACTGCAGTTCAGTCTTGCTCATTCCGATCTGCTATTGAATGTTAGAAAAACAAAGGTCATTTTCTTCACCTACACCCATCTGGCCATGACCTTAAGCACTCAGAATGCTCCCTATCTATCAGAACTATCTTTGGGGACATCCTAGATGTTGTAGATCAATTTAAATACCTGGGAGTTTGGCTGGACAGCAAACTGTCCTTAAGCGTTCACATAGACTGTCTTGCAAAAAAGGCTGAAAGTGAGGCTGGATCTCCTGTATAGGAACAAATCTCTCTTTGTACCTGATATCAGACACAGATTGGTGCAAGCCACCATTCTCCCTGTTATGCAGATATCATACATAATTGTAGTTCTGCGACACACACTCACAAGCGAGACATTCTTTACTACAGAGCACTGCGCTTTATAACAAATGCACTTCCTAGAATGCACCACTGCCACTTCTATCAAACAGTTGGCTGGACATCCTAAACCACAAGGTGGACACTTCATATTGGCCTCTGGATAATGAAAATTGTATTTTTATTCATTTTTTATGTATTAGATTTTCAGAAGTACCATTAAGCGAAAGCTCTTTACATACAGTAGGTTCTACGTCAAATTGAGTTACAGAAAAGAGGAGGGTATGTAGCCAGCCTGCAGCTGATAACACATACAATGTTTAGGGTATGATAGCAGTTACAAAAGCAACAAGTAGAGCAGCAAAATTATAGAGTAGGTGGGCTATAGAAAATAAACATCATGGACTTAGAATAAACAACAGAGGGAGGATCAGCTCATAAGGCCTAGTCTGTCAAGTAGTAAGTAATGAAATGCTCTGGAACAAACTGCCAGAATACATCTGCTCACTTATGCACAGGTCGCACAGCAAATACCTATTATGGAACTCTGAACTTATTCTCTTGGGCTTACCCAGAGTGTGCACAAACCGTGGCAAAGATGCCAGTAGTTTCGTTATTCCATCAGTCTGGAACAAACTGCAAGCAAAACTCAGACTCACTTGTCCCTGTCAACTGTTTCAAGATGCTGGCCAGAAAAGCCTTTAACACAGCTTGCCTCTGTCCCAAGAGCTAAATACCTTCCTATGAATCCTACCCGGGCTCCTGCTACCAGCTTTTATGTCCCTCTTTTCCTTACCCACTCTAACATTCTTGCTTAACTGTCCCACTCAGGCTCCCTGACCACCTCCTACCTCTAACTCTCCCCTATGTCTACCCCCCTTAAATCCCCTCACTCTTCCCTCTATCCCCCCTCTCACACTCTATCACCCAATTTATTTTGTGTGTTTTGGTTCCCTTTCCCACTCACTTCAAACCACCCACAAGCCTCTTAAGTGCCCGATGGTTATATCCTGACCTATGCCTTGAAACACTGTCTGCTACCACTCATGCTCCTACCATCAGTCATCTTTACTTTGATACCAGTGTATGTATTGTTTTGAGTCATGATTTTACATGTACTGCACTTAGCTACCTGGATTGACAGACTGCCACTACTGTCGACACTTTTCTGGTCTTACCAATGCCTCTGTCTTTGTTCTATGACCTGTTTTGTACAAATTGTATATTTTTACCCTATATCATGATACCCCCTAGATGTACCTACCCTATGTGATCATATTGCCCCTCATCCTCTGTGATCTTATTGACTACAAACTGCCAATGTCTTGTTGTGATCTCACTCCATTGTAACCCTGTTAACTCAAGCTATTTATGTTTGCAACTGATTATGTCTGTTTTTTTGATTATATAAACCAGGACCTCCTTGTGAATGAGCTTGCTCAATGGAGTATATTCTACAATAAACTTGAACTTGAACTAGCATGGAGATGTTGAGGGGTAAGAAGGCCTTACTCTAACCTCTATCCAGAACTGTCTTGATGTAAAGGAGGCACTGGCAGGGGGATGAGGAATGACTTGGGCAGAGTGATGATAATGCTCAGAGCTTGGAACAGGCTGCAAGCACTTGCAAGGGTTTGCAGGAGATGGTACCTGGACAATGCTGCCAACAGCCAGTTATCCAGGTAGGGAAACATGTAAAATCCCTGTTTCCTCAGTGCAGCTGCTACTGCCACCAGGCACTTGGTGAAGACCCTGGGGCTGAGGACAGGCCGAAAGGCAGAGCCTGAAACTGGTAATGTTCCCCCTTACAAAGTGGAAGCATAGGAAGCACAGGTGGGGTGTAAAAACTTTGATGTGCAGGTAAGCATCCTGCATATCCAAAGATGGGAGCCAGTCCCCTTGATGAAGCAGGGGTACTAGCCCCTGAAGGGTGACAATCCTGAACTGCTTGTTCTCTATGAACAAATTAAGAGTGCTCAAGTCCAGGATGGGATGGAGGTCACTCATCCTCTTGGGGACCAGGAAAAAGTAGGAGTAGAACCCCTTTTCCTGTTGAAACCATGGACAGGATCAATGGCCTTCTTCTGAAGTAAGGTCTGGATCTTCGCCCCATGAGGGGAACATGATTTGATGGATATGTGGCTAGGCCTGAAGCATTTTCTGGAGATCACTTCAAGAACTCTAGTGTATGGCCATGCTCAATGAGCTGCAGTACCCAGTTGTCGGTAGTGACCTCCCTCCACCTGTCCAGATGGAGCAAAAAATGACCCCTGAACACCACCTCTGGAAGACCTTCAGCAGGGCGGTCTTGCAAGGAGTCAAGAAGTGGGGGAAGCCCCTAGCTGGGCTGTGGTCACACCTCTAGAGGCTCGGGAGGCTGCAGAGGTAGGGAAGGAAGGCTAGCCCCTACTTTGAGCTTGCCATGCATTTTGGGAGGGGGCCGAGCCTGTCTGTGTGAGGAATTGTGAATGGTACATAGAGTAAACCAATTTAAAGGCTTGCCCTGATGTCTGGAGGTCTGAGATGATGTCTTGAACATCTAATCCAAACGTGTTAGGGCTCTGAAAAGGTGTATCCATAAAACTGGATTGAATATCAGGGGTGAAACCTGAGTCCCTGAGCCAAGCATGGCACCTCATATTTACCCTGTGGCAGCTACCCAATGGGAGGCATCCATGGCATCATAGGCAACCCCGAGTATGTGGGTACCGATGTCTGACCCTGTCTTCAGGGCCTGAAGGGTTTGCTGTTTTGAGGGGTCATCTGGCATAGCCATGACCATCTCTATGACTTAGTCCCACAGAAGATTCTGGTATTGCACCATGTAGGCCAAATAGTTAATGGCCCAGATGGCTAGGGTGGTGGAATGTAAAAGCACTCTTGCCTATTTTGTCTAGCTGGTGAGACTCCCTACTTGAAGAAAGGGTATGAGGTGCTTCAGCCTCACGGTGTTGTCATGGGCTGCATTAATTATGACTGAATTTGCCTTCGACTGGTCACTAAAATATAGTTTGCCAGCTGGAGCATGGTAAAGCCGTTGAGCCTTTTTGGACTCTGCTGGGATCATATGGGGTGGTGCCAAGTGGACTTGGTAATGTCCTCATAGGAATCGATAAAGGGGGAATCACCATGTGGGACCATCCCTCTGGTGAAGATAAACAGCCAGACATTAGTGCTCCATTTTCTGTTCCTCAATGTCGCACCACATGGTGGCTTGAATGTGTCTCATAACTTCTATAAATGGGGGATCATCAGGGGGAGATTTTGGAACATTGCTGAGCTCCCCTTCATCACCCAAGAAGTCTTCAAATATGAAGGAAGACTCCGAATTGTCACCATCATTGGTGCCTGAAGCATCCACACTATCATCAGGCCAATGTTGATGTTGAGACTACAGATAGGCGAAGTTGGCAAACTACACTCTGCAAATAATTTGGTGAATTTTGCAAAATTTTTGATGGGTGCAAAATGCAGAATTTGCCTGTGGAGTGTGAAATTTTGCCCGCGGAGTGAAAAATTTTGCCTGGGAATGATGAAATTTCACCACTTGCTGGCAAAATTCTACCAATTTGGGGCAAAATGTTGCATTTCATGGGCAGAATTTTGCAGTTTCACACCCACTACATTTTTTTTGTTGAATGCCCAAAGTCCATGGTGAAATTCTTGATCTCACAAGAACTTTACCCACAAAATTTAACTTTGCCTTATCTCTAGTTTAAAGGAAAGGCAAGGTAGTCATTGCTTTATGTGGATGCTGATGATATATGCAACAATTCATTCTCAGCAGGCTGTGCCTTGAATATAATGTAGGGAATGAGGAGGGTGCACTTTAGTATATAACCAAAAAGACATTTCCACCACTTCTTTGCTCTGTGATATACATTATATAGGGAAATCATTTGGTCACCATAGTCTACACTGTGCATATACTTCATGTATTCCACCAAGGAAAATAGGCAAAGGATTTCAATCTGTTCCATCTTTTTGAATCCTTTGAACAGCTGGCATAACATCTGCACCTCCAGGAGGGGTATGTACTGTGAAGAGGGAATACATGGCATGCTTGTCAATCCAGTGAGTTGCTAATAAGGGACTGTTGGTTTTCCAGTTACTGGCACCACATGGCAGCTTGTTAACATCTCTTTTGGCTATCAGTAGATCCTTTGGATAATTCTTCCAACTAGTTTGTATTGTGCCGCACGCATACATTCCCTTCTCATGAAGGATAATTAGCAGCTTTGGACTAGTGTAGTGATTGTCCATGTAGATGTGGTGGTACGTGTTTGACAGGTGACTTGTCAAATTTATAACTACCTTCTTTGGAAGTGTAGAGTCCTGTACATCATCTGACTCATTTACAGTTTTTCCTGTGTAAACTTGTATTTTCGAAAGGTATCCATTCTTTGCCTCTGAGAGCTCCCTCACTTTGATGCCCCATTTTTGTGGTTTTGCACATATATATTGTATGAATGAAAGACATCCTTTGTATGGAACCAATGCTTCATCCGCTGTTAGTTCTCTATCACAATCATACTTGCTTGCAAATTTAGGGATGATACAACCCAAGAAGTTTCTAATTTTCTTTAGCTTGTCTCTCTAAGTGTTATCACTATGACTAGTTTCTTTATGTTCCACATGTAGAGAGCACCCAGTCATGTAAAACTTGTCCCTAGACATTAACCTGCTGACATCTTGTTGAAGAACAAATGTATCTGCACACCAGCACATGTACAGCCCAGGAAGATGAACTATACCCATGATAATAAATAGACCAGTGTGTGCCTTCACTTCACATGTTAGCTCCCATTGCATTTTATGCTTATCAGGGTTTGCTTGTCTGATGTCTTCAGCATGCTCATTTGTTCTAGTGGCAAGTAGTTCATATATCTTCAGAGAAAAATCTCTGCATACATGATGTTTCATCTATGCACCCACAAAATTTATGTACAAGTCTAATTGGTCTGTTGAATGAGCATATGCTATGACTTCTCACTGCACATAACTACCCACCTTCAGATTAGGGATCTACAGAATGTACTGTGTAATCAGGTTTATTTTCATTTGCACCTGTTAGGATACCGTTGCACCTGGGAAGATTGCTGTGCCATGGTCCGGATAGCAGACAATTCAGAAAATGAAGCAATGGTTCAGGAGAAATGGCACCAGCCAAGGCTTGTATAGCATAGCACTGCTACCACCCCATAAGTCTTCACATGCCATTAATCTGTCAATAATGAGTGGAAAATGAGTAGAAAACTCACCGGAGGGCTGAATAACAGTGCAAGTCTCTTTACTGAGCACCACAATGATAAAATCAACAAACAAAGCACACAACAGTCCAAATGGTTCCAATTCACTTCCTACTAGTCCCCGCTCCCTCGTGATGTGGCAAAAAGATGGCATGGGGGACTTACTACAGATCTTTTTTGTAAACCTACTGACCATAATACGTTGTTGCAGGCCAGTAGTAGCCACCCCCATTATGTCATTAGAGCTATACTGAAAGGACAGTTCATACTGATGAAAAGGAATTGTGGTACACAAGCGCTGTATTAGGAAAGAGCTGTTGACTTAGAGAAGAGGTTACATGAAAGATGGTGAATAGCATTCCCAGAGAGAACCTTTTGAAGGAAAAGGACAAGAGTATTGTTTAAAAACAAGATAGCACATATAACGCACAGTCTAAAGACATTACCAAAATAGTCAGAAAACACTGGCACACTGCCCATCAGGACCCTGGTGTAAGGGATTTACCCATGGAGGGCTCTAACATGGTATTTAGAAATGGGAACATTTTTAAAGATTCTTTAGTGCATTCTGTGCAACCTGTGGACACCAACCCACGTGTGAGGACTTATGGGGCAGTAGCAGTGCTACGCTGTACAAGCCTTGGCTGGTGCCGGTTCTCTAAGCCATTGGTTCTTTTTCTGAATTATTTTCATTTGTGCTTTTTCTTTTCTGTGCTGCTTTACCAGATGTAGTTGGTTTCAATACAGGACTGGAATCTGTGTCTATTTCACTGTCAGTGACACTACATTCATCTTGTAATTGAGCCGTTACATTTATTTTTTGTACTGTTCTGCTAGTTGTTACATTACTTTTATTTTGTGACATCTTGCTGATGGTTTTTCCCCAGTTTATATTTTGAACCACACAGCTTTTTCATGTTTCACATCTTTTAGCTGTCTCTGCCATGGTTATATTCTCTTTATTACCCTCACTTAACTTTCCATAAGAACTAAGTGGTGCTGCTTTTCTCCTCAATGTATATGTTTCTTCTCTATAACTATTTGGTGTTGGAAACAGGTTTTTTTTTCCAGTCAAAATTTACATAATCCCTCCTCCGTTTCTGAAGAGGGCACAGACAGCTCATTTACACTGGCTGCATTGTTCATCACATCAAATGCCTCTCTTATTAGTTCTGCAGTCATTTTGGGCTCCAAATCTGTGAGAGAATAGTATGCTGGCCACATTACCTCAATTTCATTATCTGAGTCTGTGCTGCTCTCAGAAGAGGAAGTTGTATCACCTTCATCATTTAGAATAGATTCCAGTGCCTCATCAGCTGTCTTAAAAAAATTCTTTGATTCAATTTTTTAATTATTTTTTTTAGTCAGAAACAGTATCTAGTCCAATGAGTCTTGAAAAACAACAGCTATGCATTCACTTCCTGTTTGAATCATCAAGCCATAAAACAGGGACAACAAAAAATATGTGCTGCTTCTGTAACTTTGCTGGGCATACTGTTTAAGGTAACATGTTTGAAATAAAAACATTGTTTACTTAAGGGCTATGCATTGTAAGTGGCTTATTTTGCTATGTGCTTTTGTAGTGCACTGCTGCTTATCTGTTTGAAAAAAAGATTACTGTATTAGTGTGTTATAATTTATCATTGTGGAGTCTCATGCCTACTTTCAACTCTGCCAGCAGCAGCCTATCCTCCACAGTTCACACTGCAAGTGAAATTCTTTGTAATTAGTTTATAGGAAGGATGCTATAAGAGCGTTTATTTACTGTGTGACCATGGAAACAGAGAAGAGGGAGGAGAAACGAGAGATGGTGATAATGAGGAAGAGAGACATTATGCTAGCAGCTTGATGATTTACTGTGCAGAACAGTTCAGAGGACAGAATGCATCAGGACAAAAACTGGAGCTTCTCTGATATGTGTTTTATTTTACTGTAAAGCACTGAGGTATGCAACATTTGCAAAATTTCATGGGCAAAAGAATTTTGCTAGAGTGTAAGGAAAATATGGACACCACAAAGAGATGGTTCTTTTTAGTTTATGTGTTTTTATATCACCACATGACAGCCACCAAGCTGTACTAGAAACATGTGACAGGAAAGGAACCCCAATGCAGTGATTTCAGATAGCAGAGGGATAGTACTTCAATGCCAAAATTGTGCTTTGGTGGGAGTCTAAAGTGCCTTTTTTTCATAAGTGATAGCAAGACATCTGCAGGGCTCTGCCCCCTGCAGCCATAAAAATTGCAAAGGGGATGAACGAAAATGACATTTCTTTTTTAGGTACATAAGGTAGAAAAGAAAGATTATGGAGATAATCGAATGATAAATAAGCGATATGGACAATGTACAGAATGACAAACTGTGAAAAAAAGCTAGCATTCTCAATGATTATTTCAGTTTGATATTTACAAAGCAGTCAGGATGTCACTTACAAGACAGTGGAGTGCAAATTAGAAATATCCATGGCCAGAGGCATGAAATGTAGGACATTGTATTGAGAAAGGTTTACAAAGTACTGAAAAGTCTGAAAATAAACAAATCCAAAGGACCAGATGGCATGCACTGCAGAGTTCTCAGACAAATAGGGCAGGTGCTCCCAGCATTGTGTGCAAACTGATCAACTGGTCCTTGCACTGTGTGTGGTGTCTTCAGATATGTGGGAGGCTGAGATGGTAGCACTGCACAAAAGTGGGAACACGGATGACCCGGGGAATTATAGGCCAATAAGCCTGACCTCCATTGTGGGTAAAATAATGGAGTCCATTATTAAAGAAACAATGGTGGAATTCCTTGAGTGGCATGGCTTACAGGGTAAGAGATATCTCTGTTCTATGATAGACATGTGCCAGACTCATCAGATTGAGATCTTTGGTTACATGACAAAGGCCTTGGACAAGGGGCAGGTGGTTGATGCCCTATACCTGGACTTCAGTAAGACCTTCAACTTAATTCCACACAGAAGACCAGTCAAGAAGCTGGGGGACTTGTGCATGGTGGAAAAGCTGGGTATTTGGACTGTGAACTTGCTGTTAAGGAAGTCTCAGAGAGTGGTTCTAAATGGTATGTTCTATGTGGTTGAGGGAGTCACAGCCAAGTGAGGTAATACGAGGGGGCAATCCTGGGATCTGCATTCAATATTTACCTCAGTGACATAGGGCCAGGGCTGAGTGGAAGGGTATGTCTCTTTGCAGGTGATACAAAGTTTTCTGGGAGAGTGGACAGTGTTGAAGGGGTTTACATGGAGAAAACTGAAAGGTGGTTGAATATTTTGTAGTTGAGATTTACTGCTGAAAAGTACAAAATAATGCATACATGATAAAAAAAACAATTCAAAATGGAATACAGGATTGATGGGGTAATGATGCACTTCACAATAAAATAAAGATAGAGTTTTTTGAGTGATACAGTAAAAGCCGCTTCAGCGGAACACCTCCATGGATTATGTGTCGTCCCACTTAAGCGGCCATCTCTGTTAAATGAAGTTACATTTTTATAAAGGAAAGCGGCTAGTAGGGTACAGTTCTGTGCTGTATAAAAAAGTACCTGAACTCAGAGAAGTATTGTGTGCAAACAAAAATTACTTTTATTTATGGTATTAAAGTAAATGAAAAAATAGTACCGAGAAATCATCTTCAGCAATTAATCTTTGCTTTTAAAGTGTAGTGTACACTTTAGGGGCTAAATCAAGATCCACCTCATCAATGTTCAGTATGGGCAAGCTGTCCAAATCTTCAAGATCAGGGAATAAATCCATTGATGTTTCTGATGGTGTAGGCATGTAAGGAGCCAATACCACAGCTGCCGAAGTGCCAGGTTTAGCTTTAAAAAAGTCAGTGATGCGGCTCTGCTTAGTCTCTTGTACCACAATTTTTGTGATGTCTGAATTTATGTGCAGTAGTCACTCCCATCAGGAGACCTGATCCCTTTGTTGGCACCACTTTAGTGTAACTATTAAGCCAGCCAGTGCATCTGATGTCAATCACTTTGTCCACATCGGACATTTCAACAGTTGCCGATTTTTTGGCTGTGAGTATGATTTCCACATCTGTCAGCTCACCCACAGTTGGCTCCTCTGTGTCATTCTTGACAAAAGCCACAAAGGTGCTGACATTCATGCATGGTGGGACAGGAACATCATCCAGAAGGGAGACAGAGATGGATGTGGATAGTTGCCCTGCATTGTCAGTGTCAACAGTAAAAGAAAAGCTGGCTTTGACATAGCAATTTCAGATAGTATTAGGACACACTAAGCTACAAGACCTATTTAACATGTGGCAAGCATCTAACAAGTTAACTTGGTGTGTGATTTCAGCAGCAAGTTCGACCTGGCCATAATCAATAGTTTTTACAATTTTGCTTGCAACAAGTGAACGGTAGGGGCCCTTTAGATGTTTAATCACACCCATGTCCATTGGCTGCATATGCTTTTTGTGTTTGGGGGGAAAAATAGAAGTTTTATGTTGTGAAGCTGCCATGTCAACTCATGAGGCTGAGTGCTGCAATTGTCAACAAGCAGTAGGATCTTGCAGTGGCTCCATTGTAACTGAGACTCCCAGCCCAGTAACCACTCCTGAAAAATGGTAGAGGTCATCCATGCATTGGAGGTTGATGTGTAGGTGACAGGCAGGGTTTTCAAATCTTTAGGCAAGCAGCATGGCTTTTTGCTCTTGCCTATAATAAATAACTTTTATTTTTAAGTGCCAGCTGCATTAGCACAGCATAGGACTGATATGCAGTCCTTGGCTTTCTTCCCCCCTGTCAGCTTCTGACTTTTCATGGCATGACCGCGGTCTGGGTATCCAAAGTGAAAAAAAAGTCCTGCCTCGTCTGTATTAAAGACATCATTAGGTGAGTAGGATGCCAGTAAGCCAGGGAGAATGTCACAAACCCAGTTCTTAGCAGTGGCAGAGTCTGCATCTTGTTTCTCACCATGCTGTCTCTTAAACACAATCTGGTGGTGGAGCTTCCAGCGTGACAGCTACCCATCTGTGGCTTGAAAGTCATTGTGCCCCAGCTCCGAGGACAATGCAATTGTCTTGCTTTTTAACAGTGGGCCTGAGATGTGGGCATCCTTGCTCAGTGCACGTTAGAACCAGACCAAAAAAGCATCCTCTACAATGCTATCCTTTCCTATGCACTTTCTTTTTCTTTGAGGACTGGCATTTGACCTCCACTCCATTACAATCAGATCTTTATTTTTGCTTATCCTGCCAGCCTGACTTTTAGAGATGTGGAACTGTGCTGCAACACTGGATAATGAAGTTGTTGGGTTCTGTAAAGCCTCAATAACCTTAACGCAATCTGCCAGGGACAGTTCATTGCATGGCTATTACATGTTTTAGGTAAGGCGAAACTGAACTCTGAACAACAAAGCATTTGGCAGGAAGATAAGGAAGCACTTAATTGCTGTAATGTGAGATCAAACACCCACCGACAAAAATTTGTCCTATCAAACCAAAGTTTGCTTAATTGATAGTCCATACAAAGTAAACTTGCTACAGACAATTAACATTGCTCAAAATTGGTTGCCAGCCTAGCGTCCTGTTGAAGCGGTTGTCTTACTTATCAGCATCCTGTTTAGCTGGCTTGTACTAGAGCATAAAGTCTGCCCTTCAGTATAGCATGACATGTGAAAGAGCCATGAAAATACTGGGATGTATAGCAAGGAGGAACTTCACCAGTAGAGGAAGTGATGTGATCCTTTGTTTATACAGGACCCTAGTGAGGTCTTAGTTGAAGTATTGTGTACTGTTCTGGGGCCCACATTTGAAAAATGACACTGACAGATTGGAGACAGTCTAGTCACAGGTATTAAAGATGATTCAAGGGCAACAGGGGAAAACTTGACTAGAAAAGGCTGCATAGTCTGAATATGTATTCTATGGAAACCAGGAGAGAAAGAGGTGATATGACTGAAACATACAAGTTTGAATGAAGGATCAACAGTGTAGAAGAACTGGAGCTATTTACAGGGAAAGGGCCACAAGTACAAGTTGGTGGGAGGTAGATTTAGGTGGCATGTGAGGAAGTACTGTACTTTTCATGGAAAAGGTGGTAGAGAAATGGAATAGCTTGCCAAACAGTGTGGTAAAAGGCTGGTTTTATAGTCTAGTTCAAGACAGGCTCAGATAGGTTCAATGGACTAGATAGAGTTCCGGAGGAAGGTACCAAGGTCGATCATGGCTCTAGTCAGGCAGCATCTGCTGGATTGCCCACTTGTAATAGGCGGTGAGACCAGGTCATCAAAAGCCTTCAGCTTATGGTTCAGAAGAGCAGGAGGCATCACTCACCATTCCCCCCATTCAGTATATACAGTATACCATGAACGCCTAAGCCTCCCTTGGACGCTCAGAATTTTATTGGCTGGCAGCCATGTGGCACCATTCTCCCTCCTTCTAATTGTCCCTTATCTGACTGCATGAGGCTGACTTTACCTGGACTCCCACCAGGCTACCCTTTTTCATTGGTTTAACAGGGTAAGCCCCTCTGTCTCCCTCCACTCACTACTGTGTGGATGTGCAGTGCTCTGTTCTCTGTGGTGTTGTGGGGTGGGCTGCTCCACTGCTATTGTTACTGGTCTGCTGCAGCCCCCATATTTGTCCTCAGCCTCCCTTCAATTCTGATCCAGAGGGGATCATTGCTGCTCAAGACTGTCTTCCTCCATTGGGTGGTTCTCCTTCTGCCTTGGCTAACTGGTCTCCCAAATGTATTCCCTATGTTTGCCTTTTCAAGCCAGCTTTCACGGCTCTAAACCTATGCTCATAGAAACATAAAAACAGTGTCAGCAGATGGGGATCACCTGATCCAGTTAGTCTGCCCAATAAACTAACCCCCTTCCTACTTACTCTGCAGAAGTTAGGATACCTTTGTGATTATACCATGCTCTCATGAAAGCACTGATCATTGTGGCTTCAACCACCTCCTGGGGGAGGCTGTTCCATGCATCCACCATCCTTTCTGTGAAGAACAGTCTCCTTGTGTTACCCCTGAACTTTCCCACTATTAGTCCCATGTCATGCCTTCTCATCCTGCTATTATTTTTCATCTGGAAATGGTTATGCCTCACATATAGTTAATACCTCTGTGGTACTTAAATGTTTCTATCATGTCCCTCCTTTCCCTACATTGCTTGAGGGAGTACATGTTAAGCTCCTTCAGCCTCTCTTCGTATGGTTTCTCATTCAGCCCACTGACCATCTTTGTCACTTACCGCTGAACTGTTTCTAGCCTGTTTCCATCCTTTCTAATGTGTGGGCTCCAGAACTGGACACAATACTCTAGATGCAGCCTTTCAAAGGACCTACACAGTGGCAATACAACCTCCTTCCTTCTGCTTGTGATGCCTCTGCTTAAGCATCCCAGCATGCCACTTGCCCTCAATGCAGCTTTTTCACATTGCCTATTTACCTTCAAGTCACTGGATATAATAACCCCAAGATCTCTCTCCTGCTCTGAGGCAGACAACTTTTCTCCCCCATGAAGTACTCTACTCCAGGGTTTCTTCTATCCATGTGCATGACTTTGCACTTCTTTGAATTGAATTTTTGCTGCCAGTCTTCTGATCATTTCTCCAGCTTCTGAGGTCCTTCTTCATTTGATTTACCCCCTCATCAGAGTCTACTCTGTTGCAGATCTTTGTGTCATCTGCAAAGAGACACATCTTCCCCCCTAATCCATCCACAATGTCACTGATAAAGGCATTGAATAGCATTGGAACCAATACAGATCCCTGTGGTATCCCACTAGTCAACTCCTTTTCCACTGATAAGCTGCCATTTAAGACTACCCTCTGTGTTCTACCATTTAACCAATTTCTCACCCATTTCATTATCTTCTACCCCACTCTCAGGTTCTCCAGCTTGCTGATCAACCTCCTGTAAGGTACAGAATCAAATGCCTTGCTGGAAATCAAGGTAAACCAGTCCTCCATCCCTCCTCTCCATCCACCAGTCTGGTCACCATGTCAAAAAACTCCACCTGGTTTGCTTGGCAGGAACTGCCTGCAGTGAAGCCATGTTGTCTTGGGTCCTGCTGACCACGAGCTTTGAGGAATTCCAAAATCCTGCCCTTAAGAAAGGATTCCATTAACTTGACCACTACTGAGGTTAAGCTGTCTGTGTGGTAGTTTCCTGCCACCTCATTACTCCTGATCTTATGAAGAGGAACCACGTTTGAACTTCTCCAGTCCTCTGGGACCACCCCACTCTCAAGGGACATGTTAAAAATCTTTGCCAGGGGTTCTGCTAGCTCATTCCTAAGTTTCTTTTGTATTGTTAGGTGGATGCCATCAAGGCCCATAGCCTTGGTCAGTTTCAGTTTGCTGAGTTCTTCTAGCACCCTTTTTTCTGAGAAGGGACTGGTGTCCACTTCACCGGTGATGGGATAACTCTTGAGCAATGTTGGACTGGCACCCTCTTTTTCTACTGTGAATACCGAACTGAAGTACTCGTTGAGAATCTCCACCTCTACCATGTCTCTCTCAACATGCCCTGCCTCCTTTTTTCCAGCCTATCAATCCAAACTTATTCTTCCTTTTTTCCCCACATAAATCTAAAGAAGATCTTGCCTCCCTTCTTGACATCCTGCACAATTCTGGCTTCAGAACTGTGCCTTTGCTACCTTGATTGCCTTGCCCGCTTCTCTTATCTTCTCCCTATAAGTTTCCAGGTGTTTTTCAGATTTAGTTTGCTTATACTTAGTAATTGCCTTCTTCTTATCCTTGATCTTATTGGAGATCTTCCTGAAGAACCACAGTAGCTTTCTCCTTTTTATGACTTTTCTAACACATTTGACACACATATCCGTGACCTTCGATATATCCTTTTTCAGTTTAGCATAATGTCTCAACCCTCTCACCCAACTTATGTTTTAGACTCCCCTTAATGTATTCCCTCATTTGTGGGAAGTCAGCTTTTTTGAAATCCAGAACCCAAATTTTGGAATGACTTGTGTCTTCTTCCATATTTAACTTGAACCACACCATGTGGTGGTTGCTGGATCTTAGGTGGCCCCCGACCACCTCATCTGTATCCTTATCGCTGTTCATGTGTACCAGGTGTAGAACAGCCTCACCCTTCTGGGTTGCTTTACTAACTGTCCTAGGCCTGCCTCCTACAGGGCTGCCAAGAATTTCCTGCTCCTTCATGATGCCGCCATCCACAAGCTCCAGTTGACATCTAGGAGGTTGAAATCTCATTAACTCTTTGTCACCTTCTTCCCCTTGTGTGGGTGATCTATAAATCATCCCAACTCAAATAGATTATATTAACCTTTTCCCATCTCTAGGGTGATCCATAGTTTCTCTGTACCCACCTTGGTCCCTTGAGTCATTGTTGCATTCATTTCCTCCGTAACATACATTGCTACCATCTCCACCCCTTTTTCCCATTCTGTCTCTTTGGTATAGGTTGTAGGCAGGTATTACCATGTCCCAGTCATGGCTGTCATTAAACCAGGTTTTGGTTATGGCAGCCCAGTCCAGGCTGGCCTTCACTATTGTGGCAGTAAATGTGGGTGTCTTGTTTTC
This sequence comes from Neoceratodus forsteri, assembly GCA_016271365.2. Classification (NCBI taxonomy): domain Eukaryota; kingdom Metazoa; phylum Chordata; order Ceratodontiformes; family Ceratodontidae; genus Neoceratodus; species Neoceratodus forsteri. The sequence goes on along the minus strand of CM028137.1, from coordinate 433,387,505 downwards.
CAGGCTACATGCGTTTATACACATTGCCTTCTATACCCTCTTATCTTTTTTCCCAGTATCACTGATTTTGGAACTACTCCCCAGTTCCACATTTCTGCATTTTTGCAACATGCTTTTTTTTTGTATCATCCTATGACCTCCAAGGTTCTTCATTACATTTAGGGGAGATGTGACAGGGCTGATGCATGTTTTGTGCAGTCCTGCTGCCACCTCCCCATTTCCTAGTTTAAACAGCCCACAGAGACATCGAACTTCTGTCCCAGAACCCTTACCCCCTCTTTTGTCAGGTGAAGGATATTGAATTTAGAGAACCCTCTTTCCCAAAAGTTGCCCCAGTCACCAAGGTAATAGATGCCCTTTAGCCAGGCACCAGTCACGCATCCAGGTGTTAAACTTGAGAATAGTTTCCGATTTGATTTTCTGTTCACTGTTTTCCTTTTGCCAAACTGGGAGAACCTCTGACAAAGCACAAGTAGATGATTGGGGAGCCAATTTCTCCTCTAGTAGGTTTAGGTTATGTTTGGCTTCCTTGACTGACCCACTAATGGGGACTGCGGTGATCAGTGGGAGGTCATGGCTCCTTGGTTTGTTTGGTCAGATTTTGATTGGTTGGTGATTGTGGATGTCATGAAGATCATCCAGAGTTTGCAGTTGACCTGCTGTAGTATGGACCCAGGTCCAACGTGTCTTCTTGTGGATGTGTTGAGGTCATCGGCCTGGTCCTAGGGGAGATAATCGGGTGTTCTTTAGAGACAGGTGTGTTTCTGGACACCCTAAAGGAGGTGGTGGTGACACCTTTCCTTATGAAATCCTCTCCTGATCCTGACTGTCTCGATAACTAAAAAAAAAATATTGGAAATTTTTATAAAAGGTAGTTTTTAGTGTAGATTATTTATTATTAACTTTTATATTGTTATTTTATTTATTTTATATTGTTGGTATTATTGTATGTGATTTAAATTGTTCAGCACTCAGAGAATCTGGGATGGGTGTCTTTTTAAATAAAATTTACCTTGCCTTGCCTTATCTGTCTCTAACCTTCCTTTTTGTAGGAAAGGTTATAGAGAAGGTGGTCATGTTGCAGCTGGAGGATCATCTTGCCATGCACAAGATCTATGATCCTCTCCAGTTGGGATTCAGGAAGAGGCATAGTACCAAGATGGCGCTTGTCTGGGTATGCAATGATCTTTTGATAGCGAGAGATTGGATGACCTGTTCCAGTTTGGTTCTCCTTGATCTCTCTGCAGCATTTGGCACCGTGGACCATTGTGTGCTTCTAGAGTGCTTGAGGGTCATCTGTGGACTGTCAGGTATGGTCCTCAGATGGTTCCAGTTGTACCTCGCCGGCAGGTTTCAGAGAGTGGTGTTAGGGATTTATTCCTCTGACCTGGTCTCCCTGCCATATGAGGTCCCTCAGGGCTGTGTGTTGTCACCCATGTTGTTCGCAGTGTACATGCTGCCATTGGGGGACAATGTGAGGCAGTATGGGCTGAATTTTCACTGCTATGTGGATGATATCCAGCTGTACATGTCCTTTGTGCCCAGACATGATGATTCAGTCTCGGTATTTAACAACTGCCTCTATGAGATCCAGGACTGGATGAGGCCAGTTGGTTGAAGCTGAATCCGGACAAGACCAAGGTGCTGGTTGTGGACCCAGGGCATCAGGCTGAAAGGCAACTGGCTGGCCAGCCTTCTGGGCTTTGGCTAGGGTGCATCCAGCTGTTGACCTCGGATCAGGTACGTAATCTGGGCATTATATTTGATGAAGGGTTGACACTTAAATCACAGGTGTCGTCCATCATCAAATCCTCTTTTTACCATCTGAGAAATATCTCCTGGATAAAACACCTGGTATCACCTGGACCGTCCAACTCTGGTCCACGCCTCTGTGACCTCGCACCTTGATTACTGCAGCTACATTTACCTAGGGCTTCTGGGGGTTGACATTCACAGTTTTCAGCTAGTGTAGAATGTGGCAGCCAGGTTGTTGACTGGCTTACGTCAATCTTGCCATGTCACACCTGTTCTCTGTGGACTGCACTGGCTGTCTGTTCAGTGGCTAGTCACCTTCAAGGTTGGTTTGCTGACCTATAATGCCTTACACAGACAGGGTCCATGCTATCTGCAAGAACTCCTGTGTCCTTATTGCCCCCTCCACCCACATTGCTCCACCAATGAGGGATTGCTGGAGATTCCAAGGGTCCAACTGAAGACATCATGTGCTAGGGCATTTTCGTTTGTGGCCCCGACCCTGTGAAATTCTCTACCTCGGTCGGTAAGGGAGTGTCTGACCATGAAGAGCTTTAAATCAGCCTTGAAAACCTATTTATTCAGGCTCACCTTCCTGCAATATGGCTGACAGATTGTTGATGAATTCTGTTGCTCTTTGTTTTAAACAGCTTGTATTGTAATATGATGTTTTTATGCTGCGTCTTATCATTTTTACAAGGGCTTAGGTATTTTAATTTGCTCTTTTGAAAAATAAAGAAGCTGAAGTTGAAGTTTGCAAGATCACTTGTTCCAATGTGCACCATAACTTCTGTACAATTCCTTTCCTTACACAGAATCCCCTCAATGCGCCTCATGTCTCTTTTTGCTGATGCACCAGGGAGACACCTGACCTTTATGTTGTGCCCTAGATGAGAATCGACACCTATGATCATGGAGTCCCCAACTATAAGCAGTTTCTTTACATGTTTATTTTTCCCCTGTCCTGTAATGTCATTGCTGCTATTTCTATGAGGATGGCTGTTTTTACGCTTTCTCGCTTCACAGGTTTTGCCAGGCCTGTTAAGGGGATGAGAAGCTGACTCCCTTACAGCTTCCTCTGGTTTTGATGCAAAGGGCTAGAATCTGTTGTTTAACAGTATGTCTGTCCCCGTTCCAGTTTAAGATGTTGCACGCTGCCCATCTTGCCTCTTTTTTCCTCGACCACCTGCCATCCCCCAGTAACATATTCCCTTTGTGGGTGCTGATCATCTTCCCTTCAAGGGGAAATTCTGCACTGCAGTATAGCTCTGACCCTCAAGGGCATGGCTCCAACTTATCATACAGCCTTTTCCCTCAGGGGCTTAGCATTCTCTCCAGTTAGGTCTCTTTTGATCTAGATACTATGTGTTCTACTTTCAGAAAAGTTTGCTCCTCATTTTACACCTGGGGGCTCATCAAGGGAACCTTTTAGTTGCAGATATGAATCATCATACCCTCATAAATTTTTTTCTGTTAGAGAGAGAGACTGAGAGAGAGAGAGAGAGTCTTTGCCCCATGGTTGTCCCCTATACTGGGTGTCCAAATTGCAGAAGCGGAGTCATCACTGATATCACCTCTATCTTAGAGGGATGGTGGCCAAGACCTTGGTTCCCCAGGGATTTCCTCCACAAGAAGGCTTTTCCTGTCCTCTATACTAAAGGTCATAATACAGTAGTTAGTTTCCTCTAGTAGCTGCTGCTGGATGGGGTTGTCCCCCTTCATTTTAATCTGTCTTAGTCTGGCTAGGTCTCTGCGATCCTTGGGAAGAATGTGTATGTCCATCATTGTTTTTCTAGTGAGCCTTCTTCCTTATAATGCTTTTCATCTCAGGACCTGTTCTATGTGATACTTCAAAGGGATTTGAACCCTTTGTGGAGGGATCCACTGTCTTTATTGTGCCCCAAAAGGGTAGTAGCACCCATAACAGTAACCGACAGAACATATGTCAAAACACAGCAATTGCACAAGCATCACACACTTATACTCAGTCCTCTTGCTCAGTCCTTAATCATACCTTCATAGGAGCCCAGTGACCATTTGAGTTACTACATAAGGCATTTTCGGCAGACTGGATGTACTGCGGTTCTTTTTATACCTGAATGCATCTATGTATCTTCATCCTTTACATGTCATCTGTTCCATATGTTTATCTTTCCAAAGTCATAAGCCTCTACCTGCGACATCAGAATCACGTGTGCTAAAACAGATTGTGGTATCATAAAATGTGAAGTACAACTTCACAGCAAGTCCAAGCAATGTGGACAGGTGAACATTGAAGGGAAATGATATTGATTTAATGAAAATGTATCAGTAATATAAAATGGAAGTACCTGAAATTCTGATATTTGGGGAACTTAATGTAATGTATTTCTAATGGTGCCAACTGTGAATAATTTGCTGAAAACCAGATAATATATTTAAACAGCCACTATCAAAACATGTATTGATTACTTACATTCTGAAGAGATTGCTGATGTAGCTGGTAGTATTATTCTCTTTCCATTTTTTAAAGGAAAAAAACAGACTTCCCACCATACTGGTGATACCACACAGAACTCTTTGCTTACATAATTGTTTACAGTTCTTGATACATTCCTACCAAATATTTTCTGGACTAGAGAACACCCCCAACTCAGTCTAGCTGCTCATGATGCAGTGGGAAGGAAGGAGACTATTGCATCATGAGTTGCTGTACTGTTTTGGGGTGTTGATAATATTCAAGAAGTATGCAATAAGAGTAGATTAGGGATTTGAAACAAAACAAGGTTGGGCATAATTACACCATTATCATGTAATTTAGTTGCACTAAGAAAAGAAGCATATAAAACAATCAACAACATCAATGAATTTTATAGAAAGTAAGCAATAATAAACATGGATGGAGAACAGGTGTGACATGGCAAGATTGACGTAACAGCCTGAAGTAATGCAATGTATAAAGGGTAGGCAGTGTCCCTTTAATGAAAGCCTGCATTTACCTAAACTGGGGATAGTGTTCAGCAGGGCTGTGTAAGTACTGTCTACTCAGCTTCAAACTGATTGCAAGAAATCCTCAGAACTGCTGCAGATAGTGCATCCCTTACATGAGCTATCCCAATTGGATACATTCAGATAATGCCTATTGCAATCTTTCAGTATCATGTTGTATCAGATAGTCAATATCTCATTTAATTTCATTTTTCAGAGGGATTTACCATAATTCAATGTGGAGGAATAACTGCATCTGCCAGCCCTATTTAAACACAGCTACACCTCACCTTATTGCTTAATTCATTTTCAGCAACAACTGAGCCGCTGTGTGGTCTTTCTGGCTGTGTTTCTCCATGCCTCTTTCTGCTTTCCCCGTCCACTCCTTCTGCCTCCCATTTTCTTTCCTGGCTTGCTTCTCATTCTGTTCCTCTGTTGCTGCTGCTCCACGGCCTGTCTCCCCCCCTCAATTGTATGTGCTGCTCCGCAGTCTGTCTACGCCTCCCTCCCCATGTCTGTGTCCTTGCCACCTGCGGCCATTTCTGCCTACCTCCACCTTATGTGTGTTCTTTGTTTTCTGTCAATGGATGTTTATGCTTCTCCCCACTCCTGCTTCCTTGCCACTCCTCAGCTGGTCTCATTTTTTGTGATGATCCATGGCTGTCTACCCCCCCCCCCGTTTCTTCTCCCACTGTCTTGATTCCGTTTGTTTCTTTGTCCCCCTTCGCCACCCTCTTGGTGTCCCCCCACACCTATGTTGTCAGGGTTGTGTGACTCCTTGCTTCTGGTTTTCTAGCTTCTTTTTGGGCTTTCTGTCTCTTTCCCTTCCAAGCTGTTGCTCCATTTCCTTCAATACTTATGGGTTTTCTGCAGTCTCATCACCCTTGCAGCACAGCTCATTGGGAACACTGCAACCTCCTTCAACTTTGCAGCTCAGCTCGTTGGGATTTACCATGTTGGCTGTAATCCACACTTGAAGCCAAACTGTGCTAGATATTGAACTTATACCTACTTATAGCCAATTTAGCAACTTGGAGCTACAAAATACATTTGTTGCTTAGCTGGACTTAATGTGTTACCTGCTCCCCAACTCTTGAAGGGTCTCATATATTGCTAGTACTAGACTATGTATAAAATGACTCACTCAGAGCACATCACAACATCAATGATGCCGCAGTACCACCTTTTAAGCAGTTCTCTCTAAAGCCATACGAGAGAGCATTGTTTCCAGCCTCTCCCTCTCTCTGTTCCTCACACCAACTGTCCCCAGTCTAAAGAAGTGGCAGTCTTGAAGGTTTTCAACATTGACCATGTAATCCAAACTCTTTGGCTTCAGAGACAGTAGCTAATCTCTGGAACCTTTTGTAGCTGCCTCCTTCAGTCAGCAAAACATTTACCTGATGGAAGTAGTATTGCTTCATCTTCTACAACAGACCTTTATATCCTTACTATTTGACCTCATAGTGCTTTACACCTCAGCGTCATTAAGATCTTTGACTTCTCTGAACTTCAGGACTATTTGCAATGCAGTTAGGGTCTCCCTGCTCATCAAGAACAGTATTCTCCTATCACCATGAAGCTGTAGCTTAAGTGACCTTTGCTGACTCTGTCTCCCTACCTCATACCTACATGAAGGTCATGAGCATAGTATACAGTACATCAGAAATGTAAGTCCAAGCTATTCTAAGGTTTATTATTGTTACAGCATTCATCTTCCTTTTTCATATATCCAGGGAAGTCACAAACTTAGTCAACGTATCATTTGACCCTGGGACTTCAGGATTCACCTGAACTTGTCAAGCAGTGAAAACATAAACTTTGCACATAAATGTCTTTGGCACCATTTGATGAAATAAGCTGAATTTTTCATGCGCTGTCTAGTAGGCAAGGTCTTCATCTGTGGAAATTTTTGTGACGGCACCTTGTGTAGTTTCTAAGATCTGCATATGTCATTTTCCTGTAGAGGGCTATACTTAACATGGTTTTATTTTTTTTTTGCTCTCACTTACAACCTTCATGGAATGGAACTTTTTCCTGAAACTTGCAGGGAACATATGTCATGTTCTAAGGTTGTGCCTTTGATAGAACTGTGGAAAAAATATTAAACGGTCGCAGAGTAATAAAGCTTTTAAGTTTTGTGTTTTCTGTTCTGAGCTTGTGCAGTACAGTTTTTGAGTTAATGTTTTGGTGCAAAATTAAAAATTTGATGTCACAGATGCTCGTTTTTGATTTCTTATCACTTGCTACTCACTGTGCGAAGCTTATTTTTGTGCCATGAGACCACCGTCTTTTTTTCCCATTTGAAGTAAAAAAATTAAAAATACATAAAAAATTATTTCATGAACACCTGAATCTAGTTAAATTGGATGTATTTAGCTACATTCTGGAGATTATTTTTAGAAAAGAATGCCAAAAATACTTTTTCTAGGCAGCCCAAAACTCAGGCTGCCCAGATTAGCTAGAGGAGTCCTTCATCCACATACCCTGTATGAGAACAGTGGGGCTTTCTTGACTTCTGCAGCCACTGCTGGAACTAGTGATGTGGGTTGCAGTGAGAGCAGTGAACCACCGTTTCCTTGGTGTCTAGTGGTGTCCCTGTATTCCTGTAATGTTGCCCTGGTATCTAGTGGCACCTCCCACCCTCTGATTGCCACCCCTGTAGTTTAGCAATCTTTCCCTGGTGTCTAGTGGCACCCCCAACCTCTGATGCCATTCCTATAGTTTAATCATCTTTCCCTGGTGTTAAGTGGCACCCCACACCCTCCTGTGCTGCCCTCATAGTCTAATCATCTTTCCTTGGTGTCTAGTTGTACCCCCCACCCTCCAATGATGCCCCCAGAGTTTAATCATCTTTCCCTGTTGTCTAGCAGAACTCCCTACCCTCTGATACCATTTTCATAGTTTAATCATTTTTCCTTGGTATCTAGTTGCAACCCCCAACCTCTGATGCTGTCCCCATAGTTTAATAATCTTTCTCTGGTGTCTAGAGACACCCACCACCCTCCGATAGCTCCTCGTTACTTTTTTTTATGTTTCCCTGATGTCAGGAGGCACCCCCAACCCTCCCATTGCTGGCCCATTCTGAAATAAAAAAAGGTCCCTCAATGTTTGTTTGTTTTTTCAAAATCTGCAAAAAAGAAAACAGTCCTTTGCTAATCAGAACCCTACCATCCCCACCTCCCACTCAGCACCCACAACCCCACACCACCCAGTACTCCCCCACTCACCTGAACAGGTCACAGGGTGAAGATCCACTCTGTGATCGAAGATGTCTTGCTGCTGGAACCATCAACTGCAATATGAGAAACTAAGGTAAGTGCTGTTCATTGTATTTCAATGGTGATTTTAACTCTGATGCATAACTCCACCATTTTTGCATATTGTAACACCAAGGGCTTGAACATGGCCTTTTCGGGACCCCACCTAATGAACAATGTCAGTGGAAATATGCACATTTGGCCCAAAAGGTAATTTTATGGTGGTCTGGCAAAATCACCTTTCAGGCTGGATTTGAACATTTTCACTGCCCTTGTTCAAAATGTGGAGTCATAAGAAGACTATGTTGCAAATTTGGGGTCAAAATTTGTAAAAAATTTCCAAAATGTCAAAGTTATGCACAGATGTCGCAATGTTTCTATGTTTGCATGTAACTTTGCTAACTTTAAGTATTTCAACCCCAAACTTTCAACATGGCCATTTCTTTACACCACCCCATAAATGTGACAGCTGACATTTTTCAGATCCTGGCCAATATGTGTTTTTGTATCAGGGGCGAAGAATGACGTTTTGGTGGGGATTTGAAAATTCTCACTACAATGTTCAATAGGTGGGGTAATTAGAAGGCTGTGCAGACAATTTGGTCACTGTTTTGGCCAAAATGCAAAAGCAGGGCCTGGAAGGCCCTGCACTTCAATGGCAACATACATGTCCACATCAGTAGAGGGATGGGAGTGCAGGGATCAGAGGACCCTGCACTCTGTCATGCACAAATTATGATTCTATTATACTATCTATAAAACTAAGGAAATGTTTTGCAAAAAAACTGCATTAATGCACCAGTTAGGGTAACTTAATGCCACAAAAGTATGGAAATGTGGTATTAAGGTTTTCCACCCTAAGGCCCCCTACAACCCCACCCAAGAAACAAAAGGAAAAAAAATTAGGGTTTGGGGTCTTCAGAGTCTTGGTAAATCAGTGAAAAATAGAAACATAAACTTTGACAGCAGATAAGGACCGCTGAGCCCACCTAGTCTGCCCATTTTCCTACCTACTAGATAAGCTGCAGATCCTAGTTAACCAACAGCCTATTTCTTCCTACCCTCCACCAGAATTGCCTTATGTCTGTCCCATGCATTCTTGAATTCTCCCACTGTTTTTGACCCCATGAGCTCCTCAGGAAGGCAGTTCCATGCATCCACCACCCTCTCTGTGAAAAAATACTTCCTCACATTGCCCCTGAGCCATCCCCCTATATCTTCAAATTATGCCGCCTTGTTCTTACACATCTCTTTTTCTGAAAGATGCTACCCTCTTGGACTTTATTGATTCCCTTGAGCTACTTCAAAGTTTCTATCATGTCCCCCCTTCCTCCTTTCCTCAAGGGTATACATATTATGCTCCTTTAGTCTCTCTTTGTATGGCTTCTGTTGCAGACCCTACACCATTTTAGTTGCCCTCCTCTGGACTGCCTCCATCCTGTCTATGTCCTTGTGGAGATGGGGTCTCTAGAACTGCATGCAGTACTCCAGATGGGGTCTCACCAATTGTCTGTACAGAGGGATACCAACTTCTTGTTTTCTACTGGTGATGCCTCTCTCTATACATCCCAGTATCTCCTAGCCCTCCTTACTGCCTTCTCACATTGCTTATTCTGTCCATTTGTATTCAGTTTAGTCCTCTTTCCTACATGGAGGTCAAGATACAATTCAACATCGCCACCTGTGGACCTGCATGAGGGTTTTATCTATGCATACTATATCATTACCCATGGACCTACATGGAGGTTGTCTACACTGACTATATCATCACCTGCAGACATACATGGAGGTCTTGCAACACTATAACATCACCTGAAGACCTATGTGCAGGTCTCATCTATGCAGCCTAGATTGTCACTTGTGGACCTATGTGGAAGTCTCACACCATTATATCATCACCTATAGATCTCCTTGGAGGTCATGTCTATTCAATCTATATCATCGCTTGAGTACCTCCATGGAGGTTTTGCAACACTATATCACCACTTGTAGACTTACATGGAGGTCTCATTTTGCAAACTATATCTCTCTTGTGGACCTACATGGAGGTCTTGAAACACCATATCATCACCATTGCACCTATGTGGAGATCTTTTCTACACACTCTATATCATCCATTGTAGACCTACATGGAGCTCTCACGGCACTATATCAATAGCTGTGGACCGATGTAAAGGTCTTGCAGCTCTATAACAATACCTGTGGACCTAAATAGATATCTAGTCTACACTAACTATATTGATTCCAGGGGGCATATGTGGTGGTCTCGTATGCTCAATGCTGTCTCATAGTCTACAGAAGTTTTCATTTTCCTTAAGGGTTAATTTCCTACTTGATAAATCAGTTCTATGGCTTCTACTGCCCTTGGCAACTCATCTTGAAATCTAACAGAAGGTCCATTGAGGCTCCCTCACAATCCTATTTATTGCATCAATCCACTAATCAAACTACTCCTTAATGGGCTGGGCTATTCCATGCATCTCTACTGATTTTCAAAAGTACTACCCCGATCTTTAATAAGGAACTTGAATGGGATGATCCTCTCTACTCATCTGCTTCTACATTGGACAATATGGAATCCTATTGCCACATAGGAGGCGCCTGCATTTCTTCTTATACAATTCTTCTTCTCTGCTATGTATGGGATTAATAAGCCAAAACTTTACAGTTTGTCAGATAGTTTTCAGCCATCTCATTGCAGCCAATGCAATGCAGGAGGCAATGTAGTTCAGTGGCTAAGGCTCTGGGCTAGGATCCTGGAGACCTGGGTTTGAATCCCACAGCCCCCAATGAATATGGTGGAAAGTTTTGATTCAGAGGAAACGTGAGGAAGAATTTCTTCACAGAATGGGTGGTGGACAAGTGGAACACCCTGCCAGAGGAAGTGGTGGGGGCTGAAACAATCACGGGATTTAAGAATGCATGGGATAGACATAAAGGAATTCTGGAGGTTAGGGGTTAGGGGCAAGAGACTTCTAGGAAAACATAAACTGAACTTACAAGCTCAAATGGGCAGACTGAGTGGGCCATAGGCCCTTATCTGTTGACACTGTCTATGTATCTATGTATCTATGCACCTCATACCTACATGGAGATCCGAGCATGGGCAACTTCAAATTCGTCCACTGAAAATGAAGCACTTGTTTCCCAAACCTTTACTCATTAGACTCATTCCCTACATCATACCTGTGTGTGGGTTTATATGTTGTCAGGGCTCAACATTGTACTCCAGAGCTGGGTGTTCACATTTTCTTTCTCAGGGCTCTCTAACTCACTGGTACTACTGCAACCTAATGCTATGGATTCCTCTGCCTCTCGCAGTTCCTCTTCTAATGATGAATACAGTCCTTCAGGGCTTCTTTCTTTTGTCATATGAATTCTTATCTGAAGACTTGCTATGGAGTAGACCATTTGCATCTTAGTTTCGACCTTCAAACCATGGCACTCCTATTCAGCAACGGATAGAAAGCAAGCACAATTAAGTTTGAATCAGCAACTTTCAGCATCAAAACTTCTGTTTCTAAAATCACCCAGCCTTTCGACTAGCCTGCTACATCTCTAATTGGCACCCCATGGTTCAACTTGCATATTTTGATGCATAATCACCTTTCTGAAGCTCACCTTCTTCGTTTCACCTCCAGACTGGATATCTCCAATACATCTGTTAGAGCAAAAACCAGTGCACCACCAAGTATAAGGTGCAATAAACTTTAGTTTGTGCAAAATGACAAGACCACAGTCTTCCACAGCTTGGGATCACCCTCAACAAGTCTCACAATATCTGTGCATCCTCAGGAGGATGGTGTCCCTAGTGTTCAGTCGCATTAAAAAGGCTGCAGTCTTAAAGTGAAAGTGCTTAAATATACATGCACATTAGGCAATAAAAAATATAAATATATTTATGTACACTTTTAAAACCACATTAGCAGTACCTTACTAGAATTACATATATATTATGCCCCAAATGAGCTTTATCAATATAGTTTGTTAATTGCTTAATTAATCTTCAAAGGTTGGACTACTACTTACAGAAAATGGTTACTGAATTAAATAACTACTAGAATCATTTCCCAGTACAATTCACCCAGTTCTTATGGGCTTCCTTATACAATTTTCATTTTCTCATACAGTAAATGTGAAATTTGTAGAAGAAAAGGGAGCCATATTAATTTACAATGGGCACAAATAACTACACCCTAAGCCATTGATCCATATATATGTGTGTGTGTGTGTGTATATATATATATATATATATATATATATATACATATATTATAATTAATCAAGGTGCATAGGGCATCCTTAAATAACCCCTAATTAGATGAATATATGTAAGTAAATAAAAATATCTACATAAATTATTAATTTATCAATTAACATATACGGTTGGTGCTGAGCCTCCATTATATGAACACAATGTATACACATATAATAAAAATAAATATGTATATACTTATATATATTTTCTTACCCGCACATTGAATACAATTATCAACATCCCTAATTGAACCAATAAATAAGTCCATATAGGTACATCTCCTCGATCTTCAATCGACTCCATGCATGAAGGACCTAGAATGAAACTGAAGTGGTAGCTAGTTACCATGATAATGATATTGACTAAACTCAAAACATGATAATCTATAATTTAACACTCTCCAGTTAGAACACCGGCTACTTCTTCCTTCTTTTAATTAATGGCATAACATCAATTTTCTATCTAAGTCCAGGGCTCTTTAAACCACCTAGGGTAAAGGTTCAAAATGCCTCACATTTATACCTTCCAACTGTCCCTGATTTTCAGGGATGTCCTTGACTTTGCCTCAAAATTTTACTCTGTCCCTCCTAAAATTGTTGTTTCTATGGCTGAACAGTGGAGATTGAAAGCACAAAATAATGTCAAGCATTAAAGTTACAGACTTGTTCTTCTTTATAAAATGCATTTTGCACTAAGCCTCATATTCTACCAGCTTTGTGGGTGGATATCTCTAATTTTGAAGATTTGTCCCTGACTTTGGTTCTTTGTCCCTGATTTTCCTAAGCCTTGTCCCTGATTTATAAGGTAGGCGGTTAAGAGGTATGCTCACATTCTGAGAGACAGTCATCTATACTGCCCCCCCAGGTCCCATTCTGACATGCTCAATCCCACAAAATTTGAAGGTGTGTTGTACAACACCACCCTCATGTCTCTTACAGTGTACTGCAAAAGCATTTATTTTATCGACATTTGCAATGTTCCTGATATGTTTCCCCATCTGTACCTTAAAAGGACGTGTAGTCTTCCCTATATAAAATGTATGTATTCTTGGCATTAACAGTGGTAAAGGTGTCAGTTTTCAAAATGTTCTTACAGTATTTGCAGTGATAACAAGGATATGAATGTCCCCTTAGGTTTCAGTGGCAACCAGTTATGTACAGAGCTATCATTAACCGTAATAGGTTGATATCTGTGTCACCTTATCCAGAATGTTAGTGCCTCTTTTGTATGACATACATGGGTAAAGTTTGGTTACCTCCCCCAATCTAGGGTCTAATGTCAAAATAGACCAATGTTTCTTAATTACTGTCTCTACTTCCCCTAATTGTCTATTAAAAGTAGTTATAAAATGCATCCATGGCTGTTCCTCACTTCTGATCCTAGGTGTCAACACTTCCTCTCTCATTTTCCCTAAGACCTGTACCTGTGCTTCCTCTATTAGTTGTACTGGATATCCCCTCTCCTTAAATCTAGAACACATTGCCAAACTATGTTCCTGATAACTGCTGTCCATGCTACAATTCCTACGTGCATGTAACAATTGAGCCCTGGGAATATTGTTAATCAGATGCCTTGGGTAGCAACTAGAGATGCTCAATAGGGAGTTCCTAGCCGTAGTTTTCCTAAGTAGGGAAGATTGTAACCCATTCTCTTCATCTCTATGGATTTCCAAATCCAGAAATGCAACCACATTGGGATCACTATGTACACTAAATTTCAAATTGTCATTTTTGGTTTCTAATTAACAGATGAACTTCTGGAGTTCACCTCTAGTGACATTTCAGATGACCAAAACGTTGTCAATAAAATGATGCCACAGGTCAATCCTATGGTAAAAAGGATTGGCCTGTGCATCATAGACCACTGATTTCTCCCAGAATCCCAAAACGAGATTTGCATAATTGGGTGCAAAAGTAGCGCACATTGCAGTCCCTTTTATCTGCAGGTAGAAGTCCCTCTGGAACATGAATGCATTTTTGTTAATACCATTTTTGCACATTCTAGAACAAAATTCCTTCTAGTATTACTAAGCATGTCATCTTGCCCCAGCCAATACAATAAGGCATGAATCTCCTCCTCATGTAGTATATTAGTATACAGTGCATTGATGTCCATTGACATCAGTAAAATGTCCTGTTCCAATTGGATATTCCTAATCAAATTCAAAATGTCAGAGGCATCCTTAACATATGACCGGAGCTTCAGAAAATACTGGAAAATATGTAGATCCACAAACCGAGAGAGGGGTTCTGTTATTGATCTAATACCAGCCACAATAGGATGATCTGAAGAATTATCAATGTCCTTATGTATCTTCAGTAGGATATAAATTGTGGGATGAACAGGGTGTGTAACTGTGAGATAGGCATGTTCTTGGGGGTTAATGGTCCCTTCCAATGCTACATCCTCCAGGGCACTATCAATCTGCGTTTTTAAAATGATAGTGGGGTCCTTTTTAATTTATGATAGAAATTAATGTCCCCTAATTGTCTCTCTATCTCTCCAATATATCATGCTTTATCCATGACTACAATGGCACGCCTCCCTCTTGTCAGCAGGTTTAACCACTATAGCAGTGTCATTCTGAATCTCCTTCAATGCCTCAGCTTCACTGCTAAATATATTAATAAAAGCTGGGCTTTCCCTGTTGGTGTAGATTTTCTCAAAATCTGCTTTACAGGCTTCCTCAAATATTTTAACTACATCAACATAAGGTGGGTTGAAGGAAGATGGGGGCCCCAACTAGTTATTACCTGCTGGGTTATTAACCATTATCTCATTGGTACAGTCTGTAGCATTATCCACAGTTCACATAGTGTCTCCACCCATATCTGGTTTATAGAAAAAAGCACACAGATTTAATGCTCTCCTTAAACGTCTGAGGTCAATATACAATTCAAATGGATTAATCTCTGTTGTGGGTACAAAAGACAATCCCTTTTGTAATACTGCCACTAGGGCTGCTGTTAAGGTTACCTTGGAAAAGTTGACCACAATATTTTCAGAAGGCTGATTCACAGGTTGTTGAGTCAACCCCTCCCCGGCCCTGCCACCACAACCTCCTCTTCCTTGCTTGAAAATTTCCTGCCCCCCACATGTGTTTGTGTTTCTCAGATGATACAGCTGTTAATTTTTGTTGTATTTCTGATCTCCGTGATTGTTGTAATAATGCCTGCCTGGAATATTGACAGGTTCCTGAAATTGGACCTGTTGAATCTGCCAGTCATATTACCTGGATGGAGGGAGGGAAGGTTGGGAGGGTAAGATTGGTTGGAGGGGTACAGTTGATTGGGGGGTATACAGGAAGGCAGTTCCTCATCCTCTTGCTTTAAAAAAGGGTCCTCTGTATTGTCAGAGTTGCTGCTAGTATAATAGGATGAGGATAGGGATGCACCTCTATTTCTTAATATAGATTTTGGTGCCTGTATGGCTACCGTATTGTGGGGTAATGAACCCCCACCTCTGCATGTCCCTCTGTTCCATCCTCTTCTATGGGGACCACCCATGGCAATATTCCATGTAAATACTCTATTTAGGATATAGTCCTGCCTATCCCGCTCAAATTCTTTCAGCTTATGTTGTTCTATCTTTAAATCTTCCTTGAGCACAACTTCTTTTAATTTCTGTTCAAGTGCTAAAAACCTTGGGTCCCCTTTAAATTTCATCACTTGATCTTCTTTAGTTTTTATATCTCTTTCAATGTCTGGCTGTTGTGCAATATAGTTGTTTATAGTGGCCAATATAATAGCATATGTAAAATGTAAACCTCTGTCCCATTCAGTCATATAAGGAATTCGTTCTGAAACATAACCCAGTGTTTTAGTGAGCCGCAAACCCTGGGAGACCTGCCAACTTTCAAGTAGACCTCCAGGGATACTTGATTCCAGTAACGGTGCTGGCCTTTTAACGTGGTCTTATCCAACTGGATAAAGACCAAGTCTACAATACACCACAACCAGGATCACCTTCTCAAGGACGTTATAGAAGCATAGACATCAACATTTCTTCTTTCTTCTGCTACACCTTTCAAAATGGACCTTTTTTGTAGTGCAAAAATCAAAGAAACTAAGCCCATCCTCAACATACTGGAAAGGTTCTTGTAGTATGTTTTGTAAAGAGCTAGCTGCTCTTCATTCAGGCCATTGCTGGTTCCTTCAAACCATCATTTATCTCATAGTGAAGATACAGTCAATTATTGCCCTATTCATGTGAGGCTGACTTTACCTCCAGTTTCTTGAGAAGCCAAAATCCTCATACTGCAAGCACCTTTTCAGTACTCAGGCTACATATATCATCTGCACAATACAATCACTTCTGAACATGCAATCAGTCTCATTCAGGCATTCAAAACATACTGCCATTAAGGTCTTAAAAGGACAATCAATTTTTGTCTGGAATACAATATTTCTCTCTTTCTTATCAGTTCTTCCATGATTGTCAGCATGGCTCAGATGGTAGTACATCCACCTCTGGACCAGAAGGTCATGGGTTCTCGTCCCACACTGGGATTGGACTTGCACCTAAAAATCGCTGGCATCCGAGTGCAGTATTGGGGGTGCTGTACTGCTGGGGTGTGCCGTCCTTTGGATGAGATGTGAAACTGAGGTCCCTTCTACCCATCCTGATGTTGTCCTGGTGGGTGTCCAGGTGGAAGTAAAAGAACCCAGGGCAATCTTCGCAAAGAGCAGGGAGCATTCCCAGTGTCCTGGCCAATATTCCCCTTTCCATAAACTGATTCATGCAATTATCCAGGCTGTGTGTGGGTGATGATGTGTGATATGGCCGACACCACACATTCACTCACTGCGCTACCAGTCTAGCATTGCTTGTAAAGTGCTTTGGGATACACTGTGTATGAAAAGCATTACATAAATGCTGATTCTTCTTCTTCATCTCTAATTTATTTAACCCTCTAGTATGGGATTCAATAAGAAAATGTATTTAAAAGCCCCTAAACTCAGCATATCTATGATCTTCTACTTCGGAACTTATTGAATATGCTCTGTTTTAACTCCTTGGATCTTACTCCAGCATCGTGATTCTCAAGCCTTCCAAGGTAGTCAATGCGAAAAATCATCTTGATGTTCCAACAGTCTCTTCTGCTTAATTTCTCATGACTGCCAAGCTATTATACAAAAGAACCAATACATCTTGAAATTACCAAATGAAAATCTGAGGGACTTCAAAAAGGAGTGCAAATTGTTTACCATCTAATTTACTATGACCTGTGCTCTGTACAGATATTCAAGTCAACTAATCCTATACAATCCAAGTGCACAAACAGTGACAGAACTCACTTCCTCTGGAAAAACAGCTACTTAGGCCATAAATAAGTTTTATTGCCACACAGCTCAAGGAGGAAAATAATGCCTAACGTTTCACCTCATAATGAGGCTTTGTCAAAGTGCTTGTCCCCAACAAACCATTTTAATATATATCAATGAAATACAAACATGTGGCCACTTAACATCAATCATATAAAGTGCTGTGTTTTTCCAAAAACAATGTTTTATATACTCTTAAAAGTGCTGTTATCCAAAGTGCTATACAAAAACATTTAAGACATACTACTCACTTATCTGTCCATATTCACTTTATCATAAATATGTATACTTCAAGAAACAGAGTTTTATATATACAGTATTTGAAGTGTGTTGTTATACAAAGAGCTATACATGAACATTTAAAAATTGTTGCTCATTTCTTTATCCAAATTCATTTAACCACTAATATGAAGCTAAATTATTTATTCCATCTCCAAATTGGGCTAAATTTACATTCTTATAAAAGCTATGATATTATTTGGGCAACAATAAAGTATTTCATTAACTATACATTCTAACAAACCTAACATCCTACTAATACCTTTCTCTTCGGATTTTAATTTTACCAAAAGTATACTTACATTTTCTCAGTATATATAAATTTATACACTCATATCTGAAAACCACAGGGGGGAAAGAAGAACAAGAGGAAAAAAAAGAAGAGAAAGAAAGGAAAAGGGGGAGGGGAAGAAAAGGAAAGAAGGGGAAAAAAAGAAAAAGAAAAGGAAAAGGAGAAGATGGACAAAGGTATTATTCCATTTCATTATATCATAAACACAGTACATTCAGACCATCTGTTCCTATAAACCCATATTGAACAGACCAAACATCAAAGGGTCATGGCATATAGAGATAGTGTCCATCAATTAGATATACTCTTGTGAAGAAAATTAGATAAAATCGCAGACTGAACTATATCAGAACCTTTTCTTATTTACAGAATTCAACCCAATGGTTAGCCTACTATTGGGGAGGTGGAGGGAATGCATGGAAACAGGGGGAGAGGGGCAAAAGGGAGGGACAAAAGAATTTGTTTTTAAATCCTGCCTAGCCTTCTTTAAGGAAGGGTGCTAATTCAATTAGTTCATTCAAACCTCTGGGTGTTAAATATGACCCCAATCTGATAATCCAATAGGTCTTCCTTCTATTCAGGGCCAGTTCTCTATCTCATCCCCTCAGACCAAGGCTTACTTGTTCAATACCAATGAATTTGAGGGCATATTCTTGTTTGTTGGCAACCCCCTGCAAATGTACTGCAAGTGCATAATCCAGATTTCCATTGCCAATTGCTCTTATATGTTCCCAGTTCTCTCCTTCAATTTCCTTTTGGTCCTCCTCACATAACATACACTACAACTGCATTCTGCAAGATATATCACTCACTTAGTGTCACAGTTGATATATTGTGTAATAAGAATAATGTCTCCATTAAATCCACTTTTTTAATAGTTGTACATTGGTTTACATAGGGACAATATTTACATCTGCTGCACTTTTTACAGCCTTTTGACAGTGGTGGTAGCTATCCCTTTTGTTTCTGTTTTTCATGGATCGAGCTTATAGGGATGTCCCTCAAATGTTTAGCATGTCTGTACGACATTCTTGGAGGTGTAGTGGCAATGCTCTACAATGTAGCATCTGCTTTCAAGATGTGGCAGTTTTTGTATACTGTTTCCTTTAACCCCCATGTTGTCATACTGTATTTTACAACAAAATTAACAGATTTCTGATCCTTTTGTACATCTTCCCCATTCCCCTGTTGAACTTGGGGCTTATTTAACAGAAACTCTTTTGTGACCTCAGCACATTTAATTTTGGCTTCCTCAATAACACCACTTTCATACCCCCTCTCTTTAAACCTTTTTGACAAAACTGTGGATTCTTTCTGATATGCTTCCACATCATTACAATTTCTTTTCACTCTGAGAAACTGGCTTTTCAGGATCTTCTTAATGATATGTCCTGGATGACAGCTACTAGCTAGCAAAGTAGTGTTCCTGTCTGTGGGTTTTCTGTATAAGTTGGAACTCAGTTTACCCCTATATCCTTTTCAATTATTACATCCAGAAAAGGAATTCTCACTTGGCTATAACTCAGTGTAAACCTTAGATGAGTGTTACTCGCATAGATATATTTTGCAAATCTCAGTAACTCTTCTTCATCTCCTTGCCAGATTAAAAACACATCTATAAAACAATGCCACACCTTGCTATTATCAGAGAATTGATTTGTTCCAATGTTCCATATATACTCCTCTTCCCAAAGACCGAGATATAGGTTTGTTTAGATTGGCGCAAAAGTCATGCCTATTGCTGTGCCCCTTTCTTGATAGTAAAAATGCCCCATAAATTCAAAATAGTTCCCTTCCAGTACAATCTGTGCCATCTCCATCAGTATTTCAGTATCTGGTTTCATCTGTTCACCCCTGCCATTTCAGTAGTATCTCAGAGCCCTCAGTACTCCCTGGTGTGGAATACTAGTGTATAGTGATACCACAACCAGGGTGACTAACAGGCAATCCTCAACATTATCTTGTTCCTGTATTACCCTCAATATATCCCTAGTATCTAGCAGAAAGGAAGGAAGGTTACGGACTAAGGGTTTTAAAGCATCGTCCACAAAATTTGCAAGAAGCTCAGTTATGGAGCCCACCCCCAAAACAATTGGTTTTCCTGGTGGCTTGATTAATGTTTTATGCACTTTTGGTAGTGCATAAAACTAAACCTTTAGAGGGAATTCAACTGTTAAATATGTCCTCTCCTTTTCATCAATTAGATTTTCACTTCTTGCTCAATCCGGGAAGCCATCAATGTGTTTCATTAATTGCATGGTCAGATCCCTATTAACCAGTTTGTAGTTCTGCTATTACTCAGCTGGCTTTTCAGTTCTTTCTCATAATCCAACATATTCAGGACAACAACACTCCCTCCCTTGTCCGCTGGTTTTATTACAATTCCCTCATTCTCTCTCAGTTTATTTATAGCTGCTCTCTCATCTCTAGTTAGGTTGCAGTATCTGGGGATATATTCTTCTTTTCAAAGTTTCTCCAATTCTCCTTCACATACTTTTTTGAAGACAGATACTGCAGGGAGTAGAGGAGAACAGGACATGCTAGGTTTCACCCTAGTACTATTCCCACTCTCTGTCAACTGGTTAGCATCCCTGGGCATATTTTGGGTCCCTAAGGGCTCCCTAATTTCACTTGAACTTAAACCTTCATTGTCAAATTCAGCCAATGCTTCCAGAACAGTCTGGGTTGGAACTGAAGTACTATAGTTTTACATTCCTGATGAAGTGCTAACACTATTCACAACATTTTCATTCATAACATCCTCCTTATGCCCCATACTAAAAAAGCACTTTAAACCCAGAACTCTACACAATTTTAACAAATCAATATTTGTCTGAAAGAAATCAATATCTATGGTAGGCACAAATGATAAACCTTTGTTTAACACTTGTTTTTTAGCTTCTATTAGTGCATAGTCTGACAAATTAATCACATTGTCCCCATTAATTACCTCCTGCTGCAAGTCCTCTATTGTTGGTAACGATGCTTCCTCACTTGACCTCCATTCCCCCGTGACCTCTTCTTCCCATGTCTTGTTCACCTCTTATTTTGTACCTGTTTTTGTGTTTGCCTCTGGACTGCACTCTCCCTTCTGAAGAGTTCTGCTCTGTAAAAACAGCAGAATGGTCAGAGTCTCTAATTCCACTGGTGTCCAAAGCACTTGTACCAGATGTAGTCACATGAGGGGTCATGAGATTACTACTAATATTTTCATTGTTCTTTAAGATGGAACATCTCTCAAACCTGGCGAATTTTCTTTTTAGGTGTATTATTATTTTTAGGTCAACTAAAAATGTATCCTTTCTAGTAATTATTCTAATCTCTCAGGAACTTTTTCTGTTTTGCTGTACTGATTTTCTATCCTGATATTCAATTTCCTCCTTCAATTTTGTTTTAAACATTTCAAAATTACTGTCCTAAGAATGTTTATTGAGGGCTTCTTCCTTCTTTAAATCTTTGTCTAGTTCTTGTATTGTTTTTTGTGTCTTTTTAATAATTAGGGCCATCCATTTCTCTGTGGCTTCCACTGCTATATCCCTCCATTCACATACAAATTCGGCATCATCTAGTCCAAATGTAGGGTCTTTAGTAATTCTGAGATTACAAGGTGATCTCTTCACTTTAAGGTATGCCTCAAATGTTTTTCTTAACCAGTGTTGCCATCTCAATTTTACAGCCGATTTCTCAAATGCAAAAAAAGTCATTTTTATATTGGCTTCACTTCTGGTCTGTCCCAGCCCTATTGATTCTCCTGCTGTCCTGTCCCCATCTCTCTGTCATAGCAAATGGGTCTGTAGTTGTTAAGTTAGAAAAAATACTTTCAGATAAAGTCAGTGTAGCATTATGCACACTTTTCTCCTGGTTTCCATGACCACTCACCGAGCTCCTCACTGCATTTTCATTCATGCTACAAACTTGGAAAACACTCCATGGTTCAACAGCTGGCATGTGTTCCTGTGTAATTCACAGACAAATCCAGGGATTCCCTTGGTGTTGCTCTCAACTGTACCCAATTACAATGTTAGAGCCGCTCGTGCAGGGACAGGGTTCCTAGTGACTCAAAAAGTACTCCCAGTGCACAAACAGTGACAGAACTCACTTTCTCTGGAAACATATCGAATAAACTTGATGTCCAGGGGAAAAACAGCTTCTTAGCCCATAAATAAGTTTCATTGCCACACTGCTCAAGAAGGAAAATAATGACTAACGTTACACCTCATAATGTGGCTTTGTCAATGTGCTTGTCCCCAACAAATAATTTCAAAATATAGCGATGAAATACAAATATGTGACCATAACACCAATCATATAAAGTGCACTTTGACAAAGCCTTATTAGAGGTGAAATGTTGGTCATTATTTTTCCTTCTTGACGATTGTGGCCAATGCTTTGTTATGGTCTAAGCTGTTTCAGCCTGGACATCAAGTTTATTCAATATTTTTCCAGAAGAAAAATTACTTCTCCATTGACCTCCAAAGCTTGAGAAACTCATGCCAAATGTGCTTAATGATTGGATTCAGTCTTTTCCTTTTCAGGTTATTCATTTCAGATTGAGGATAGTCAGCTTTTCAAAGTAACATCCCCAGCATATCAGTAAAGACTCCAAATACCAACATCTTTACATTTCAAAATTTTCTAGTCTGAATCTAGAATGAGAAAACCTTTTAGAATGATCTCTTTATAGTATGCCCAGAAGAAGGGCAGTGCAGTAGCCATGGTTCCTCAGAGGTTTCCATTTTTACTCTCCTGTGTGCTACTGTTCACACTCTCCATGACTTGAAGGAAGTTATCACACTAATTTCTGAGGGGCCTTGACTCCCACTCCACCACCCAGCCCATCTACTGAGGGTGGGAATGAGAAAGGCCAAAATAAGTTTATAAAGCAAGGTCACACAAACATCATATATTCCCACACATTAAATGAGAGGGCTTTGCTCATGGTTCAATGCTGGGGAATAACTCCACCCACCGACCGTCTTAAACCCAACTATACCTCACCTTATTGCTCAGTTTCTTTTCAACACCATCCATCATCCTAACCTCCTTCCCTGGCACTTTTCTCATCCTTAGTGCTGGGTCTTCATTCATACTCATTTACCTGCCTCCTCTATAGATGATGAGAATGAAGAAGGCCAAAATAAGTTCACAAAGCAAGGTCACACAAGCACCATATATTCCCACACATTAAATCATTTTTATTGTGCATAAGATCATTTGTGTAGGACTAATTTTTAAATTTTCCAGAGACAATAGTAAAACAATACATATATATATATATATATATATATATATATATATATATATATAAAAAAAACCCACAGTTTTAAAAACATTTATAGTTCATTAATAAGGATAGTTCAGCATGTTACTTTTCCATAAAGCATTGCACCACCCTATTTGTTTAGACACTAAACCCTAGAAAATAACATAAACAAGCTGTCTGCTCTACTAATATGGTTACACTGGCAGCAGAAAAAAACATGTTCTGGAGAGTATTTACCATTTGATGATGCAAGGGAAATGATGACTCTATAAGGATCTAGCACTGAGTTTCATTTAATTTATGTTACAAAATGCATTATTCTTATGAGTACCTTTCTCTGAGATCATATAATTAGAAGCTTTTCTACCTACTGTAAGCTACAGTCTTCACTCAATGTGAGGTAATTATATTTTGCAGGTGGCAGAGAAAACATCCCCATGGAGACTGTCTTTATCAATCTGCAAAATCCTTTGTTAACAGTGTTATGACATTGTAGTTTGCACCTCTACTAAACTAAAAGAATATTTCAAATAATTGCAAGCCTTCTGTTGTATGTTTCTGACTCAGTCACAAGTAAAGCCTGACATGTTTCTGATAGCTCTTCATTAGGGGAAAGCAGTTCTACACTCATAAAGTGTGTTATCTTATTGTTCTTGGCAGATTCTGATTTGCATGTCATGAAAACTGGTAGAGAGTGATGAGTCACTAGAATAAGGAGATATGCCAGTCAGTTTTATGGGAGAACGCAGCATTAGGGCTTCAGTCCCTCCACAAACAAGTTCTGGTCAGAGCCGATGTGGCTGTGGAAAGCTTTTGGGATGCTTTTATCCATTATTTCTAATGAATTTGCACAGTGCAGATCTGCTGAGAGGCAGTTTCAATGTGGTATTCCTTGTACACATTTTTACAATGTGTTTTCCTAGAATATGCCTGCTGATTGCTATATGTTTAGTCTGGATAGTTCACAGAAGACATGGCATCTTATTTTCATTGGGGATCTACATCTACACAATATTATTCAAACATACATATGAAGATGCTAGCAGAAGCTATGTGATCTATCAAGTCTGCTTGTGTTGCGTGGTCCATAGCTTGAGCTACTGTCCCTTCCCCCTTCCCCCACTCCTCCCATCCTCCCTACCCATGACCCTTATCATCCCCATACCTGTCCCAACTTCTCTTAAAGCTGCCCACTGTCTTCAATGAGATTACCTCTTCTAGCAGCACATTCCAAGTGCCCACCACCCTCTCTGTGAAGAAGCTCTTCCTGACCTCCCTCCTAAACCTCCCACCCTCCAGCTTAAGGCTGTGCCCCCTCATGTTATGGTTGCCACTCAGCTTAAAGAGACTCTCCTTATCAACCTTATGTTTCCCTTTCAGGTACTTGAAGGTCCCAATCAAGTCTCCTCTCTCTCTCCTATCTTCCAGGGACTACATGTTCAGTGCCTTTAACCTCTCCTTGTATGCCTTACCCTGATGACCAGCTATCATCTTTGTAGCCCTCCTTTGGACCTTCACTGGCAATGAACTTTTGAACTTTAATGAACTTTTGAGGTGTGGGCATCAATACTGAACTCCATATTCTAGATGCAGCCTTATCAGTGACCTGTTCAAGGGCAGTGTAACCTCCTCTCTCCTACTACTGATCCCCCTAGATATGCATCCCAGCATCTTGTCTGCCTTTGCTGCTGCATTCTTGCACTGCTTGGAGTGCTTCAGGTCACTAGTGATCATCACTCCAAGGTCCTTCTCCTCCTCTGATGCAGATACTTGGACTCCACCCAGGTAGTACTATGTCCTAGGATTCTTGGCTCCAATATGCATAACTTTGCATTTCTTGGCATTGAAGCCAAGCTGCCAGATCCTGGACCACCTCACTAGCTTTTCCAGATTTTCCTGTAGGTCCTGTATTCCTTCAGCTATGTACTGGGCTAAATCAGAACACACTGAAAACAATATTTTTACATCTGGACTAGGCTATCCTGCATAAATCCATTATAAAAATGGTAAAATCATGACCCCACTGAAAACAAGATATTGCATCTAATCTGGGACATTCTGAGTCAATACAGTGCAAAAATATGTAAAATGAAGATCACAATGACAATGAGATGTAGCATCTCCCCAACGCTATCCAGGATACAAAATATAGGATAAGAAATATTTAAAGAGCTAGTGGACCAAAACAGACAGACAGGAAAATAATATACATTTTAAGCAGTAGTCAGTTGTAACTTTTTTATTTCTGAAGTATTTTTCATTTTCCTTTTGCTCATCAGAAAGAATTCTATGTGATGATATTGTTCTGGATGTGTGGAACAGCTCTAAGTCTGGCAGCTGACATAGCTTTCCCTACTGCCCCACACCACATCACCAGCATTGTGATCTCACTGACTGTGACATCACAGGTGAATGACTAGGCAGTCACTCACTTGCTGTTCCAAGGTAGCAGTGATGTCACAGTCATTGAGGTCACAATGCTGATGAATTAGTGTTGGGCAGTAGAGTAAGATATGTCAGCAGCCAGGCTAAAAACTATTCCACACATCACACCTACTAACATCAGGTAAACAGTCTTATAATTAAACAAAGGGAAACGATATAAAAGGTAATGGTTGGCTGCTTTTAAAACCTAATATTAGTTTTAGACAGTACACTAGCTCTTTAAAGGCAATGTACTGTAAACTGAACTTCACTGTGCTCACTGACATAAACAGTTTCTTTATTGCTTTACAATATTTTAGATTGAACAAAAAACATGAAGCACCCACTGTGAAACAACATATAAAGTAACACTCGCACTGTGTGCTATGGAAAAAAACTATCTCATCACCATGTATAAACAGATGCACATTTTATTGAATACAGTATATAGAAACAAGCATTTGTCAATGCCGAATGTTTGCTTGCTGGCATTAGCAGTGGAAGTGCAGGAGTTAGACAGATGCAGTATAGGAATGGCAGTGAAGTACTGAACTGATGCCAATTCCACCCCCACACTGCAGAGATGGACAGGCATTGGGGTGCAGCTTTGAGTCATTGCCCATGACGGTCACAACATTTCACCTCACCCTACTCTGTAGACACTGACAAGTGCCAAGGTGTGATTTGGGGTGTTTGGGCTTTACATTCACTTCATTCCATAAGGAAACATGCTGAAATGGGTAAGGTATATGAGAATGGGGTGAACTGTGGGGCCAAAGGGTCCAAGACACACCTCGATGCCTGTCACTGGCTGCAGGGTGGGGGTGGGGGTGGAATGGCATGAGCATTACTGTCGACAATCCCAAGTCACACCTCAGACACCTGTCAGTCCCTACAGGGTAGGGCATTGTGGTGGAAAACCCTAATGCCCTGGGCGTTTCTTGATATTTTTACTCAAAGTTTTCAAAATGGGATTTTTGTGACCCCACTGCATGAACAGTGACACGATCATTAGCCGGAAGGTGATTTTGCACAGTGACTATGTTATTTGGCACAACCGGTGCAAAAACACATTTCAAATAGGATGTGAAAAATGACAACTGTACTGTTCATGAGGAGGTGTAAAAAATGGCAAGGTTGAAAATCTGGAGTGAAAATATTAAAAAACTGGTGAAGGCACGACAGTGCATAGAAACTGTGTAACGCACACCCATAATGTCATTAGTTTGGGGATTTTTTACAGCACATTTTCAACACAGGTATTTTGGGACCTCTGCTCATGAACAGTGTCACTGTGATTTTCTTAATGTGTCCTGAACACTGATTTCCCACAGTGACCACGCTACTCTGCGCCAGAAGTGCAAAAACACATTTTGGCCAGGGTGTGAAAAGTGACAGCTATACTGTTAATAAGGAGGTTTGAAAAAATGCCAGTGTTGAAAATCTGCACTAAAAATATTACAAATTCATGAAGTTATGAGGGTGTGTGGAAACTGCACAATGCACGTTGTAACACAGTCATTTTATGGACTTTTGTCACCAAATTTTCAACATAGCCATTTTAAGATCTCTGCTCATGAACAGTGTCACTGTGATGTTCTTAATCTGTCCCAAACATTGATTTTGCACACTGACTGTGCCACTGTGTGCTACATGTGCGAAAACACATTTTGGGGGAAAGTGAACAATGACAGCAATATTGTTCATAAGGAGGTGTGGAAAAATGCCAATGTTGAAAATATGTAGTGAAAATATTAAAAATTCTCAAAGTTACGAGCTTGTGTAGGAACTGCGTAACACACCCTTGTAAAACAGTCATTTTGGGGAATTTTTTCACCAAATTTTCAACATAGGATTTGTGGGAGCCTACCTCATGAACCCTGTCTTTTTGTTAATCAATCCTGAAAAGTGGTTTTGTGCAGTGACCACAAAATCACCTTTTGGGACTGAATAACCAGATGACAGTGATTGAATTCATGAGATGGGTTCTCAAGAACCCCAAGTTGTAAATACGGTGCAAAAATTTGAAAAAATGACCGAGATATGAACCAAAGTTGAAAAAAAAACTATTTATGCCATTATACAGCTTACTGGCATTTCTTCAGTTCGCAGTTGGCTTTGAAGAGTGCAGATGTGTTCCCGGTCCACCGAAGATCATCATGCCAGGCTCTGGATGTAAGTATGGGATGGAGGGTGGGGGAGGTGGGGTGCGCAGAGGGTGGGTGTGAGTTGGGGGCAAAAGATTCAACAAGGGACTGTTTTCTTTTGTTACAGGCTTTTTTAAATAAAAGACGATATGGGACTTTTACCACATTGGGGTGGGCTCCCAGAGTGGCACCTGGAAGTTTATTTGGGGGGCAGTGGAGCCAATGGGGGATTGGGCATCCCCATTGGCCATACAGTGTGTGGAGGAGCACATGACAATGTGAGACTTTTGCCACACTGGGGTGGGCTCCCAGTGTGGCACCTTGAAGTTTGCTTTTTCCGGAGGCTCTAGACAGGAGCCGACTGGGACAGGGCATCCCATTGGACATACACTGTACTTGGGGAGGAGTGTGCATGTGCTGAGGGGGATTGGGTAGCCACTCAGCACACAACAAATGGGGGGGGTGCATCATGCTAGGAGATGCAGTGGCATACAGCTGAAAGAGAATGACTGCTAAGGTGGTGATGTTTACGCAATTTGCATACTGCTGATGGCACAGCAGTATGCAATTTGCCTACACATTACCACCGTTGATTGTAGTGGTCTTTCTCTTTCAACTGTACACCACTGCATCTGAACTGCTGTAATAGACAGCTCAGACATTCATTGATGCCCTGCTGCCGTGCCTGCAAAAATGATCAGGGCATTGGAAGTGAGGGTGCCATACCTACAAAAACTCGTATGGTGGCACTATGTTTCCTGCACATGTGTGCAAGCAAACATAAAAAATTAGTGCAAGTGAAGGTATATGGAAAGATGAATAATAGCAGAATGAAAGTGAAAAAGCTATATACACAGACAGAGCATAGAGGGAAAGCAGTTCCTAATGCTACAGCATCACCCAAAAGGGTGACAAACCTTACGTTTCGCTCTGCCCACATGTAGCAAAACGTAAGTTTTTTCATCCTTTCTGGTGATGCTGCAGAACTAAGAACTGCTGTCCCTCTATGCTCTGTCTCTGTACATAGCTTTTTAGCTTTCATTTTGCTATTATTTGTCTTGCCATATACAGTACCTTCACTTGCACTACTTGCACTGTTTTGTACCGTGTTTTTTTCTATATGGTGAATTCAATAAAATGTGCATCTTTTTATCCATGGTAATGAAATAGTTTTTTTATCATAGCACACAGTGTCAGAGTTACTTTATATGCTGTTTCAGAGTGGGTGCTTCATGTTTTTTGTTCTATTTACTGGAGTGGTTTTATATGAGCACTGCCCTATTTGGACAGCTTTCTGGAGCGCCTTTTTTTGGTAGTTAATATATTAGATTGCAGTATTTATTTTGAATGTTGTGACCATGATGATGGTGTGTACAGAGTGTGTGTGTATGTGTGTGTGTGTGTATGTGTGTGTGTGTGTGCATGTATGTCTGTGTTTTATCAGATACTGTCTTAAGAGGTTACACAAACAGTGTAAATTGTTGTTCCTGGGAAAGGGTGACATATATGAGGTATGAATCTTTCTTTAAAGACAATACTTGCCCAGCTGAAGCTACTAACAAGAAAATGTTTAAATGCTAAGTATTTAAATGTGCAAGTTGCTGCATTTCAAAGGTGGTAAACAAATCCCCAGTTTAATAGGCAACCAATATTTAACAAGCTGTCTCTGTTTCCTAATGGCCATCTGATAAGCAGCTTTAGTGTTGTCTCCAACATTCTAAACAGAAAGAAGGGAGTATTTTATTTCATTTGACATAGTGATATGTAGTTGTGGAAGAATACATTGAAATGTTCAAAAATGTGTTTCACGGTCCTCCATTTTTCCAGCTACAGACAGCACTATGGCTGTAGGCTCCATCCACAGCCATGAAAATGGGTACCTTAGAAATACTCGAGGGCTGTTACTTCACTGAATTATCTACCAACTGGAGTAAATTCTTCTTTTGCTATAATACCTACCCTTACTTCTTCAGACGTGTTAGGTCCACATCAATGCAGCTCAACTTTGCCTTTTAAGCCTTTCTTCTTCGAGTTGCTGGTGGTCACTGCCCAAACCTCTTGAATTATTTAGACACATAAGGGAAAAAAGTAATATAAGAAACCACTTCAGGCAATTCTGGCCCTGCAATACCTATAGAGCATGTCTGATGGTGAGAACATTATTACCCAATGAGCACTGTATTACCTTTCAAGTTCTTCCTCTGGTGCAGTAGTTTAACTCAAACTAAATACTTTTTGAAACAGCTAATGTGCAGATGTTAAAGCACACTGTATGTCTAAGTATCCTTCACAAAGAAATGTCAGAGATGAGAAATTATTGTCAATCAGATTGGGTGCTTTCTTATAATTTCCCATGTAATACTCCTGTTTATATACTGTAGTTTATATGGGGTAAATGTTACATTTCCCAAGTGGGTGATTAGTGGCAGTTCTACATGCCATCATAGGGTTACAATCTGGCAGTGCAGACTCCTCTGTCATGTTGTACGATGAAGGCAGATTATAATGGTGAGTAGTCATTTTACAGTGATGGAGTCAGTAGGCCCATTTACAAGTAAAAGACATGCAGTACCACTTAAGAGGGCACTTGCATCAGTGGTCATATGGTGACTAGTGAAACCTGCTAAATAAAAACAGCTAAGTCAAATACAGCAACCATAAATTGGCCCCATCCCCGAGGTACATCCCTCCTGGAGTTGGTATATATAAGAAGGGGGGTGTGGGAGGCTAAGCCCTCCATGAGGGGGGTGCGGGGAAAACAAAACTTGCTGTATTTGACCAATCTGTTTGGTATTAGCTGTTTTCAGTGGTCACTGTTTTTACTTAGCTGTTTTCATATGGCACCAGGTCAAACCACTGAAGCAGTTAATACCAGTCATAGCATGCATGACCAGGGCTCTAGAGTAGTAGAAGGAAGTCAAGGAAGGAATCCCATTACAAAAAGTGTCCACAATGGTCATTTTGATAACAGATGCCTCTTTTCTAGGATGGGGAGGGCATTAGGATGATCACACAGTGAGTGGAATCTGGTCTGCACCAGAGCAGCAGGAGCGCATAAACCTGATGGTTCTCAGGACTGTACTTCTGTCCCTACAGTACTTCTCAGACCTGGTCCAAGACTAGCCAGTTGTGATCAGAACAGATGATACCATCACAATATATAACATAAACAAGCAATGTGGCACCAGATCCACAAAACTATGCACAGAGGCAATGAGGATCTGAAATGCCGCATACTCCCTAAAGACATAAATTATTGCTGTACTTCTACCAGGAACGACATATCGGATGTTAACCTGTTTGCCTCACTGGACAATCACAATTACCACTATTCTGTTGCAGGCCACCCAACATGGAATCTCTATTCAAGATGCTCTGACTCTCATTTGGGAGGGAAAGTTCCTCTGTACATTCCCCCTACTCAATCTAATTCACACAGTGCTCTGGAAATTGAGGAAAGCATCAACAACAATGATTCTGGTTTACCAGATTAGGAGAGACAGCCATGATTCTCTCTCTTACTGTCCTTGTCAGGCAGGAATCCCATATCTCTCCCCATGAGACATAATCTTCTGACTCAGGGCAGGATAATATTCCCAAACCTCAGAACATAGAGGCTAAGACCTACAGGGATTCCTATGGTTTACAGGAGAATGGTGCAGTCTTCAGGAACATTGATCCTACATATTTCAGAAAACAGAGCAATTCAGCTTCCATATGAAAGATTTGAATCTACAGCAAAAAGCAGTGAAATCACTCTGTAATTATAGAGGGACATTCAGACAGATCTGGGAGCATGGCGGGAGAGAAAAGAGAAAGAGAGACAGCAGAGAGAGAGAGAGAGAGAGAGAGAGAGAGACAGAGACAGAAACAGAGACAGACAGGGAGACAGAAGGACTGGGAGTCTTTCTTAACTTGGCTACAGTAATGACTTTCAGGCCTGGAAGGTCCTAACCATAGTGCAGGATGATGCTCTAGGGAGACTCAAATCACAGCAGATAGGGGTATATTTCAGGCATTCACTTTTACAAAAGAGAGCCGTAATCTCAGTCAGTATGTGTTTTTATAAATGCTGGTATGATGTCTGTCATGTAGTAAATGAAATAGACCATTTTAGTCAGTTTCTTGTATGTCAGATATAAAAGAAAGCTGTCGTTTTTCATTCTTCAATAAATCAGTTGATTTTGTTTATGTTTACTCTAATATTTCACAATTGAATCAGTGTGTACTCATAACTGGTGTAAATTAGTTAACTATTAAGATAGTGCACAGCAGATAGTGAAACAGCCTGTTCTGTCTGCATAGTCAAAGTTCTGTCCAAAAATGTGATAGTTACCATTTTCTTTCTATTGGATAACTAACTGCTGTTTCTTCTTTGTGTGTCTAGTACAAGTGGTGGGGGGCATCTGTCATAAGTGATGAACAATTATTTGCATACGTGTGTTATACATTATCTTACTGTTATGGTGAAACTGAATTGATATGTCTTAATTATAGATAAAACTCTGTCAGATTGCACCAGAAAGTAAAAATAAGATATAACACATTTTTCTACTACCATCTATTAGAAAATAAGATTGCTAATCAGGCTTTGACAATTGTGTTTGAAAGGCATGTTGATATCTGCCATATAAATAAATGTTGGCATCTGTTTGTATACTGTTACCTAATGTTAATCTGTTCAGAGTAAAAAAAACAGGATGCCACACATGTGTTTGGACTGTTACATGTCTAAAGATGTCTATTTACTTGATATTGTTACAGTGACGGATTGTGTTATATGGAGCTGATATATATATTTTACACATAGAGATAAATAAAAGTTATCATGCAATTTAATTAGTCTATGAATAAATCAGTGGCAGTAAGGAGATTTTTTTCTCCTTCCCCTTCAGTGGTCAGACTCCATCTTGCTCTGCCTGGCCCCAATCCCCTCACACTGGCACCCCTCGGGACTTTCCTGCCATCCTGTGTTTCTCCAGAGCTGTCTCCCTCTGGCAGCGGTGGCCGGGGCCCCCATACCCTGGCAGTGCATGGATCCAGCTCTGGAAGGCAGGGCCTGAGTAGCAAGGTGAGCAACCTCTGGGCTTCATCCTGCTGCTGGGGATTTTTCCTGTTTGCTGCCCATTCCCTCAGGATGTAAGCATAAGGGCGCACCACATGCATGTGCATATGAGCATGGGTGGTGTGGCACCCACCAGTGTCCTCCTAGCAATGAGCTGCTCCAGCTGCACTGCCAACTGTGGTCACCCAGGTGGCAGTATCACAGCAGAGCTGGCTGCCATCCCTCCATGGAGGAGGTTAGCATCCTCTGGGATGCTTAATCTTCCTCCCCCTTGCAGCCCTGATGTCTCAAGTTTGTTCCTGAATGCCATCAAGTTCCCACGGAGGAGGGGGTTACACTAAACGAGAAAGTAGTGTGTGGATTGAAGGGACAACGGGGAAAAAATTAAGATTTCTCTACTAAAACATACACTCTTTGTGATAATGACTTCTCAGGGATATGTAAGGCAACCAGCTAAGGAGGAAGGGGGGGCGGTCACCAGTCATTGAATAATTGTATTTTTTTGAGTGCGGTGTCTTTGAAAGATATTAGGAGGAGTCATCAGCATTTGTCTACTGAAAAGTATTTGCTGTCTGAAACAGTTTTATGATTTCAACATTCATGTTCTCTCCACGCTGAATCACGAGTCAGTGATGTCATCATTTCAAAACATGTCACGTGCTGACCCCCTGTTAGGAGGTCTAAACCTCACTTTCAGGTTCTTGGCAATATTGGGAAGGCAAGTAATCACAGACACATTGCATAAGAGTAATAAACAAGTTTATTACAACCAAAAGGATAAATCACAGTTATGCTAAGCAGTTCTTACCAATACGAACCGGGAGCCAATGCTAAGTGTTCCCTATACCTCAAGGTTTCTCTGTGTCTCTTGCAGTCTCTCCTGAGGTCTCCGAGGTATAAGACTAGTGTATTACATTATATACTTATGATAATTACTATGGTTACTGTAAGATAGAAACATTTCTAGTTACAGAGATGAGCCCTATTGGCTAAATTAGTGGTGGCTCCACGGTTTAAGATAACATTATACAATTATGTATAGTCACCAGTTTATGAACAAAAGAGTTCTTATACAGAGTCTTACATAACTCAGTGTAGTAGTACAAATCACCAAAAGGTGGCAATGCCGACTTACATATCATAATTATTCCAAGGACACAGATGCCTTGGCATCTTGCAAGTAAGAAATACACAGAAAATACATAGAAAAATATATGTATTAGCAAGCAAAGTGTATTACAACAATATGCATTCATCTCCTGACATCTACTCTTATACCGTAGATGTTCTTAGCCCTATATGTTAGTATAACATATACTTAAGTGCTAGTTGTCTACGGTGTACCTCTGAGGGTACCAATTAGGGTGCAGGGGCCTTGTGTAACATTCCCCCCCTTGTTGCCTCCAAGGGCAACACAGGCAATATCTAGGGAAAGGCCAGAGAGCAGTGGTCATTTACAAACCCGACGCGCAAGCTTTGTAAAGGAACTTGAGTTGCTCATGGTGTGCGCCATAGGCAGCAGAGCATAATAATCAAAATAAAGATTAAAAATGCTTGTATAATAACAAAACTTTTAAAAGTAATCTCTAACCAGGTGTTAGTCAATGCGTTATTGATGTCACCATCATTAGTCAATGAGAGGACAGCTTCATCGGCCTTGGTCATATTATTGCTGATGTGGATGAGGTGTGTGTCTTTCTTGTCTAAAAGTGATTTTAATGTATGAGTGGTTCTATAGGTACATTAAAATATGGTAAGTATTCAGACAGTGTGAGCAGATAATCGGGGTTACCATCAATGATGTCTGCATCCATAAGGGGTACGGGGGTTATGACAATATGTCCAATGACAGTCTTCTGGTGGGGGACAAAACAGAAATTGTGGTAATCAATAACACGTAACAGATCCATAAGTATAGGCTCTGAAATTTGTTACCACGCAGTATTCTCCATCGGAATTATACTGAGAGCGAACAGTAGGGAGTCTGCACTTTTGCACCTGGACAGGGCAGGTGTAGGTCATCTTCGAAATCTGTGTTGACAGAAGATGAACCTCCTCACGATATGATTGGTAGAGCTTATCCGGAGCCAGAGTTGAGTCGAAGGAGTCGGTGCCATTCGTCGTGATGTCGTTATCCATAATGAAAGCCCAGTCAATGCTATCTGGAGAATAACCACAAACAGGCTGAATAACATCAAATACATCACATCGGTACAAG
Organism: Neoceratodus forsteri; assembly: GCA_016271365.2. Taxonomy (NCBI): domain Eukaryota; kingdom Metazoa; phylum Chordata; order Ceratodontiformes; family Ceratodontidae; genus Neoceratodus; species Neoceratodus forsteri. The sequence continues at coordinate 433,352,259 of CM028137.1, read as the reverse complement.
TAAATGTATTGCTTCTTCACACAGCAGTCCATGTGCGGAGCCACCCAGGCATCCAGGAAAGGATGGAAAACCAGTAGAGGTGGTAGATCCAAGCCTTCTCTGTAGATGTCTTCGTCCAAATGCCCAATGGAATGCACCAGTGCAAGCTTGTCGAACAAAGCTGTAGTGGGATCAAAACGTGGTAAAGAGACAGTAAAAGAAACAAACATGGTATCTGTATTGGAACATTTCTTAGCAGGAAAGCAAGGATCAGTATTAGGGTGTCCGATCACAAACTCCAAATTCCTAGCTGTAGAAAGAGGAATGGTTAAAGCTTGTTGCATACACATAGCAATACAGCTAGGGGTTTTACATCGTGGACAATACCATTTGGAAATGTGCCTGTCATGTATGATATCAGGGATTCTTTCAGATTCTAGATCACAGGAGAGATTGCTGATGGTAGTGATAATGTATAAGCCATAGGCAGAGCAAAGGATTTCTCTAGCAATATATTGTTTATCTGCTTCTTCATTGTTCTGTTGTATGATTGCGTTTATCTTATCTCGTGAATCAGTGAATGCTTTAGCAATGTCGTGCATGTCTATACAGTGTATCTTTCTTCCTGACTAAGGCCATCCACACCATGCAATAATGGGGTAGTATATTGTTAACCAAACCAGTGGAGAACTTGGCAGAATGAGCTTTGATAGCAGCAATTTCTGTTTTATTCCAGATAGACATAGCTGTACCAAAAAGGCCTGTGACAGTACCTGTTGCACCTAAAACATCAGAACTGTCAACTTCACATGTCTTTCGTTTACGAGCTAGATCATCAGGAGTGGGTTTTCTCCTGAAGTTGCCTCTATGTTCAGTCGAATGGACCCCGGAAATAGGGTCTTGAGTGCGAATCTGAAATGCAACTAAACTATCAAGCAATAATGAACTATGAAACGCTGAAGTGTTAGTATTGTGACACATACCAAATTCTGTCATATTTCAGTAAGTAAGATTAAACAAAACAGGTATATGCATAAACTGTAAGTTATTAATCAAAGAACTTGGGAGGGCAGTGGCTGTTAGACCACTACGGGGACCAGGGGTATGCTTTGGACATTCCAAAAGCTGTTTATCAGTGGGTGGTAACACAGATAGGTACATGGCTGCAGAAGCCATGTGGTGTATAGCACAAAATATCCAAGCAGAATCCCTTGACAAAGAATTACATTATGAAGGATCAATTAATGCAGTAATGTTGTACAAACCAGAATGTCTTAATGCAGTTTGTAACAAGGACAGAGAACCATTCGGGGATAATTTAGCATTGGGCCAACCCTGGAAAGTTCCTTTGGAGAGTTTGGCCACAGGGAGAATTTGTCCTTGCGATGTGGTTTGCCACTCAATTTGAAGGGTAGATTTATCAGGAGCAACAACTGAGGCAGTGAGGTAAGCATCGGAACCTTCCTGGACAGTGATCAGACTATCTGGTATATTGATGGATACTCCCTCTGGAGGAGGTGCTGGAGGATCGAGGTGTCGTAGGAGGTTCAGAACCGTGCCTTGGATGCAGGGGATAAATCCTGAGTTGAGGAGATAATGGAACAAGATAGCCATCTTGTTAGTGCATCTGAAAAGGAAGATCAAAGATTAGTATGTTAGTACTATTCTACCCAATGGGGTGAGGAAAAGTAGTTAAGCTGCTTTATACAGTTTCAGCTAGTTTGCATGTAACCATTTGTCAGTCAGCTTGTTATTATGCAGGAGTCTAACCTGATAGACTGCTGGACTGAGCTTGTTGACAATGGGGTATGGGTCTTCCCACTTATTGGAGAAGGAGTGGGTAGGATGTGCAAATTGAAGTACCATTACTTGATCTCCAACCTGCCAATCCACTTCTTGTGTGTGTTTGTCAAACTGTATTTTGGATTGTTGCTGGGCCTTGCCCATGCAGTTGGCAGCATACAACTGTGTGTGTATGAGGTCTTTTCTGAGTTTTTCCACATATTGGTCTACAGACACATGGTCTGCAGTGGGGGGGGGTGCAGGTCAAACAACAAGTGTTCAGGTAATCTCATATGTCTTCCAGTCATCACCTCAAAGAGTGTGAGCTGGGTGGTGGCTGAGGGTGTACCCCTAATTGCCATAAGGAGTAATGGCAGTAGGGAATCCCAGGTTTTGGGATTGTCCTCAATGAATTTGGAAAGAATTTGCTTAATCTGTCTGTTGGCTCTTTCTACTTGACCTGAGGATTGGGGGTGGTAAGGTATGTGTAACTTCTGTTGAACTCCAAGGAGTTCAAGGGATTCTTTCATCAACTCACCTGTAAAACTGGTTCCTTTGTCAGAGGCTACCTTGAGGGGTAGACCCCACCTGGAGAAAATTTGTTCCACCAGGATTTTGGCAGTGGTTTTTGCAGTGCATGTCTTAGTAGGGAAAGCTTCAACCCACTTAGAGAAGAGGTCAGTTACTAGAAGAGCATACTTGTTATTTCTGCTGGTGTTGGTCAGAGGGCCAATAAAATCAATCTGTATGGCATGCCAAGGGCCAGAGTGTTGTTGTGGTAAAAGTTTTGCATTTCATTTGGTAGGGACGGAGTTGTCTTGTGCACACACGAGACAGTTGTCTATGTATTGTTTAACATCTTTGGTGACACCAGGCCACCAGGTGGTGGTCTTGAGCCTTTGAAGGGTATTTTCCACTCCCTGGTGTCCACCAGTGGGTATATCATGCACTTGGTGCAGGAATTCAGATCTTAAGTGTCTGGGGACCACCCACAACTTGGTGGTGGAGTCATCTGGTTGGAACCAGATGAGCCTGTCATCTGGTGACAAGCGTAACTTACCTTCATGCCTCTGGTAGGGGTTGTGTGTGGGAAGTTTCTCTTCAGCACCCTTGTCAAGGAATCTGAACACTTCTTTGAGTTCAGTGTCAATATGCTGGGTTGTTGAGAGGTTCAAGGTGGAAAAAGGTTCAGGTTTCTTCCTGAGTGCTGCAATCTGTATGGCTACATTGGCCTCTGGATGGTCCATCATCCAGATGTCCCCCCCTCGGGCACCTTCCTTAGCAAGGGTGTCTGTGGTGTCCTTGAAGGCATGGTAGGGGTCATGGAGAGAATGAGCGTTGACTTTATGTACATAGAGTTTGTGTGCAAATTTCTGTGCCAGTGAATGTATGTATATTACCAATTCCTTGTACTTCACTGGGCTACTATCAGAGGAGAGGAAGGAGTTCTTCTGCCAGAAAGGAAGAAATTCTGTAAGAGAACAACAAACCCAATTAGAATCTGTAAAAATGATAGTATCCTCTGTCTCATGTTGGATGAACTCGAGGGCACGGGCCACTGCTGCCATCTCTGCATATTGTGATGATGCTACACTACAGATCTTAAATATTTTGACAGTGTTCCCATAAGGGTAAATCACTTGAATGCCCATCCCTGCAATTTGTTCTCCTGATAGTAGGATGTTGAACCATCAGTAAAGACATGACACAAAGAGGTGTTATCAAGTATTTGTGGCGTGGCAGGGAGGAAAGGACCTGGATCCAGAAGATCAGGTGACTGTAGTGTACAGTCATGGGGTTCTCCCTGGAAAAGGAGTCCATGAGCCAGCATAGATGGAATTTTTGTCAGTTGTACCTGTATGTCTCTATCCTGGAGAAGAAGTGACCAGTGTGTCAGTCTGGTGTTAAAGACTGACCCATCCTTCACTCTGTCTGGGGGCAGGAAGATAGTTGGAGTGTGGTTGGTGTTGATAATCAGTGGTGAGTACCCAATGATATACAGGAAGTGCTTGACAGCCCAGTAGGTGGCCGGAAGGTTCCTGTCACAAAGGCCATACTTCTGTTCTACTGGGGTCAAGAGCTGTGAGGCACGCATATGCAATGGGTCTCAGGGTGCCATGCACCTTCTGGGCCAGCACTGCTGACATGGCGATGTCATAGGTGGCACATTCCAGATGGAATGATAGTGCTGGATTGGGGTTGACCACAGCTGGGGCAGAGGCCAAGGCCTGCTTCAGTGACATCACAGCCTGGGTGTGTATAGGGCCCCAAGTCCATGGGATGCCCTTTTTGAGTAACTCATACAGAGGAGCAGTTTCTAAGTAAAATCACACATAAAATCTCTCGAGTAGTTCACCATACCTGGAAACCTTCGAAGAGTTGCCACGCTGGTTGGCAAAGGCAGGTCTTGTAATCCCTGTACCTTCCTCCAAGTAGGGCTTCAACCTTGGTCAGTTATTTTCAGACCTAGAAAGAGTACTTCTTTCTGACACAGTTGTGCTTTTGATGGATTGCATTTCAAGCCTGCTGTTTGGATGAGAGTCAGTAATTTGTCCAAGAGATCCAGATGTTGTTCCTGTGTGGCTGTTGCCAGAAACAGGTCGTCCACATATTGCAAGAGACATTGGGGAGTAGAGAAACTCTCGAGGGTGTCCATCATGTGTAGATGGAACAGGGATGGACTGTTATGGAATCCTTGTGGCAAGCAAGTCCACGTGTACTGTCTTCCTTCAAAGGTGAAGGCAAACTTATACTGACTCTTGAGAGCCAATGGTAATGACCAAAAACCATTGGAAATGTCCAGGGCACTGAACCATTTCAAGTCAGGGGTCAGGAGTCGTAGCACATCAGTTGCTGATGCCACAGTTGGAGAACAACTGGGGGTGACCTGATTCAGTTTCCTGTAGTCAGTAGTAAGTCTCTAGGCACCTGTGGGTTTTTTCATGGGACACACTGGGGAGTTGGCAGTGGAAACACAAGTTCTGATTACTCCTTGCTTGAGGAGTGACTTGATCATCTCTCTAAGGGAAGGCAAGTCCTCAGTTGGGAAAGGATATTGCCTTTGCCTCTCATGTGCTGGGCCTGGCACTTCGATAACAGTGTGCATTCTACCACAGTCAAGTTTGTCAATTTCAAATGCTTCCATATGTCATTGCAAAATAGGGAGAAGCTTTGGAAAAAGTTCATGAGTCTTGAACAAATCTATGACGTCATACTCTTTGTCATTGGCAGATATTGTTGCCATGACGTGTGAATCAGGAATCAAAATGGTGTGACATTGACCCTGAATCTGTATCAGTAGCATGTTAACTAGGTCCACCACACAGCCGTGTGGCATGAGGAAATCAATCCCTATGATACTAAGATACCATCAGTTGGAAGGTGTGTGAGGCCTTTAGATGGCCTAGCTCTACCGGTAGGGGTAGAGAACGGTATGCAGGTAGCCTAGTACAATCAACTCCTGACATGTTGGTCCTCCATCTGGTGGACCAAGGAGATGTGTCTGGGTGTTAAACATGTAACACAGATACAGCTGCACCTGTATCTAACAAGACTACTAGTAGGCGGCCCCCAATCTCGGCCTCGGTGCAGGGCCTTCCATTTGTATCCAACACTAGCTTGTTTACAATCCAGACTGGGGCCTGTAATTGTCAATCTATACTGCTGGGAGCATGGAGAGGTTTGGCCTGACTCTTGTGAATCACTTCACCATGCTGCACTGATGCTATATAGGGAGGAGCTTCTGGGTTCAGGCCTATATGGGCCTGAGGTCCTGCACCACCAGTGTCCCCATGGCCCGTTGGGGTCTGAGTTGCCGGTTGTACCACTGCAAGGGCCTGTGCTGGAACAGCTTCAGCTACAGAGTGCACTTGTCCCAGGAGCTCTCAGAATTTCCGATTCTCTTCAGCTATCTCCCTATATGAAGGGCCCATTCTTTGTTGTTGTGATTTATCTTTACCCTTATGCTTTTTATATTTATGCCAATTCCGGTTCCCACTCCACTGTTGTTACTGTTGCGGTTGTTGTTGATGGGCCTGTTGGGGGTGTTGGTTATCAGATGGAGGGGCTTGTTGGTGCTGGGTCTGCCCTTCCACTGTGTAGTGCGTCATGGCCTCCGGAGTAGACTCCACGGCTGCTACTTTTTGGGAACCGGAGCCCAGATCATGGATATAGAGTTGGTATACTCTCTCAGTTTTCCGAAGGATGTTGGCAAACCTATCCATATTGGGATAGGTGGTTGGCTCTACCTTTTCTCGTACTGCTGGAATCATGTTCCTAAGGAACAGGGTCTTATATTCAATAAGATCTACATCTGCAGCTTCGTGTGCCAAGTGCTTTCCTGCTCGGTAGGCCATCCAAAGTATCTGGTGGTAAGTCATTGGACTTTTCTTTGCATTCTGTTTTACAGGGTTTGCAAGCATCACTCCTACTATACCTGGGCTGTGAGCAGAAATGAGCTCAGCTGCAACCTCATCAAAGGTGGCGTTCCCATCCTGGTGGATGGCATCGGGGAGTTTGGCCCACAAACTAGGATTGATGGTTTGGCGTAGTATTTGGACCTGATATTCTACAGTGAGTCTAAGCATCTCACATTTAAAAAGAACCTTTTCCAAGTGACAGCTGAGGTCGTCAGATGGGTTCATCCGACCGATGCTGTCAGCTATTTGCTGAACAGAGTAGGCCATTTGTAGGGGATTACTGGGTTGATCAGGCAGAGGTAGATTGTCTCGAGTGCCATCCAGGGTGGCCTCGGCCGCAGTGCAGACAATACCTTCCTGAGTGCCAGCCTCTTGCAGAAGCTGCCTAATCTGGGTTTTAATGGCCCGTTTACTTCTCTCAGAAAGGGGTTCATTGCCTATCGCAGTTTCAATCATGGTTTCTATCTCACGCCTGTCTTCCACATTAATAACAGCTATTGGTGGTGCTGTCAAGACCAGGCCTGGGCCTGCTCCCCCCCCATCATGGGGGCCTCCTTGTTGGCGTGTCCCATGATGGGCGTCACGACATCGATGACATATGACATGGTGAGGGTGTATTGGGGATCCGCCATGTTGTGGATGGCTGGGTGGGGTCTCTGGGCCATAGTAGGGGTGTGACTGGGCATTATATTGAGAAATGTCATCATCTGATAACTCCCCTTCAGATGATGTATGTAAGGCAGGGACCATGCCTCCCCTTGCCTTAACATATCCAGTCAGAACCTCCCGCTGATGGCGCAGTTTCGCCATTTTGGTTCTGCATTCAGTATGACTCACACTTGCAACATCCATATCAACCTTATCTTGCTTTTGCTTTTGAAACACTCTATATGTGGTGCTCAATTCGCGATTGTCCCTGATAGACACTTCTAAGTCATTGCGTAACTGGTTTATCTCGTCCTGCAGCTCACCCATTTGCTCACCCAACCGAGCATTTTCAGCACTTAACAAATCATTCATTTGCAACGCCTGTCCCTTATCCTGTCTCAAACTTTCACACTCCTGTTTCAACATACACAGTTCTGTTCTCTAGCTTGAGCTGAATGATGCAATAGTGAATCCTTTTCATTCCGCAGAGTTTGGAGTTCAGGCTCCAAGTTCTGCTGCAGTCTGATACATTCTGTTCCCTGCAAACCCGTCTGTTGCTTAAGAGATGAAATTTGCAGATCAAGGGTTCGAAATCTTGCTTCGGAGGCTTCCAGAGCAGCATAGAGAGCAGCGACCATCAACCCTTTAGCTTGTCGCTTATTGGCTGATTGTCTCGTCTCAGTGTACTGGGTTGAAATTCCCAGTATCTGATTGACTTGCATCCCACGCGAAGTCAGCCCATCCTCCATGGGAGGTAAGGAAGTTTGAGAAATCTAGTCTCAGTTCTGCACAGATATTTGATACGGTGGCCATTCTGTGGGAGGAAACGAAAAATCAAACTGTGAAAAAGGCACCGTGCCATGTATCGATCCACAGCAGGAGCACTTTATACACAGCCAGGCTACTGAAAAAGTTGTATACTTACAGTACAAATCAAAGCTGTAACGGAATGAGTCGAGTCGGCATTGACCACACCCAAAAGGACGACAGCCAGACTTTGCAAGTTACTACAAACTGGTTTAAAATGGGAGAGGTGATATGGGAATGTACACCTACTGTCCCCGTGGGAAAGGAGAAAAGTTTCAGCAACAAGTGAAAACTTACAAACACCAAATATTGTCCTTCCATGGTCGCCAATTTGTTAGGAGGTCTAAACCTCACTTTCAGGTTCTTGGCAATATTGGGAATGCAAGTAATCACAGACACATTGCATAAGAGTAATAAACAAGTTTATTACTACCAAAATGATAAATCACAGTTGCCCTAAGCAGTTCTTACCAATATGAACCGGGAGCCAATGCTAAGTGTTCCCTATAACTCGAGGTTTCTCTGTGTCTCTTGCGGTCTCTCCTGAGGTCTCCGAGGTATAAGACTAGTGTATTACATTATATACCTATGATAATTACTATGGTTACTGTAAGATAGAAACATTTCTAGTTACAGAGATGAGCCCTATTGGCTAAATTAGAGGAGGCTCCACGGTCTAAGATAACATTATACAATTATGTATAGTCATCAGTTTATGAAAAAAGAGTTCTTATACAGAGTCTTACATAACTCAGTGTAGTAGTACAAATCACCAAAAGGTGGCAATGCCGACTTACATATCATAATTATTCCAAGAACACAGATGCCTTGGCATCTTGCAAGTAAGAAATACACAGAAAATACATAGAAGAATATGTGTATTAGCAAGCAAAGTGTATTACAACAATATGCATTCATCTCCCGACATCTACTCTTGTATGGTAGATGTTCTTAGCCCTATATGTTAGTATAATATATACTTAAGTGCTAGCTGTCTACGGTGTATCTCTGAGGGTACCAATTAGGGTGCAGAGGCCTCGTGTAACATCCCCGATACTGAAAAAAAAATCTGTGAAGTTGATGGTGGTTTCAGTAATATAAAGAACATACACAAAATGCACAGTAAACATTATCAATAAAAAGGCACACGCACAGGCCATTGATGGTTATTTCTAAGTTATTTAACAGCTAAAAACATCAGTAAATCATTTCCTATTTCCTTTAAGAAATACCTTCAATGATGAACATGTAATGCCTCAGTTCAAGTTCATTGCCATCTACAAACATCAGCCCTTCACCTCAGCCAATGTCTACCCCCCCTCCATTTTCCTTTTCTACTAACTCCCCTGATGAAGCTCTTAATGCTCTCCTATCCCTCAACCCCTCTAAAAGTTCCTCACCAGGTGAGCTTGATCCTAAACTTCTCTACCTTTCTGCTCCTGCAATTGCTTATCCTATCTCCTTAATCCTTAACCTGTCCTTTATTTCTGCCCAAGTACCCTCATCCTGGAAACATGCTGTAGTCCTTCCTCTCCCCAAATGTGGTGACATGTCCACTTCTGGCAACTATTGCCCCATTTCCCTCCTTCCTACCCTTGCCAAACTTCAAGAATATTTAGTTCTCTCTCAACTATCACCAGTGTACAGTTCTGGAGACCATACCTACGTAAGGACATAGACAGGGTAGAGAAGGTTCAGAGGAGGGCAACAAAGATGGTGCATGGGTTGCATCACAAATCCTATGAAGACAGGTTGAAGGAACTGAACATGTACTCCCTGGAGGAGAGGAGGGAGAGAGGGGATATGATAGAGACATACAAGTATCTTACAGGGAGGAACAGGGTGCAGGAAAACACTATTTTTAAGCGAAAAAGATGTTTCAGGACTAGAGGGCATGGGATGAGTGGAGGGACGATTCAGAGGAAACATGAGAAAGAATTTCTTCACAGAACGGGTGGTGGACAAGTGGAACACCCTGCCAGAGGAAGTGGTGGGGGCTGAAACAATCACGGGATTTAAGAATGCATGAGATAGACATAAAGGAATTCTAGAGGTCAGGGGTAAGGGGAAATAGACTTCTAGGAAAACAAACTGAACTTACAAGCTCAAATGGGCAGACTAGGTGGGCCATAGGCCCTTATCTGCCGACACTGTCTATGTATATATGTATCTATGTATCCTCTCTGATTCCTCCTTCTTCACCCCCTTCCAGTCTGGTTTTCGGAAGAACCACTCAATAACCACCTCCCTCCTCAGGCTTACTGACTCCATCCTTTCAGGGATGGATGATGGCCTGATTACCTCAGCCATCTTTGTCGACCTAGCCAAAACTTTCAACACTGTTTCCCATCCCCTGCTTCTTGATTCACTCTTCTCAGCTGGCCTTGCTGCATCAGCCACCAACTGGTTTAAATCCTACCTCATTGGCAGGACCCAGTCGGTGAGAATCCTTGATTCCATGTCCCCTCCACTCCCCATCAACACTGGTGTCCCTCAGGGCTCAGTGCTTGGTCTCCTACTCATCTCCATTTTCCTTAATGATCTTCCCACAGCCTGCTCATCCTCTTCTATCCACATGTATGCTAATGATACTGTTTTGTACAGTTTCAGCAAAAACCCTGCTGCCATGCAAACCAACTTACAGCTTGACTTCATCCAAGTTCAGCTCTGGTATGCTTCTCACCAGCTTTTCCTATATACCAAGAAGACAGTCTCAATGACCTTTGGCATCAGGCAGTGACTCTCTAGGCTCCCGGCCCTACCCACCTTCCACACTCTTGATGGTACCAGCTTGGAGGACACTTCCTCATTTTGATATCTGGGAGTTTGGCTGGACCAGCACCTCAACTTCTCTGTTCACATCGATGCTATCCTGAAGAAACTGCGCCCCAAGCTTGGTGCTCTTTACAGGAATCGTAGTTGCATCCCGCTGACTGCAAGGCGCGAAATTGTCCAGAAGATGATACTGCCTATCTTTGACTACTGCAATATAGTCTATGGTGCTGCTCCCAAATCTTCCCTGACCAAGTTGGACACTCTCTTTAACTTCTTCTGCTGCTTTTCAGGTGTCAGCGTGGCTCAGTTGGTAGCACATCTGCCTCTGGACCAGAAGGTTGTGGGTTCTCATCCCACACTGGGATTGGACTTGCACCTAAAAATCGCTGGCATCCAAATGCAGTATTGGAAGGGTGCTGTACTGCTGGGGTGTGCCGTCCTTCAGATGAGACATTAAACCGAGGTCCCTTCTGTCCATCCTGGTGTTGTCCTGGTGGGTGTCCAGGTGGAAGTAAAAGAACCCATGGCACTCTTTGCAAAGAGCAGGGAACATTTCCGGTGTCCTGGCCAACATTCCCCTTCCCATAAACCGGTTCATGCAATTATCCAGGCTGTGTGTGGGTGATGATGTGCAATATGGCCACCACCACACATTCAGTCACTTCACTACCAGTCTAGCATTGCTTGTAAAGTGTTTTGGGATACTGTGTATGAAAAAGCACTATATAAATGTGGATTCTTCTTCTTTCCTATCTACTCCCCTTCCTGCTCCCACCACTGTGAACCCTATCGCTCTCTAACCTTCCTTCCACTGTCTCACAGACACATCTCTCACTGTGCCAAACTAACCTCCAAATTCTGGTTCTGGGAGCTCCCCTCCTATCTCTCATCCTCTCTATCCACTCCACCTCCCCCCACCCACTCAATCAGATCAAATGACTCCCGCACCTTGATGGCCCCTCACTGCTCCACCCTCATTGGTCAGACTGGTTTCGACCATCTTTTCCCTAAAATCTGAAATTCCCTCCCCTCTGAAATATGACACTCCTTCTCCAACTACTCCCTTACCTGTGCCCTACACAATTACCTTTCCCTCAGCTATTCCTGCTTTAACCCACCTTAATACCTGTCCTCCAGTTTCTGCCTTCCTACCATGACCCCACCCCGACTGGGTTCTCAACATCCTGAAGGGGGAAATCAGGAATTGGCTACCTTCTCCTCATATTCAGTTCTTGCCCCCCCACCTCTCTTCACCACCTGCTCTTCTGGGTCACCAGTGTGCACAACCTAACCCCACCCTTTTTACTCCAACAGCACTTGTGTACTACCTCAAGCCTGCTCCTGGTACACTCATGTACTATAAATGGTTCTATACATTTTGTAAGTTCATATGTTCTTTTGTATGATTTTGGACATGTATTGTAATTTACCCAATGTTCCTATACTGTTTATTGCACAATACCTTGTGTTTCAACTGTTGCACAATCTTACGATTTTGTATTGTTTGTAGTACCCACATACTATTGTAACTGATCATCCTTCACAACCCTATGTAACCCCTCCCCTCAGGTTGCACCATGAGACAAGCAACTTGTTGTTCTGTGTGCCCTCCTGGTGAAACATTTCAATAAATAAATAAAAATAAATAATTACGTAATTTATGTATCGTGAAGATATACAGAGTAACACTAAATATATTAATATTGCTTTCGGTTTTTTTTGGGAAAAAATTATCTATGGGCTGGCCCACCAGCGCAACTGTTGAATTTCCACTTGTGACACCAGCGATCCTGGTTCGCAAATGGACTCAAGGCACTGGAGGGCCTGCCGGAGAAAGAAGAGTAGAGCATCTGGAGATTGCTCACCTTTTCTCGGGGGGAGAGTGGATCAGGTACCAAGCACTTGCTCACTCCTGGCAGAGGCTGGGGCCATGGCAATGTGCTGGGTTCCCACTGACTAAGCGGGGCATGGGGAATGTTGGCTTATGCCTTTATATTGTGGCACACCATGCCCCCATAGAGCAAATTGGAAAAAGTGCTCCATGGCTGACCAGATGATGGTGCTGGCTCCTGTTGCTGCAGAGCCCCTGATGTGGCCCAGATCCACTTCAGCAGCACCCAGGCCAAGTAGTGTGTGCTGGTCGGCCCCCAACGGCACCTACCTCCCTCGGAGGAGGGGGACCCAGCCGGCAAAGGGTTATGTCTGGGTTAACCAGGGGGATGCAAATATCAGGTTTTAGTGGCTGGCATTGGGGCAGGGGTGCCAGCAGGGATCTAGGTGGCCCAAAGGAGTGGCAGACCTGGAGCAAGGGAAAAAAAAAAAAAGATCTTTTGTAAAACCTTTTCATGCTCCAAAAAGACATCCTTTAGGTTGTAATAGCATTACATAAATCTTATCAGTGCTTCTCATTTGTCTCATATTAAAACTGAAAAACAAAGGCAAGTTCTACAGTACTGTGTAAAAAATATTTCTGCTAATTGGACACATGAAATGCAAAATGTCTGTTGTAAGACCTTTTAATACAGGATTTTCATTCAGTTCCTGCATAACATGCTTAATTCTGCCTTACTTATGTTTTTGTATCTGCAAATAATGAAGATGACTACTTGAGGAATGCTCACGTAATGTCTTAGATTTGAAATAACAAAACTCCTTTTTTCTAACAAAAACTTACCAGATTTTCAACAAGCAGCATGCCTCCCTTTTTGTGCAGGTCCACAGGCGAGTGAACATCCTTGAAACCTACTCTTTAAGTACTGCAGAATGTGCCACTGTGAGGCTAGGTCAGTGTTAATGATGCTAATGATGTTTTCAAGTGGAAAACATAAGTGGGATGACATTATTAGTCAATATTCTGGTTCTCTAGTTTTATAAAACTACTCCTTTGGTGTTTGATTTACTGTACCATATTTAAATAGCAGACTGAAAAGTGCCTTACAATGTGAAACTATACTCATATGAGTTTTATGAAAAATGAATATGGAAAACAGGTAGCTAGAATGGTTGCTAGGTAACCACATACGTCTCTCTGCCATGACATTTTACCTTACAATGTCTGAGGGCACTAGGTCTTAAGATCCATAGAGGTTTTCAGTTAAAGTGTTTTAAGCAATTTCTCCATGGAGAATATAAGGTTCAGTGTCATAGTTCAAGGAATAAGTTGTGATATATGACAACTAAGTGACAACTAGTGTGTTATGCACTGTGAACCTAAGGGTATTGTGTTTGAACTGTAAAGGGAGTCTGTTTACATAGACAGTGATGGGTTTTCTAGTGGGCCATTAAGGCAAATATGGCAATTTTAATACAAAGTAAACTTTTTCTTTTAGGTGTGGTGACGAGCAAGGTTGCAAAGTAAGTATCTGTAGTGCAATAATGACAAAAGGTTTTAATGTGCTACTACCAACTTGGCCACTATTGACGTACAGTGCAGTTTTTTATTTTATTTTATGCATCATTCTTAGTTTTTGATGAACTTTCAGACATGCTGTTTCTTTCTCATGATTTTTCTTCTAAAGCAATGTTGGCTTGGTATCAGAGATCATATTTGTCTATATACAGAGGCATTGTTAATGGTATACAGGTAATCCCTGCAGTTACAAAGAAATACAAAATCACACATGCCACCACAATGCAAAGCATCTTGGGCTGCATATGCAAATCACCACAGAATATTATGCTGGTTCAACTTTAAGCAGAAATGCATGGTGCCGGAAGGCCTCTCACACAGTTTGCAAAGGGTGCTTGCACTGAGAAGTGAGGGGTAATACTAGTTTCTGTTATCTGCAGCACTGCAGGCTAGGACCATAATGGCTAGCTTCAAGACCATACAGTAGGTACACAGTTTGAAATAATGGAAAGATTGTAAATTGATGTTATAGACATGGATATCAAGAGCAGAGCTATTTTTAGAAGTTTGCTGTAGGTTAAAGATCATCATTACCCCGGTTTTATCCTCAGGTTTGACGAACAGTCAGGACCTCCTTGATAAAGACTTTGCTTTATGTAGAGACTAGGTGGGGCTATCACATTAGTGGTGCTTGCTGGGCCAAGATGGAAGGAACACATTTTAAATACTCCTTCAAGTCTGTAAAGGTTCATTAAAAAAGTTATTTTTAAAGGGTCAATTACTGGGTTACCACAAGTTTATAATGAGTGAAGAGGTACCTTTTTGACTGGTTTGCAGATACTTTATAACCTTCTAGAACCTCTTGGGATTGCACAGTGACTCTGTTTGTTGCTTTTTGAAGTATTTTTATTACATTTGTCTGAATTCCAACTTGCAGGAGTTTCTTAACTATCCCTAAAGATTCCAGTCATTGATAGAGTTAGGTTTTTATTTAACTCTTGATAGGCTCTGTCCCTTAATTTCAATTATGCTTAATAAGTGGTAAGACAGCCTCTAAGTCATGTTGACCCCACTTTTAGTTAGAAACATAGAAGCTGAAGGCAGATAAGGACTGCAAGGCCCATCCAATCTGCCCATCTCTTTTTCTACTTTATAAATGTGTCATCTGCATTTGCTCTGTCAATAGCCTATCTATTCATACTTATCTGTATTGCTCCCTTATGCCTATCCCATGCCTGTTTGAAGCTCTGCACTGTATTTATATCCACCACTTCCTGTGGTAGGCCGTTCCATGTATCCACCACCCTTTCCGTGAAAAAGAACTTCCTCACATTACCCCCTAATCGGCCTCCCTCTAATCTCATGCCGCTTCCTCTTGTCCTGCTATTTTTCTTGTATTAAAACGCGTAAGACTCTTTCACCTTGTTAATGCCCTTAAGGTGTTGAATGTTTCGATCATATCACCTCTCTCCCTACTTTGATCTATGGTATACATATTGAGCTCTGTTAATCTGTCCTCATATGTTTTCTGATGCAGTCCCTGCACCATTTTAGTTGGCCTTCTCTGGACTGCCTCAATTTGGTTAATGTCCTTGTGAAGGTGTGGCCTCCAGTACTGCATGCAGTACTCCAGATGGGGCCTAAGCAGTGTCTTGTAAAGAGGGATTATTACTTCCCATTTCCAACTTGTGATACCCCTACTAATACACCCTAACATCCCCCTAGCCTTACCCACTGCCTTAGTGGTCTGCTTGGATGATTTCAGGTCATCAGTGATGATGATGCCCAAGTATCTTTCTTCCCTTGTGACTGCCAACAACTCCCCTCCCCGTCTATAGGTGGCTTCAGGGTTTCTCTTCCCTATGTGCATGATCTTGCACTTCTTTGCATTAAATCCCAGTTGCCACTCTTCTGACCATTTTGCTAGTTTATCCAGATCTCTTCTCATTCTGCCCACCCCATCTGGATCATCCACTCTGTTGCAGATCTTGACGTCATCTGCAAACAGACAAGCCTTACCCTCTAGTCCATCTGCAATATCACTAATGAAGATATTAAAGAGGACTGGCCCTAGGACTGATCCTTGAGATACCCCACTTGTGACTTGCATCTCTTCTGACTGTATACCATTTACCACCACTCTCTGTTTTCTGCCCGTCAACCAGTTTGCCACCCAGTTGACCAACTTCTGACCCACCCTGAGCCTCCCTAGCTTATTTATCAATCTTCTATGTGGAACAGTGTTGAAAGCTTTGCTGAATTCAAGGTAGGCGACATCAACTGCTCTCCCTTGGTCCACCACTCTGGTTACCCAGTCAAAGAAATCTATGAGATTAGTTTGACAGGACCATCCTTTTGTAAACCCATGCTGTCTTGGATCCTGTGCTTCTATGGATTCCAGGTGTTGCACTCTCCTTTTTCTTAAGGAGTGCCTCCATAATCTTGCCCACTACTGAGGTAAGACTGGCTGTCTGTAGTTCCCTGCCTCCTCCCTTCTACCACTCTTGTGGAGTGGGATCACATGAGCCCTTCTCCAGTCTTCTGTGGCCTCTCCTGTGCTCAGAGACTAACTAAACTGTTCTGATAATGGCTTTGCTAGTTACACCCCCTAGCTCCTTTAGTACCCTGAGATGTATGCCATCAGGTCCCCTCTCCTTGTCCACCCTGAGCTTACCGAGCTCTTGTAGGACCCTTTCTTTTGTGAAGGGACTAGTGCTCACCTCCCCCGTGTCCATGGTGCTGAGCTGTGGGCCCTGCCCTACCTTCTCTTCAGTAAATACTGAGCAGAAGTATCTATTTAGGATAGATGTTTTTACATGGTCCTCCTCCTCACATGCCCTCTTATCTCCTTTGATCTTAGCAATATCCCCTCTGGACTTTCTCCTTTCACTAATGTATCTATAGAAAGTCTTGTCACCTTCTTTTACTGTTTGTGCTAGTTTGTGCTAGTGTTTCCTTGGTTTGGGACTTTGCCTGCCTTACTGCCTTCCCTGCTTCCCTTAGGGAAGTTTGGTATGCCTCCCTATCTTCATTCTGCTGTGTTTCCTTATATTTCCTGAAGGCCAGCCTTTTGTCTTTGACCTTTTCTTCTGCACTTCCTTTTCTCTCTAACACAATGGGATGTTGCTTCAAGTATTACATCCTTAATGTTTGCCCACTTTGCCTGTACCCCCTCACCTGTACTTCTTTTTTCCAGGGCTAGCTTAACTCTGTTGGCCATCTTATCAAAGTCAGCTCCTCTGAAGTACCATATTTGTGCCTTGGAATGAGATGATTTAGTTGTAGTGGCCAAATTGAGCCATACCATGTGATGGTCACTGGCCCCCAGGTGACCTTCGACCTGGAGATCTGTGATCCTTTCCCTGTTAGTCAGTACTAGATCTAGGATAGCCCTGTCTCTTGTGGGTTGTTGTACCAGTTGTTTGAGGCCCTTCCCCTGCAGGGAATCTACCATGTGTCTAGTTCTGGTAGATGTTCCTGCTGCTATTGACCAATCTGTATCTGGCATATTGAAGTCTCCCATTATCAGAACCTCCCCTTTAGCTGTCATGTTTTGTATATCTTCTAACAGTAATGTGTCTATGTCCTCCCCCTGGTCTAGAGCCTGTAGACAACCCCAGTTCTTATGGCTGTCCCATTTCCTGTTTCCAGGGTGACCCACAGTTCTTCTGGCTCCTTATGTGTATTCTGAATTTCTGTAGCTTTGATATGTTCATTGACATACAGTTCCACTCCACCCCCCCTTTTTGCACCTTGGTCTCTTCTGAACAGTACATAGCTAGGTACTGAAGTCTCCGAAGTGTGGTTACTGGTAAACCATGCCTCGCTAATTGCTACTATGTCAAGTTTAGCCTCTGTCATTATTGCCTGCAGGTCTGGGATCTTGTTTCCCAGGCTGCAAGCATTTGTGTACATGATTTTCTGTTAGCCAGATTTCAGTGTGTTAGTTGTTGGGTGAGGTCTGGTATTTCCCCCGTGTGTCGTATGGGGAGCTGGACCTTTTTCCTTACCTGGTGATGCAAATGAACTGCAAACATGCTGAACTCCTGTCTGACCACTAGCTGAGGGGGGAGGGGTGTTCTTCCCATTTGACTTAAGAGGTGCTGCACCCCCTCCCCAGTTGCTAGTTTAAATATTTTGCAAAGACGTCAAACGTGTGCCCCAATGCACTGACTCCCTCCTTAGTCAGATGCAGTCCATCAAATTTAAAGAATTTTTGCTCCCAGAACTGTTGCCAGTTCCCTACAAATGTGTGTCCTTTTTCCTGGGACCAGCCCTTGAGCCACATGTTTACTCCCCTGTCTCCCCCTTCTATGACCTTCCGTCTATCTGCCCCCCTCTCCCAGACAGGCAGGATCTCAGAGAAGGAGATGCTGGATGAAATGGAGGAGCAACTT
This sequence comes from Neoceratodus forsteri, assembly GCA_016271365.2. NCBI lineage: Eukaryota > Metazoa > Chordata > Ceratodontiformes > Ceratodontidae > Neoceratodus > Neoceratodus forsteri. Next base: position 433,334,104 of record CM028137.1, on the reverse strand, counting down.
GGTTGGCATTGGAAGTGAATTCTCTTAGAAAATAACTATGGGTAGACTCAACATCTGTAGCCTGGTATATGATGAACCAATCCACAACAGGCAATGTAATCAAAAAGTTCATGTAAATAATCTAACTCTGGAGGAACAGGGACTCCATGTGCTTTTTTGGGGGGAGGGCTCAAGGAACCTCATTGTATTTGGCACAGCTAGACAAATTTGTATTGAAGAAAAGGAAAAATGTTGTGGATTCATGGAATTTGCCATTCATTTACAGTTATAGAAACTGAGTGGATTGCTGTACCAGAAATATGCCAAGGTACAGTACAGTAAATCTTCAGATATATTCAGATACTATATGTCACAGGAAGTACCACTGAAATTATGATTATTTCCTGTGAAATATTTAGATATAAAGTATTAAAATATATTGTCACATATGTCTGGCTACCAGTGCAGCTAAAACCAACATGGATTTTCAGTCCAGAGAGCAATTGTTTGTTTTCCAGGGAAAATGCGGGGAGCACTAGAACTTAAGTAACTGAAATCTCATCTCAGGATTAGCTGAAGGATACAACTGTGAGTAGAACAGCTGATGTGTGTATTTGTTGAAATGAATTGTGGGTACCAGTTAGAGGCCTGATGAAACAGGAGGCAATAAGTATAGCATTTTCTGCAAGGGAGCCTGCAGTATATAGACAGAGAGTGACAATTGTAATATGTCAGAACACAAGAAGAGCTGAGCATATATACAGAGGACTGAAGGAAAAGTGATTGGACTGAAAAAATACAGTACCATGGCAAACAAGAAATCAGAAGTGGGCTAGCCGCTTGGCACAGAGTTAGGATTACAGCTTACAACATCAGCGAGCTGGGTTAGATAAGAAACTAAAGTAGTCCAATGCTGGCTGTGCGAGGAGGATCAAGCTTTCAGTGAATGTTCTCCTCCTCCATGGTGGATAAGTATCAGGAGGTGCTGCCTGAATGTCACCTAGAAGACCAGAGGTGAAGCTGCACAGGGGTACAGCGGGGAGGGAAGATGGCTGGCTGGTGCTACATGCTGCCCTTGCATGAATGGACTTGTGCACTCTTGCTGCTGGCATCCTGGGTGCTGAGAAGAAAAATAAAGTAGAAAAACTGAAGCAGTAGGATGGTGCTAGAACTCCTGCAGGCTCCGGATAATCCACTTGGACTCCCTCTTGGTCTACATTGGGGTTAATGGGATGCCACTCAGCAGTCTCACCATGGAAGTCAACCAGTGGAAAACAATGGTAGGGTAAATCTGGGGAGAAAGTGGTTGATGAGGCTGGAGGTCTGCAGAAGGTGGAAGACCAGTCAATCATGGACATAAATTATAAGTGAAACAAAAACAAGAAAGAAAAACTGTAATACATCTATGTGCTCCAATCTGTTCCTCTATTACAGTCTGCCAAACATCTATCTCATTCTTACTAGACAGAAAGCTCCTCAGAAATTTTGAGGTGCTTTCAGAGAGGTGCTGTGGAAAGGGACTGAATGAGAGGGCTGGGATTTTCAGCTATCGTCACCCCATCATGGTTTGCGGGTCAGTGGCAAAGACTGCAATATCTAGGTCTTTGGTCTATAAGGCACAAGCTGACGTTGTTTGAGTTAGGAAAGCTGCAGTCTGCTTAAGACAGTGTTGATGGGGATGGAGGTTAGGGACTAGCAAGACAACCAGATTAAGTTATAATCGGCCCAATGGGCACTGTATAGTAGACAACACCATAAACTGGAGCTAGTGGGGCCAAAGAGTCTAGAACATCTGTGTCTTGATAAAAGAATGGGCTAGCAAGATGCCAGATATTCATTACATGATGCATGGCCAGCAAAAGTAGTGTGCCAGTAGATGACAAAATGTGGTGGGCATGGCCATTTCAGTAGCCTTGTGGTTGAAGAAAGGTATTAATTTACATTTGTTACATTATTAGGGTGCAATCTAGGTACTGAATTTCCAAAATAAGGCCTGATATTCATTATGCAGATCAAAATAATGAATAGCTCATTATTTGTTTTGTTGAGGAAATAAATTCTTTGCTTGCACCCAATAAAGACCACTGTGTATCCTTTTTTTGTGATTTGTATCTATTCTCCTTTCACTCTGTCTTTGAACTCCTTCCATTCCCTCCAAGGCAAGCCAGCTTTCCCTTTTAGCTGATGCTCACAAAGTGCTGCTCCCAATAGACCCGTGGCTTACCTCTCAGGCAAGCATGAAGTGAGGGCCCCTATCTCTCGAGCACTTCAGGTTTTGTTGGACTGCAAGCTTGGATGTCCAGCTAGGAAGAACTCCTGGCACTGGGAGACCATCATCGTTAGGCACAGGTCTTCGCATTTTTCATGGTATTCTTGTTCCAGCCCTCAGGAGTCATGTATGTGAGGGCTGCCCATATGCAGACCGTACAAGCATGGGATGTCACATGCAGCCAGTGCAGCTCCTCTTTACTCCTGGTCATGTGAACCTTACCATCCCCTGTATCCAGGGGCAGTGTGGCAGCAGCAGACAGAGCCCTCCCTTTCTGGGAAGGACAGCATCATGTGGGACATTCAATCCTCCCCCCCACAACCGGCCCCTGATGACTCGGGCTTATTCCCTAACCTGGGTCATTGGCATCGCAAACAGTAGCGCTACCACTGTGCCGATGGGCTAGCTTCCTGTACCCATGAGTGAAAGTCAATTTTAAATTATGTTATACTTTTTTATGTTTCCTTGCTCGCATGCGCAAGAAACATTGCGGCACAGCTTAGGAGAGAAGCAGGATTTTGGAGGTGCGGCATTGTGGGGACCAGTGCCCCAAGAGCCTTTTGAGGCTTGGCCCGCTTTCTCCAATCAGGCGGCACACTGCTGCTGACACTAGTTCAGCCAGTGTGACACCATCTTGAAAGGAATCCACCGCTGCAATGAGGGAGTGAACTGTCATTGCAGGGCGGTACCTTGCCGTCCCCATGCCGACCCAGTTCAGTTGCTGACAGGGGAGCCCACTTCCCATTGGCATACTGTAACCCTCTCCCACATTTGTTGTGTGCCGAGGGGGTTCCCAATTGCCCTTGGCATCATGCACCCCCCTCCAACAGTCTTTCTTTGCTGACAGAGGGGCCCAATCCCCATCGGCTTCAGTTCCCCCTTCCCAGTTCAATTTGCCAATGGGGGAGCCCACTCTCCATTGGCATAATGTCCTTCCAATTTGTTGTGTGACGAGGGGGGTGCCCAATCCCCTCAGCTCTTCTTCCCTTGGTATGTGCTGACAGGGTGCCCAATCCCTGTCGTCTACAGCCCCCCCAAAAAAAACACTCAGGTGGCATGCTGGGAGCCCACCCCAGTGTGCCAAATGTCCCTGTAAAAAGAAAACCATCCTGCAATGTTTTTCTTTTTTTTTTTACCTGTAAAACAGAAACAGTCCCTCAATGAGTTCGGTGGCCCCCCTACCCACGCCCATCATCTGTGCACCCTGCCTCCTCACACACCCCCACCCCATACTTACCTCCGGAGCCCAGCATAATGATCTTTGGTGGACTGGGAACACGTCTGCACTCTTCAAAGCTGACCGAGAACTGAAGAAATGCCGGTAAGCTGTATAATGGCATAAATAGGGTTTTTTCAACTTTGGTGCATATCTTGGGCATTTTTAGGAATTTTGGCACCACATTTTCAACATGGGGTTATTGGGACCCTTCATCATGAATTCAGCCACTGTCATGGCATTATTCAGTCCTGAAAGGTGATTGTGCGGTCACTGCGTGGAATCACCTTTCGGGACCGATTAATGAAGCAACAATGCCAGTGTTCATGAGGTGGGCTCTCAAAAAGCCTATGTTGCAAATTTGGAGGAAGAAATCCATAAAATGACTGTTTTATGAGCATGTGTTGTGCAGTTTCCACACATGTGCATACCTTCATGAATTTGTAATATTTTCACTCCAGATTTTCAACACTGACATTTTTCCACACCTCCTTATGAACAGTACAGCTGTCAATTTTCACATTCTGACCAAAATGCGTTTTCGCAGTTCCAGCTCAGAATAGCACGGTCACTGTGGAAAATCAGTCTTTGGGACATATTAAAAAAAATCAGTGACACTGTTCGTGAGCAGAGGTCCTAAAATGCCTATGTTGAAAATTTGGTGACGAAAGTCCATAAAATGACTGTTACAAACATGCATTGCGTAGTTTCCACGCATACTCATAACTTCGCAAATTTGTAATATTTTCACTCCAGATTTTCAACACTGACAGTTTTCCACACCTCCTTATGAACAGTAAAGCTGTCATTTTTCACATCCTGGCTGAAATGTGTTTTTGCACTTCCGGCACAGAATAGCCCGGTTTCTGTGGGAAAGCAGTGTTCGGGATACATTAAGAAAATTATAGTGACACTGTTCATGAGCAGAGGACCTAAAATGCCTATGTTGAAAATTTGGTGACAAAAGTGCACAAAATGACTGTGTTAGAAGCGTGTGTTCGCAGTTTCCATGTATGCTTGGAAGTGCGAAAATTTGTAATATTTTCATTCCAGATTTTTCAGCATTGGCATTTTGCCACATCTCCTTATGAACAGTACAGCTGTCATTTTTCATATCCTGCCCAAACTATGTGTTTGCATATCTGGTGCACAATGGCGCAGTCGCTGTGGAAAATTAATGTTTCGGACAGATTAAGAAAATCATAGTGACAATGTTCATAAGTAGAGGTCACAAAATGCCTATGTTGAAAATTTGGTGAACTAATTCCACTGAATGACTGTGGTACAAGCATGAGTTGCGCAGTTTCCAAGTACACTCGGAACTTCGAGCATTTTTAATATTTTCACTGCAGATTTTCAACATTGCCATCTCTTGCCAGCCCAGTGGCGTGGAGGGCTGAGGCAACATGCCTTACCTCCTGCCAAGCCGGTGACCTGTGTTTACGGTGCAAGTGGGCCACTGGGGGTCAGCTGGGGACGGAGAGGATTGAGTGTCCTGAGGACAGCTCTCCTCTCCTGGGTAGGGAGTGGGATAGAGTCTGCTGCATGCCTGACCCCAGTGGAGGCTGGGGACTGGCTCTAGTGGCTCAAACATAGGGGGCAGTTATGGGATAGACGCCCAGTGTGTCATGTACGGCAGCATGCCCGGCTTGGCCATTGGCGTCATCACTCATCACCGTGCCATGCTTGAGGAAGGGGAGAAAATCAGAAAAATGTCTCCTTGGCATGATGAATGTCAGTTGCTGCAGGCCCCGCTCCCGTAATTGGCAGTAGCCCCTGCACCAGATCCATTCTGGTGGGTTGAGGGATCCCCACCACCCACCAAAGGGGGGCAAGCCATGGAGGAAAGTGGAGTGGTAAGTTGTGAGTGGGAGATGGGGCTGGGTGACCTGGCAGGAGGGAGCACCGTAGGGGAGGTAGGAGAAAAAGATTAACTGCAAAAAGAAACATTGCCATCTCTTCACACCTCCCTATGGATGGTACATCTATCATTCTTCACATCCTGCCTGATCTGCGTTTTCACACATCTGGTGCAGAATGGCATGTTCACTGTGGGAACTCGAAGTTCAGGACACATTAACAAAATCACACTGCCACTGAGGTGGGAGTCACAAAAAGGCCATGTTGAAAATTTGTAGTGCGAATACCAACACACACCTGGGGGGGGGTAGGATTCCTAACCATAACATACCACCCTGTACAGACTGACAGGCATCAGCAGTGTAACTTTGGATCTCCAGCTGTAATGCTCATGCCATCCCACTCCCCACCCTGAAGCCAGTGACAGGCATCGAGGTGTGCCTTGCACTCATCAGCCCCTGACTTCACCCCATTCTCCTGTACTGCACCCATTTCAGCATGTGTCCTTATGAAATGGGCTGACTGTGAAGCCAAACACCCAAGGCACACCTCACCACTTGTCGGTGTCTACAGGATAGGGTGATATGAAATGCCATGAGCATTATGGGCAATGACCCACAGGCATACCGCAATGCCTGTCCATCTCCGCAGGTTGGAGGTGGCATTGGCGTGAGTTCAGTACTTCACTGCCACTCCTATTCTGCATCTGTCTAACTCCTGCACGTCCAATGCTAATATCAGCAAGCAAACATTCAGCATTGACAAATGCTTGCTTTTGTTTTGCTTTTTTACTTAATGAGCCCTCTCTATCTCCCTTTTACTTCCATGCCTGCATCTGAACATCAGCCTTGACTTCCTTTAACAATGACCAACAACCTACCTGATCATTCCAGATTATAACATATTTTTTAATTATCTATTTTCCTCCCCTAATAGCTTTTTAATGTATTTGCTGTCTTCAGGTTCCCTTACCACCTTTGAACACCTAGAGCATTTTCTTTAATTTTTCACAGTAAGTGCTGTGCTAGAAAAAAAAATCATATCCTTGCTCTTTTCAGCTCCTGGCTAAGTTAGTTAGTTAGTTAGTTAGTTAGTTCATTCAAAAGTTTTACCAGAAAAGAAATACTGAGCAGGTAGCAGCCTGTTTCTAGACATGTCTTGATGGAGGGGGAGAGGGAAACTCAAAGTAGAACAATGAGCACAAAAAACAAGTAATACAATTAATAGGTAAATCAGTATCAAAATTAACAATTTTGTAAGGGCAGTGATTCTATGTAATAAGTATACTACATGAAATAAGCACAGATTGATGCAGGCTTTTACCACATGGTGTATATTTTTATGCATACTTGAAGAATGGAAAATCCTTTAAAAAACACCTCCCCATTAGACAATGGTTGTTTGTATGCATTTTCATCCAAGATGGTTTTTTTTTTGGACATGTAAGGTAATCTTGTCCCCAACATTTAATTGACCCACAAATGTTTTAGGAAATTCACAGATATTTGCAATGCATATGCCCATTCTCAGATAAAAAGGATCAAGATCATCCCCATCTTTGGAGCTCCTAAAACCTGCTTGAGTTCTGTAGCTAGTCTGATATCATAAATACCGTGTCACTGCTGTTGACAATGTTTACAGTGCAGTGTGAAACTGATGCAAGGCCAAAACCAGAAGGGCACAGATAAGCTTCCTCCTTGACAAATGGGACAAAAATATTCAATATCAAGACTTTTGAATAGGCTTAAGGATCTCCTCTATCAAATATACCATGTCCTCATCAAACAAATCCAATCCTCTCCAGTCTGCTCTATTAGTGTGCACCAACACAATGGGTGTAGCATGTACAGTATATGAAAACAAGTATTACACTGAACATAGCTCTAAGAAAGCTGAACAATGGGCTTCTGGGGCATAGGTAATAATTGCAAGGCATTCACCACCATGTAGTAAACAAAATACTTCACCAACACTTTTATAATGTTATCAGTTCTCTCATATCAATATAATTGACAGGAATTCCTCAGAAGGAATGGCTAGCTGTTAGGAGAACCCATCTTAGGTAAACCAGAACCTACATAACCAGAGATTTATGTGTGCAATCTGTTCTGCTGTGTTTTAGCATCCACAGACTGCAAAGTTTATTCAGTCTCACTTTTGCATTTGAAGATGCAGCAGTATGTCCTATTCTAGTATTATCCTACACTGCCCTCTATTGTTATGTTTTTTGTTATGCATATATGTGTGGATAATTCAATCCAAACAAAGCTGGATTAAGGATAACTTGCAAAGTATTAGAAAAGGTTACTTTGTATCATTTTACTTGACAAAAAACAAAACTATTATCCAGTCTTTTAACACTTTCCTTAAAACTATATCCACTAAAAAAAGTGAACACTAACTTAGGCACATGCATTTTCATACACTTGTAGATAGTATATATTGTTTGTGAACCTTTTTTTGCATGTTCCAGGATCATCACTCTCTGCAAGATATATTATGCCCAATGTTGAAAAGAAATTATAGGGTGTGTGTGTGTGTGTGTGTGTGTGTGTGTGTGTGTGTGTGTGTGTGTGTGTACATATGTGTATGCAGGAACTTAGTCTTCATATCTGAAGTGAGCCCCTATAGCTCAGACAACACTGCCATTTACTTTTGATGGGACGCAGGATTTAGTTTAGAAACAGTCCTTATTGGTTCCAAAGGTCAGAAAGTGTAATTCCAACACTGTGATTCCCCTAATTGTATTTTGCAACCCTCCTTATAAAACCATTCCTTTTAAATGTTTATTCAGTACTTTATTGATTGTTGAAACTAATTCAACATGTGTATCATATCAGTGTCAGTGGCTCAGCAGGTTGCACACTTGCCTCTGAGGCCAGAAGATCACAATGCTGTTGGTTCTATCCCCACACCAGGCACTTGGGTTAAATCCCAATACTGCCACAGTGGTGCAGTATTAGAGGGGTGCTGTACCCTGAGGTGTTGTCTTTTGGATGAGATGTTAAACTGAGGTCCCATCTGCCTATTCTGGTGGTAGTTCAGGTAGATGTTAAAGATCCCAAGGCACTTCTCGAAAAGAGCAGGGGAATTTCCCCTATATCCTGGCCAAAATTTCACCATTCACTAAAAATACCAAAAGCAGCTTAATCTGGTTCAGTCAATGTTAGTTGTCATCCATCTGTATACCACTCCTCCGAGACTGGACTAAAAATAAGCAGAATTGTCTAGTTCTTCTTTTCCGGTCAACAGAAACTAAATAAAAAGAAATATCACCTCTTGTGGTGAAGCAATCTATATCCCATTTAACATCAAGGTGAAAATGTTTCTTCTATGCTTCCTTGTTATTCGTTGTGGGCTTATCTTTAGATATTTCCCTTGTTTTTGATTCACCTGCCAAAGGAAATAATCAATCTAGATTTACTCTTTCTATACATTCTAGCTATTTGAACATTTCACTTCACCACCACCATCCACCATGTTCTCAGTTCAAGAGAGTGCAACTTTAATTTCGCAACTGATGGCTTGTAAATTGATATTTCTCTCTCATTTAGTACTTGATCTAAGACTAAGCAATCTTTTCTACAGTGAGATGCCCAAGATGACACATCACATTTTAGCTGTGACTAACAAACATTCTGAACAAAGATAGCATAATATACACCTTTGTTGCTATATTCAGATTTACTGCTACCTCATATTATGCCCCCAAGACTGTACACATTACCTTTTTATGGTATTTTACATGTGCTTCTATTTTTAGGGAAATATGATTCTGAATATCTGTAGTGTATATCTCTCTGTTGCTCTGTTGATTGTCTAATGTTATAATTCAGTTTTGTACTTCTATTCTGAGAGTGTATTTTCCACACAATTAACACTTACAGTGTGATGGCCTGCTGGTGCAATAGTAGGGCTACTAGTCACAATGCTGGTTAATGGGGTTCAGGAATGAGCCTGTGTCATCGGGAATTGGCAGAGCAGAGGAGGACTGAGCATCCTATTCTCACCAGAGAACTGACACCTGGGTGACTACAGGTAGAAGTGCAACTGAGTGTGCCATGGGTAGGTCAGATGCTTGCCAGGGACTGATGTAGCACCATGTTCTGCAAGTGTACATGTCTAAGTCTCCCCTGCATGCCTGAGTTTTAGAGGGTGCAGGAGGAGAAGAGAAAATGGCCCTTCCTCTGACAGATGAAGGACACTGGTGTGCCCACAGCCAACCATGCTCAGGTAAGTTTGAAAGTACATACCCTAAACAACAATCCAAGCCTGGAAAGCAAGACATGGCAGCATGGAGGATGATGACCAGAGCAGGTAGGGATTGACCGAGGTAGCCCCAAGGAGATCTGGAGAGAGAAGTCAGAGGCAGAGACTGGAAGGGGGAATACACAGATTAAAAAAAATGTTAAACTGCATGTGTTACTTAACTGCTTACTTTCCTTGTCAACATATGACATATTTCTCATTATTATTATTATTATTGAGGACAAGTATTAGTAATAAAGTACTATTTTATCATAAACAGACTTATTCAGACTTGCAACAGGAGTTGTCAATATGCTTTTAACATGTCAGAAGTTAAGACAATTTAACCTGAGTCAAAACCAAGAACCTCTGCCACTGAATAATAATAAGGGAGAATATTGGAAGACTATAACAAAGCATAAACAATGGAGAGGCAGTAAAAAATGTCCTTTAAACTGGTTCTTCAGTAAGATGGCATAACATTGATTTGTTAGATTGGCAATGAACTGGCAGCTCGCATTGTGTTGTTTTTCAGCACATCACTTAATTTCAAGAGCAACTTTTATAAATTGTTTTTTCAACTCACCTGAAATACATCAGCAGTTCTGTTATGATACAATAAAAAAGTGATGTGTTACTCTTAGGCAACCATTTTTACAATGCTTTACACTGTATCCAGGAGCAATAATACAACCCATTGAGAAATGTTAATGAAATTTATTGGTATGACAGTTTAATGTATTTTGTGTTGTAGTACATAAAGACTTACACGTTTGATTTAGATACTGTGTGGGGGACTCATAGCAAAGATTAGGGCCCATTATAAAAGAGAAACCAATAGCATACTCTAGTCTAGATAAAGCACTGGCAAAACACAAATTGCAGAAAGTTGAATTCAATGAACATTTCTCTGATTTAGCAGACAGTGGCTAGTGGGGTACCACAGTGATTAGTGTTGTTTGGCAACACATTTCTTCTACATTCTGTATATTGTATATAAATGGCTTAGAAATGGCATAATGGGGAGATATCAAAGTTCACTATCAGTATCCAATTATGGGAGTGGCACTTAGCCATAAAACAAAAGGAGGGCACAAAGGATTTGAAAAGCATCTGTTACATGCAATCCGTATTGTTTTATTTTCCTTATTAAAGACACATTTACTGTATAACAAAGTTATCCTATTAAATTAAGTTACTTAGTAGTTTTCAACTGCAAAATAAATGACAAATTGAATCCCTTGGTAAAAAAAACTTTTCATACTTATGTTACTATCAGTTTATGTTTCAATGCTTTGCAGAGACAGTTTAAATTCCCTTAGGCCACAGATTGTCCCTAGTTAAACATATGTTATCACTGGGCACATTTTCTAGAGATTGCTGATATTGCTGGTAGATTGAGTCTGATTCCTTTTTAAAAATGAACATCACACTGTGCAAACCTCCTGATGTCAACCTTGTGAAATTTGGAGGTTGAACTGTGAAAGTTCAACAAAGTTCTGATTCCATTTTTCTTTTTAAAAGTGAACTACAGGCTGTGCAAACCACCTGATGTTTGACCTCACGAACTTTGGCCTTCAAACTGTCAAAAGTCTGACAAAGTTCTCTTAATGGTGTACTAGTTTGCACTGCTTTGATCATTGAAAAGCACTGCAAAATGGAATAATCACTAACATAATGCTTTGTGCTGATAAAGCTCCCAAGAACACAGCAGGATGATGCAGTGGGCAACATTGAGGGATATTGGTTCCAAAAAATCAGGCTTCAGTTATGCCATGGCTAAGTGCTGTATACACTGGTTTCATGGGCAATGTTGACAACAATATTATTAATTCAACCCATGCAGACATTGCAAAAATTGAGCAAACATTAATCCAAAGACTAAATGAGTGAAGTAAACAGTGCAGAATCCCACAGTGTGGACTACTGTGGTTCCAGAAATTGTGTACCCATTGGAACAGTGCCATACATGGACAAGGCTTCCCGTTATGCCATGACTAAGTGTTGTATAGGTTCCACCATGTCACGGCAACAGGAAAAACCACAACCATCATTAGGATGCAAGCACAATGCCGATGGTGAACATTACACCTGGCAGTTGTGCTGCCCAACCCCCAGCATGCCCAATGCCCCAGGGCACATTCTACCTGTTTGCAGGGGGATGTGTCCCCTGCACCCCCCATACTTAAATATAATCACCTCCAGTTCAGAGGTGCATGAGCCAGGGGGTGCAACACCAACATGGCGCCATCTCTGGCAAGCACCACAAAGCACAGTTCACCTGCATGACAGGTGAACTAGTTGTGGTGCCCTAATTGTGGCACCCTAATTGCTGCACCCATATAATGGTATACCATTATATACATTGGTTTCATGGGCAACGTAACCCCCCAAATTATTTAATTTACTTGTGTAGGCCTGCCAAAGATTTATAAAACATTAATCTGAAGAAGTCTGAGTGAAGACAACAGTGCAGCATCCCACAGTGTAGGCTATTGGTTTCAAACATTGAGTGCCCATTGGGAGGGACTGTGCCAAACATGGATATGGCTTCCAGCTATGCCATCACTAAGTGTTGTAAACACTGGTTTCATGTCCAAAGTTGCCCCAAATATTATTCATTCAGCCTGTGCAGGTTTGGCAAAAATTGACAAACATTAATCTGAGCAAGAAATAAGTGAAGACAATGGTGCAGCATCCCTCAGTGTGGGCTAGAGGGTTTCCAGAAATTGAGTGGCCATTGCAATAGTGCCACACATGAATAAGGCTACCAGTTAAGCAATGGTTAAGTGTTGTATACACTGGTTTCATGGGCAGGCGTTATTGTCCCAAAAATCTTTAAATCAGCCTCTGCAGGTTTGGCAAAAATTGAGCAAACATTAACTGAGTGAAGCCTCCAGTGCAGCATCCCAGAGTCTGAGCTACTGGGGTTCCAAAAATTGAGTGCCACACATGTACAATGCTACCGGTTATGCCATGGTTAGATGTTGCACACACTGGTTTCATGGGTAATGCCCCAAAATTATTAACTTGGCCTGTGCAAGATTGGCAAAAATTGAGCAACAATATAGCATCCCACAGTGTGGGCTACTGGAGTTCTAGAAGTTGAGTGCCCATTGGGACAGTGCTACACATGGACAAGGATACCAGTTATGCCATGGTTAAGTGTTGTACACAGAGGTATCATGGGAAACATTGCCCCAACAACTATTAATTTGGACTGTGCTGGCCTGGCAAAATTTGAACAAACATTTACTGAGTGAAGACAACAGTGCAGCATCCCACAGTGTTTGTCTAGGCTACTGGTTAAAAAAACCAAAACAACTCATGGACACAGAAACCCTCCCCATCTGCCGCATCTTCCTCCTCTGTCTTTAGCACAGCTGGAAGTGTATGAGATTCATCCTCCATAAACTGTAGCAAAAAAGGGCATTTGAGAAAAAGGCAGGTTATTTTTTTTTTTAAAGTGACCATCTCTATATTTTGGATTGAAATGCGTGTTCTCCTGTTGATGAAAATACTGTGTGCAGTACTGAAAATCCTCTTTGAGTACATACTTGCAGGAAGGCAACAGAGGTATTCAACAGCAACATGTGTAAAGAGGGCCAAGTGGTCTTTTTGTATTACCAGAATAACAGAGGATCATCTTCTTGTGCTTGGGGCATGTACTCATCCAGATAATCGTGCACCATTTTGTTTGCTGGCATTTCAAGTATCACTATATCAAAAAGTGATTTGTCATGCTTTTTCATCAAGCCATAGTCATGAGTCTTTCTGGGGGTGCAGCAGCACTAGTAGCATGTTGACTTAGATATAAAAATGAGTGACTCCTGTGATGTTCAGTAGCTATAGAAATACACTGGATCTTCCTTCTTCCCTCTTTCCATCTAGTCTGTCACTGTGATTGCAACAAAGGATAATGATGACTGTTGTTTTTTTTTTATTTATTTAAACTTTTGTTAACCAGGTAAATGCTATGAGCCAAGGCCCTTTTTCAAACACAACATGTGACCATATAAATTATAATCAGGATGTTACAAAAACTCATAAAATTCAAGCAGTACAAATACAATTAGTACAATACAAATATATACTAACAATTACATACCAAAGAATCAGTGTAAAATTTCTTTAAGGAGATTCTAAAACTATCATAAGTCTGTGAAAATTGTATGGAAGAAGGCAAATTGTTCCAGTATAAAGGAGCAAAGACAGGATAAACTTGCTTACCAACACAAGTTTTTACCATTGGGACCATGAGGGGGGTGAAAGTATTAGAGCGAAGATTCCTATCTGTGTTACATTGTTGTAACAAAGAATAAAGTGGGGATACATTTCCTAACCCCAATACCTTGTGAGTCAAAAAATTTAAACTATAAACACTGCTCTGAGCCGGTGGTAACCAGCCAATTAAATTATACAGTGTACAATGGTGTGTACGAAAAGGTTTCTTTAAAGCGAATCTGCATATTGCATGAAAGATTGTTGTGAGTAGAAACATCTCAGATTTAGCCAAAGCCGAGAACAAAAAAGAATTATAATTCAATATTGATAACAATACATTAGTAGAAATAGCAAATTGTGCCTGTTCAGTAAACAAATGTTGTAATCTAAACAAAGCCCATAAACGTTGGTTAATATTTCTGCAGATGAAACTTACATGGAATGAATCTGCCAAGCCAGAATCTAGAGTAATTTTCAAATATTTGAATTGGGAGACTTGTTCCAAAACAATCCCTTTGGTGTCATGCACTACAATTGGATCATTCCCCGTGGTATGTTGTCTGGTTCCAAAAAGCATACTTTTTGTTTTATTGCTATTTAGCAACAAACATTCCCAAAACCATGTGTCAAGGACCAAAAAATCAGTGCTTAAAGCTGTGTTTATGCTATCCATTGATGTAGAACTAGTATACAAAAATAATGTCATCTGTGTACATTAATGTCTGTGAGTGTTTTAACAAACTATGTATTTATTTATCTATTAAATTTTGATAACTGGGTAGGCCCTCTGAGCCCCGAAGTTCCCTTTTTCAGCGGCAACACAGAGAAAACATAACATGTGGTTGTACATACAGAGAGTAGGTTACATAAACAAAAAGGTTACATAGAATATACATGTCAGTGGGACAGGTTACAGTCATTCCATGCATTGATATCGATCCTAAGTCTTGGACGTTAGCTATGTGTACTGTAAACCAAGCAGAATCCCTTGGGCGAAGGTTATCCAATGGGTTTCAAGGCAATCTGGAGAGGAGAGTTTGCAAGAGCGGGGATTTAGTGAGACTGTGGGGTTGGACTTTCAAGTGCTTGGACAGTGGCATACGCTGGCTTCAAGCATGTGTGCCTTGAGCCTGGTGCAGAAGTTCGGGAGAGTGGATGCTTCCTGCACCAAGGGGGGGAGCTTGTTCCACAGGGAAGGGGCAGTGAAGATGAAAGACTTGCCTCCCGCATTGGTCAGAGTCTTAGGTGTTATGAGTAGCATCCACTCAGACGACCTAAGGGGCCGAGGGTTGTTCTTGGTGGTGATGGTCGTTGCCAGGCTGGGTGGGGCAGCTGGGCAGAGGAGTCTGTAAGCCAGGCATAGAAGTGGGTATTGGAGGTGAGCATCAAAGGTGGGCCACTGTAATTTGGCAAGTGTGTCACAGTGGTGGTTTCTAGGGTGGTCCTGGGTAGCAAAGCATGCTATCTTGTTGTACAGGACTTGCATTCAAGTAAACTCCTGCTTGGCCATTCCCTGTATTACTGGGGCAGCATAGGTCAGCATGGGGAGCAGGACACTGGTTGCAATGGATAACTTGGCTTCAGGTATGATCTGGTCCTTTAACTGAAACAGGATACCCAGTTTGCGGTGGATGGACTTGGTCACGTGTTCCATGTGCTTCTTGAAGTTAAGGCCCTGATCAAGTATGAGACCTAGGTACTCTAGAGAGTCCACTATCTCAATGCTTGTCCCATCATGTGTGGTGAGCTGTAAGGAGTTGGTCCTGTCCTGTCCCAAGGAGCTGGGTCAGAACATCATAGCCCATGTTTTGCCTGCATTCAGGACCAGCCTGTTCATCCTTAGCCAAGCCTCCAGTGACTTCAGATCAGTTTGGACTGTGGGACCAACTTCCGCTAGGCTGTCCGAGGAGCAGTATATGACTGTGTCATCTGCATATTGTACAACTGAGGCCCCCCCACAATGGAGGTTGAGGTAATTTGTGAACAGAGAGAATAGAAGGGGGCCAAGGATTGAGCCTTGCTGCACTCCCTCCTTTAGGGGTAGGGGGTCTGATAGCACACCATTCCAGATGACCCTCTGAGTATGGCCAGATAAGTAGCTCTTGAACCATTTGATAGCCTGGGGGTCTAGGTCTATCCTGCTTAATTTGGCAAGGAGGAGGTTGTGGTCGACAAGGTTGAATGCCTTGGATAGATCCACGAATACAGCTCCCAAGGGGGTTCCCCCTGTTCAGAGCACCCAGAATGCCTGTCGTGAGACTGATGAGGGCAGTGTCTGTCCCGTGGTTAGTTCTGAAACCATGCTGGGAGGGGGCTAGTACCTGGTGGGTCTCCAGGTACTCGAGGAGTTGGTTACATATGAATCTTTCCTGTAGCTTTGTGAGCAGACAGAGCAGGGAGATTGGTCTATAGTTGCTCATGTTTTCTCTGGAGCCACCCTTGTGGATGGTTACCACATTTGCCTGCTTCCACTGGTTAGGGACTGCACCTTCCAGCAGGGATCTGTTTATTAGCCAGGTCACAGGTCTGGTGAAGGCTTGGGCTCCATCCTTGAGTAGTCTCGAGTTGATCACGTCTGGTCCTCCTTGGCCTCTGGTTTTCAAGGTTCTCAGGAGGGTTTGTACCTCTTTTGTTTTAGCCAACCACAGGTGAAATAGTGGTCAGCTTAGGTCAGGTATTTTTGTCATTCTGGGTGATTGGGTGGTAGGAGGTAGTCCAGCCTTGTATTCTTTGAGGTTGGTGAAGTACAGGTTAAGGGCAGAGGCAATTTGTGGGCTATCGCTCACTATCTTACCTTTTACTTGCATAGGTCCTGGTTCAGCCTTTGTGTTTGCCTTGATCATCTCATTTATGTGAGCCCAAAACAGTTTGGGACAGCCCAAGTTGTTTTTCTGTAGTCTGGTGATATAGTCTCTTTTTGCCTGTTTCGTGTCGTGCTTGCATTTGTTTCTCAACGTTTTGTATGCCACAAGATCTTCTGGGAGAGAGGTGTTTTTGAACCTCTTCCAAGCCTTGTCTCTGCTGATCATAAGGGCCTTCAGGGTTGGAGAGATCCATTTGTAGCAGCTGCCCTTTGCCCTGAGATTTTTCAGGGGGGCAAAGAGGTTGGCTGCTTTGCTTATCATGTGGTGGAGGTATTCAACTGCCTCATCTAAGGAAGGGAGGCTCCGGATAGGTCTCCAGTCCTGGTTATTGAGGTAGTCATTATATTGTGATGCAATGAAGTTAGAGTAGTCCAGAGCAGTCAGTATTCAGGGCTGGACCTTAGTCCCTCTATTTCTCCAGATGCAGAATATTGGCGAGTGTTCACTCAGGGCATCTGACAGGATCCCGGCTTTCAGGATGTTGCTGGGGTTTGACACCAGTGCCTAGTCCAGGGTGATGGGGTTCCCAGTCTTATGGTTCAGCCTGGTGGGTTCTGTGATAACCTATGCCAGATTTGCCTCTTGTGTCAGGGACAGGAGGTCTTTATTGGGATGGTAGGCCCAGTTGAGGTTGAAGTCTCCCAGAATAATTAGCTCCATAGAGACTTCTTTGGCCGTGGATCATGTGATGTGCTCTAGGGATTGAAGAGCCATCTTGGGAGGGTTATAGATGCATCCTATTATGAGGTGCTTGTGCCGGCCAAGGGTGACCCTTATAAATATGGGTTCACTGTCAGGACAGGCATTCTGCTTCACGGTCATGTGCGATGCCGTAAGGCCATTCTTGGTATAGATTAGTACACCACCCCCTCTCTTGCCCTCCCTGTCTTTATGGAATGTGGTGTATCCTTGGGCCATAATCTCATGGGCGAGAATGTGGGCCTTGAGCCAGGTCTCTGATATTGCTAGAATATCTGGCTTGTAGAGGTCAAGCCATGCTTGTACCTCTTGCATTTTTGGTCTGAGACTGTAGACATTCATGTGTGCAATCTTTAGGCCCTTGGTGGATATCCAGTTAGGGTCCTGCGGGGATGATGTTAATATATTCCCAGTGATGGGGCCTGGATTTGTCTGGACATCTCCTGCCAGGAGGAGGAGGAGTGTCACTAGTAGGTCCGTTAGCTTTTGGCTGCTAGCTTGGATTAGGTTACTCCAGATCCTCCTTCTTAGAAGGGTCAGTGATTCATAGCATACCCCCCCTTCTTACTAGCTCATGTGCTGTCAGTAGGGGTTGTATTCTGGGGAAGGATATAGTGTTATAATGGTAAGTGAGAAGGGAGTCGTTGTCCGAGGGTTTACTGCTGTCTGGATCACCCAGGCCTATCTTCCTATCCACCCAAAGGAGGGACAGTATATACAGCATTGCCAGGAGCACTCCTCTGATGGGCAGCTGGGCACCGTTCTTCCTTCTTCCACTCAGCCCGGGGCTGAGCGGGCTGGGATACATTGGTCTATCTTTGGGGGACATGCTTGAGAAGCAGTGTCGCCCTTGATTTGTTCACTGTTTCCCGTGCTGATCTCTGGGAGAGTGCTGTTTAGGCACACTATTTGTTACTGCTTTCTTGGAGAGTATTCTCTAGGCCCCTGAAATGGAGCTGAATGGGTTGAAAAACAGGGATTCTGCTGGTGGAAGGGAATGCTGCACTCTTACTGTTTATACAGCAGGTATTCTCTAGTTCTTCTTTTTTCGTCATAACTATGTTAGTAGATAATCTCTGTGCTATTTAGGTTAATACTCCTATTTTGGGTTAGTTAGACACTCACACTAACTATAGTCCTCGCCTGATGCTGCCCAGGTTTACAGAAGTAGGCAGCACCTAGTTCTACTATCTAGGGGTGCTGTACACTTTCAGGCTGCCCTGCTATTACTCCTTCAAACAATTAGTTAGAGATGTTAGCGTTAGCCCCTGTTGCAGAAGCAAGCAGCACCTAATTCTGTTATCTAGGAGTGCTGTGCAACTTTCAGGCTGCCCTGCTATTGCTCCTTCAAACAATTAGTTAGAGATGTTAGCACTAGCCCAGGGCTATGGAGGCTTCTGCACTAACTGGGTGGATCTCTTAATACTGCAAATAACAGGCTCAGTCTCCTGTCCTCTTTCTTTACCGGAATCAGTTGTAGAGGTCAGCAGTTACCATTTCTATCCAACTTCCATGCATTAATGTGTGTACAGACTTAAAGTACTGAGTGTCTTTTTCATGCATTCCTATTGAACTAAGATATTGCATTTGCAGTACAGAACAGACACATTTTCATTTCTGGTGGCTCTGTCTCTTGTATAGGTAAGTAGTTACCACAGTTACCACTTGAGTCAACCTACCATGCATTTCTGGGTGTGCAATTCTAATAGTACTACGTGTATTTTACATGCATTCCTGTTTAGCTTAAACTATTACAGTTGCAGTCCTTGACTGTTTAAGTTTTTGCAGGCTATATCACATGTGAGTTTCCAGGGTTTTTTTGTTGTTTTTTTTTAATTCTTCTTTTTTCCCTGGGGTCCTCCATCCCTCATCGGCCTAGTCACCGCCCCCGGAGCTCCCACCACCTGCCTATTTGCCACCTCTCCCGGTCACCCCCAGCTTACCCACCGGAGGGTGGGGCCGGGGCACTGGCCCCCTCGATACCAGTGCCTCGGAGCAGTAACTGGTTGGGAGTGCGGCGGCAGGGGTGAATTGAAGCCCCAGGGAGGCTTCACTTAGATGGAGGATCCCCCTCCATCTTTTTTCCACCTGAATTTTTCTCCCGGAAGTGGGGACATGCAATGACGCCGGCGTCCGCCCCGTCTCCTCCCCCTGAAGATTAGCATGGCAGTGTGAGTGCTCCCGGCCTCCGCCAGGAGTCCTCAGTGCTCCGGATGCTGTCCACACCTCCCCAGAGAAGGAGAGCAGTCCAAGGATGCTCTATCTTCTTCCTGGTCGGCCCTCCGACCCACGGGTCCGTCCTCCCAACCAGGTCGCCAGCGTCGCAAGCGGAAATCCCACCGCTGCGCCGACGGGCCGGCCGTTTCCAGTTTTTGATGCTTGGGTGGTTCTGCGCAATCACCCTCCGTCTCCTGTCCCCTAGGTCCAAGGACTGAATTTGAGCCCTGCTTAGAGGGAGGACTTACAGTGCTTGTGGGAGTGGCTACTGAGCATTTAAGGGGAGGAGGGAACTATGTAAGTTATTTATGTACAATGAAAATAAAAGGGGCCCCAAGATTGAACCCCGGGGTTCCCCTATTTTCTTTAATCTAAATTGTGATAAGGCACCACCAGGAGGTATACTCCATCATACAGCTACTGATCCATCCTCAAGGAGAGTCCCCCAGACCCAGTCGCTCCAGTCCCCTGAGCAGCAGGGAGTGATCGAGATGGTCAAAGGCCTTGGACAGGTCCACGAACACAGCACCGGTGAGTTTCCCTTTATCCGTAGCCCCACCGATGCAGTTTGTGAACCGACCAAGGCTGTCCCGGTACCATGATGTTTGTGAAAACCATGATGCTCAGGGGACCGGTGATGAACAGAGTCAAGGTACTCAGCCAACTGCTCAGTCACAATTTTCTCCAGCAATTTACCTTAAGACGGCAGGAGAGATATGGGTTGGTAAATATCCAAATCGGCCTGAGAACACCATTTAAAAATGAGTTTTATTATTGTTTGTTTGCAACTGGTGGGAAATTCAGCAGTAATTAAAGATAAATTGAACACCTTAGTAAGGGAAAAATAAATATAGGGAGCTATCAGGTGCAAATATTTTGGCTCCAAACCGTCAGCCCCGGACTTTTATTTGGAGATAGATTTTTAAGTATTTTCAGCACTTGTTTTGATCTAATTAATCTAAAATGAAGTGAATGATTAAGTTGGGTGGAAGAGTCAAATGAGTCATGAGTAATAGGTTCTTCTGAAGGAAACTGGTCAGTATATATAGATAAATCAATAAACTTTTGTAAGAATTCCTCAGATATTAAATTAACATCTGTAATGCTTTTGCCATTTAAGTCTATTTGTGTTCCTATTCCTGTTTTGTGCACTATGAATGGAGGCCAGATGGATAAGCAAGGCCTAATTGAACTGCTGATCCTTATCGCATTCTTGTGCATCAAAGAATGCCTCAAATGTGTCTTTGAACTGAGGGCCCAAGAGACTGGCCAGGATGTTGTGGTCATCTGTACATATATGGGAAATGCATATTTGATTCCAGAAATGTGACCATATCTTTTCTATGAGAAAGAGTGCAGTACTATTCTCCTTTTATTCATATTGAGTTTTCATATGAATAAGTTGCAGGTTTAAGAGGGCAATGAGGGGGATTACCTGGTTTAGACTAGCTTCATCATACCCTTGTGGCCTCTTCAAAGGGCTTCAGCACAGTGCAGACGCTCTCCATTAGGCACCACTGATTTGGGCTGATAGTTACATCTCCCTTGCTAATACCATGCTCTGCAGTATCCTGGTAGATGGTCTTCTTCTGTTCCAACAGATGTTCCATCATTTAATACTGTAGGTAGAAAACATTTGGTTACCATATCCTGTTTCAGGTGGTGGATGGAAGGTATTTCTGCAGCTGAATGTTTTGTAATAGCTTCTATGCCTTTACAGAATGATTAAAATGACCACAAACTTTTTTGGCCAGACCTACACATGTCTGCACAGTGGTGCCTTCCTCATCTAGGATTCCCCGAACTAACAGATTTATACAGTGAGCAAAACATGGAACATGTGTATAAACCTGATCCTAAATTGCCTTTACAATGCTCTTTGCATTATCAGGTATTTGCAACCGGCAGAGGAGAAGGAGAAAGAACAAAGTGATTTGCGGAGCTTGGGGACAGAGATATAGACTGTAATTATACACCTGATAAAAGTGATAGCAGCAGCCATCATAATTATCATCATCATCAGCTTCACTGACTAGTGGAACTGCTGATACAGCCATGCATTTGCATGCCTTCCGAAAGTGACATCTGTGAGACTTTAGCAAATGCCTTTTCATGGTAGCTGTTTCAGTCTTGTTCTCTCCTTACCCAAACTTACCACATCATTACATAGCAGATAGAACATCTGTGTCCATGATTCTGTGCCCACTCTAAAAAAATCCCACACTATCGGCATCACTAGTTTGGTCTTTCCTACTGCCACTTTCGGTTGTTGCCTAATGGATGGGCTACTGTGGACTGTTTCCACATCATCACCTCACTCCCCTTCCTCTGCCAGTTCTCTAGGGTCAGGAAATGGTTCTTCATCCTCTACCAGGTGTCCCAAGTCACCAGTTTTCTCTGTGACTTCTTTATCTGTTGTCATTTCCAATGCTTGTAGTGTTTCCCTTATTGTGTTGTAACCTTTCTTTTCTTTTTTTTTTTTGTTGTACCACCAGTTTTTTTTTTCTGGTCTCTTATATGCAGTTGAGCTCCCACCTTTTCCACCTCCGCCTCCTCATCCTCCCCAGAATTGCTGCTGCTTTCACTTTTATCAGGTGTATAACTACAATCTGTGTCTGTGTCTGTCCCCAAGCTCCATCAAATCACTTTGCTCCTTCTCCTCTGCCTGTGGCAACTACCTGATGCACTCCATTTTTCTTCCTTTTTATGGCTGCATTGTGTCATGACACTATGCTGACATATTACTATCAGATGAAGGTGTCTGACTGGAATTCCTAATGCAGCACAGCTGTGGTGTTATGAGGGAGTGGAATCAAAGCATAACTTCTGGAAAATCTGTTCTCGTCCTCCCATTCACTACAATGTGTTTTTTTCTTCTCCCCCTTCCCCAGCCACACTATTTTCTGTCTCTCCCCTCCTAACTGCACTATTATCTTTGTTCTGACTGAAGAGGCTAGAGATTTAAAATAAAAAGGAAGAAAGAAAAAGAAACAACCCTAACTGGTACAACCAACCCTCCTCCATGGCTGGCTGCCATCTTTCAGTGCTCGTTTGCACTCAAAATACAATATAATCCCTCCCATTCCACCAGGACCTTCATCCCAGCCCCCAGCTTCTATCTTTAGGAGAATGAATGCAGCCGGCACAACCTACCCTCCTCCATGGCCAGCCACCTTCTCCTGAATGAAACCACTCTCGCACTTGCTTGATCTGACTATAATAGTAAAAGGTTTTACTGTTACAGTCAGATCAAGGAAGTGTAGAAGACCTTTCATTCAAGAAGGAACCTATTTAGTTTTTTTAACATTACAGCAATGATATACAGAAATTCAAGTTAAAGGTGTTGTATTTTTGTAGGCAAACAGCATGATTACTATCAGCCTGTCTGAGCATATGTCAGCCAAAAAAGAGATCAGTGTTTCCTTTTTTTCCCCTGGTTTAGTAGGACTGACACAGATATAGCATTTCCCATTATTTACTAGTAACAGCCAAAAGTTATAAAACAGACTGAAATCTGTCTTTTATAGGAATCTAGTTCTCTTGAGCTTTTAATGATAACAAGCTGCAAATGGAGTTACTCACTGTAACTTAAGCAAACACTAGCAATCTCAGTGGGTACCTTGGAGTGACCTCTCATGAACCACAGTTAATGTAACTTCTATCACTGTTTAAAGATAGGTTTTTAGCTCTGGGACAGAAACAGCATAAAATTACATTGTAAATGGGTGCACTGATTGAAAACTGATGCTTTTTCTTTTACAAAGAAACTTTTCTCACCTTTGAGTCTCTCCAGATGGGCATCCATGGTATGGTCACTCGGCATTGCAGCTGTGAGAGACGGATATAAGTGCTGGCATGCAGGCTTGAGTTAGCTCATCCTCGTCTGACACCTCACACTTGTGAGTCAGTGCTTGCTCACCTATTGAAGACTGCTGAATGTCACAGTTGGGTTTGAGATGAACACTTAGAGCAGCCTTAGTTCAGCCCAGCTACAGATATCAGGTGACCAGCTCAGAAATTGCATAAATTCATCGTAATGCTTACCAAGGGATATTTTTTAAAGTTTGAATATGGAATAAAAGACACAAGTTATTTTAACACTGCAAGTTTATTTGATTTAAAAAATGGAAACAGACCCTATTGACTGATAGACTATTTAATGTGGAGTTTGCATTGCATGGAATAGGAGTCACCCAGTTATTGTGGCACAGTAAAATCAACAATCCAAATGCCAGAAGATGTTATTTATTTATTTTTTGGAAGAATCAAATTTAATTTGCAAGACTAATCCATAGGGAATTAAACAATAAAGTAACTCATTTAGAATAACACCCCCAAAAAAATCTACAGCTGTAGATCTTATAAACCAAACTCTCTCTCCGTTTTTATGGCTGCATTTTGTCATGATGCAATGCTGACATATTGCTATCAGAAGAAGGACTGTGACCAGAATTTCTAACACAGCACAGCTGTGTTGTTATGAAGGAGTGGAATCAAAGCACAACTCTCTGAAAATCTGTCCACATCCTCTCATTCACTAAAATGTGTTTACTTCTCCTCCCCCTTCCCCGCCACACTATTTTCTCTCCCCCCCTCACTTTTTTTGTCCCAACCTAAGGGGATGGAGATTTAAAAAAAGAGATGAAAGTAAAAGAAACAGTCCCAACAAGCACATCCAGCCCTCCTCCACGGCTGGTGGCCACTATCTTTTAGTGCTCATTAGTGCTTAAAATACAATATAATGCCCCCCCACCCTCTCAGGACCCTCGTCCTACCTCCCAAATCCTATATTTTCTAGAATGAAGGTGACCAGCACAACTCAACCTCTTCCACATCTAGCCACTTTCTACTGAATGAAAGCACTCCCGCTCTTGCTTGATATGACTGTAATATCTGTAGGTAAGGCTCAGCCCCTAGTGTTGGATAGTAATGGGGAAGACTTAATGGAAGTGACCTCAAATCCAATTTATTATTCTGATACAGAAAATCTACTGAATGATGACATTATTATAAATCACAATTCAAATGATACAAGCTTGTGCACTGGGTGGTATTGAATATGGAAGATGAACCTAATAATTTTGACAACCTACAATATCCACACCCTTCTTCCTCCACTGGTGGCCAAGAACAGACTAACAGACCAGAATCAGAGCCTGGTTCTACTCCCCAGAAAAATACCTAGGCTTTTTCTGCAAAAATACTGCAGAACCAGCCAAAAGTAGGAACGTAGTTCACATTAAATACCAAGGAGGTTTACCAGACTGTATCTACACAGCCAGAACCTTACTTAAAGACAGCATGCATTTCCTTGCCATGGAACTTTATACATGTATCCACATCCCAGAGGATACACCATTTGATGTAAGCATCTAAAGGGTTGAAAGCCTCAAGCATTTTTGGGCCAAATATCACCAGCTAAAAAGTACCTCATTATGGACACATTTTTATGCCATTCTACTCACAAAGCATGAAGTTAAGACTGCAACCATACTCTTTAAAAATGAAGGGGTAGCCAGCTCCATTGTATCTCATTTTACTACTGTTTAGAAAGTGCTGAGGACAGAGAGGGGGAGGGAAGTCTGACTGTGTATGAAACTCCCTTCCATCGCCAAGTACTCCTCCCACCTCCTGGTTCTTCTATATCCCTTCTCAGATTAATGCATTAGCAGCCATTTGGGCTGTGAAATAGAACTTGTTTTTACAGTGATTGCATGTGTTGCAATCCTTGCAGTTCCACTGTGAGTGGTTCTTACAATGTGAGGTACTATATGGACTGTTTGACCACTACTGTCATCTTCCTTTACACTTGTGCTTCCAAGTGAGGCAAAGGGTCTATTACCAAGCCCAGTATGCTTGTGTTTTTCCTTGTGACTGGATGATCCCATGCCACTATCTTTTTGGTCTCTCCATTGCTCCATTTCCTGATGCTTGCAACACCACTTAGCCACTTGGTTGACGAATAACCAAGAGTAAGACTTTATTTCATTTGATTCCTTTATCATATTGTTGTTATAATTTTTTATTTTACTTTTTCACTTTTTTATTGTTTTTTAATTTTGTTCTATTTTTCACTTTTATTTATGTCATATTTTTACTTTTGGTTTTTTTTATTACACTTTTATTTATTTTTTTTATTTTTGGTTTACATTTTTTTATTTATATTGTATTTTACTTTCTTATTGTTTACTTTATCAATGGGATGCCATCTAGGACCAGCATAGACCAGGCACCAGCTCACTGCCAGGTAGTACACACTTGTTGCTGTCACTGCATAAATCGCACTGCATGAGCAGAGTTCAGGATGGCACAAACACACATACTGTTTCAGGAATAAGGAGGAAGGAACTGCTGCAATTTTAGGGAATAAGAAGACTAAGAATTTCAATTTGAAAACTGCCACAAAAAGATTTTTCTTTTATGGGATGCCAAAAAGGTGTCAACTACTGGGCTAGGCACCGACTCACTGCCAGCTGGCACTTGCTTGCTGCCCACTGCACAGGTCACAATGCAAGGACACAGCTCAGGATGACACACAGGCTGCTTCAGGACTCAGGAGAAGGAGTAGGAGTAGGAAGGAACTTGAACAACATGAGGGAATGAGCAATATATTTTCTTAACTTTTTTAATGAGATGCCACCAAGGTGCCAACCATCGGGGCTAGGTACCAAATCACTGCCAGATGGCACACACCTGCTGCCAACTGCGCAGGTCACACTGCAACAACACAGCTGAGGATCTCACACACACACACACACACACACACACACACTGCTTCAGGACTCAGTGTGAGGAGGAGAAGGAAGTACTGTACTTCAGCAACTTCCAAGAATGTGTAGAAATTTTTTTTTACTTTTTTTAGTGGGATGCCTATTTTTTTTACTTTTTAATGGAATGCCATAAAGGTGCCAACTACCAGGGACTAGGCACCAACTCTCTGCCAGCTGGCACACACACCTGCTGCCCACTGCCCAGGTCACACAACAACAACACAGCTCAGGATGACACACAGACAGGTTGCTTCAGGATTCATGAAGAGGAGGAGGAGAGGGAAAGAACTTCAGCAACTTGATGGAATGCATAGAACATTTTTTAGTTTTCCCTTTTTTAATGGAATGCACCAAGTACCAGGGACCAGGCACTGACTAGCTGACAGTTGGCACATACCTGCTGCTCACTGCCCAGGTCACACTGCAAGAGCAGCACATCTCAGGACAACACACACAAACAGGCTACTTCAGGACTCGAGAGGAGGGAACTGCTACAACTTGAGGAAATGCGAAGACTAAGAGTTTTGATTTGATAACTACCAGGGGCTGGGCACCAGCATGCTGCCAGTTGACACACACTTGCTACACACTGGCCAGGTCACACTACAACAGCATGACTCAGGACCACACACACACTCACACACGCTGCTTCAGGACTGAGGATGAAGGAACTGCTGCAACCTGGGGGAAAGTGATGACAAAGCTTTTCAATTTGACAGCTACTACAAAAAGAAAAATATATATATATATATTGTTTGATGCGATGCCACCAAGATGACAACTACCAGGTGCTGGGCACCAGCATGCTGCCAACTGGCACACACTTGCTGCCCAATACCCAGATCACACTGCAAAAGCACAGCTTAGGACAATGTACACACATGCTGCTTCAGGACTCAGAAAGAAGGAATTGCTGCAACTTGGAGGAACATGAATGAGACTAATTTTCCATTTGAAAACTGCCACAAAAATAAAAAAATATATGTATTTCTTATGGGATGCAACAAGGTGACATCTACCGGGGGCCAGGCACTGGCATGCTGCCAACTGGCACATACTTGCTGCACACTGCCCAGGTCATACTGCAAAAGTATAGATAGGAACAACACACACACACACACACATAGGCTGTGTTAGGACTCAGAAGGAAGGAAGGAACTGCAGCAACTTGGAGGAATGTGAAGAGTTTCAGTTTAACAACTGCCACAAAAAGAAAAACATTGTTCTGTTGAATACCACCAAGGTGACAACTCTCTGTGGAGAGGAACCAGCACACTGCCAGCTGGCACTCACTTGCTGCCCACTAACCTGATCACACTGCAACAGCACAGTTCAGGATGACACACGCGTAGGCTGCTTCAGGACTTAGGAGGAAGGAACTGCTGCTACTTGAGGATATGTGAAGGAGATTAATGTTCCATTTGAAAACTGCCACAAAAAGAAAAACTTGTTTCTTTTTATGGGATGCCACCAAGGTGAGAAATACCAGGATCCAGGCACCAGCACACTGTGAGTTGGCAAACATTTGTGGCACACTGCCCAGGTCACACTGCAACAACATAGCTCAGGACAGCACACACACACACACACACACACACACACACACACACACACACACACACACACACACACACACACTGATTCAGGACTCAGGAGGAAGGAACTACTGCAACTTTGGGGAATGTCAAGACAAAGTTTTGATTTGACAACTGCCACAAAAAGAAAAATATGTTTTTATGGGATGCTACTAAGGTGACAACTACTGGGGGTCAGGCACCAGCATGTTGCCAGCTGATACACATTTGCTGCCCACTGGCCAGATCATACTGCAATAGCACAGCTCAGGACAGCATACACACTGGCTGCTTCATAACTCAGGAGGAAGGAACTGCTGCTGAACCTCCCCCCCCCCACAGTGATGGAAGAGGTCTGGAAGGAGGAGGTGACAGGGGTGAGAA
Source organism: Neoceratodus forsteri (assembly GCA_016271365.2). Taxonomy (NCBI): domain Eukaryota; kingdom Metazoa; phylum Chordata; order Ceratodontiformes; family Ceratodontidae; genus Neoceratodus; species Neoceratodus forsteri. The sequence continues at coordinate 433,305,800 of CM028137.1, read as the reverse complement.
CACAGTTAGAAAAGGGTAGAGGGGGTGAGTAACACATAAGGGTACGTGGAGGAGTTAAGTGTGAATAGAAGAATAGAGGGAAGAGAAGGAAGGTCAGATTCTAGATGGAGGGTGGTGTCTCTGAATGTGTGGAGTCTTGGAAACAAGATGGATGACCTGCAGACACTATTAGCAGACAGGAGAGTGGACATAGCTGCAGTAACCAAGATGTGGTCATCATCGCACCATGACTGGGACCTTGTGATCACTGGATATAGACTATACAGGAGGGACAAGGTAGTCGGGAAGGGAGAGTCAGAGGAAAGGGAGGTGGAGGCATTATGGACTCAATTAAAGTCCAATAGAGGGAGAAAGGTGAGGTTGGGGGTGGTTTACAGACCACTCAATCAGGATGAGGAGAGGGGCAGGGAACTGAGCTCACAAATATTGTAAGTTGCGGGGAAAGGAGATGTGGTAATTGTGGAGGACTTCAACCTGCTCAAGGTGGACTGCAGCATGGCATCCACAACATATGTTAGGAGTCAGGTGATCTTGGAAGGACTGCAGAAACATAGAAACATAGACTTTGCCAGCAGATAAGGACCACTTGGCCCACCTAGTCTGCCCATGTCCCTACCTATTGGATAAGCTGCAGATCCTAGTTAACCAACAGCTTACTTATTCCTACACCCCCACCAGAATTGTCTTATGTCTGTCCCATGCATTCTTGAATTCCTCCACTGTTTTTGACCCCACAGTCTCCTCAGGAAGGCCGTTCCATTGCATCTACCACATTCTCTGTGAAAAAATACTTCCTCACATTGCCCCTGAGCTGTCCCCCCAGATCATCAAATTGTGCTCCCTTGTTCTTACGCATCTCTTTTTCTGAAAGATGCTACCCTCATGGACTTTGTTGAATCTCTTGAGGTACTTAAAAGTTTCTATCATGTCCCCCCTTTCCCGCCTTTCCTCGAGGGCATACATATTAAGCTCCTTTAGTCTCTCTTCGTATGGCTTCTGCTGCAGAACCTGTATCAATTAATGGCTTCTTCTGGACTGCCTCCATCCTATGTCCTTGCAGAGATGGGGTCTCCAGAACTGCATGCAGTACTCCAGATGGGGTCTCACCAACTGTCTGTATGGAGAGATAACAACTTCCTGTTTTCTACTGGTGATGCCTCTCCCTATACCTCCCAATATCCTCCCAGCCCTCCATACTGCCTTCTGACATTGCTTGCTTACCTTTATGTCATCTGATATGACTATCTCCAGGTCCCTTTCCATTTTTGTTATTGTTAATACTTCCCCTTCCCATTGTGTACCCTCCCCCTGGGTTTTTGTTTCCCAGGTGCATTACTTTGCACTTCTTTGCATTGAATAAAAGTTGCCATACTTTTGACCATTCCTCCAACATTGCCAAGTCCCTTCTCATCCTTTCCATCCCCCTTGTGTATCAACATTGTTGCAGATTTTTGTGTCATCTGCAAAGAGGCATACTTTTCTTTCCAGTCCCTCCATAATGTCACTTATAAAAACATTAAAAAGGGCTGGACCCAGTACCGAACCCTGTGGTACCCTGCTAATAACCCCTCTTTCTTCGGAGTAGACTACATTTACTATTACCCTCTGTGTACTGTTGTCCAACCAATTTTTTACCCAGGCTACCACCCTAGGGCCCACTCCCAGGCTGGCTAATTTGTTTATTAATCTTTTGTGTGGGACTGTGTCAAATGCCTTGCTAAAGTCTAGGTAGGCCATGTCCACTGTCCCTCCCTGGTCTACTACTTTGGTCACCCAGTCAAAGAAATCTATTAGATTCATCTGACATGACCTTCCCACTGTGAATCCATGCTGTCTTGGGTCCTATGCCCTACTGACCTTTAGGTACTCAACAATTCTTTCTTTCAGAAGTAACTTCATCATTTTTTCTACTACTGAGTTCAAGCTAACAGGCCTGTAGTTTCCTGCCTCTGCTTTGCTCCCACTTTTGTGAAGGGGAATCACATCCACCCTCTTCCAGTCCTTAGGTACCACACCATCCTCCCATGATTTGTTAAAAAAGGATAGTCAATGGTGTCACTAGTTCTCCCCTTAGTTGTTTTAGAATTCTGAGGTAAATCCTGTCAGGCCCCATTGCCTTGTCCACCTTCAGTTTTAAGAGTTCTTTCAGAACCCTTTCTTCTGTGAAAGGACTGGAATCGACCCCCATATATAGAGTGCTTCTATTGATTGGATTAGGCACACCACCTCCTTTTCTTTTGTGAATACTGAGCAGAAGAATTTGTTCAGTATCCTTGCTTTTTTCACTGTCACTCTCTGCCCACCCTTTTATTAAGCCTCACTATCCTGCCCTTGGTCTTTCTTTGCTCCCTAATGTACCTATAAATGGTTTTATCCACCTTCTTAAATGAGTTGGCTATCTTTTCCTCAGTTTGGGCCATTGCTATTCTGATTGCCTTCCCTGCTTCCTTCTGCTTTAACTTGTACAGGTCCCTGTCCTGATCCTTCTGTGTTTCCTTATACTTCCTGAATGCTATCTTTTTCTCCCTAACCTTCCCCACTACCTCTTGTCAGAACCATAGTGCTTTTTTCTTTCATTTTGATTTGTTTATTTGCTTTACAGAAAGGCTTGTTGCCTCTGTGATGGGAGAATACAGGGAAGCAGAGAAAGAGTGGTACAAAGGAGGGTGAGGAAGGGGCATAGCACATTCCTCAGTGGGACGAGGGGTCCCTTGTCCCTGGGGGAAACACGGAGATGGACCCAGGTGCCATAGGGGGATGGGAAGTGGCTGGGGAGACAGGTCAGTGAGAAGAAAGAGATGGGGGCAGGGGGAAGGGGGTCCTTTGTTCCTGGGGGTAATACGGGGATGGACCCAAGTGCCATAGTGGGAAGGAAAGTGGCTAGGAAGAAAAGGTAGGGGTGGCCCTTGTTCCTGGGGGTAACATGGGGAAGGACCAGAGTGCCTTAGCAGGAAGTGAAGTGGCTGGGGAGGTCAGGTCAGAGAGGAAAAAGAGCTGGAACAGAAGTGACAGGATGGCAATTGGCACACAGGTGGAGGGAGAAGAAGGAAAAGCTGACAGAGGTAGGAGGGATGGGGAAGTAACTGGGATAGGGAGTAGGCCTAGGGAAAAGGCAGTGGTAATAGTGTTCATCTTGGGCACTCTATGATTAGGGTGATCAAGTTGGGGGTGTGGGGGGAGGGTTCTATGTCATAAGGGCGATCTCCAAAAGGCAATCAACCTTATGGCGAGTGTACATCGCTGAAATTCAATTTTGGCGATGTACAACCCCAGCAAAAGGGAAAACGGTGCAAGGAGTAGTGAATTTTTACTTTTATGCAGGGGGTTATGCTCTTGCATTCCTCCTCTGGGGGTTTCACCCCCCACACACCCCCACTTTAGGATTCTCAACTCCAGGGGGGTGCATGTCGGGGGGGTGAAAATATTATAACAACAAAAAAAAAATAACACTACTCGGGCCAGGCGCAAAAAAGATACCTGAGCCCGGACCCGAACCCTGCATCCCATCCACCCCAGGCCAGCACCCACTCCAACACACCACGGAGCCAGCTCGGTGGCTGACCACAGCACCACCCCTCACAAACCCTCCTGTCCCTTCTTCAGCGTGCTCGCTTCCCCCCCACACGCGTGTAGGTGAAGCAACATCCCGTCACCATTCACGAACCCTCCCCATCCAGCTGCCCTCCCTACTCCCTCACCATCTGGGTATGCACCACAAGTGGGTCCCCATTTTGGTAGGCACCCACTTGCGATGTGCCCAGATCACAGGATACCTGGGGGAGAGGAGACATCCTGTGGCATTAGGATCAAGCGTATATCTGGCTTGATGGTGCACAAAGCCAAGCATCTTGTCTATGCTCAGGTGAAAGAGTGTGGTGGAACCACTGATATATTAGTGCACCTGGGTACAAATGATACAGAGGGAAACAGTGTGCTGTATATTCAGGCTAGGTTCCGGGAGCTAGCCAGGGTCTGTCAGGCCATTGGGTGCTCAGTCTCCTTCTCAGAGATCCTACCAGTACCTAGGGCCAGTGTGAGGAATAAGCAAAAAATAAGAGATGTAAATGAATGGCTTAGTGAATAGTGTGAGGCCAGGGGGCAGGGGTGAGTGGGGGACAGGGGTGCAACCTGGGAGGACAAGGAACTGTATGCAAGGGACAGGTTTCACCTTAACTTGGGGGGAAAGAAGTTTTGAAGCATAGATTGATAGGATTCATCCATTCTAGGTGGGGTTTAAACTTGTGAGAGGGGGAGGGTTGGAGATCCCTGGCAGGCACAGCCAGGATGGCACTGGCATTCTCCCACATGTGGGGGGAAGGGTGCACAGACCAGGAGCACCTGCTAGTGCACAAGGGGGCCCTTGCAGGCAGTGACCTGGGAGCCCTCAGGGTGGGAAAAGGGGCCATAAGGGGACGTGATGGAGGGTGGTCCTAATAATGCCAGGAGCATGGGGAACAAGATGCCTGAGCTTCAGCTGCTGCTACTGGAGGGTGGAGTGGATGTGGCGGTTGTCACTGAAACTTGGGCCACTCCCAAGTATGACTAGGACTTAAACCTAATAGGATACATCACATTCAGAAAGGAAAGGATGGTGGGCAGGGGAAGGGCTGTAGCATTTATCATTAAGGATGGCATAGGGATAAGCAAGGGAGAGGAAACGAGGCGTCAGGTGGAGGCTTTATGGGTCACCCTCCAGGCTCCTGGGGGCAAGTGGGTGAAGTTGGGAGTGGTATATAGACCACCCTGGCAGGGGGACGACCTGGAGGAAGGCCTGGTGGTGAACCTCAGGGACCACCGTGGTAAGGGGGAGGGAAGAACTGTGGTGCTGGGGGATCTGAATATGCCAGGAGCAGACTGGGGAACTGTGGCATCCTCATCGGCCAGGGAGCAGCATCTGCTGGACATCTTCCAGGATGCATTTCTTGCCCAGCAGGTAACTGACCCAATGAGGGAGGGTCACATCCTGGATGTTATCCTGTCAGATGATGAGCTCATCAGGGACCTAGTAGTTGGGGACCCACTGACGGGAAGTGATCATGCCACTGTCTGGCTATCCCTGGACCTGGAGGGGTTAGATCACATAAAAACAATGGTAGCTGACTTTAGAGGTACAAACTTCGGGGGTATGGAGCAGATCCTTAGTGGCTACCTAGATGGGATCAGGCTTAGTATGGACACTGAGAGCCTTTGGGTAGTTATTTAAAAGGGGCTTCTGGGAGCTATCAAGTCCTGTACAAAGAAGCAATGCAAATGGAGTAAGGCCAGGATGCCAAGCTGGTGGAACTGGGAGGTCCAGGATGCAGTGAGGGAAAAGAAGGCTGCTTACAGCCAATACAGGTGTTCTCAGGGGGGTTATAGACAAGGGGGAGTATGATATGATAGCCAGGAGGGTCACCAGGGTGGTGAGGTCAGCTAAGGTGGGGCCGGAGCGGAGGTTGGCTAAGGGGATTAGAAGGGTTGAAAAAGGTTCTTCAGGTATATCGAGAAAGAAGAAAAGGGAAGAGGCAGATTAATAGGCTGAGGTCAGGGAATGAGTGGGCAGAGGAGGCAGGGGAGCAGGTGAAGGTACTAAATGACTATTTTGCCTCAGTCTTCACTAGGGAGGATGGGGGTAGCACTGCATGGGGGGGCAAGGGGGACAGGCAGATGTGGGGGCATGGATGTTGAAATCCCCATTGGGAGGGTGTGGGAAGCCCTCAAGGCCCTGATGGAGAGGAAGGCACTGGGCCTAGACGTGATCCATCACAGGGTGCTTAAGAAATTGGCTGATACCCTGGCCGCACCTCTGGTGGACCTCTATTACTCATCCCTTCAGTCAGGTTGGGTGCCTCATAACTGGAGGATGGCCCATATCATGCCTATATACAAAGGTAGCTCACGAGAGGAGCCAGGAAATTACAGGCCGGTAAGTTCAACGTCATTGGTGGGCAAAGTGATGGAGGTCATCTTAAAAGAGAGGTTGGAGGGGTTTCTGAAGGCATGGGGCCACCTAGTTGATCACCAGCATGGCTTTGTTAAGGGCAGATCATGTCAGACCAACCTGGTAGAGTTCTACAAATGAATGACGAGAGCACTGGATCAGGGCAGGTCAGTGAATGTCCTCTTTCTAGAATTCAGCAGGGCGTTTGACTCGGTGCCACATCCTGGGCTGCTGGATAAGCTGGAGGAAATGGGGGTGGGGGCACAGATGGTCAGGTGGATAGAAAACTGGCTAGCAGGTCATGTTCAGAACATGATGGTTGGGGGGAGGTCTCATCTCCCAGGAGAGTCATTAGCGGGGTCCCACAGGGATCGGTGCTGGGCCCACTCCTGTTTAACGCTTGTATCTCAGACATCAGAAGCAGTATCAGGAGCAAGATGAGCTTCTTTGCAGATGACTCAAAGCTGGGGGGAGTGGTGGCTGGGGAGGAGGGGAGGTTGGCACTCCAGGAGGACCTAGAAACTCTGGAGTTGTGGTCACTCACCTAGAAACTAAAGTTTAACACTGGGAAATGCAAGGTTCTAAACCTGGGGGCCAGAAACCCAGCTCATGTGTACACATTTGGAGGGGAGACACTACAGGTGTCGAGGGGGGAGAAGGACCTTGGGGTAGTGGTGGATGCCAAAATGAACAATTCAGAGTGGTGCAGAAGGGCTGAGGCCCAAGTGAATAAAATGCAGGGGTGCATAGCCAGGGGGATAACCCTGAGGAGCAGAGAGGTGCTCCTTCTGCTGTGTAATTGTCTGGTTAGACCACACCTTGAATACTGCATGCAGTTTTGGCATCCTTACTTAAAGAGGGATATTGTTCTTCTGGAGAGGGTCCAGAGGTGGGCGACCAGGATGATACAGGGTCTGGGGGAAAATCCCTATGGGGAGAGACTTGAGGAGCTCAACCTGTACTCTCTGGAGGAGAGGAGGGACAGAGGTGACATGATCGAGGTCTTCAAATATCTCAGGGGAATTAATAGGGATAGCCAAGATAGGGTGCTTCAGCTGAGGGAGGTGGGGACCACCCGGGGCACCCAATGAGGTTGGTCGGTGGGAGACTAAGGGGACAGACAAGGAGATGCTATTTCACTGAGAGGGTGGTGGAAACTTGGAATGCACTGCCCATGAGGCTGGTGACTGTTGCAACTGTGGAGGGGTTCAAGAGAGGCTGGAATAGGTATAGGAGGAGGGTGCATCTCAGAACCCCGTCAAGGGATGGGGGTGCGGACCGTGTGGGAAGGGTGGGGATGCCGTAACAGTGCCCTGTACGGACACTGATCCTCGAGCAGAATCGATAGAGCACAGGGCCTACTCTGCTGGTTTCTTACTATATTAGCTTTGATGTTTCACTATTGTTCCTCCACCCCTTCTTCTTGCCTGTTTGCTTTTGTTTTTCTGAGGCACTCTCTCATTTTGACAAAGTCAGCCCTCCTAAAGTTCAGTTGCCTCACTTTTGTATAGGTTGACTCTAATACTGTGTTTATAATGAACCACACTGTTTGGTGGTACTTGTTCCCATATGGCTACCTACTTCTAGATATGAGATCCTGTCTCCACCCCCACTTGAGATTACCAGGTCTAAGCTTGCTCCCTCCCAAGTCTGTTCCAACTCTAGCTGTCTGAGGCAATTCCCCTGTTGGGCATCAAAAATGCAGAGTGGGTTCCTGACTCAGGGTGTCACAGAACCAACAAGAGCTGAGTCAATTCTTGATCTGGTGCTCACAAATGAGGAGCATGTAGAGGAATAGAGGAAATAATGGTCAGGGAGCCAGTGGGTGGAAGTGACCTTTGCACACTGTGGTTCCTGTTGGATATGGGCAGGGAAAGCATCCTGACTAAGACCAAAATCTTGGATTTCAGGAGGGCAGACTTCAGGAAAATGGGCAAAGTGCCAAGGACCCACCTGGAGAGCATTAGAGCAGATCAGATATGGGGGTGGACAAAATGTGTTCCATCATTAAGGAAGGAATACTGATTGCCACAGATGAGTGTGTTAGGCTCAGGATGGAAAAATACAAGGGCTAAAGCACCCAGCTGGTTCAGTTCTGGGGTTGCCCAGGCAGTAAGGGAAAAGAAATTGTCCTTTAGAAAATTCAAGAAGACCAAGAGAGAGGTGGATTGGGAAAATTACCTAAGGTTGGCTAGTGAGGCAAGTAAGAAAGTCTGGTGAGCAAAGGCACAGGAGCTGCAGATAGCTTAAGGAATTAAGAATGGGAAAAGGCTTTCTTTCTCTATGTAAGTGAGAAAAGGGACAAGAAGGAAGGGATTGTTAGGGTTAAGAAAGGGGAGGAATGGGTGGAGGATAATAGGGGAAAAGCAGAGATACTAAATGAATACTTTTGCTCTGTCTTCACCAGGAAGAAGAATGGACCAGTGCCTTCAGGAGGAAAAAGAGGAGCAGGGGAGGAGGGGAACACATATGTAGTGCTAGAGGAGGATAGGGTGAGGGAGGTGCTGCTGGCATTGAAGGTGGACAAATCACCATGCCCGGACAGAGTACATCCAAGGGTACTAAAGGAACTGGCTGAGGAACTGGCAGGACCACTGGCAGACCTATTTAATAGTTCACTAGAGTCAGGCATGGTACCGCAGGACTGGAGAACAGCACATGTAGTGCCCCTCCACAAAAGTGGTCCCAAGGATTACCCAGGGAATTACAGACCAATCAGTCTGACCTCCATTGTGGGCAAGCTCATGAAGACCATGCTAAAGGAAAGGTTGTTGGAATATCTAGAGGAGCGTGGTCCCTAGGATGCGAGGCAGCATGGGTTCATGGCGGGGGGGGGGAGATTGTGTCAAACGAATTTGATTAACTTCTTCGACTCTGTCACTAAGACAGTAAACAGGGGCCAATCCTCTATCTTGATTTCAGCAAGGCCTTTGACTCTATGCCTAATAAAAGGTTGATCAGGAAGTAGGCGCATTTCGGGGTTGTGGAAAAGATGGCCAGATGGGTGGAAAACTGGCTAAGGGACAGAACCCAGAGGGTGGTTGTGGGGGAAGTGTTATCTGACACCAGAGAGGTAACCAGTGGGATTCCGCTGGGCTCACTGCTTGGGGCTGGTGTTGTTCAGTGTCTTCATCAATGATACTGGGGATGGCATTGAGAGCAAAATGTGCCTATTCATGGATGACATCAAGCTCTGCGGGAGAATGGACACAACTGAAGGGATGCAGAACCTACAGGAAGATGTGGAAAAGCTGGAGAGGTGATCCAAGGTCTGGCAGCTTGGCTTCAATGCCAAGAAATGCAAAATTATGCATATTGGAGACAAGAATCCCAGGACAGAGTACTACCTGGGTGGAATCGAATATCTGCATCAGAGGAGGAGAAGGACCTGGGAATGATAATATCTAGTGACCTGAAGCACTCCGTGCAGTGCAAGAAAGCAGCAGCAAAGGCAAACAAGATGCTGGGATACATATCTAGGAGGATCAGCAGTAGGAGAGATGAGGTTATACTGCCCTTGTACAGGCCTCTAGTAAGGCCTCATCTAGAGTATGGGGTTCAGTACTGGTGCCCACACCTCAAAAAGGACATTGACCTGCTGGAGAAGGTTTAGAGTAGGGCTTCAAAGATGATAGCTGGTCAGCAGGTTAAGGCATATGAGGAGAGGCTGAGAGAGGGGACATGATTGGGACCTTCAAGTACTTGAAAGGGATAAATAAGGTTGATAAGGAGAGTCTCTTTAAGCTGTGTGGCAACCATACCACGAGGGGGCACAGTCTTAAGTTGGAGGGTGGGAGATTTAGGAGGGAGGTCAGGAAGCACTTCTTCACAGAGAGGGTGGTAGACAGTTGGACTTCACTACAGGAAGAGGTGATCTCATTAAAGACAGTGGGCAGCTTTAAGAGGGGCTGGGATAGGCATGGGGAAGGTAAGGATCATGGGTAGGGAGGATGGGAGGTGTGGGGAGGGAGGGCAAGGTCAGTAGCTTAAGCTGTGTACCCTGCAATACGAGCAGACTAGATTGACCATATGGCCTTTTTCTGCTGGCTTCTTTGTAAGTTCGTATGTTCGTAACTTATGAGAATGTGAAAAAGACTAAATTTCTATTTGATAACAACCACAAAGATGAAAATATATATATATATATTTTTTGTATGGGATGCCAGCAAGGTGCCAGCTACAGTGGCCAGGCACTATCATCATGCCAGTTGGCACGCACTTTACTTAAAAAATATTCCTCCCTTCCTGCTTCCAAAAAATAAAAACAAGGTTACATTAGGCTTCTGCTAGCCCCATCAGCCCACTCAAAGATTCAAGCACACTCTCTCCTTCTCCAGTCACCTAGAGAGTGCAACCTTTTTTTCCATCTCAGGCAAGCCTGTGGTCCCACAGGCCTGCTGCAAGCCTGCACCCTGCTGGTGCTCAGTCTACCTTTTACTTTTTTTCCTTCCTTTTCCTATCCCCTTCAACAGCACTCATTGATGTAACTTGAAGTTTTGCAGTTTTTGCAAATTCCTAACTAACTAATCTCAGAAGTAAATCTCACAGCCCTGACTCCGCTACCTAACAGCTTGACAAGAAGTGAGCGAATGAGCTTCCTTTATCAGAAATGTGATTTGCACTCTGTTAACTTAGTCAGGCAGCTTCAAAATGAGATTGGAGCATGACATCATCACTGACTGAGACTGGAGCCCTGACAAGCTGACAGTCTTATGCTGGCAGTGCAAATTGTAGTTGGCAGTTTGACTAGTTTGCCGGATGCATTCCATTCGGACCTGAGCAAACCAGTCAAACCCAAAGTCCATCGAGTTCAGCAGAAAATTTGGCATGGTCCACAAGAATCAAACACCAGAAGTTTGAGGTATTTGATTCTTGTGTAGAACAGAACTTACAGCACTACTGCCCACATTACTAGTGTTACCACACAAAAAAATGTGTGTGTACAGCCCTTTAATCAGCCCCCTTTGCATTTTTCCTGGATCTGGGAACACCTTCACCAGTCTGACCACTCATGATGCAGTGGGTGGAATGGAGATTATTGCATCATGAGTGGCTGCACCAGTAAGGGGTGTTCCTAATCCTCAAAAAGTAAGTAATAAGAGTATATCAAGGATTTGAAACAAAACTATGTTTGGTATAATTACACCATTAGCATGTATTTAAGTTCAGCTAAGAAAGGCAGTAGGTAAAACAACATAGTAACATAGACACATAGACAATGATGGCAGGAAAAAAATCAAAGATCCTTCCAGTATGTAAAAGTTCTCAATTTTGCATTGGAGCCCACTGTTCCACCAGGGTCCTAGCCCTCCCCATATCCCTAAGAATATTCCTACAGCACCTGGTATTCCCAGGCAGTCTCTTGTCTAAGTACTAACCATGTCTGACCCTGCTTAGCTTCTGAGATCAGATGAGGTAGGATGCATTCAGGTTAGTAAAAAAACATGTTTAAGTTCTGTAACCAGGATTTGAACCACTGATCTTTTACCTGCTATGAGAACACAAATTCAGTATGCACAGAGCTGCAAATCTAGCAAAAAACAGCAAAATCAATGAATTTTACAGAAGGTAAGCCATCATAAACTAAAAATAATATGATGCAAAAATGGTTGACAGTGTCCATTTAAAACAAGATGGGTCCTGATATTCAAAAGATTTGTGCTGCACCCATTTAGTGCCTGTTTCCTATATTTAGAGGATAGCACTGCACTTTTAATTAGCTCTAGTGGTAGATCACAAAGGTAATATATGCAACAGCTAAACAGGGGGGCACTGACTTGCATATTATGTGCAGTGCAATCTTCAAAGATTTAGTGCTGTGCTAATGGAATAGTGCAGTAGAATAGTCCAGAGCAAATACCAACTATAAAAAGCAGGTCTAGAATGGGAACAAAACCCCAGAAGTGGGGAGAGGCACAACAGACCACACACACACACACACACACACATACACACACACACACACACACACTCATACACTGCTGACAACAAAGTGGCTCACATTGTGTATCTGATGCAGCTGGTCATGCAGGATGATGAGAGAGACAATGTCCCCTCTGGACCCCAGCGCAGGCCTTGGAGTGCTATGCTGCAAACAGTACCATCCATGAGTCACATTTGAAGTCCTCAGTGATGAACAAATCATGGGCTGGTACAGGCTAATGAACATGTTTTTGTTTAAGCTGCTGCATGACCAGCTCTGGACAGATACTCAGTGCAGGTATGTAATGACCGTAAAGTTCAATGTGATAGCAGCACTGTGTTTCCTGGCCACTGGAATATCCTAGACACACGTTGGGGGACACCACTGCTATCTCACCATCTGCCACCTTGTGATGGTTAAGCCAGTTCCTAGATGCCCTGCTGGTTCATGCTGGGTAGTTCATCCTATTCCCCACCATGCCATCAGAGTGAACAGCAACCATGCAGCAATTATATCAAGTTGCACAACTACCAACCATAGTTGGTTCTATTGTCTGCACCTACAAAGCTATCTAGGCACCCATCAGTGATGGAGTGGAGGCATATGTGAATAGAAAGGGGTACCGCTCCATCAGCTGTCAAGTGGTATGTGATGTAACGGGGTACTACATCAAGTTTCCTGGCATGATTCCCCTGCAGTGCCTACATCACCTTCATCATAATCTAGCACAACTCCATCCTCTGCCAGAGGTTCAAGGGTGGGGACATTCCTAGTGGGCACCTCGTTGGTGAGTATATTCCAAAGGTCTGATCCCCCCTCATGTTGCAGATGATGTCACTAACCCACGCCCTTTATCTCACAGGATAGTTTATATCCCCTGTGTCCCTGGCTCCTTACATCTCTCCTATGACCCGCATCCATTGCAGAGGACAGGTACAACATGGCACACATTGTTACATGTTACATCATTGAGTGTGTCTTTGGTAAGCTCAAGGTGCAGTTCATGTGCCTTGACCATTTTGATGGTGCCCCACAATATACCCCTCATAAGGTCTGTGCCATATTCCTTGCCTGTTGTATAATACACAACATGACACTCAACTGTGCAACATGTTTACCAGCCTAACAAGAACACCCTTCAGCAGATGCGGAGTCAGAGGAACAGGAGATGCAGTAGCAGTTCGACATGCATGACCACATGATGGCAAGGAGGTCACGGGAGTACAGAGCCAACTTCATCACAGATCTCTTCAGACCCAAATGGTGAGTACTGACCACATAGAAAAATATATAATGATGTCAATAACATTATTAATCAAAAAATAACAAAAATGCAGGGGTAGAAATTAAATGTTGTGGCAATAGACATCACGGCTAGTGACATGGAAAATCTACTAGACCCACAGACTTTTCCACTGGCCCAGCTAGTGTACTTACTGAAATGTTACCTTCTCCAGTACAAGCCCACAGGGCTAGTTAAAGGAAAATTTTACTAGCCTGATACAAAATCTACCAACATTTGGCTAGTGGGCCACTGCCGATATAGAGCCCTATAATAGTCATTAAAAAATAACTAAAATAAAAAATCATCTAGGCAGGAGAGGTTAAAGGGGGAGAAACTAAATCAATTCATCCCAGCAGGGGGGTGGGGGGGACAGAAATTAAATCAAGCCATCCAGTTAGGTGGGTAAATGGTGAGAAATTAAATCATGCCAACCTGGGGGGTTTAAAAGGTGAGACATTAAATCAGGTCACCCTGGTGAAGGGGGGGAATGGATTAAAGGGGGAGAATATAAATCAAGCCAACCTGGCAGACAGGTGTAAAGGGGAGGAATAAAATCAAGCCATCTTGGCAGGGGGCAGGTTAAAGGGGGAGAACATGAATTAAGCTATCCCATTGAGGGGTTAACGAGTGAGAAATTAAATCAAGCCATTTCAGTTTGGGGAGAGGGCAAGAAATTAAATAAGGCCATCACAGGGGATTCTGAAGTAAAGGGGAGAATTATATTAAGCCATGCTGGCGGGGGGGATGGGTTCTGTGACATGAGGGCATGAGGCTTCAAATGGTGCATGGGTCTGGTGATTCAATATGCACACTAGACACGTTCTGTGCTATGTCTCTTCTTTTTCAGTGGATAGCAGCTTCTTCTTGTTTCAGCAGTTCAGTGTAACAAAGCCCAGCAGACAGAAGAAGGAACAATCTGCCTAGGTGGTTGTGACCATGGTGCTGCAGACCAGCTGAGGGCCAAGTACACAGAGAAAGGTCAAGCCTGGTTAAACACATGTCTGGTGGAGACCATGGTGCCTAAAGTGAACCCAGCACCTGGAAAATGAAAATGGTCTGCAAAAGAGTTGTCAGTCCTCTCCCCCCTCCCGAGTAGGGTAGCCACAAACGGGGAAAACACCAGCCTGTGTGGTAGGCAACGGCACCTGCCCCCATGCCCACTGCAGGGTCTATCCTGCCTGGCCTTCTATTGTCCTCCACCCGAGCTGTCACCCACGAGCCAGAGAGTGACTGTATAGAGCACCCAAGAGGAGGGGTGACCCCACCCCAGAGTGGATAAGCTGGGGGTGCTGGCTGTGTGGGCTGAGAGAGAGGAGAGAGGAGGCTCAGGTAGGAAGACTTCAGGCAGGGCAGGAACAGGCAGTATGCTTGAGAGAGGCTCAGCAGACCGCAACTGGAGAGAAAAAAATTTGTAAAAAAAAAAAAAAAAAAAGAGTGGCAACTGGGGTTTAATGCAAAGAAGTGCAAGATCATGCACATAGGGAAGAGAAACCCTGACGCCACCTATAGCCTGGAAGGGGAGTTGCTGGTGATCACAAGGGAAGAAAGAGACTTTGGCATCATCATCACCGATGACCTGAAATCATCCAAGAAGACTACTAATGCAGTAGGTAAGGCTAGGGAGATGTTGGGGTGTATTAGTATGGGTATCACAAGTTGGAAAAGGGAGGTAATAATCCCTCTTTACTAGACACTGGTTAGGCCCCATCTGTAGTACTGCGTGCAGTACTGGAGGCCACACCTTCACAAGGACAGTAGCCATATTGAGGCAGTCCAGAGAAGGGAAACCAAAATGGTGCAGGGACTGCATCAGAAAACGTATGAGGATAGATTAACGGAGCTCAATATGTATACCCTAGAACAAAGGAGGGAGAGAGGTGATATGATTGAAACAGTCAAACACCTTAAGGGCATTAACAAGGGGAAAGAGTCTAACATGTTTCAATATAAGAAAAATAGCAGGATAAGAGGACACAGCATGAGATTAGAGGGAGGCCAAATAAGGGGTAATGTGAGGAAGTTCTTTTTCACAGAAAGGGTGGTGGATGCATGGAACAGCATAACTCAAAAAGTGGTGGATATGAATACAGTGCAGGGCTTCAAACAGGCCTGGGATAGGCATACAGGAGCAATACAGATGAGTATGAATAGATAGCCATTGACAGAGCAAAGGCCGATGGCACATTCATAAGCAGAAAAAGAAATAGGCAGACTGGATGGGCCTTGCGGTCCTTATCTGCCATCAACTTCTATGTTTCTATGTTTCTAAACCTGAAAGCAAGCAAAATGATATGCTTATTTATCAGTCGCTCATTTTGGTTTGCTCTTTTGACATGATACCCCTTCCAACAAAGTCTGATTGTTTTGCAATTACATGTCAGTGCAGGCATTATTACCTCAGTAGTTACTGTATGTATGCTTCCATTGGCCTATCAGGAATGCTGTCAGCCACATGCCAAGTATGATACAGTGGTCCTGCAATGTGCACATTATTACGTAGAATGGTGTCCTACAATCATAGAAATTGACTGCAGATGAGGACCAATAGTGTTGTACAGTGGGTCCATTCTCTGTACTTACTGTAAAAGTTGCATACCCTACTTGATATCTGGCTTTACCGTCTCTTTCCTGTCACTACTGTTCTCCTTTGCCAGTCCCATGCTTTATTAAATTCCCCCACTGTGTTGTCCCTCACTTCCTCAACTAAGAGTTAGTTCATTCTAGGCATCAATCACCCTTTCCCTGAAGAAATACTTCCTGATGTTACCCCTGAGACTACCCCCTTCCAAACTCATGTCATGCCCCCCTTCATGAACATGTACCGTATGAAGATGCTTTCCTCTGATACACTATTTATGACCATTAGATACTGGCAGGTTTCTATTATGTCTCCTCTGTCTCTTCTCTCTTCCACGGTATACATAGGGAGGTTTCTCAGTCTCTTTTGTTATGAATTTTGTTTTAATCCCTTCACCATCCTTGTTGACCCTACTGGAACTACTTCCACACTGTCTAACTCCTTACAGAGATGTAGCCTCCAGAACTGGACTTATTAGGAGATGTGGCCTCCAGAACTAGACACAGTACTCCAAATGAGGCATCACAAATGATCTGTACAGTGGCATCACCACCTCTTTTCTTCTGTTGGCGATACTGATCCCTATGCATCCCATCATCCCACTGGCTCTCCCTGCTGACTTGCAATATGGTTTAGTTGCTGTTAGGTCATCAGGTGTGACTATCCGCAAATCTCTTTTCTGCTTGATGACCATCAGTATCACCCCATCATGTAATCCTCCTCCTCTGTCTTGCACCCCAATTTCATGATATAGCACTTTTTTGCATGGAATCCCAGATGCAGCACTGTCCACCATCACTCCAGTTTACCTAGGTCCCTCTCATTTGTCCCCCATTCATGGAGTGTGCACCTGCTTCCAGATATTACTGCCATCTTCAAAGAGGCACACCTTCCCTTTCAGCTCCCTCCTCAAAAGGTCACTTAAGAAGCCATGAAATACAACTGGCTCCAGAAGAGATCATTGTGGCACCCCGTTGCTCCCCCTACTTTCATTAGATAGACCTCCATTTACCACCACCCTCTGTTAACTATCACTCAACCAGTTCCTAACCCCGTTTACCCTCTCATGACCCACTCCCTGGCTGCCCAGCTTGTTCAGCGCTCTTCTATGTGCAGTGGCATTCAAGGCCTTACTGAAATCAAGGTAGGCATTATCCACCACTTCTTCTCCCCCCCCCATCCACTTCCCTTTTCACCTAGTCAAACATATCAATTATATTTGTCTGACATGTACTGCCTGCTGTGAATCCATACTCTGTCAGGTCTGGTGCTCTGCTGATTTCTAGGTGTTGAACAATCCTTTCCTTAAGCAGTAAAATCTCTAAGAGATTTTCTGCAGTATTGAGGTTCTGCTGATTGGTTTCCAATTTCAAGCCTCCTCACTACCCCACTTTTGTTAAGAGGGACTACGTCTTCCCTCCTCTCATCCTCTGTAAACACTCCCATAATGACACATTAATTCAAGATCCATTGGTTGTGTTGGTCACTTGCAAGCCATGTAATTGCATGTGGGCAGCGAGAGCTGTCTGCTGTCATGAGTGTGACTCACTACAGAGCTTTGCATGTTTGAATTAATCAGCAGGCTGGCATGAAATTAGAATTAATGCACCTGTTGCTATGATGACAGGCCAAGAGCAGCTTGACTCACATTTGCTCCCACTCCGGTTTCACACAGCTCTTCCCAGAATGGCATAATAGAATGCCTGTCATCCCAATTTACCAGTGTCATCAACCTGTCCACCGGCGTTCCCTCCTGATCCTTGTAGAAGATGTCTGAATTGTAGTTGCTGGTCAACCCATTGAAGTGTTATGATGTATGGGCTGGCAGTATAGCCTAGAGGTTAGAGTAATGAGCTGTGAGCGAGCTTGGTACATTCAGCAGACCAGACCGTGGTTTGAGTCTCACAACATCCACTTGCATACTGTGTAACTCTGAGCAAGTCAATTAATTGCCCAGTGCTCCCAGGTCACCTGGAAAACAGGCACTTGTGCCTAGTGGGCCTTACCCGGCTACCAACGACTAAAAAAAAAAGCATTTGCCAATGCAGAATGTTGTCTCACTGGCATTGGTGCAGGAGTTAAATATGCATAGTAGGAATGGCAGTGAAGTATTGAACTGATGCCAACCTCACCCCCATCCTGCAGATAGTGACAGGCATTGGAGTGTGCTTGTGGGTCATCAGCTGTAACACTCATGCTATTTCACCTCACCCTATCCTGCAGACACTGACAAGTGTTGTGGTGTGCTTTGGGGTCTTTGGGCCTTATACTTACCCCATTCCATAAGGGAATATGCAGAGATGGGTGCAGTATAGGAGAATGGGGTGAACTATGAGGCCGAAATCTGCAAGGTACACCTCGATGCCTGTCACTTGCTGCAGGTTAGGGGGTGGGGGTAGAATGGCATGAGCATTACAGCCAATGTTCCCAAGTCACACCCCTGTTGCCTGTCAATCTGTACAAGGTGGGGTGTTACAGTTGGAAGCCCTAACACCGTAGGAGTTTGTTGGTATTTTCACTCCAAATTTTCAGCATGGGCTTTTTGTGACCTCACCTCATGAAGAGCGGCACTATCAGTTTGTTAGCCAAAAGATGATTTTGCACAGTGACTGTGCCATTTGGTGCCACAGCTAAAATGACAACTATATTGTTCATGATGAGGTGTAAAAAAAATGGCAACTTTGAAAATCTAGAGTGAAAATATGAAAAATCGGTGAAGTCATGAGCATGCATAGAAACTGCACAACTCACATCCGTAACCCAATTATTTTTGGGATTTTTTTAACCACATTTTCAGCATAGGCATTTTGGGATCTCCCTTCATGAACAGCAGCACTGTGATCTTGTTAATCTGTCCCAAAAGTTGATTTCCCACAGCGACCACGCCATTGTGCACCACAGGTGCGAAAACACATTTTGGGTAGGATGTGAAAAATGAAAGCTGTACTGTTGCTAAGGAGGTGTGAAAAAATGCCAGTGTTGAAAATATGTCATGAAAATATTGCAAATTTGCGAAGTTACAAGGGTGCATTGAAACTGCGCAACGCACGCTTGTAACAGCCATTTTATGGACTTTCATCATCAAATTTTCAACATAGGCATTTTAGGACCTCTGTTCATGAACAGTGTCACCGTCATTTTATCAAACTGTCCCGAAAACTGATTTCGCACAGCCACAGCGCTATTGTGCACTGGACGTGCGAAAACACATTTTGGCCAGGATATGTAAAATGACAGCTGTACTGTTCATAAGGAAGTGTGGTAAAATGCCAATTTTGAAAATCTGGAGTGAAAATATTACAAATTCACAAAGTAATGCACGTGTGTGTAAACTGCATAATGCACGCTCATAAAACAGCCATTTTTTGGATTTTTTTCACCACATTTGCTACATAGGATTTTTGAGAGCCCCCCTCATGAGCAGTGGCACTGTCATTTCATTAATCAGTCCCAAAACAGGATTCCGCACAGTGACCACGAAATCACCTTTCAGGACTGAATAACACAATGACAGTGACTGAATTCATGAGGAGGGATCCCAATAACCTGATGTTGAAAATTTGGTGTCAAAATTCCCCAAAATGGCCGAGATATGCACCAAAGTTGAAAAAACCCTATTTATGCCATTATACCACCTACCGGCATTTCTTCAGCTCACGGCTGCCTTTGAAGAGTGCAGATGTGTTCCCAGCCCACCGAAGATCGTCGCTGCTTGCTCTGGAGGTAAGTATGGGGTGAGAGGGGGTGTGGGGAGGCAGAGTACACAAAGGGTGAGCTCAGATTGGGGGAGGAAGCAGGACAGACCGCGAGGGACCATATTCTGTTTTACAGGTTTAAATAACAAAACAAAAAACACATCGTGGGAATTTTTTTTTCAGGGGCATTTGGCATGCTGGGGTGGGCTCCCAGCGTGCCACTCGAGTGTTTTTTTTGGGGGGGTGCCTCCTTGGCACACATCAGGGGGGCATTATGCCGATGGGGAGTGGGCTTCCCCATCAGCAAATGAAACCAGGGACTGAAGCCGATGAGGATTGGGCCTCCCATTGGCAAAGAAAGACTGTTAGGGTGGCGCATGATGCCAAGGGGGATTGGACACCCCCTCAGAGCAGAATTGAAATGGGAGGGGGGTGATTTTGCCGACGGGAGTGGTCTCCCCATCAGCACATGAACTGGGTTGGGCATGCCGACAGGGGGATCGGGTGCCCCCAAAGTCAGCAATGTGGCTGGCGGCAGTAGTCACTGCAGCCATGTTTATTGGACTGCTTTCACCAGGAAGAGCATGTCGGGAGTTGTGTTCTGGTACTGCTGCGTGATGAGCTTGGCTCTCATTGCAGTAAACCTTTCCTTAGATGTGTTCGCCTCATTAAGTATTGCTGGTGTGGTGCCTGCAAGCTGGCTTATTGGGGAATGAGGGATGCACCTACTGATACATGTCCTCCATTCGCCCACAGTGACCGCACCTCAAAATCTGCTACTAATGCAATATGTTGGCTGGCACACACGTGCGAGCCAACATAAAAAGAGGAAGACACAGACGAGAAACTATTTAAGTTAAATAGTACATTTGACAACTAGCTTGTGGGGTTCATCGTCTTCGCCAGCACAATTTGCTAGATGGTCGTAGAAAAAAGTGTTTATTTTTTATTAATTTATTTATTTCTAGGATTCAAACACCTTTGAGCTGGAAGCTTGTTTACAAAAGGTTCAGTGTCAAGAGAAAAGGTTAGCATAGAAATTATTGATACACAGTAGAACACACATTTCAGTAAAACACTATACATAAGAGATCGCCTTAAACATATGGTCAGTGGAAACTTGAACAACTACACATTTAAAGATATATAAAGGCACATTCAGTGGAGCACTATACATAGAAGGCCTAGATTGATTATACCAGTACAATAGACAATAGCATCCAAGTCGAGAAACATAAGTACTTTTAACATAGTTAGCCATTATTAGCAGTCAGTGCTGACCTTGTCAGGGGGTTAGAGGGAAAAGGGGAAATAGAGGGACAGTAGAAGGTGCAGCAGGGGGTGAAGAGGGTTGGTGGGGTGAAAGGTGGTGTAGGGGTGTGGTGTTAGGCAAAGGGAAAGGCATAGGGCAGAGGTGGTTCCTGATGTTTAGTGTGTGGGATAGGCAAAGATTCCACAGGTGACTGGGGCGATCCGATCTTAGTGCAAGCAGTCGCAATTGGTAGATGTGGAGAGGTATTGGCATAGTTTATACTTGAAAGGTCCTAGCTTGGATTCTTGCATGATGTCACCAGGAAGGGCTGTCTGTTTAATTACTTGAACTTGAACCTGAACTTCACCTGCAGGATCATCACGATGGGCAGACCATTCTTATGCCACATGACCAAGCTGGGGTCAGATGCCCAGAAACCCCACCATGGATTCCTTTGATGGAATGCTTCAGGGTGGACCTTGAGTGCTGGCATGCCTTACTTCCTCACTTTAACATTCTTCTTGTGATGCATGATAGTGGATAGTGAGGAGCTAGAACTGTTCACAGACACATTCAGTGGTTTGGGCTTTGTGGCATACTTTCAAAGGGCATGGTGTGCCTCCAGCTAACCATCAATCATGGTTTCAAAGCTGCCTCTCAAACAGGACCCAGTCAGTGCTTATAGGGAAAGCTGCCTCTGCTCCATGTCCCATACGTACTGGTGTCCCCCAGGGATCAGTCCTTGGCCCTCTACTCTTCTCCATGTTTGTCAATGCCCTACCGACAGAGATCCTAAACTGCAATGCACTCCTTTACGCAGACAATCTAGTCCTATACCACAGTGATAAGGCTCTGCAAGCCTTCTCCTCCACCCTCACTGGTAACTTTGCTGCAGCAGACAGCTGGTTTGCAGCCATAAAACTCCTAGTCAAAGGGAAAAAGACAAAGGCCATGCTTTTTGGATCCAAGCCATTCCTAAACAAAGTTGCAATTTCTGACTCCTCCCTCACCGTATGCACACACACTGCCCCCTCCCAGAAGGTCACCTCTTTAAAATATCTCAGTGTCACTCTTGACCCCTCACTCACCTTCAAGGATCACATAACCCAGACGACAAGAAAGATAAACCAGAAACTAGGGGAGACATACTGCACAATTCACCTACTCTCACCTGAAGCTCGCCTCGCCATTGCGCAAGGGAACCTTCTCCCTCTCCTGGTCTGCTGCTCCCCCATCTGTTCTCTCATGTCCTCAAAGCTACACTCCTAGCTAAACATGACATAAAATGCTATTGGTCGCTTTGTTCTCAAAGCCACCCCCCATTAACCCACCACTGCACACTCTACTAGTCCCTAGGATGGCTCCCCCTCCAGTATCACCTTGACTATGCCACAGGCTGCCTGGTGGATAATGCTCTTAGGAGTAACCAACTATCCCCCTACACTCCCCTACTCATAAATATAGTTACCACTAGACCTCTTAGGGCTTCCTTCATTCCAACCCTTGAAGTACCTTGGGTCTCTACAGTAATGGGCAGCAAGGCTTTCTCTGTAGCTGCCCCCTCCCTCTGGAACAGGATTCCCTCAACCATTCATACATCTCTATCCCATGCATCTTTTAAATCCAATCTAAAGTCATGGCTACTGAAAGAGTCCACCTGCAAATGCTCACTGGGCTTCACAGGGAACCGAAAGCCACCATAAGCCTTCCATAACTATAGCATCTCCCCCTTTTTTCTTCTTTTGTCCCCGAACTTGCCCCCATTCTCCTTCAACTCAACCCATATGTGACTCTCTTGCTGTCTCACACAGCCCCCTCTTTCCCAGAGCAAAACCCAATTATGACTCATACTGTCTCGCACAGCCAGCCAGTCAAGCTTCTAAATCCCGACCAGTGCCGGCTACCTGCCAGGACAGGCGTGCTTACCTAGACTAAATGTCAACAGCCTGCTGCTGTTCAAGAGGCACCTTGTTAGGTTGTATAAACACTAACCCACTTTCCTATTTACTGCTGACTGTATTTCTCTGATATACCTTTATTTTACCACACCTGTACAAAATGTAAATAATGTCTATTCTATCTTCCATGTGTACTTGCAATTCTACAAACCAAATGTAAATTCTGTACACCAATTCAACAAACCAAATGTAAATATCTGTATACCAGTTCTACAAACCAAATGTCAATATCTGTATACCAAACTGTAAATGTGTCCACTGCATGTGTTGCTCCTTCATCACTTTGTGGCACAAGTCGTGACTGAAAACAGTCCACTGGATCAGCACACTTACCTGGTTACCAAAAACATAAATAAATAAATCAAGTTGGGTAGCAGTGGGATTCATAAGGTAGGTCACCCTGCTGGATTTTTATCTGATTGTGGCTGCACTACTTATTTGGGGACACTAGTTGAGGGACAGGAAAGTTTTCCCTTGTGTATTCACATTTATAAAAATATATGTGAATTTTTGTGTGAAACTGTAAGTGATACTGGGATCCCTTAGTTTGAAATTGTATATAGTTATATGGTTGAAATGATTGCAAAAAGTTATTTAGAATTTAGGGTGTTAACCATGACATGCAGCACAAACTCTTTTGCAGAGCTGTCAACAGGAGGCCAGTTCTGGGACATCATGTTCTAACAATTTTATTTTTATTTTACAGTTATTGAAAACAACTAAAATGCTACTTGCAAATTTTATACCTGCTCCTGGTTTTCCTCTACTTCCTGACCTATGCCTCGAAGACTTACTGCCAGCCCCAGTATTGCTAATGCTTTATCTCATTTACAGTGGCAGAGGTTCAGGGAATTGGATCTGGCAGCAGAGTAAAATCCCCACCTGATGGTTCTTTTCTTTTGGAAATGGTGGCCCTAAGGCTGGGAGAGGATAAGCAATTCCATCGTACCCAGACTAAGGCAGCATTTTGCTGGGTAGTGGAGCAGTTCCACATCATCAGGGTAGAGGCTGGTTGGCTGATTAGTTGGCTTATTCCTGAAAAGCAACTATGTAGTTATATCATAGATGCAAAGTGGAGGTGCCTGATGCCACTTGTGGTGGTAAAGAACCTACTGGGTTGTCATAGTTTATCTGGGTGTTGGGTTTTATGGACATCACTTGTGTCTTCAAGGCTCAGAAGAACCTCAAGGCCTAGAGCAGAGAAGCCCCAAAGCAGGCTGACCAGTGGTGCCCCCTTGACCCAGACGCACTGGAGAAAAATATTACCTTTGGTTTGCTGGTCACAATTCAAAGCCATAGTATTCAAGACTGAGACCCACCAAGAATGTTTGCCAGAGATATTGCCAGTTCATCCTGGTGGGAAACGCCTGGTACTTTAAAAGTTCATTGATTTGCTGGTCAGGATGAAGATGACCCAAGATTTATTTGTGGGATGTGGCTGGAGACCAAAATCCTTTGGTCTCATCTCATATCCAGGCAACACTGGTGTTATACAGAGAATTATCAGGTCATGACCCATGAGTATCCAGATCCATGCATGTTTTGGGGGTGGGAGTAAACTGATACAGGAAAATGTAAACTAAACTGTATTCTGTTTGCTATCTCACTACTCAGACTTCACCACAGCTGACTCTCTCACACACAGTAAATGCAACAATAATCTTTCAAATCTACACAAAAGAGAAGGCAGCTACTTTCTAATTTGTGTGGTTTTATAAACTCTCATACAATTAAAACCATTAAAAGCATAAAGCGTATTCAGACCTTTGTGTGTGGAGAGGGGAATTAAGCTGAGTAGCAAAATGAGTAGCTTTTTTCCTACTAAAATCCAGAAGAATAAGATGTAAATTACCAGAATGAGGAGAGATGCTGAAGCATTCTACACCACCAGCAGGTGTCTGATCTGGCTGAGTACACTATATAATCCTGCAAATCAAAAAATGGATGCCCAAAACACATTCTATCAAAATACTCTTCACTATATACTAACATAATAATATCATATAATAACAATAAACTACTGTACTACACTAACAACATCTAAAAAAAGAATCCTCACATTTTTGTCAATGTCAGTACCAGGCCCATAATTAAATACATACTATCACACATTCCTACACTGAAATATAAATAAGACATAATATAGTCCTGCAAACGTTCTTGAATCAAGGCAGTAAAACATATTGTAACAATTACAATCTGGAAAATCTCAACATCATACATTTTAATTTTTTTTTCTCTAGCACTGCACAAATAAACTCACTTTTACAATTGAAAACTGGATACCCTAAATGAACTCTCTAATGAAATATTCTGTAATATGCACTAATGGAATAATGAATTAAAATTAAATGACTCACACATTTAGATAACATTAATACAAATTTCACACATTTAGACATAATTAACACAAAGATTACAATTCATACATTTTAAAACTCCAAAGGGTACTGTACAACACATTCTAACAGCCTTACGTATTTCAAACTTCTACCTTTAAATGTTTTCCTTTAATTCTTCACAAAATAAAAACACTTTTACCATCACAAAGTTGGTGCTCCAATTCAATTAATCTCTACTATGCACTAACTAAATACTATCATATCATAATACAAATGTAAAAAGCACATTCAGTTTGGAACACTAAATGTTATTACATTACAAGGCACTCTAACATTCTAGCAAATTTAAAAATGCTACATTTTAAACTTTAGTAACAAAGTATGTTTGCATTCATAATCAGAGTCCATAAATGAGGTAAAAAACAAATTTAAACATTTATTTAAAGTGCATACAAAAAATATAAAAGAACTGTAGCACTTAACACCTCTATGCATGAGACTCCAGATAGCCAAATAATGCCCCCTCATGTTTTGCCTCAGAATGGGCCCTATTCTCTAAGGTGCAGAGAGTCTACGCATTGTGTAACTGGCGTGCATAGACCCTCCACAGCCGCTGCACCCCCTGTACCCAATTCTCCAAGGAGGTGTGGGGCTGATTCGCGCCATATCCTCTGACCCGCCAGTGATCTCCATGTGAGGGCAGTCTGGGAGGTGGTGCAGGGGGTGCACCCATGCTTCACACTGTTCTGGAAAGTGCCGAGTGCCGGGTGAGGGGGCACAGGCTACACTTTCTAAGGGCAGACTTATCCGGTACATGACCCCCTCCGGGATGCTGCCGCTGGCTGTGGCAGGGATGAAGGGGCATGGATAACCCCCCTAGCATGCTGATCCATCCCACGGGTTCCACATGAAGGGCTGGGGGCAGTTGACCAGGCACCCACCTGCCCCAATGCTACGACCACAATGTGGCTGCCTGGCTAGCATGGTGCCCCATGGATGCAAGGGATCCAGTGGTGGATGGGGTCTGGGTATTCCATTGGATGCCAACCTGTGTCCACAACAGTGCCACTGTATACCTCTGTGCTGGGGGACGGGGTCACAGATGGTGGCAGTGTGGTGGCTGGTGGCTGTGAATATGGCCACCGTGCAACATTACATGGGTGTGGGGCTGTGTGGGCAGGATACATACCTCCAGCATGTTATTCCTGCCCCTTGGAGAATCCTCCCCATTGTGAAGCTTTTACAGAGTGCAATAGTGGCTAGTAACTGCCACTTTACACTGACAGAAATTTTTTTGCAATTTTATTAATTAAACAGTCAATTAAGGCAGATAATTAAAT
This sequence comes from Neoceratodus forsteri, assembly GCA_016271365.2. Classification (NCBI taxonomy): domain Eukaryota; kingdom Metazoa; phylum Chordata; order Ceratodontiformes; family Ceratodontidae; genus Neoceratodus; species Neoceratodus forsteri. The sequence continues at coordinate 433,279,507 of CM028137.1, read as the reverse complement.
GTCTAAACCATTGTTTATCCAATGTTCAAAAGGTTGGTAGACACAAGTCACAAGGTGTTTCAAATAAAAACAATCATTAAATGCTAGTTGTGGGAACAAACACCATGCTATTATAAGCATCTCAAGCAGAGAAATAGGAAGCAGAAAACAATTACTAGAGGCCCAGGTGTTGCCTGTTGTCTGGAGTGATAGTTACCATCTTAGAAACATTGCCTGGAATAAAGCCTGATGACTTGCCCTCACTGGTACATACTTTTGTGACCTCCAGACTCGACTACTACAATGCTCTGTGCCTCAGGGTGAAAAGATGCATCCTGCACCACCTGCAGCTAATGTAGAATACAGCAAACAGGTTGTTGATGGGCCTTCCATGGTCCTGTAATGTGACCCCAGTCCTGCATGATCTGCATTGGCTGCTGGTGAGGAGCTGAATTACCTTCAGTGTCAGTTTACTGACCTACAAAGCACTATACAGACTGGGCTCTAGCTATCTGTGTGACTTTCTGACTCCTCATCTTACGCTCCATCCTCTTTGCTCCTCTGAGGTGGGCTTCTCAGTAGTTACCAGGGCGCAGCTTAAATCATCTGGTGACAGGGCCTTTGAGGTAGCTGGCCCAGCCCTGTGGAGCTCACTTCTAAGACTGTACAGGGAGGCCTCCTCTGGAGGCCTTTAAGAGGGGTTCTGAAATAGTACCTTTTCAAGGAGGCTTTAGGATTATAAGTAATGGCCCCTGACTCACTGGCTGTCTATCAGGATTTTTACCATTACTTATTATGATTTACAGTATATGATTTTAATTATTATTTTAATTGGAATTGTTAGCTGGGTAAAATTTATAATAAATGTTATTTGTTAGTATTATTATGAATTTTGACAGTACCCTGTTCCCCAGGGAATGAGTACTCTATAAATAATGATTTACTAACTTACTTACTTACTATTCTGGAGACCTCCTTGTCAGATCAGGAATAGTATAACTTCATAGGGAGGTCTGGAACTGCAGGGTATAAAGACAACCTATTAAGACTAAAAAAAGAAAGACACAAAGAAATTGTCAGTGTTATTTCAATAAACCAGATAAAGCAACAGTGTACTTTATCGGTTTTAAATTACAACCTGTAATTCAACAATACATTGCTATGATGGTAGCTTTTTCCCAGATATTTCAAAGAGGTACTCTAGCCATCAGTTAAAGCAAACAAGCATATCAGAAACTGTTTTTTACAAGAAAATGAGCAATCAGCTATCCCTGTAACACTTGTCAAAATAATCTATCAATAAACATAACAAAGTGGCAGCCTATAACAAAGTCTATAATGATATAATCTGTACTAAACATTGATGGCTTAATATAGAAAAAAAAATTTAAGATGCAGTTGGACACAATTTAATAAAACATTTACATTTTACACCGAGCTATGCTGTACAGGTGACCCCTTTCTGACCCCACCCTGACATATTTCTGAATTGCACCTTTTCAATTTATTCCTCTATAAAATAGTTTGCTTGCCCAATGGTTTGCCGTGCTCATCATCTGGCCCATCTATCCCCCTGCCAACTATGTGTAGCACCTTCCCATCCCAGTTGACTTAGATTTTTTCGTTTATGTAGCCCCATCCCTGCCATCTGGTCAGATCATTTTGTTTTACTGCTGATATTGTTATATATGGCTGTTCTGCAGTTCTGCTGTATGGATTGCTGCATACTGACTGCTGTTCAAATTTGATTGTTTGTAGTTACAGTTATTTATTGATTTAATTATCCCTCATGTATCTCTCCCCCAGGATGTACCTGGAAATTAGTTGTTTAATTATAGCTCAGTGGCTTATGTTCACTAACATTTCTTAAAATGTTAACACCAGTTTAATATGTCTTAACTTACCTGATTCACAAATATGCCATCGAACAACATGGGAGATTTCTAAATCAATTTACTTAAAGCAAATAAAGTAGTGTTCCTACCGGAGGTAATGATCATGAATATACAGAAGTATATCTCTCCTGGCCAAAACCTTTGAATCAATAAAATAATACATTTCTGGTAGCTTTGGACAAAATTACAATGTACTGTATGACATACAAGTTCAATTGCATAACTGGCAAACAACACTGAACTGCTACAGCCACATATAAAACTAATGACATCACATGACCTACTGTATGTCAGAGTAAACACTCACACCCTATCCTATCAATTACACTTCCATTGGGTAACACAATTCATTCCTGTCAAAATATAAAGCACCTAAACTTAACATCATGAAGAAGATGGAGAACATTATAATAGCAAACCCTACTTCGTTCATTAATTAACCTGCTAAATAAACAGAAATGAAATGCATACTTTGGACATATTTATAAAGCTGTGCATGCTCACACTGTAACATTTAAACTTGGATGACACAAAAATTAACATCAATTTTAAAGCCCCAAAATCAGTACATGGTACCAACGATCAACACACTGCCTTTATTCAGACTTTAACAATTTGTTGTGTTCTCTTTATCCTTGGGTAAAAAGATAAAATGACAAAATGTCAATAAGCACAAAATTAACATTGTGAGGGATAATCTCTGAGGCACTCCACAATCATTGCATCATGAGTTGTGTTCACCTGATAGGTTGCTTGATGCACATATAACTTTTAAAGAAGTTTGACCCCTTTTCTCTGAGACCCTTCTCATACTGGATCAGTTTTCAATGTGAATCTGAGGAGGTTGCAGCACATCTAATCAGCTCCTGAATTCACTGTTCTTCATTTACCCAACTACACAAAATATCAAGGTTAAGTACTAGATGGCTTGTGGCACAGTTTGAAATTAAGGAAGATGGAAGAAAAGAGAATCGATATACTGTATATGTATTTTATTGTAATTATACAGCTCACTTCTGGTTATCAGTAACGCTATAGAAGTGACAGGTCTCAGTCAGTTTCTAACTCTCTATCTCTGGGAAGCTTAAAATTGCATCCATGTTATAAAATGTAAGGGTTCAAGGAGCAAAATTTCATTTCTGGGGATTAAAAGGAAAGCAACACTGACCCTGTAAAGTTACAGCTTCAGACCTCCACTGGAGTAATTATGCCATCAGCATTCTATAGTACCCTGGAGCCCCTGCTGGTGTCTACAGGAGCAGCCAAATCAAAATACATGTGAGCTAATGGGACCCCTTCCAATGGTCTCAGAAAAGCACAGCCGATAGCAAATATCAAGGCTACAATGCTATTGCCTCTAGTAGCAGATTTACAAAATTGGCCATTGCTACTAACCTAGGGGCATGCTGAGATCCCTGCTTGTGATCCCAGAGCCAACCCTGACAAAACCATAGAAAGTGCTCAAGCAACTGATTTACAGGTTACCTAGTACTTCGTGATAGCTGGTGATCCATTTTCCCCCAGGCACAATGCTCATTTCTTCAGCAAGCAGCCTCCTCAAAATGGTGCCATGTACCAGTATAGTCTTATGTATTATGTCTGGAGACACCCTTCTCCCTAATTTAAACTCCTGTTGTGCCCAGCATATCTATTCATTGCGTTCCCCAGTGTTAACACATGCCCAGTTATAGAGAGTGTCCACGCATGTGCCTGAGTTCCAATTCCGAGCATGTGCGATGCTACCAGTTGCCCTAACTAGCATCCGTGCATGTGCTGGACATCCCTTATCCACACACGCACAAAGAAATGGTCACCATATTTGTCACAGCATGGCAGTGAAATCAGGGATTTTATATATTCCCAGCTCAGCAATACATGCAATTAATTATAAATGCAAGATATATTTTGATCGGTTCAGTGATCTGAAAACTGGGGATATGAATCTAAAAGACCAAAGGCTACCAACCTGGTCTGCAATGTATGTTAGATGCATGAAGCATATGTCTAGCCATTCCAATAAAGGGAACAATCATGATCTTAAAAGGGGCCAGGCATATTACAATACTTAAAGGGGCAAATGCCATATTTTGCAACTGCATTTAAGGGCCATACATTTAAGCGGGGTTAGAACAACAGATGTTTATATGTTTTATAGAACTGCACAAATAAATATAATACCAAGCCCTAATAGCTGCTACTACAATCCCCTCTCTCTCAACAGATACAGAAGTGGACGCAGAAGTATGGCCAAGACAAAAAGCTGTAAACACTGTAACATGCCAGTTCCACCGGGCCACTTGGTATGGTTCTGTGCCTCCTGGGATAAAGAACCACCTCAATTAATTAATGATGAGGACCCCGGGGAGGGCACCAGTGGCAATCAAACTACATCATGTCTACCAGAGTCAGTCAACATGACAAAACTATTCTCAAACTTTGACACAGCAGATCTGCTAATGCAAAATCAAGTCATGCAGGAACAACTACAAGAATAGCAGCAATGCTAGACAAACTGTCAGAGCTTTTATTTTATTTTATTTATTTATTAATTAAGATCTAGGATTAGAAATACCTTTGATCCAAGGCTCTTTTACAAAGGTTCCACGTCAGAAAAAAACAGAATTGGAGAAAAGCAACATTTCAAAGAAAACAAGACATTTCACAGTGTAATAACAGACTGTAATAGTTATTAGGACCTTCGGTATGAACAAAAGAGGGAGAAAATGGTAAAGCAGCCAGAGGCATTTGTCAGGTGAGATAAGCTAGTAAGTGCTATTTCCTTGGGGGGGGGGAGAAAGGAGGAGTGAAGAGAGGAGAGTATGTAGTACATAGCGGGAAGGGATTAAAGAAGGAGAAAGAGAAGACAGGAGACAGGGGAAGGGGTAAAGTGCAGAGAGAGGTACATGATTGCAAGGTGTGGCAGTTAGGACTGGTGTGTGCTGGGGATGCCACAATTGGCTTAGTTAGTGATTCCTTAACTTAGGAGAAGCAATCACAAGAGCTAGAGGTTGAGAGATGTTGTCAAAGGCTGGTTTTGAACACTCCAATAGTTCTGGCAGAGAAGATAGTGTGGCTGAGGTCATTTAGCCAAAGTGAAGCTTTGTAGGCTAAGGAGCATTGGCCAAGGCTAGTGCAACAGTGAGAGACTTACAGAAGCTGCCACTTAGATCTCCTGGAGCTCTGTTGACTGGTGCTTTCAGGCAGTGAGGCTAGGATGCCAGGGGGTGCCAGGCCAAGATAGATTTTCTTCACCATAGTACAAATGAGGTACTTGATGCAGTTCGAAAGTTGGAGCCAACCAGTCTGAGCATACAGGTTGCATATGTGGGTAAGATGGTGGGCACCAGTAATAAGTTGGCAGGCCTTTTTTAAGGCAACTGATATCCATCTGAGTGTTGTCATTGTGGCTGAGCTGTAGATGATGAGACCATAGTCAATGACCGAGACCATAGAGCTCTGTACGGCTACCTTCAGTGCCTCAGAGGTAAGGTGTTGTCTGTGTTTGTAAAGTAGACCAAGACATATATTAGCAGTTCTGGCAACCTTGTAAACATGGGCCACATACAGTATGTGAGGCATGGATCCAGTAAGATCCCAAGATACTTGAAAGACTGGACCTGATCAAGGGTGTTACCATTTGCAGTGGAAATAATCAGCTGGTGCTGCTTGTGCGAGTTTTTGGAACTGTGAAAAAGCATTGATTTGGTTTTCTTGTGATTGAGCACTAGCTTGTGTTTCTGGAACCAGGACTCAATGGAGCTGCAGCCATGCTGGAGAGAACATTGCAGAGATGAGGGATCTTTGTGAGATGAAAAGACTACTGCATCATCAGCATACTGTATAATGTCTCAGAACAGGACTGTGGTAGTGAGTTCAAAAAGAGGCTGAAAAGGAGGGGGCGCAGGATGTAACCCTGTGGGACCCCAGAGCGGATGGGCAGGGTATCGGAGAGAGCAGAGGCAACTTTTACTCTTTGGTTCCAGTGACCTAGGTAGCTGTTGAACCATAGTGCAGAGTCAGATGATAGGCCAGCAGCTAGCAGTTGATCGATAAGGAGCCCATGGTGGACAGTATCAAAGGCCTTGGATAGGTCAATGAAAATAGAATCAGTGAGCTGTCTGTTGTCAAGGGAGTTGTGAACTGCTCCGGTGAGCTCAAGGAGGGCAGTGGTGGTGCTGTGTCCTTTCTGAAAACCATGTTGTTTTGTAGTTAGGATGTTGAATTTCTCCAGATGGTCAGTGAGTTGGTCTGCCACAATCTGCTTAAGGGCCTTAGAGAGCAGAGGAAGAATTGAGATAGGGCAATAGTTTCAGTGATTAGTCTTGTCACCACTTTTGTGAACAGCTAACAGCTCCTTGTCTGCCCACAAACCCTATGCCTGTAAATGTGCCTCTAGCACCCATACCTCCAGCACCTATACCAGAACTGAATGCATTAGTACCAGAAGGGCCAAGGCCACAATCACCACAGCCGGACTCCAGTAACAATTCAGAGGGTGAGGGAGAGATGGAGGTTGACCCTCAATCACTAGCAGAGAACTGGTGCTTCCCAAATCAAATTCCAGCCTGGTACACAATATCATGACTAAAGTGGGCTTTAACACCCCAACACCCCTTCTCCAGTCCAAGCTACTACCATCTCTACAGCCATCGGTAAAGAAAGCAGACATTTTTCCAGTCTGTGAATCCATCGATGAGGTGGTCACCAAGGAATGGGACTTTGCTGACCCAGCCTGCATTCCCGAGTGCATATCATGGGACAAGATGTATCTGTTACAGGCTGATAACCTAACATTGTGGTGTACACCACCCACAGTGGACCATCAAATTGCCTCACTCAATAAAAAAAAGTACTTTCTATGGAGACCGCCTGTAGCCTAAAAGATCCATTGGATAAGAAAGTAGAGGATATTCTTAAGAAAAACTATGAACCGGCAGGGCTGGGAGCAAGAGTAGCAACTACAGCCATATTTGCCATAAGAGCTCAGGTAGCCTGGCTACAGAAAGTGGCTAAAGCACTTACCCCTAAATCTACAGAGAGCTAATTATTGGAGAACTTGATACTGGCCACAAAATATGTAGCTAACATGGCTGTAGATTCCATAAATAAACACCATAGCAGCTGTACTGATCAACAGGGCCAGGAGAGCTCTGTGGTTGAAGCTTTGAGAAGCAGACAACAAATTCAAAGCCATGCTACATAAGCTGCCTTTCAAAGGATCTCTATTGTTTGGGAAAGGCCTTGAAAAGTACCTAAAGGGTAAGGAGGATGGCAAGGGCCCAGGTCAAAGATCAGCATAACAGGTCCACCTACCTACCTGCAAGACACAAGTCTCGCCCCCACTCCTTTCATGACAAATGAAGAGGCAACTGTGGGTATGAGGGTAACAACTTCCACCTCTCCTGCACTCCAAATCCCAACTGCAGCAGATACAGAGGTAGAGGAGGAGCAAAAAAGAGGCAAGGGTAGCAACTCCTACTCACGGAGAGCAAGTCATAAACAGTGACTATGCTTACTGCAAAACTCCCAAACATTCTGGTAGGGGCAAGGTTAAGTCTATTTGTGGACACATGGGAAAGGTCCACAGAAAACAAGTGGGTGCTAGAAATAAAAAAGGGCTATGCCATACAACCGTGGCTAACACTCAAACAGCATAGATTAATCATATCACCTGTCTCCAAAAACAAAAGAAAGATTTTTGCAGACACACCATGTTCTGATGGAACTCCTGAGCAACAGATCCATTATGGAGGTACCACTAGCAGAGAGGGGTCAGGGATGATATTCAATTTTCTTCACTGTGCCAAAGAAAATGGGGGGGGGGCTTGCGACCAGTTTTGGACTTGAAATTGCTAAACCGATCAGTCCTATACAGTCCCTTCGAAATGGAGATGATCAGATCCACTTTAAAGACCATATGTCCTGGAGAAATCTTGACATCTTTATACCTCAAGGATGCCTGCCTACCCATTCCAGTCCAATACTCTCAATACAAACACCTATGATTTCAGATTCTGGAGAAACATTTTCAGTATCAGGTACTCCCGTTCAGTCTAGCATCAGCACCCTGAGTCTTCACTAAACTGTTTGTAATACTGGCAGCCAAGCTTCAAGAATAAGGCATGCAGGTAATATCATACTTGGATGACTGGCTCAGTTGGGCAAGATCAGTCATACAATCCATCCTGGAGATGCAAACAGTGATACACTGTCTAGAAAACAACATCTGGGTGAGCAATCAAGCCAAGAGCTGCCTAACCTCCAGTCAGTCCATAGAACATCTGGGGACCATAATTGGCACAGTGGCATGTCTGGTTTGCCCGTCAGAAAAACGCATCAACAGTTTACTGTTCCCAGTATCTCTACTCCAGTGACATAGACATCCATCACTGGAACTAATTTTACAAACCTTGGGGCTAATGTCATCATGTATAGATATAATATCATGGGCCAGGTGGCATATGAGACTACTCATGTCATTCCTAATCAAGCAAGGACAAATGCACAACCTAAATTTCTCAAGGGCTACAACAATACCCCTCAGGTGTAAAAGTCACTAACATTGTGGAAAAACAGGCAGAACCTCCACATAGGTATGCCATTGGACATTCAGCTGGAAGTAGCAATAACCATGGATGCAAGCATATCAGGTTAGGGAGCCATCACAGAACAAAGAGTGGCACAAGGGAAATGGACTGCAAAAGAGTCAAAACTATCAATCAATGTCCTGGAGATGAAAGCAGTATTTCTAGCCCTACTACACTTCAGTCATCTAATCAAAGGCAAACACACCCTTGTCAGATTGGACAATCTGGTTACAGTGACCTACATCAACAAACAAGGGGGAATTAAGAGTGTTACAATGTAGAAAGAGGAATCAAAGCTTATTCCCTGGCCACAAAAACACCATTGGCAGAATTTCAGCAGTATATCTAGCTGGGAAATTCAACCCAATGGTGGACTGGCTGAGCTGTCAACAGATCTAATTAGGGGTGTGAAGAATCCACCCACATATATTCCATAAAATCAACAGATGATGGGGACCAGTGTAGCTGGACCTAATGGCACCAGCAACAATGTTCAATGTCAAAAATTCTACTCCCACTTCAGGGTCTACAGGTCATCAGAGATAGATGCACTATCACACAAATGGATCTTCCATGTAGCACATGTCTTTCCCCCAATTCCTCTCATTTCTCAAGTCCTGAAGAAAATCTGAATATCCAGTGCAAAAGTGATATTGATCACATCCTACTGGCCCAGGCGGGCCTGGTTTGGAACACTGGCGTCAATGGCGCTGGATCACCCTTGGCAACTCCAATACAGGCATGACATTCTCACACAGGGCCCAGAACATCACCCGAACCCCAAAAACCTCAAGCTAACAGCCTGGCTCCTGAAAGGGAGAGACTGCTAAAGGTAGGATGCCATTCAATGGCAATAGACAAATCACAAAATCTTGAAGGGATTCCACCACCACTGTGTACCAGTCCCACGGGAACATTTTCACAAACTGGTGCTCCAACAAAGGTGTGATTCCCAGTAACTCTTCCATCACTGAAATCCTCCTATTGCTACAGGAGGGTCTAGACAAAGGCTTAGCAGTCTCTTCACTCAAGGTACAAGTGGCAGCTATATTGGCAGCAAGAGGACCAATAGATGGGGCTACACTGAGTACTCATCAGGACTTCATATGATTCCTAAAGGCATCAACAAATATTCACCCAAAAATAAAGCCAAGTTCAGCTCCATGGGATCTTAATCTAATACTCAGAGCAATGATGAATGCCCCATTCAAACCACTAGACTCTGTAGATCTCAAGTGGTTAAACCTAAAAACTGCTTTCATGGTGGCAATATGTTTGGCCAGATGCATAACAAAACTTTAGGCACTGTCATGCAAGACCCCCTACATAATCTTCTACAATGATTGTGTGTCCCTAAAGACCATCCCATCATTTTTACCAAAGGTAACCCCATCCTTTCATATCAGTCAAATAAAAGAGCTTCCTGCACAAATGCCATCACAGGAATTGGAATGAGAACCTTAGCTACAGACACTAATCATGAAGTAAGTACTGTCTATTTACATAAACAGGACTAACAACATTTGTAAGACAAACTTTATATTCATCATTATATAAGGACACAGAAAAGGACATCCTGCATCAAGTTCCGCAGTTGCATCTTGGCTTAAGATGGCTATATCAGAAGCATAAAGGAAAAGTAACTCAACTCCACCAGAGGATATTAAGGCACACTCCACCAAAGCAATAGCCACTTCATGGCAGAGAAAAGCATAGCCACCACAAAAGAAATTTGTGCAGGCACCACGTTTTCATCATTACACACATTTACGTGGCATTACAGAATTGAAGTATCACTAGACTAAAAGGCCAACTCTGTTTGCTCAGTCCACTTGTCACCAGAGACTAATAATCTGAAATGCAACGTTTCTAACCCACCCTTGAATCTGGATATTGTTTTTTAGAACCCATGATGTAATGATTGTGGAGTCCCTCAGAGATTATCCCCCACAATGGTAGTTTACTCACCTGGTAAATATGATAGTGGGGCTATATATCTCTGAGACATTCCACACCCCACCTGGTAGACAGTCACAAGCAAAGTAACAGCAGTAACCAGCATGCCATATGGGCTAATTAGTATCTTAGAATGTATCACTAGGAAATAAAATAACTAACTGCTTCTTAAATACAAATGCAGTCAGTCTTAATTGTTTAACCACAAGCCAAAACGTGTCCAGTTAACTCTATTTCTAGTTACAGCTTTGAAAGTCTTCAAACTGATCCAGTATAGGAAGGGTCCCAGAGGAAAGGGGTCAGACATCTTTAGAAGTCACATGTGTATCAAGAAACCTATCTGGTGAACACAACCCATGATGCAATGATTGTGGAGTGCCACAAAGATTTATAACCCCACACTCACCTTTACCAGGTGAGTACATTACCATTTTCTCTCACTTGCTATTTAAATATGGTTACATGCATAACAAATTATCAGGATTTGTAGATTCTGGTAGTCACACTAAAACCTTAAAATGCCATATTGATCTGTTAACATACTATTCAGTAGAACTGTGTAAGGACCCTTACTCTACAGGCATGATAATAACTTTGAAAACCACTGTAAACAAAAAAAATAAAACTTAATGGGTGGCAGACCATATTTCTAGTGTTGCTCTTAGCTGACACCATGGGACTGTTGAAAAGGGCTTAGTATTGTTTCCTCACTACTCAGTAACTCACATTGTGACTCAGATATTTTGTGGGAGCATATTATAGGGACACACTCCTTCAGAAAGTGCTGAGGTATGTTTTACGCAGATGGCCAAAACTGACACCTAAGTGACTGCAACCTTTCTTTCATGTTCTGCACTGGATCCTCTGCTTTTCTTCATGTTTTATAATGATCTCCCCAAATCCATTAATTACTACAATAAAAACAAGCAGCTTGCAATACTCAGTATTTTCTACAACTCAAAAGGTATAGAATAAAAACCTTATTAAGGATCCAAATTTCAGTTACGTTTCTCCAGGCCCCATCAAGTGAATTAAAAGCAAGAACCTGCTACTTATGTATTTGATGACAGTACAATATCGTATATCAGCAGCCTTGTTAGGTCGGTAAGCCTGGCAACCATTGTTTGTAAGATGTTGGAGGCCATTATAAAAGAAAAACTAGTGAATTTCCAGAAGGCAAGGGAATTCCTAGTAAACGCAGCATGGGTTCACCAGGTGAAGGTCTTGTCAGATGATCAGATAAAATTGTTTTCATTTCGGTCACAAATGCAGTAGATCAAAGGCAGGCTATGGCTGTGTTGTTAAACAAACAAACAGGAACCGCTCTGGATACAACTTCAGCAAATGGTAAACTGAACTGGATCCAAAACAACAAACCAGGCTGAGAGCACCCTTACCAGAAAAAAACTCATACACTGACCACAAAGTAAAGTAAACAGATCACGTTATTAAGTACAAGCAGCGTGCAAGACTGGGGACTAGCCTTCCAATGTTTCACACCTGTTTCAGGTGTATAACTATGGAAATGCTGGCGCTGCCTCTAAATGGTAAAGAACAGTTATGCTGTCAGTTTAAAGTGACATAGGCCTCTTAAAGGGGTATACACTAAGAACAGAACATTATGGTAAAACTGCAGAAAATGGTTAATACGTCATAAAGAAGTTGTGTTATAATCAAGTACATATACAAAAAAAGTAGAAAAATTTACAAAAACAATGAAAAATGAATTTTCATTCACGGTAGTCATGATGGCTACTAGATACTTAACGTTGGCTACCTAGTTTTTAGTTAAGACATTAACCAGGTTTGCTGTCAATAAGCACATGATATCAATTACTGACAGTGTAAGGAACACTGGAACACACACAAACAGAAGAGAGAAAGAAGGCACTTACTTTTTTCTCTCTCCTCTGTTTGTATGTGTTTCATAAATATGCCCACCACACTTATGTGATTGAAAATGTAGTAATTATTTGTGCAGTGCCAGGTTGTGCATTGGAGAAAGAGTAATGTGTGCTCCAAGACTGCTCAGCTTCCAGTTACCTTGGTGGAGCAGCTGGTTAGCATGACCGTAACAGTGTTCTGGGTGGCCTGGGTTCAAGTTCCAGCTGAGGCACTTACTTCTTTCTCTCCTCTTTGTATGTGTTCCATACATATGCACACCACACCCATGTGATTGAAAATGTAGTAATTATTTGTATATCACCAGGTTGTGCATTGGAGAAAGAATAATGTGTGCTCTGCAATGGCCCAGGTTCCAGTTGCCTTGGTGGCGCAGCTGGTTAGCGCAACCAGAATGGTATTCTGGGTGGCCTGGGTTCAAGTCCCAGTTGAGGCACTTACTTCTTTCTCTCCTCTATTTGTATATGTTCCATAAATATGCACACTGCATCCATGTGATTGAAGATTTTGGAAACATATGGGTTAGACAGGGGGTCCTGTATGACATGGCATTCCCATATACCCAGATAGATGTTGGCAAACTTTCAGGCCAGTTCCTACCCATGACTGTCCCCTTTTTCTGCAGGTAATATCTGCCCTGAAAAGAAAAGGTGTTTCAGGACAGTACCAATTCAGTAAACTTGAGTAACAACGGACATCATTCAGGTGAATAAAGAGCACTTTCTTTTAATGCTATCTGGGTGTGGAATCCCTCCACGTGAGGTAAATTTGTGTAGAGGGAATCCAAGTGCCTTGTCACTAGCAAGGTACCCTACTGTTAAACTGTCCCCTTAAGAAGATTTAAAATGTCTACAGTGTTCTTAATGTGAGATGGAAGGCCAAACACAAGTCACTTAATGTGGACATCAACAAACTTTGACAGGGGATGTGTTTGACCTCCAACCCCTGAAACAATGGGCCTGTCTGGTGGATTCTCCAAACATTTGTGAATCTTTGGCAAGATATATATTCAATTCACGTTCAATTCAAGTTTATTGTAGGAATACTCCATACAGCAGGTTCATTCAAAAGGAGGTCCTGAACATGTAATAGAAAATTGTACAAATACGAAACATCAAATGGGAAGCATAACTTCAAAGTATAATACACATATAGGGTATACAGAGATGTGGGATAATAACATACTAGTGAAATAAATTACAAAGCAATAAATTTGGCATGATGCTTAACATAGTGGTCAGGCAGATTACAGATTTGAACACTCAGAATAATAATAATAAGTGCATGGTAACACCATGGCCTTGAATAAGAGAAGAGGGAGGGAAAGGATGGATACAATGGAAGGAGAGTCAGAAAGACAGAGGATTGAAGAACTGTGGTCTTAAAAAGGGGGAGCTAAGGGTGAGGCAGGAAGAGTTAGGTATAGAATGGGGTAGAGGGGGGAGTGGGATGAAGAAGTAATGGGTCAGGGGGAAGAGGGTAGGAGTAGAAGGGGATGGGGTGAAAGGGGTAACAATAGATGGGGAAAGGAAAGAAGGTAGGAGTGAGGGGGTGTGAGGAAGGGGAGGAAGGCCAAGGCTGGGGAGTAAGTGCAAGAGATGGGACTACTACCTATGGCAGTTGCATATGAATTGAAATTTTCTTGCAGTTATGGCTTTGAAGAAATTAATTGATACAACGCTGGATAGCTTGAGAACAGACTGTAGGTTATTCCAGGCTGCAGGTAGGGCATGGGCAATAGCGCTCTTGCCATGGGACGTACATGTCCTAGGCATGTCAAAGTGGATAAAATTGGACTTCCTTAAGGAGTAGGTGCAATGTGAGATGTGTATGAGTGAGGAAATTATCCTGGGAACTTGTTCAACAGGACTTTTAGCATCCATGTTCCAAGCAGAATCAGTCATTAGTTGTGAGGGACATCCAGCCAACTGCTGAGTATAAGTCACAGTGGCGACTTCTAAGAGGGGCCTTGATTATAAACCGCAGAGCCCAGTGGTACAATATGTCCAGTTTGTGCAGGTTATATAACAGCCCTTATTGTAAATTCCACCAACAGAAAGTCATAGGTAGCCTGTGTTATAACCCCTGAAGTTAGTGCCTTGTCCAGGACATGATCCACCTTAAACTTAATGTCTGGTGCTGGGTCAGATAATAAAGATATATAAAAGTCCCGGTATTCCAACTGCCTCAGGAATTCTGCATTATAGTTCTCATTGGTCATAATAACCACAGTTGGACCCTCCTTTTCAGCAGCTGTTCTTGTTATACTGTGGTTATATCTCAGTTGTTCTATGACCTCAAATTCTTCCATGATATAACTGGGCCTATTTGCAGTAGCAAACTATTGTTCCAGTTGTACGAGAGTCTCTCAAAGACTTGTACAGTGGGGTTTGGGGGAGGGCAGAATCTAGATTTCCTTTTTAACTGCTGCAGCATGGTTTTGAGGGTAGGGAATTAATTCCAATGCTACTAGCATAATGTTGGTTAGTGACCTCCAACAGTTCTCTCTCCTTTTTACTACCCATATTCTTATTGTTTTCAAAACAGGGCTTGAGATTTAACACCCTTATAAACTTTTGCAGATCAATATAGACATCAAGTGGTTTACCTGTTTTGCAGAAATAAATGTCAACCCCATCTGAAGGACTTGATGTTGGGCGTGGGTTAATGTGTGGTCCAAGACATTTACAATGTTCAATATCTCCTGCCCCCTCCATTTCCGGCCTGGTTGCTGCTGTTGTTGGTAGTTGTTCTGCCCCTGTTCTGGGGCTCTTGCCTGCCAGCACTGTTGCCCCTGTGTGGTTGTCTTCTGCCTCCTCCTGCCATGCCTGACCCACCTTTTCTTTTGCCTGGGAAATGGAAGCTGGCTGTTGTGTTGCTCCTCCTGAGAGACCCTGTCCATGGAAGGGATGGTAAGGGTGGGGAGCTCTCCCCTTAAAAACACTGCTACCTGTGGTGTCTGTGTCAGTGTCAATAGTGGTAGCTATGCCCTCTCTCCATGAGTTACATACTGCATGATGGAGCATGGTCTGGTACAGTCCCCACCACTTCTAATGGGTGCATTTGTGCAAGCACATTCTGCCCATTATATGGGGTGGGCACTGTAACCAATTTCTATGTTTTTTATGCCAAGAGTCTCTGATTACTAATACACCAAGTTTATGTAATATGAAATAAACATTTATTAATGTTTATTTCATATTACAGTATCAAAATACGATATGGAGCAATAGCACAAACCCCAGTCCCAAGTCCCAAGCATGATGCTGCTGTACTGCAGTTTAAAATGCAAGCCTCTATTCAGCATATGTGTGATTCAGCTTAAATTGTAATGTGGCTCAAAATTGCTACTCACTGCTGGGACTGCCTCTCCCCCCATTGCCGAAGCTGACAATGACTGGGACCGAGGAAATGACCCCCACCCCCACCCACTAAAACTGCAGTCAATTGACACACAAGGCTGCTAGGTGCCAACTTTGTAATCTATTTTCAATGCAGTGCTGAAGTGTGAACTGGCACAATTACAGTAACACCTGAGCAGTCTCTCTGTGGCTGACTGGGGATCTGGTGAATGGCGTTAAATAGCTGCTAATCTTCTGGCTAATCTGCTCAAAATAGAAGGAGGCATGGAATGCTAAAAGCAGCATTTTTTACACTATTACCTATGGAATGGGAAAGTGGAAAATGTGGTTTCCTGCAAAAAATGACTGATCGTTTTAAACTGCAGGTGCTATAAATGGTGGGGACTGTATCATTTTTCTTGCTGCAGTCAAAAATGTGATCATTCCGGTAGTCCTCTTTACCCCTGTCAGATTTCATCTGTGTTGCTGCATTAATCCTCTGGTCATATTTCACAGTGGTATCGTTAAGCTCAGTTTGATATTATTTGAAATCCCTGGAGGAAGAAAAGGGACTGAGTTGTTCCTCCTTCTTTTTCAGGTCTTTATTAGCCTCTCTGTTAACTTCCACTGAGTCCTCCAGGATAAGCCTAATAAGAACTGCTGTGGCTTCCAAAAGTGCCACCCTCCACTTACTCATGAACCAGTCCCTATCCTGACTGAAGGCTGGTGGCTTAATGATACATAGGCCCTGTGGTACTTGTCCTGCCTCCAAAAGGGTCTCCAAGGTTACCTTCCTCCCATGAAGGTATGCAGAATTCAGTGCTAACCTTTCATACTGATGAAAGGCACCACGTATGGTCACTGCTTGTGGTTGTTCCATGAATGCTGAAGCCTCAGATTGTGTTGCCTGTTTACCCCTGTGCAATTCGCTAAATAACGGAGTGTCCTTCCTGTAGAATAAAGCTTCCAACAAACTTAAACCCTCCCCCCCCCAGTCTTAACTACTGTCACTATTTCTCTGGCTGTAGGAGAAGCAGCACCCACCACTTCAGTCATACTTTGGCTGAAGATGACCCCACCTGCTAATCCAAGAATCTGTCTCAAATCTGGGTAACTGCCAAACAAACAAACAAACAGGAGCCACTTCAGATACAGCTATAGCACATGGTAAACCAAACTGGAACCAAAACAACAAATCGGGCTAAGAACAGCCTACCTGAAAAAAAAGAAGTCATACCCTGACCACAAAGTAAAGTATACAGATTACTTTATGAACCACAAGCAGTGTGCAGGACTGTGGGCTAGCCTCCTGATGTTTTGCACCTAATCCAAGTGCTTAATCATAGGAATGCTAACTCCAAATGGAGCAGCATCAGCAGTCAAAGAAGAGCGGTGATTCTGCCCCTGTACAGATCTTGGGTGAGGCCACACTTAGTATACTGCATACAATCCTGGAGTTCACACTTGAGGAATAACATGAATAGGGTTAAGGCAGTGCAGAGAAGGGTCACTAGGATAACTCAGGCAGTAAAGGAAGCCCTATATAGAAAGGCTCAGGACCATAACATTAACACACTGGAAGACAAGACATAAAGCAGTTACATGACACCGAATTGCACATGTTCATATGGAGAAGACAAGGTGGACAGAATGGTCTTGTTCACAGTGAGTACAAACAGCGGACAGTTGAGGACTCCATGAAACTGGTGGCTGGGAATAAACAAACACATCCAAAAGTATTTATGGGGTGAGTGGTGGAAAAGTGGGACAAGCTGACTAGGGTGGTGGGCGATGCCAAAAGGGTGATAGGATTTAAGCACAGGTGGGAGAGGCACATTAAGCTGGTAAAGATGAGTAGGTGGGTGGGGAAAAAGGCATGAGGTAAGGAAAAGTGAGTGACTTCCAGGGTATCTGCAGCATATACCAAGTAGCACTGGGCAAAATAGATGGATCATGAGGTCATTTTCTGCAGTCATAGTATTTGTTTCTATGTGTGTGTCTCAGTTCCCTGAGCTGACAGGAAAGTTATCTATAAAATATGATACCTCCACATTCAGAAGGTCTAAATGAGATAGCCTTGCCACCTGATACACTACATTCATCTACAATATCCTCCAAACAACTAATGAGAAAACAACGGCAGAACATTTTTCGGACTTGGTAATTAATTTACGTGGTGTGAACAGAAGGTTTGTTCAAATGCTGAACACATGGTGTTAGTAGCTCTGCAGGGGGCACACTCCCTTGGTTATAAGTAGCAATGCCCCAGCATGGTGGACACTGCGATATTGTGGTGCTGTCACGTGAATGTGATGTTAAATTATGGTCCCATGTTCCTGTTCTGGTAGTTGTTTGGGTGGACAATGATCTTTGTGCACTTCTTGGAAAGAGTAGGAAATTTCTCCAGTGTTTTGGCCAAATTTCTACCATTATTGAATCCACCAACAGATTAACCTAGTTAAATATCTGCCTGTAGTTTCTGCATCCCTCACAGCAAAATCCTGAAAACAGGGAATATTTGGTAGCCCTCCTTTCCCTATAAACAAAAAGAAGCAAATAAATACAGTTAGCATAATGGTCATGTTTCACACCTTTTGAATGAAAAGCTAATTTAAGGGGAGAATGATGCTGTATTTGTATTTTGAGCTGCTCTGGTAAGGAAACTAAAATAAGTTTGTCTCGTTTGAGAAACCAAAGCTTGTCAGAGCAGACATTGTTTAATAACAGTAAGCAAGAATATGAGCAAAGAATATGCTACAGCACTGTAAGAGTCTAGCCCAGGTCTGGAGTCTGAAAAATAATCATGTTCAGAGTTGATGCAAAAATGACTTTTGCTGTGCTTCCTGAGGACATAACAGCAAGTAGGTGATGGAATGTAATTCACATCATTCTTCTTTGACTTATTCCACATCCTCTGCCTGCAGTTTGCTACTATGAACAATTACCTTAACCTTTCTTGCTCTCACTGGGTCACTCTTCCTCCTCCCCTTCTTCTTTGTTTTTTTCTTCTTTCATGGATTGAGGTATGTTAGCAGGTGGTAGAACGTAATCCATAACAGTGTCATATACCTCATCATCACTGGTACCAGATCCATCAATACCCTCCTGCTCTCATTCATTACTTATCTCAGAGAGCTCATTCTCAACTCTTGCACCTATTACTTGCTGTGCTCCTGTAACAACAACAGTTCATACCATATGATTGCATTCTACTTTGAGACACAATTGCTGGTGTCATACTTTTCTCTATGGTCAATAATGGATCAGCAGCAGGTACTGGCCAACCTGGCACTATTCCTCCTTGAACTAGGATAACATCTTCCACTGTAGTAACTGAATTACTTGTACAAATTGTATTTTTCACACTGGCATCACCAGCACTTGGATAAACGATCTTTTACCTATCCACATTACACCTGAGGCACCAGCACCTTCTTGTACCTCCACTGTTGCTCTGCTTCTTTTCATGGCATATTTGGAGTCACGGGAAAATGTCTGTTTCTTTCTTTCTCAGACATATTATCATTTATAAAGAATATAGAAGCAGTAACATAGACAATGGTGTCAGAAAAAGACTGACAGTCCACCTAGTCAGTCCATATTACTCTTGAAAAATCAGATTGGTATATTGGTGAAACATTGTGCAGCTACCTGTACCAGCCTACCTGCTGCTTGCACATTAAAGCACTTTATTGGAATAAAGATGGACATTTTGTACATATTCTGTTGTCCAGTGGGTTTATGCTTCACCTATATATTCAGTGAGTGCATGTCTTCTTTTTATTTCATTGGTTTGTCCACATAACCCTATTTTACCTCCGGAACTAGTGTCTCTGTGGGTCTATGCTTACCCTGTTCCCCTTCTTGTATTCTGTATTTCTGCCTCCCTCATCCTGATGAGTGACAACAATACCTTTTGATCTATCCCAGCTGTGTTTGAAGCATTTTATACTAAAATCACTGGGTTTTTTTGGGGGGATGCTTAAAGCTTTAATACATCTGGGATAATAGTACTGTATACCAGGGAACCTGACATAGTACTCTAACTGGCAAGTGACAGAGACTGTATGCTTGGTGCACACTGTTGCATACATATGATCATATGAAGAAGCCAGCAGAAGAAGGTCATTTGGTCTATCTAGTCTGCTCGTATTGCAGGGTCCACAGCTTGAGCTACTGTCCCTGCCCGCCTTCCCCACACCTCCCATCCAACCTACCCATGATCCTTACCTTCCCCCATGCCTATTCCAGCCTCTCTTAAAGCTGCCCACTGTCTTCAATGAGATCACCTCTTCCAGCAGCACATTCCAAGTGTCCACCACCCTCTCCTTGAAGAAGTGCTTCCTAACCTCCCTCCTAAACCTCCCACCCTCCAGCTTAGGACTGTGCCCCTTTGTGTTATGGTTGCCACTCAGTTTAAAGAAACTCTCCTTATCAACCTTGTTTATCCCTTTCAAGTACTTGAAAGTCCCAATCGTGTTCCCTCTCTCTCTATCTCTCTCTCTCTCTCTCCTGTCTTCCAGGGAGTACATGTTCAGTGCTCTCAACCTCTCCTCATATGCCTTACCCTGCTGACCTGCTATCATTTTTACAGCTCTCCGCTGAACCTTCTCAAGCAGGTTAATGCATTTTTTGAGGTGTGGCACCAGTACTGAACACCATACTCTAGATGCGGCCTTACCAGTGACCTGTACAAGGGCAGTATTACCTCCTCTCTCCTACTAATGATTCCCCTTAGACATGCATCCCAGCATCTTGTTTGCCTTTGCTGCTGCTTTCTTGTACAGCGTGTAGTGCTTCAGGTCACTAGTGATCATCACTCCCAGGTCCTTTTCCACCTCTGATTCAGATTCTCGGACTCCACCCAGGTAGTACTCTGTCCTGGGATTCTTTGCATTGAAGCCACTGATCCTGGGTAAGCAATTGTGATAAGGAAAATCATGCAGGGTTGGGCTAGGGGGAAAGCCACAAATAGCTGCAGCCCATATCCAACTTACTGCCTTAAGACATGGTACAGATCCAGGGGCAGCAGAGGAAGTTTTCTGAGGAGAGATTGAATAATCCCAATATATATCCTCTAGAGGACAGGAGGAGGATATGATAGAAACATACTGTACAAATAAATGGATGGTCAAAAAGGTGAATTCCACATAACTTTCTATTGAGGAACAGTACAATTGCAGCAATAGACATAGTCTGATTCTGTATTTCTAGATATTTTGCCATATTTGTAAAGAGATTTTCTCTGGTGGCCCTACATTAGTACTGCAGACAGGCACATTTATTTATATTTTTATTTATTTATTTAGGGATTCGGATCATACCTTTGAGCTCAGAGCTCTTTTACAAAGGTTCCATGTCAAACAGTCACAATGACAACAATAACAAACAGTTTATATACAATACTCGAATAGTAGGTAGCCAGTATACAATAAGGTTACAATGTTATTCATTGTACCAATGGTGATAGTACATTGTCAAGTGCATTTAGCTAGGGTAAAGGACAGTGTTTATATGTAGTGAAGGAGATAAAGAAGTGTGACACCTAGTGTGAGAGTCCAAGGAGGAGTCAAGGTAAGGGAGAGGGGAGACGGGGGGGACAGTGAGCAGCCAAATGAAGTGGCTTTGTCTAGGAGGTTGGGAGGTAGTGGTAGTAGGTTGGTTATAAGGTTGATCCGGTGTGGGAAAACATTTACCAAGGGTCACAACAGCAGGCTGGAAGGGGGAAAAATTTAAAAAAAAAACATTATGAAATATTTTTTCAAGGATCAGGTGGTAGACTGATAGTATATGCTTCCCAGCAATGTGGTCAATGCACAAAGCACAAATGAACATCTTCAAGGGGCATCAGAAGCAAGTTGGAGGAGGAAGGAGGGAAAAAGTGTGTGGAAGAGATTAAGTCAGAGTAACAAAGAGCAGAACACCAGAGCAGACTAGATGGGCTTTTAGTCTTTTTTTTCTTCTTCCTTATTTTCTATGTTTCTAACAGAGATTTCCAGGTGTTTTATGGTATGATTAGAGGTTAGCTCAGTCATTCGGATACAACATGCCAAGTTGCCATCTGGGACATTAGGAGTTGTGTGTGAGGAAAGGGAGGTCATAATTCCACTATACAAGACACTAGTGAGGCCCCACCTGGAGTAGAGTGTACAGTTCTGGAGACCATACCTACGTAAGGACATAGGCAGGGTAGAGAAGGTTCAGAGGAGGGCAACAAAGATGGTGCATGGGTTGCATCACAAGTCCTATGAAGACAGGTTGAAGGAACTGAACATGTACTCCCTGGAGGAGAGGAGGGAGAGAGGGGATATGATAGAGACATACAAGTATCTTACAGGGAGGAACAGGGTGCAGGAAAACACTATTTTTAAGTGAAAAAGTTGTTCCAGGACTAGAGGGCATGGGATGAAGTTGGAGGGAGGATGATTCAGAGGAAACACGAGAAAGAATTTCTTCACAGAACAGGTGATGGACAAGTGGAACACCCTGCCAGAGGAAGTGGTGGGGGGCTGAAACAATCAAGGGATTTAAGAATGCATGGGATAGACATAAAGGAATTCTGGAGGTCAGGGGTAAGGGGCAACAGACTTCTAGGAAAACAAACTGAACTTACAAGCTCAAATGGGCAGACTGGGTGGGCCATAGGCCCTTATCTGCCGACACTATCTATGTATCTATGAGCCCCAGAAATGCACACTGGAGCATGCTGCAGGGTTGAGTGTATTGTGTATGTCAGGCTCCTGGCTTTCAGAAAGAAAGATAGGAAAAAGAGGTCACGTGATGCGCCGTACGGGCTAGACGCGAGTTTCGGGTCTCCGCTCCTCCGAGTCTCAAAAATAAAGTTTTAGCCCCCAAATCACCTCAAATCAGCAGCGCAAGTGACGGGAAAGTGTACTGGAGTTGGAGGACAGCATTAGAAACCGGAGAAACGTGAGAGAGAATGGAAAGCTCCGATCAAGAATCAGAAGCAAAACGGACCCGCAGGAGCGACTCTCCAATGACGCCACAGGAAGAAATTCAGCCAGGCAAAATATATGAAGATTTGGCCACTATAAAAGAAGCATTATTTAAACTGGTGGAAGATGTGGCCAAGTTTAAGCCTGCGCTTACACAATTAGCGAGACGAGTTACAGATGCAGAAGCCAGAGTCTCATCATTGGAGAGGAAACAAGAGAAATTGGGCCTAGCAGCCACAGAAAGTAAGAGAGCAATCACTAAGCTAGAAGATCAGCTGGATGATCTCGAGGGGAGGAGCAGACGAAACAACTTAGTGCTCTTAGGGCTTCCAGAGGGGGAAGAGGGCCCCAATGCTATTTCATTCATGCAGAAGTTATTAAACAAATCGGTGGGTCCCTCACCCAATGGCCTTGAATATGTAATCGAGAGGGCCCATCGTGCATTAAGAGCTAAGCCTCTGGCATCTCAGCCCCCACGACCAATGATCTTTAAGTTGCTAAATTACTTGGACTGTGAATTTATCCTACGGGAATCTCGGAAACTTGCTCTATTCCAATGGGAAGGCAAAAATTGTGGCTAGCCCCAGACTTGACGTGGAAGGTCGTCAGGCCAGAATGAGCTTCAGACCAATTACCTCCAAGCTGTGGGCCCAGGTATTCGCCATCGGATGTTATATCCTGCTAAATTAGAAGTTTCCCTAAAAGAAGGGACTAAGAGATATGAATCTACGGAAGAAGCGCTGCAGTCTCTGTCTGTCTCCTTGCCAGATTTGTTTAAAAAGGGGTGATGGCACATGATTTCCAGGAGTGTTTTCCAAGGAATCCGACATAAACCAGTGTACAACCACGTTCTTCATTTATTTGGCATGTACAGAGTGTGGATACGCATTCGGACTTTCGGACCGGTTCCTTGTAGTGAATGGCCCCGTTTCATTTGTGATTTTGGACAACTGGACTTAATGATTGCGTCACTGAGGGAGTTATTTCTCCTAATTAAGTACTCTTACTTATGGGTACAGGGTTAAGGGTCCTGTAGAGAGGAACTGCAAGCATTATTTAAGTATTATGTTGTGGCCCAAGAAGCTCGGTGCACAAAACTGCTTTATTTTATACAGAACCTCAGGTTATTTTCTTTTCTTTTATTTTAGAAAGGCATCCTAAATACTAAGTCGGAGGGATATTATTAGCCGATAATGTTCTTTGAATAATATTTGACTTCACAGTAAGAGTGCCCTATAAAGTTAAGGGGGACACTAAATTATATTTAACACGTTTTGTGTTTGGTGTTTATCTATTTTTTTAGACAACTCCCTTAGGGCCACGACAGATGATGTACATAATAACTGTTTGGTAATAGAACTAGTTTTGGGAATCCAGAACTGTTTATATGTTTTTGAAGGGTTCCGTTCTCATTAAGGGTGAGACTCGGGGGGGGGGAGCCCAGCCCAAAAGGCGTGTTATGGACCCTAGTTGGAGAAGTGGGCTTAGCTAGGGGCCTACTCAGTTGGTAGGCCATAGGATTTTTATTTCTCTGTTAAAAGGGGGAGGTTGTACTTTATGGGAGTTTTTGGTGGGGATATCAGCTGCCTGCATCTTGTACTAGGATAATGGGTCTCCAAGATGGCTAGTTCGTTAAATATTCTCTCATGGAATGTGAAGGGGAGATACCTGGAAAAGAAATGTAATTTTATTTCATCTGGCTAATTTGGACCCAGCCATAGTTTTCCTACAGGAAACTCATGTGACTTCAGATCGACTTCATTATTTTAAAAGGAAGTGGGTCAGCCAAGTATTTGGTGCAGGGTTTTCAATGGGCAGTCGAGGGGTAGTAGTTTTAATAGCAAAGGGTGTTCCATTCGTCTCAGCTGACGTTATCTCTGACCCAGAATGGAGGTTTGTGGTAGTTATAGGCAAATTAGGGGGGGTAGATATTGTTTTGGGTTCAATATATGGACCTAACATTGAAACATCTTCTTTTTTTACACAACTATATACTATTCTAGCACCCTTCAGGGACTTTTTTATTATCCTTGGGGGAGACTGGAACCTAGTTCAATCCACTAACTTAGACCGCTCAAGTGGCAGGTCTTCGAGACTCTCTCCAGCACAACGGGCCTTGTTAGAGTTCAAGGGAGATATGGGTCTAGAGGACCCTTGGAGAATCCGTAATCCAGCCGTGAGGGAGTTCACTTTTTTTTCTCCAATACACAGATCCTTTTCTAGGATAGACTACTTTTTAATTAGCAAAAATTATTTGGCTGAGGTGGATGGGATGGTATTCTTGCCTAGGGTGATTTCCGACCATTCTTTAATTAAATTAGGACTTGCTCCTCTCTCCATTCCAGCCAGATCCTATTCGTGGTCCTTAAACAATAATTTGTTAAGAGACCCCCAAACTCTGTCTCGTTTTCAAACCTTTTTGGGGAATTCAATAAAGGAGAATTGGGGATCACTTGGCATGGTAGATGTGGTATGGGCTGCTTTAAAAGCAACATGGAGAGGGGAATTATTAAGAATGGCATCGATAAAGAAAGCTAAAACTAGACATTTATTTAATAATTGCTTAAAAAGAATATCGCTGTTAGAGGCCATCGATGAATCAAATAGGACCCAGGAACAAGAGCATGAACTTGTTAATTTACGAAGTTGGTATGAAAACACCCTAAAGGATAAAGCAAACAAGCTAGTCTCCAAATCCAAAGCAGCATATAGAAGTAGGGGAAGTAAGTCAGGCAATTTGTTGGCGTGGCAACTAAAAAAAAGGTCAGAGGGAAAGTGGGTAGCTGCCTTGAAACACCCCGTTTCGAATAGCTTAATCGTGGACCCTAAGGGTATTTTGGGTTTTTTTTACTACTATTACAAGGACTTATATTCGAGTCAGCCATAGTCGGCCCATAGTGAGGCTAAAATGAGAGCTTTTCTAGATAAAATATCCTTCCCACAGGTACCCATAGAGTCAAAACAACCCTTAGCAACCCCTTTTACATATGAGGAAATTGATACGGCAATCGACTCATTAAAACTAGATAAAGCTCCTGGACCGGACGGCTTTACCCCCCTCTTTTATAAGTCGTTTAAGGGTAAATTGATCCCCCTCCTTTATCAGCTCTATACCTATTGGCATGGCTATGGAGTAAGGGAGAATTCTTTATTCGAGGCAAGGATCATATTGTTACCTAAGCCAGGTAAAACTCCAGACTCAGCAAGTAATTATAGACCCATTTCTTTGTTAAACGTGGACATTAAGATATATGCCAAGATTCTGGCCAATCGGCTTAAGATATGTGGAATATTTTGCTGAGCCCGGAGCAAGCTGGTTTTGTTGCAGGCCGATCTTCGGCAGATCATTTCAGAAAATTGTTTTATTTGATTTCAGCTGCTGAAGACCCCGAAGTAGAAGCCTCTCTAGTGTCATTAGATGCTGAGAAGGCCTTTGATAGGGTCGAGTGGAGTTCCATGTTTATGACATTGACTAAATTTGGCTTCCCTAAGGAATTTATCCACTATGTTAGTATATTGTATAAGAATCCGTCCGCAAGGATCCAGTGTAATAATTTAATCTCAAATGCGTTTCCCCTTTCGAGAGGCACTCGCCAGGGTTGCCCCTTGTCGCCATATTTATTTAATCTATATTTGGAGCCCCTGATAAGAGCCATTCATAGTGACCCATTAGTTCAGGGTATATGCCTAGGTAACTCGGAGTTCAAAACTTCCGCCTTCCCGGACGACTTGTTGCTACATATTAGGAACAGCACTACCTCACTTCCCCGACTACTGTTGATAATTTCAGAATTCAGTGAATTTGCTGGCTATAAACTCAACAGAAGTAAAACAGTAGTTTATCCATTATCACCACATTTACATAAGGTGTGGTGTACTACATTAGGCTTGCAATGGCAGTCGGACTCTTTAACCTATTTGGGTATCCAGATATCTAAGGACCTGGAGAAATTACCTAGCTTAAACCTCAAGCCTTTAATAGATGAGGTTGGGGAAGACCTGCAGAGGTGGAAGAATCTCCCCCTTGACTTTCTCAGGTAGAGTTAATACAATCAAGATGATGGTTTTGCCTAAATTTTTTTATCCATTGAGGAACCTTAATATATATTTACCCAAAGTTTTTTTTGACCATCTTCACAAATCCTGTTCTGATTTTTTATGGAGAGGCAAACCCCCTCGGAGATCTTATATTAAGCTAACGTTGCCTCGCAGTGTAGGTGGCCTACAGATCCTAGATTTTTATTCGTATTATCTGGCCACACATGCAGCCAATTTTGTGCTGTGGTTAGGACAGAATGACACCTTCTCATTTGGATTGGGACTTGGACCGCAAGGCCGCAGATCGAGAGAATATAGATTTAGAATCTTGTCTATATTTGCCGTGGTCCAGAATACCTAAGCGTTTAAGGAATACTCCCTTAGGATGGAATGTGAGGGCAATGCATCAATTGTTTTCTAAGTTGCAAATCTCTCATGTGTATGATCTGTCCCAACCTATTTTAAGGAATCCCAATTTATTAGTGGACAATAAGCCCATAATTAGGTTTATACAGAACTACTCTGGGAAACCCCGTATTTCATCTTTTTTTTCGGGCACCCTTTTTTCCTCTCTACCTGAATTGGTCGACAAGCTTAAAGTTCAATCGTCAGACCTTTTGCGATTTTTCCAGACTTATAAAAGCATAAGTTCCTTTACGTGCAAAGGGGCTGTGTCAGAAGCAGCCGGCCAATTAATTAAGATCTTGAATGGGAAGGCAGGGCTCGATAAGCCAGTCTCCAGAATATATAGGTATATTATTTCAGACCTGGGCCCCAAAAAGATCATCTATTCCCATATATTGGGAAACCAATCTGGGTCTGGGTTGGTCTGAGGAAACTTGGGAAGGAATATGGAGGGATTTATATTCTTGTGTCAAGCAAGATAGGCTGAGGGAGATCCAATTCAAGTTACTTCATAACTTATACTTATCGACGGCTAAGTTATACAGACTAAAAAAATATGATTCCCCATTATGCCCTGACTGTGGCGATCAATTAGCTACTATTTTACACAAGTTTTGGGAGTGTCCTAAGATAGCCAAATTTTGGCAAGAAGTTAAAGGGTGGATATTACCATATTGCGATTTATCTTCCCTTCTTAGAATGGAAACTTGTGTACTTGGAAAATACCCCCACACTTTATTAGGATCCCAAAAATGCCAAATTGCCTTGGTGGCGTCGGTGACAAAAATAATAATCTTACATCACTGGCAAGGCAATTGGACTCCTTCATGTAAAGAGTGGTGGGAAGAGTTTTTGAGTGCTCTAAATGCAGAAAAATCGGTAGCAACTTGCTATAATGCCTTAACTAAGTTTATAAAATGTTGGGATAACTTGACTGGCAAATTGAAATCGAAATATGGTTATTAGCCTGCTATCACTAGATATGGACCCACAATCAGTAAGCAATGTCTCAGCTTATTAATTCATCTACTATATTACTAACTTCCGGTCTGCATAGGCATATCTACCAATATGTCCTTAATCCCTCCTTTGTTATTTTTCCCGACCTACCTGCTTCACGTCAAACTGTAGATATAATCGTATATCCCCTTCCCTAGAGGTGGATTTTCTATTCTTAGTTAAGAACTGAGGACAACGACTTACCCAGTTTTCCTAACAATCATGTTAAGGTGTGGGCAGCTGATAGGAAAAGGGGTGGGGGACTGGGGTTTCGTGTTCAGAGAGGGGGGTTAGGGGTTTTTCTTTACCTTTTTTATTTTCTGTTTTAATTGGTTTAGTAGTTGTTATTTGGATGTTTTCCCTTTTGTATGAGAATGTCATTAAAATAAAGTGATTTGCAAAAAAAGAAAGATAGGAAAAAAATGTTTTTTATCATCTTTCATACAAACTGTATCCCAAAGAGCTTTATAATCCAGGAGAATGAGCAAATGTTGCTGACATTTTTAGCACACAAGTAGATTCAAAGAACACTGGGATAGATTACAGTAAGATTAGAGAGGTTAAGTAGAATTCTTGATTAGAGATGTGAAGTTTTACTTTGCCAGCTAAGTTCCAGTGAAGTTAGAAAATTCGTCTTCATGAATAACTTCATGAAGGTCCCACTTCACAATTGCACCTAACTTCACCTGTAAAGGTGGTGAAGTTCGACGGAGTTAGGCAAGGCTGAGTGAATTTAAGTCAATTAACATAGAAAAAGGAGCTGGCCCAGTGGTGCTGAGGGTTAAGGCACTGGATGCCACACCTCGTACCACACCGATGACCTGGGTTCAGGACTGGACCTGTGCTATCAGGGGTCAGCAGGGGATGGAGAGGATTGAGCATCTGGAGAACTGCTCTCCTCTCCCGAGGTGGGCTGTGGGGTGTTCCCAGCACTGTAGTGGCCTCTGGTGGAGACTGGAGGCAGCACAAGCTCACTGGATGTTATAAGGGGCTGGGTGATGGCAGACTCCAGCAGCAAGAGGCATGACGGAAAAGCCATGCAGGAGTCCTTGCATGCCGTGTCCCAAGGGGGAAGCAAACAAGGAAAACCCTAGTGGACTCAGGGAGGTGACAGAGGCCCTGGGAGTCCAGGCCAGTGCCGGATCTGCTATCCACCGGCTCTCCCGAGCCGCTCGACCCAGATCCAGACAATCCCTCTAATTACAGACAGGCTGCCAGATAGGTGAGGCAGGCCCTCTACCAGGGAGTGATCTGGGAGGCTAGATAGGACCATGAATCCGGGAGGTGGGGGCTCAGAGATATGTCACCCAGTGGAAATGGAGGTCTCAGGCTGGGAGTAGAGGCAGTGGCTATGAGAGCAGTCCCAAGAGATGTCCTGGTCCCCAGAGTACAAACAGAATGCACACAAAAAAACCTAGAAAAAGAGCAACTTCACCTTGCAAAAACTTTGCAAAGCTGGCACTTTGCAAATTTCACCAACTTGTAAATTAATTTGTAGGGCGAATTTTATCCACTTCGACCATCTCTACTCTTGATAACAGCATTGTCCAAAATATTCTGAAATATATTCTGAAATGTCACCATGGTAAACCTTTGAAAAGTTAAAATATATTTCTGCCTAAATTGGCTATTTTCTTAAATTATATCCATGGAAAACAGGTTCTCTTAGGTTCACATCAGAGCTCTAAAGTGAATCAAACCAAAAAACTGGACACCAAGATGGAACCCAACAGTTTGGTCCTAACTATGAACTGCCTGCTGTATCTTTCCCATATAGAGTGCATTGTCTTAATTGGCTTTTTTAAAGTAAAGTGCTTCCATCTAGGAAATTCACAGGTGATCACAAGGGAGCATGCTACAAGAGTGCCACACACCACCCAAACACTTAACAATTTGAGGTAGTATAGCACAGTGGTTTAAGGATCTGAACTACAAACCTGGAGACCTGGGTTTGAACCCCACAGCCCCCACTTGCATACTGTGTGACCCTGAGAAAGTCACTAAATTTACCTGTGCTCCCAGGTTGCACCTGTAAACAAGCTTTCAGCTTAGTGTGTCTCTCCTGGTAAAAAAGAAAAAAAAGTCCAAATCTGGCATGCTCTAAGCATGTTTAATTCAAGAAGTTGAAATCACATCTCTCATGGGGGGTGCTACTTGTTTTGTGAAAACTTTGGGCTTTATCCACAACACTGGTCAGGATACGCTCAAATTGAACTTGTCTTTGCCAAGCCTATATGTACCCCTATGCCAGTCTGTCATGGATGGCATTCACAACTCTGTCCCCCTGCACCCCACATGTGCAGATATCCACTCAGGAGCAAGGGGCAACAAAGGGGGAG
This sequence comes from Neoceratodus forsteri, assembly GCA_016271365.2. NCBI lineage: Eukaryota > Metazoa > Chordata > Ceratodontiformes > Ceratodontidae > Neoceratodus > Neoceratodus forsteri. The sequence continues at coordinate 433,249,110 of CM028137.1, read as the reverse complement.
TGGAACTGTACAGCATACTGGGCATCCAGTCTGATGACCAAGTCAGCAGTGTAATAGATCCCCCATTCTGCATGGAGCGGGGGGGGGCAGGAAGATGGCAGTCCATGGCCATCTTCCAATGACTGCCAAATACTTGTCAAAACAACATTGTGTTACACCAGTATAACCAGCTAATGCCTGCTGAGCCCTCAGGCCTCCCAGCCTATCCAGAATTCTGGAGGGCAAGTGGAGGTGAAGCCATTCGGGCCTCCTGGAGAGTCCTATGGCTGGGCTGAGAGGGGTACATAGGCATTAAGGAAGTCCCTCAGGCTACATAGCCTCTGCCTCTCCTCCAGCCCTCTGAAGCACAGGGTATGCCTCCAGGACCCATGCATGCATGCCTTCACCCTGTTTCTTACCACTGACCTGGTCTTGTGCAAAGTAATGCACACAGCAGGGGGCTTGAGTGGGATGAAGGTACCCATGAAGTTCTCGTCAGATATGGAGTGGGATCTGTGCACACTTTTAAACATAGAAACATATACAGTGATGGCAGAGAAAGATCAGTGTTCCATCCATTCTGCTGCAACACCCAAACATACACTAAGACCTTTTTTTCTATGCAGTGGTTTAGTCCGCACCATCCACTCTGACCTGTATAGACATGCGTCCATTCTCACCTATCACTTTGTGTATAGAACCCATCAATCAGAACTTGGGCATTATACCCCTCTAGCAGCAAGATAAACAGTGTTAACAGAAATGCCATGAGTTAGTTAGAAAATTAAAAAGAAATTGCTGTTTACACTTTCTATCATTTTATGTTTTTCAGAAATCAGTGCTGTCCTTAATGCAGCTAGATGTGTTAACAGATAAATTAACAAGTTAGTTTCTTCACATTTCTCTTTGCTTACTCTCTCTATAATCTCCTCTTTTGTTGGCAGCAGAGTTGGTTTAAGATTTGTTTTTGCTAGAAAGAGATTCTTCTAAGTGTCAAAAAAATCTGCCTGCCTCCATGTGAACTTTACTTTTTGCTGGCACTTAGACATGCCCTGAGGCTTGTGTCATCAACTGAAATGCACTCTAAGCCCATTTGTGCATGTGCATGTCTCTGGTGGTGGAGCATTGCACAGTAGGCCAGAGCAATGCAGTTTCTTGATCTGTTGTTAAGTAAGAATGGTCTGAGCATATCTGCACTGTAAGCAGATAACTATCAGGAATGTGCAAAGGAGGGGTGATCAGCTGGAACACAGAAGCAGTTGTTACAAGCTAAAGAGATGCTGCACATGTTGAGATTAATCACAGCAGTTATTTCAAACCACAGTGCAGCTAATACAGCTGGACTCCCTGGATGAGGCCACATTTGCAAAGCAACAATAACTTGAAAGCTTTTCGTTTTTTTATATACAATCATGAAAAAACATCACATTGTGAATAAGACTCAAAACTGTAGTACTCTTAAAGAAAACAAAACATTAAACATGGTTCTTTAATGTCTAACAAAGCCATAAAGAATGCTGAAAATGTAGCATTTTTCTAGAAATAATAGTTGAATTGTACGTTAGGCTGATCTGCTCAGATCATACGCTTTTTCTGCTACTTTCTTGTGTAGCACAGAGAATAACCAATGTGTCACAAAATGTTAATTACACCAAGGTGCATTGGTAATGTCAGAGAGGAATTTAAGGTCAAAATTTGTCATTACTTTCACTTCCTATGTGTGTTCTATACCTATACAGTCGCCTATATAGTAGAATAAAACTTACTCTAAAAAAAGAACAACAACAAAAATTAAAACTGGATTTTATTTCCTGAATTTTTGGGGGTGGGTGGATAAATGTTGTACATTGGTTTTGAAGAAAAACAATTGTCAGATATTTTCCATTCATATTCTATTTACATCTAAACAAATTACAATAACAAATTATTTTAAATTGTAAGTAGATCCAAAGATTTGAAAGGGAAAACAGTACCACCATGCATCAAACATTGGCTAGCATCCTGACCCCAGGTTCCAGCCTATGGCTAATGGATTCTTGGGACTGCTGTAAAGGACTTGCACTTAGAACCCAAGTGTAGGGAGTCACTTATAAGTACATTCTGAAGTAAATCCACTCCCAGGCTGTTTCCTACTGCAAAACTCTTTCCTCCCCTACCCCAATTACCCGTGGTGTTCCACAGGGTTCGATACTTGGTCTTCTGCTCTTTTTCCCCTTCCTTAATGACATTCAAAGTACGTCCCTTCACAGCAGCCACCTCATGTATGCAGATGATACAGTGCTCTACCATTCTGCCAAGTCTGTTGCTGTTATTAACCATACCCTCACTCGTGACTTTCAAACTCTCCAATCCTGGCTCTCTGCTAACCAGCAAATCCTTAACATAGGGAAAACTCAGGCTATGCTGTTCGGATCATCTAAAAAGTTCATCAGAATCCTCTAAACTCCTTGTCCACAGTCAGGGGATGCAGGTTATGAATACTGTTACTCTCAAATACCTTGGTGTCACCGGCACCTGCCCTCGATTTTTCCTTGCATGTCAACAGGTATGCCGGGCTGTTAATACCAGAATTGGCACATGCCTATCGTGGTACTTGCACTCTCACCCTCTGCTAGGCTAGCAATAGTAAGAGGTGTGCTACTCCGCAACTTTTATGCCCTCCTGTTCTGTTCAATATCAATACTAGTATTGCTCCAGCAAATGGGACACTTCCTATAACAATATATGTAGGTTCGCCTTATCTGCTGCCCCGACTGACGAGATCACTGCCGGGGTTTCATCGCCTACACTGGCTATCTCCCACAGACCTTTGTTCTTACTCCCTAGGTTGCTTTATTGACTCACTCACTTGACGACCCTAGCCCGTCCTCCCTGAGGGATTAGCTTACCCCATCACGTGTCCACTCGCTCAGGTCCTCATCTGTCCCCATGCTATCAGTCTGGCCGTGCGCTACTAGAATGGGGGAACAGTCCTTTGTTCATTTTGGCCCTAATTTTTGGAACTCATTTCCCACCCAGGTTAAACTCTCCCTCTCCCACCACTCCTTTAAGCTGTCACTGTTCTCTCACCTCCATGCACTTGGAATCTGTAACTGTAACTACTGTAACTGTGTGTCTCCTCCCTAATTCTTCTGTTTTGAGGATGTCCAGGCATTACCTATCTTGTTGCATCTAGTTTTTGTTGTGTTATATCATATTGTGTACTGCTTAGCTATTTATATCTTGCTGCATCTAGTTTGTTACAGCATATTGTGTACTGTTTAGCTATATGTATGTGTTCCTCCCATACTGTTGTGACTGTATTGATTTTTACTGTGTTGTGCTGATGTCATCACTGTATTATTTTGTTGTACTCTTCCGGGTCGTGCCTGAAAATAGGCAGGACTGTTGCCTAGTGCACTTATCCAGTTACCAAAAGCTAATAACTAAATAAATAAATAAATGGAGTGTGCTGGACTTCATAGCTGGCCACATGATGTGTAAGCCCTCCCCTGAAAATTCAGTGTCCTCATAGGTGGCATAACATTGCCAAAGGTAGGCAAAACACCTGTGGAAACATCCCTAGCAGCTGAATATGAAGTTGAATCCAGACACCAAATTTAAAGGGCCTGGCAGCTGAATATGAAGGCTAATCCAGACACCAAATTTACAGGGCCAGACATCATCTCTTCCTGCTCCTGTTGAGTTAGTATACCATATATATATATATATATATATATATATATATATATACACACACACACACACACAGTATGTGCTCTGGTGCTTTACATCAAACTGAAGCCCCTACTGGGTGGGATAAACTGCAGTGGCAGGATCTAGTGGAACACAAGGCCAGTATGTAGATTAGAAACTGACTGTGGAACATTGTAAGAATAACATAATAGCAGGAGGCAGAGGTAGCCAGTGAGAGAAGTATAGTATGCAATTAAAATGAAAAAAAAAAAAAAACAGGCCTAGCCCAGTGACAAAAGAGGCAATGCATTGTGCTACCATGTGAGAGACCCAGAATTGTGCGTCACATGATTCCCCAACCTGGCTGGTAGAGCCAGGGGCATGCTATTAAGATATCACACTCAGACTCTGGCATAGAGTTGTAGAGTACACACTGCTTCAGCTCCTATGAAATCTGGCAGCACAGATGTGTAATACAGGTTAGCACAAGAGATTTGCCTAGGCCCTCCCTAAAGAGTGACGTACTAATAGGCGCCCACTATTAGTGAGGGGGATAGGAACAAATTCAGTAAATGTAAAAGTCCAGTTTGGCATGTTGGATGATAGCCGTTATGTCCTCCCTATGTCCATGGATCCTCTGTACCACCTGGAATAAAAAAGGCTGCTTCTTCCTGTGCTAACTGTAACCTTCTATGAGGGTTAGACTAATAGATGTGCCTGAGTACCATCCTGTGAAGACTTAATATTTATTTGTACTTTACCCAAATTCTTGATATTTGTTATTTGGCATTTGGCCCTGGAAAATAAAGAAAAGTGGAGAACAACATGCAGACATCCTCTGGTAGCCAGCCTAGTCCAATTGCAACATCATGCCATCAGCTCCCACTCTTCAGCCGTCAATCATCTATACAATTACTAATGTATTTATAATGTATTATACTGGCACTGTGCAAGCCCATGCCAGCCTCACAAATGTATGGTTTTCTAGTACATCCATGGTCTCTAGCCCACATGGACATTTCTGTCAAGTAACCTGATCCCCCTCCTGACTCCAAATCAGGATCTGGGTGGGCAATAATAGCCAGTATACTAGAAGCTCTGCAGATCCCCCTCTCTATTCTGCAGATCTCTTCAGAACATTTGGGGAGGGATTGTATTAGACTATATTAGACACATATGGGAGGAGGAAAGGAGGTGGCACTATAGAGTTAGCAGGAGGATGGGCTGGGGGAAAGAATGTGGTAGATGACTGCAGTGGTAACCATGTGACTAGACTGGCCCCGCATACCTGGTGAAGGCTATGGCTTTTTTTATTTTTTTTTAATTATGAATTTTTTTTTAAGAAGGATTTCCCCAAATAGTGGAATTTGTTCATTATTCAGATCCAGGTAATGGGATATCGGATGGAAACTTGCACCTGCCACTTTAGCATTCTCTGAAAAAGCTGGCATGTTCCACAATTGTTTGCAATTTATTGAGTTTTTACCTCTAATTATGTTAAAAAGTATTGAAATATTCTAGAAAAAACTATCATACTTACTGAAAATTTGGCATGCAGATTTGAGTTTGGCTCAATGCAGTGTGAGGTAGGGGTGGCTTTACGTGACACTGCTTTCACTTGAATTGCTGCCTGGTTTGGTTTCAAAATCATCTGGCCAAGCATAAGTCCATTAACACACTTATCATTTGATTTTTTCAGGGGCGTTCGACTCTCTTGTCTCTTCCCTGGTACAGGCAGGGGATTTACCCTTTCTCAGCACCCAGACCTTGCACCTGGCATTCATCCCCAGTAGCTCAGACTGGAGAGGCTCACAGCTTGCCCCCTGTGGTGGGGATCCCCCAAGGGAGAGACTGAGACCAACCAGAGGCCACAACTGAGGCTTGCACCTGGGGTGTCATTTGGGTAGAGGTCCGGGGGCATCACAGTGCTGCAAGCCCAGAGGGTTTTTCCCCTTTAAGGTCCAAAGAAGCGCAGATGGGTAAGACATCAGTGCAGGCTGTACACACTCCGGCACCTGACCTACAGACATCCATTGATGCCTTCCCACTGAAGAGTGGCCCTGACTGTCACTCACCCAGCTTCCACTGGGTGTCACTGGCTTGCTGGGATGCCACAACCCTCTCCCAGGGAGGAGGAGAGCTGTCCTTGGGACTCTCATACTACCTCCCCCTAGCTGACCCTCTGATGCACTGCGCTCATTCCTGAACATAGATATTCAGTGCCAAAGGTGGTAGTGCTACAACTGCACCACTGGGCCGACCCTACTTATTATTAGATTTGTGTTGAGCAAGTCCATCGTAAATCTTTTTGTTGTTGCAGAGACTGAAAAAATAGGTGAGAGAAAAGGTGCAAATTATTCCATTCATGTAAATGGAGTGCTAGCTATGAAGTCTTTTTGTTAATAGTAGTGTAGGTTTGTACTTGTGAATATACAGATCTGTCATTCAGAAAAGTTTTGAGTGAAACATCTGGGGCCAGATATTCAAAAATAGCATGGGCACTAATGAGTGGTTGCCTGTGCTACCCAGGATCTGTGCCCTTTTTGAGGTTGGGTCTGTATTCAGAGACCCCTGTAGTGTGGGCTAAACCCGTTAGCACCCAGACACTAAAATAACACTGCACCCATGCAAATGAGGGATTTCCACCTGCATATGCGTGCAGCGGCAATTTCAAAGGTTTGCATCGGCGGTAAATGGAACCCAAAGCAACACTATTTACCACCTCTGAAAACCTTGACTTAACTAGGTGCTAAGTCTGGGTCCCTACCCCATTGATGGCGGGATGTGTGTACAACAGCCACCCACACTGGTCACCTGTCCAGTTCATCAGGCAGTAAATATCTTTAGTGTGAGAATCTGGTGTTTCTCATCTATTCCATCCTTTCCCAAATTCATAAAACATTATGTGTCCATGGGGAAACCCCTATTGTCTTTGGCATTGGGTCTGTCATGGAAAATCTGTGTTGATTTACAGATTTCTTTCTCCAATCTGATCGCTGGCCTAATGTGTTTCCCTGGTGTCTAGTGGTTACCCCCCAACCGATTGCCTGCTCAATGTGATAACATATCATTCCCTGTTGACAAGTGGTTCCTCCCTCACCCGCACCCATGTCCGATCTTTATTTAGTATTCCATGGTGTCCAGTGGCCCTCCTCCACCCGCACTCATGCCTGATCATTATTTAAAATTCCCTGGTGTCCAGTTGTCACTCCTCCCACTTGCACCCATTCCCAATGGTAATGAACAATTTGCCTGCTATCTAGTGGTCCCTCCCCATACCCGATCCCATGTCTGATCCATAATCAATGTTCCTTGGTTTCTAGTGGGCTATTCCCTTCCTGCACCCATGCCTGATCTGTAATCATTATGTCCTGATATCCTGTGGTCCTCTCATCCCAATCCCCCGTAATATCAACTAACACCATTTCCTGGTGTCCAGTGTTCCCCCATCCTGAGCCCCTATACAATAAATTTATATAATTCCCTGGTGTCTAGCAGACTCCTCCTCCCCCCCATACCCCAGCAGATAGTGCCCACTATTCCACTCCCCCCATCTCAACCCCAAGTCAGTGATGGACACAGCTCTCTGCTCTCCACCATGGCTGGCTGCCAACTGAGCTGTCAATGAGAATGTACTTTATACAGTACATGCTCATTGACTGACAGCTTACTGAGCTGTCAATGAGTATGTACTGTAGACAGTATCTGCTCATTGATTGACAGCTTAGTTGGCGGATGGCCATGGTGGAGGTTAGAGGGTTGTGTCAATCACCAGCTTGGGGTCAAGATGGGGGGGATGCCGGGTGGTGGGGTACTGCCTGCTTGGGTGAAGGAGATTGGGGGGTCTGTTAGACACCAGGGACAGGTTTAACTTTAATATAAAGAGGATCATGGATGGGGAAGGGGTTCGCTAACGATCAGGGAATGGTTGAAGTATCACATACAGAGGATCAGGATACGGGGATACACTGGACACCAGAGAAATGTATCCAGACATCAGGTTTGTGATCAGGTGGGGAGAGGGACCACTGGACACCAGGGAATGTGTTCTTTTACATCGGCAAGACACCTGGTTGGGGGAAGGACCACTGTACACCAGTGAAAATGTTTTTATAGATCAAACGGGTGATTGGATGGGGGAAGGGACCACTGGACACAAGGGAATATATATTTTTTTACATTTGGCAGGTGATCAGTTGGGGGGGAGGGACCACTGGACACAAGGGAAAATATATGTTAACATCAGGCTGGCGATCAGCTAGGGGGACCACTAGCACCAGGGAGAAATATATATCACATATCAGGAGGGGACCACTAGCAAGAGGGAAAAATATATATTACATATCAGGCCATCGATCAATGGGGGGGCACTACACATCAGGGACACAGGGCTGCCTCTGGGGCATGAGTAGGGGATCACACTGAACTCCTGTGTGGCCTATATAAATAGGTCAATAATGGACAAGCAAATGGCCACATAGCACCTTGCATGCCCAGTGGACTCATTTATGTGGCTGCTTTTGAGAACTGGAAATAGTCCACCTATGCTATTCATTTTGGGGCCATACCCCTGGCTACAAGTCGGGGTGGCTAGTGCTAGCAGTAATGGGGTTACCACTGACTTGACCTAGCCCTATTCTCACTCAGATAGCAGAGGTGTGCTATCCAGCTGAGAATAGCACTGTTAGAGACCTGGGCAAATGCAAAATGCAAGGCAGACTTTTGCGATGTGCCTTGCAACTTTTTGTGAATCTTGCCCCTGGTATCCCCCTGAACACCAATCCTCCTACAGTGTCAGCATTTCCTGGTGATTTTCACCACCACCAATTCCCCAAACACCCATCCCAGTGCAGTGTCAGTGTTATTTGGTGGCTAGTAGCACCCCCAACTCCTGATTCCTCATCCTGGTACAGAGGCAGTGCTCCCTAATTGCTAGCAATACCCTCCATCCCCTGAATATCCATCCTGGTTATTGAAAAGGATACCATGGTGTCTAGTGGCACCCCACCCTCCAATTCCCCATCCTGGATAGTGAAAATAATTACCTGGTGTCTAGTGGCACCCCCAAACTCTGATCCCCCATACCAATTAGTATAAAGGATAGCCTGGTGGCTAATGGCACCCCCATCCTCCAATCCCCCTTCCTGTATAATATGCACAGAACTCTTGTGGCTAGTGGCACCCCCCAATTCCCCATCTTGTACATTAATCCCTTATCCCCAGTAGCTAGTGGCACCTCCTCCCCTGATCTCCCATCCTGTGGTACTGATAATAACCCTGGTGTGCAGAGCTACCCCTGCCCCCGCTCCCAAACTGCTGGTCAACATACAGACCAGCAAGCATTAGTGGTCCAGTGGCCCCTCACCCACCCTGTCAGCACCCAGACCACCATCCATCCAACTCCTCTTACTGGCAAGCCAGGAACATGTGCTGACACCTGATATGGTGTCTAGTACTGCCATCCTCTCACCTCCATGGCTGGCCACCAAATGGGATCTTAGTGCATGAGCAAAAATACTATTCACATACCCACTGCATACAAAAGTCAGCTATGGAGGTGAGAGGTGGACTGTGCTGGTCACCATATCATGTGTCAGTGCATGTCCCTGGCTTTCCAATAAGGGGGAGTTGGGTGGGTGGTGGTCTAGCTGTGGGGAGGAAAAGTGGGGGGCCACTGTACCACCATTGTTCTCTGGTCTGTATGTTGACTGGAGGTCAGGGGGTTGGGTCTAGGGTACCTCTGGACATCAAGGTTATAATTGGTGTCATGGGATGGGAGATTAAGGTGAGGAGGTGCCACTAGCCCACAGAGATATGTATGTGCTATATGGGACTGGGGATTAGAGGGGTGACGGGTGCCACTAGACACTGAGGAATCCTTTACACATACCAGGATGAGGCAATGGAGGGTGTGGGGTGCCACTGGACACCAAAGTTTCCTTTTCACCAATCAGAACAAGGAATCAGGTGGTAGGGAATGCTGCTAGTCACCAGAGAACACTGACACTGTACTATGATGTGTGTTTGGTGGGTAGGGGATGCCACTAGGCACCAGGGACAACTGACGCTGTACTGGGACTGGGGAGGGAGGTTGGGGAATGCCACTAGACACCAGGGATACCGTGACATGCACCAAGATGGGTGTTCAGCAGGCAGGGGGATACCAGTAGATATCAGGGCCCTGACAGACATCTGCAGGACAGGTGTTTGGGGCTTGCTGTTAGTCACCAGGGATGATGTCAGTGCAGGCACACATGGTTCGTCGCTTCCCAAGCAAATGTGCCCATCATGGGCATGCAAATTACCCCTAAGCACCTTTCATGTCCAATGGGCTCATTTGCAATGTGGAGATGAATATTGCACCATGGCTTTCAGTGTTCTACAGTCCTGAGGCGCAATTCCCTATGGGCTGGATCCAGCCCAGGTCTATGTTGGGGTAGTGCAAAGTGACTTAGCACTGTGCTAAAAGGGGACAACATTCAGTCAGATAGCACCAGTCTGCTTTCTGAATGAATATAGTAACCCCTTGGTCAGGCCCCGCTTTTGCCCACTTTTGAATATCTGGTTCCTGAGGATTTTGGAAGGCACTAGTGATCTTAAACTTGAATGTGCTTGTAAGGCAATTGGTGGAAGTGACCCCTCTCCTAATATATCACCACATGATCACATATAAAGGTTGCAATGCAAAACTTGACTGAAAGTTCAGAAAATAAGCTTGCAAAACAGAAGACGTGCATTTGACCATTTAAGTAAACAAAATCATTGCCAGCAGAATAAAGCAAAGGTGCATTACAGGGTGACTACTGTATGTCATAGTGAAAGTGCACTGGTATGATATCATGTTTTAATATACAATTTAAAAAATATTGTGCTGTTCCCACAGTGCAAATTAAGAACAGCAAACAGTTTAACAACATAAACATCTTTTACTAGAACTCATTTATCTGCCTCTCTCAGTTATTTGCATGTTTTTCTTGCACCAAAGTGGACTTATGAATGCTACTGTACTTTAAACAGTTGCTGATAATGCTTCATTATTCCGTACCTTGAAAATGACCAAAATTTGTTGATCCTTTATTTATTTAGATACATAGATACATAGACAGTGTCGGCAGATAAGGGTCTGTGGCCCACCTAGTCTGCCCATTTGAGCTTGTAAGTTCAGTTTGTGTTTTCCTAGAAGTCTGTTGCTCCTTACCTCTGACCTCCAGAATTCCTTTATGTCTATCCCATGCATTCTTAAATCCCGTGAATGTTTCAGCCCCCTACCACTTCCTCTGGCAGGGTGTTCCACTTGTCCACCACCCGTTCTATGAAGAAATTCTTCCTCACGTTTCCTCTGAATTGTCCTCCTCCAACTTCATCCCATGCCTCTAGTCCTGGAACATCTTTTCACTTAAAATAGTGTATTCCTGCACTCTGTTCCTCCCTGTAAGATACTTGTATGTCTCTATCATATCCCCTCTCTCCCTCCTCTCTTCCAGGGAGTACATATTCAGTTCCTTCAACCTGTCCTCATAGGACTTGTGATGCAATCCATGTACCATCTTTGTTGCCCTCCTCTGAACCTTCTCTACCCTGTCTATGTCCTTACGTAGGTAAGGTCTCCAGAACTGTACACTGTACTCCAGGTGGGGCCTCACTAGTGTCATGTATAGTGGAATTATGACCTCCCTTTTCCTGATGGTGATGTCCCTGCCTAAGCATCCCAGCATCCTATTTGCTTTACCTGCTGCCTTGTCACACTGTTTCCCTACATTTTGATCACTGTATAGAATATAATAAGCACTATATGAGGCAGATATTTTTTAAGAGTTTAGAAGACAGGCTACACGTCAATAAATTTAGCATTTATTTTAAGAGCACAAACTTTCCTTCATGTTTAAAACCTATTCAAGTAGCAATGTATTTATTTAACAATTTATGTTTACTAATATACTGCATGATGTAAAAACAATAAAATACTTTATGTACTTTGAAACACTGTAAATGTATAGTGGAACCTCAGATATTGCTCCAAAATGTTTGAAAAGATTCTCCACAATGTTGGCTTTCTCCATAATTTCCCATGACCCAAAGAATCCCCATTTTCATGGCATTTAGGAATAAATATTCATCATCCATGTAGCCATATAAAATGGATGCTTGGGCAGGTGGAGCTACAGCAGTGCCAACCAGGATGAAATGCAGCACCTTGCAGTATTATTGCAAAATGATGCAGTATGCTGCAGAGAACAGTTTAATTCAAGTAAGCATTAAGGGATGAAAGGAGTGTTCTACTGTGGAATTAATGCATAGTTGGGGGGGGGTTGTACAAGGCCACAGGCCGAGTGCTTACAACCACCCAACCATGCATTAATTCAACAGTAGAACATTCCTTTGGAGTGCCTTAATGCACTTGTAACATGGCACTTTTCTGTGCCATGTGCACTATTTCGCTGACATATCATTATTCCTTTTTATTGCAAATCATCCTAGCAGTGATAAATAATAGACAGTTTCATGATAGTTTTCATTTTCATTGAATAATGGGTGGTCGACAGGCACACAACATCTTATACATCGTGGTTAATGGTGTTCAAAAAAACCTGTTGTGACTACTTTCTTACCATTTTGTTTCTAAACTACATAACAGTGCTGAATATCTCTAAACAAGTAAATTAGCTGTGCTTGCTCTCAAGATGCATTTGTACTGTTGGTAGGCTGCTGCATCATGGGTAAAAATACTCACAGCTATGTGACTTTTTATATTGCGAATTAGATTATATACAACTCAGTATCTTTACTTCTGTATGCTTTTTGTGCTACTACGATTAAGTGATTGCTTTTCTGTATTAAACATTTGCTATGTGCTGCTTAAAGTCCCCTACTCTTCTGGTGGGTTCCTCTCTAATGAAGGCTCAGCATAACACTTCCTAATTAGAACTTCGGAAGTAACGTTACATTTAACTTGCCCTGTTTCTAACAGTAACAAGCATTTGTCAATGCCGAATGTTTGCTTGCTGGCATTGGCAGTGGTAATGTAGAAGTTACAGAGCTGCGTAATAGGAATGGCAGTGAAGTACTGAACTGAAGCCAACCGTACCACCACCCTGCAGAGAGTGACAGGCATTGGGGTGTGCATAATGGATCAGCAGGCATAACGGCCTCACCATTTCACCACACCCCACCCTGCAGACACTGACAAGTGTCACAGTGTTCCTTGGGGTCTTTGCCTTATGCGCACTTATTTCATTAGGAAATGCGTGAGATGGGTGTGATATAGGAGAATGGGGTGAACTTTGGGGCTGAAGAGTCCAAGGCATACCTCGATGCCTCTCACTGGCTGCAGGGTGTGGAATGGCATGAGCATTACAGGCAAGAATCCCAAGTCACACCCCCTGATGCCTGTCAGCCTTCACAGGGTTGGGCGTTATGGTTGGAAACCCTAATACCTCAGGCATTCGTTGGTATTTTCACTCCAAATTTTCAACATGTTTTTTTTGTGACCCCACCTCATGAACAGGGGGAATATCAGTTTGTTAGCCGAAAGCTGCTTATGCACAGCGAGTACGGCATTTAGCACCACAGGTGCAAAAACATTCCGAACAGGATGTAAAAAATGACAGCTGTACTGTTCATGGGGAGGTGTAAAAAATGGCAATGTTGCAAATCTGCAGTAAAATATTTTAAAAAATGGTGAAGTCATGAGCGTACATAGAAACTGTGCAATGCACACCCGTAATATAATTAGGTTGGGGATATTTTACAGCAGATTGTCAACTCAGGCATTTTGGTGCCTCCGATCATGAACAGTGTCACTGTGATTTTCTTTATCTGTGCCGAACAATGATTTCCCACAGCGACCATGCATCTCAGCGCTAAAATGTGAAAACACACTTCAGCCATGTTGTGAAAAATGACAGCTGTACTGTTCATAAGGAAGTGTGAAAAAATGCCACTGGTGAAAATCTGGACTGAAAATATTACAAAGTCATGAACTTACGAGGGTGCGTGGAAACTGTGCATTGCTCACTCATAACACAGTCATTTTATGGACTTTTGTCACCAAATTTTCAACATAGCCATTTTAAGACCTCTGCTCATGAACAGTGTAACTGTGATTTTCTTAATCTGTCCTAAACATTGCTTTCGCTTTCCAACAGCACACCATTATGCGCTACATGTGCGAAAACACATTTTGGGTGGACATATGAAAAATGGCAGCTGTACTGTTCATAAGGAAGTGTAATAAAATGGCAATGTTGAAAATCTGGAGTGAAAATATTAAATTTGCAAACTTACGAGCATGCATAGGAACTGCGCAACGCTCGTAAAAGAGTCATTTTTAGGAATTTTTTCACCAAATTTTCAACATAGCCATTTTAAGACCTTTGCTCATGAACAGTGTCACTGTGACTTTCTTAATTTGTCCCATACATTGATTTCGCACACCGACTGTGCCATTGTGCGCTACATGGGCGGAAACACGTTTTGGGTGAGATGTGAAAAATGACAGCTATGCTACTCATAAGAAGGTGTGGTAAAATGGCAATGTTGGAAATCTGGAGTGAAAATATTGAAAATTCGCGACCTTACGAGTCTGCGTAGGAACTGCGAAACGCACCCTCGTAAAACAGTCATTTTTTGGAATTTTGGCACCAAATTTTCAACATGGGCTTTTTGGGACCCCTTTTCATGAATGATGTCACTGTCATGGCAGTATTCAGGCCTGAAGGGTGATTTTGCAGTCACTGTGCAGTCACTGTGCGAAATCATCGCCGGACCTGAATAATGCCATGACAGTGACATAATTCATGAGAGGGTCCCAAAACCCCATGTTGAAAATTTGGTGCAAAATTCCAAAAATGCCCGAGATATGCAATAGTTGAAACCCCCATGTAACCCATTATACAGCTTACCGGCATTCCTCAGTTCGCGGTCGGCTTTGAAGAGTGCAGGCGTGTTCCCAGTCCACGAAGATCGTTGCGCTGGAGTCCGGAGGTAAGTATGGGGTGGGGGTGTGGGGAGGCTGGGTGCACAGTGGGTGGGTGCAGGTTGTGGGAGGGGTTGGGAGACGCCCGCTGGACAGTTTTATTTTACAGGTTTAAAAACATAAAAAGACATCGTGGGGCGTTTTCCACGCTGGGGTGGGCTCCAGCATGGCACAAAGACTTGGGGTGTTCAGCCGATGGGGATTAGGCACCCCGTCGGCAAAATAAAAACAAATCGCGGCAGCGTTTGCCACGCTGGGGTGGGCCCCAGCGTGGCACAAGGACTGGAAGCGTCAGCTGACGGGATTGGGGTACCTGCCGCCAAAGGACTGCAGTGCTTGCCACGCTGGGGTGGGCTCCCAGCATGGCACCTACAACTGGGGGTGGGGACGAGCTCAGCCGATGGGGATTGGGCACCCCTGCCGGCGTTATAGTATGTGGGCGTGCATGTCTGTCTGTGCGTGCGGGGAGCTGCGCATGAGCAGCTGATATCTTATGGTGCTCACCTGCCGTAGCTCCCCTTTCAATCAGAGTGCCACTGCATTTTGAGAGTGTCAGTGACAGCTCCAAAATGCATTGGCTTACAGGGGCCGCGCCTGCCAGCCCACTGACTGAATTGGAGGAGGAGGTGACACACCTCCGAAATCTCCGATGAAGGCACTATGTTTCTTGCACATGCGTGCAAGCAAACTTAAAAATGAATTCTAACTGTTCAACAGATAAACATTTCTAACATGTGCTTCTGGCACTTTAAGATCCTATTTCCTATGATGTTCTCCAACTGCTTTGACACACATCCTTCCTTTCCATATGTATGAGGTGCTCTTCTTTACAAACCGCTGATTAAATGGTGCAGTACTGCAACTAGGAATATTTGACGGCATTTGCACCAGTTACTGATATTTCCTTCTGCTATATGTTTCTTCACTAATGAGGACTACATTTACCAAGGAGTAAGTCACATTTGTTTGGGTGGGTGGGAACAGAGACTGCTTGGAACTATTTTGTGGTAATGTACAGCACTACTGCCTGTGCTGTACATTACTAGAGAAATAATGCATGGCTACTTTACCTATTTGAACCAATAGGAACACAGTATTTTGCACACTGCTTTTTTGTCATGTTATAATGGCATTTAAGCCTCTCTGTCATGCAACATTTAGTAACATGTCATTTACTGCAAGCTACTGTGTTGCATTCTGTCTGGCTCCACAGTACCTGGGTATCTGTAGGGTAGGTAATGGAGGACTCGATGGTGTTCAAATTGTAAATAGGGCTGCATTAGGTTAGAAGGTCTAAGGTGCCAGGGGCAGGGAATTTATCAAATGGAATGTTTGCTGAATCAATCAAATAGTGGTTGATCATTGAGTATTTCGCTGCCTGATGGGATACTTCGGTTCAACCTTATTACTTCAAAGTGATTTGCCAGTTTTCTGTAAAAAGGTGAAGATGTCATTAGCAGGACTCAGATCTCCATAACGTTCCTGCAAAAACTGAATTCCAAGACACTTCATTCAGTTCTTTGTTCCTTACATGTCATCTGCTCCTAATCATTTGCCTTCCATAAAGCCATAATTCCCTATTGGCAACATCAGTGAGGTCAGAAGCAGACTTACATAAGAATCCTCAGACAACATGAAAGGAATAATTGGTAGGGTTTAGGATGGTGTTAGGATTGGAATGATTTGGAGGATTCTGAAATGATTGGTAGATAGAATATAAGGTACTGAGAGTGTAGTAGAGCTGTGAGTCTAGATATACAAATATATTGTACCACAGAAAAGGGTGTGTGGCGCAGATAGCATTGTTTTATTCAAAACTCAATAAAAACACAACAATAAAAGTGCATATATTTTGTTGGACTGCTTTAGAATGTGTATACCAATTTGAAAAACTGATTTGCCAGCCACTTTATATTAGTTATAAACAGAATGTTCAGCAAAACCTTTTGCACTCCATATCTGCTCTAGAAGTTCTTGTTAGTATTAAAACTGTAGACTCCCTTTCTAAGCAGTAAGAAAAATACCTTGCAGCTTCAAGTTAACCTGTTTGTCTAGGTTGGGTCTTTGTTCCTCCCAGTTCCTTAGACACTCTTCACTTTCTTCTCCAAGTTCAGGGTGTTGAGAGAAAGCCCTCCCCCAGCCCTCATTGGCTTTTTATTGCTTTTGTGATCTGACTTCCCTGACCTTTTATTCTAAGAACATCATTCAGTGAACTGTTCATGTGTGTCCTGAGATAAAAAATAAGGAAGAAAAACAGATGTAGCAAAAGTAGGAATACAATCCATTCCTGCCTTCAGAATTGATTTATTCTTGAACAATCTCCTAGTTTTTAGAATTTTAATTTTTCAGTATAAAATAGGACAAGGTTCTGGCCTTGTTGCAGACAATTATGATGTTAGACACTGAGTGCACATTACTGAAGTAGTTCTAGGGATGCCTATTGAAGTAGTTAAGGAAGTGAGTTGCTTAAATGACTGTGCAATGTAAATTTGGCTTATGTTCTACCTGTCCCTACTACAGGGGCTATCTCCCTTTTGAGCTGCTATGGCAACGTAAGGACCCTCTTGAGGAGGATTCCACCCCTAGAGGTGACAAAGAGATAAGATCCTGCTAGATTGAGAGTACCCTAATGATGATTGTAAAGGAATCCTGAAAGAATAGAGCGATCAGTCTATTTAGGAAAAGGAGGGGATGATAGCGAATGCACCAAACTCAGTGGGGATATGGCATGAGCCAACCTCTGCCCCATTGAACCATAACTAAAGCCATTTCATTTAATAAACCATCAGCTGACTTATGTTGTAATGCTAATGCAATACAAAGAGAAAGATTGTTAAGGCTGAGGATGATAGTAGGATTGTAATGATTGAACAGACACTGGAATGACTTGCACATAGGATATAAGGTATTGAGAAAGATGATGCTAGTTACTGTACTGAGTACATGAGTAGTTGATGGAATGTGTACTAAAGTAAAGTGGTGCCATCCAGGATGCAATGCAGTACCTTGCAGTATAACTGCAAAATGTTGCAGTATGCTGCAGGGAACAGTGTAATTCAATGGCAATTGAGTCCTGTTGTGTTGCACTACTTTGTGACATGTTGTTTACTGCAAGTTACTACATTGCATCTTGGCAGGCTCTTCTGTATTTGAAGAGAGATAAGTCTGAATGTTTGCACAATGTAAGTTTGATCAAATCTGTCTCTTACTCTGAGTCTGGGACTACCTCCCATGTCAGGTGTTTAAAGAGATAGGAACCCTCCTGTGGAGAGTTCCACCACTAGAGGTGCCATAAGGACAAGGTTCCTCTTAGGCCAAAGGTACTTTAGGAAAGAAAGCTAAAAGTTCACATGCACTGAATGCAAACTTACTTCGTAAAAAGAGAAAAGAGTTATAGCTAGAGCTGTGCAAAAAAAAAAAAAAACAATTTTCCAGCCATAGAATTTGCACGAAAGTCAGACTTTTCTTTCCATGAAAGTTCAGAAAATACTTTGGCAACTTTCCCAGAAATTTCAACTTAGAAAGGAAAAATAAATCTATGAACTGTAGATTAATGTATTAAAGTGTAAAACAAATTTCTGCAGAACTGATCACTATCAGAGGCCAACTCTGTGGAATTTCTTTCTGGAGTTGAATACATTAATCTGTAATTCATATATTCATACCACAGTTCAGTGAATCACTGAACTACAGAATGAATGTAAGACTTATTGAATTATGTATCACCAGCCTTGTATTATGTTTCCCTGGTGTCTAGTGGTACCCCTCCACCCTCAACCCTCCAATCACCAGCTCCTTATTAATTAAATGTTTCTCTGGAGTCTAGTGACACCCCTCCCCCAAGAGCTGATTGCTGACCCCATGTTAATGTAATGGTTCCCATGTGTCTAGTGGCACTCTCTACCCTCTGATCATCAGACCCATATTAATTTGTTTTCCTGTTTTCTAGTGGCACCCCCACTCTCTAATTGTCAGCCCCATATTAATTTCATATTTCACTGGTGTCTACAGGCACCCCCCACCCACCGATCGCTGGCCCCATAATAATTTAATGGTTCCCTAGTGTCTAGTGACACCCCTTACCTTCAAATCACAGGACCTGAATTAATATAATTCTTCCCTGGTGTCTAATGGCACCCCCTGCCCTCTGATTGCTGGCCCTGTATTTGCAGATGATGTGTCTCTCAATTGTGCACTCACTCCTATTCCTTAACTTTTGCTTTGCACTGCAGTCATGGAGACATAAACCTCAGCACTGACTTCTATGAAAAAAATGGATTAGTATGCAAGGCATTTGTGAACTGAACCATAGAAATGGAACATTTAGTTCATTTCAAGACTATGACCACCAGAACCTTTCCTATTTGATATTCCTTTTCATCATCACTCCTCTTCTTGAACCCTGAGATCCACACTGTCACTCTTTCTGCATCTTCCCACCAGTTCTCACGGTTAGATAGCCATTATGGATAATGTGTCCATCCATAAAACTCAGGAGGTGGTCAGCACCATCACGGCTTGGAGTGGAGTACCTTTTTTATCATACACCATATTCCTCCTCTCTAAATCCTATTGAGGAGCTCTTTAACCAATTGAAAGTCTCCATCTGTACTCAGTTAAGAAGCAGAATAGAGAACGAGCTGTTTGACCTAATTACTCAGGTGTGTGATATAGTAACAACCAATCAGAGCCTAAATTTTTTTGTCACAGTAAAACATATTTTCCATGCTGTGTAAATTGTGTAACTATTTTGTAGATTTTCTATAGATTGTATGACAGTTTTATATGTAGCTTTTCAGCAACAATCATGGTAAGATTTTGTCCATGATTGGCATTAATATCTATTTGAGTAAGAATTTCTGAAGAAGAATGCCCACAGTGTGGTTGAGTATGAAAACTGAAACCAGTTTTATTGAGAACCACTACATGTTACATTTCTCCAAAGCTGAGCAGTCATAAGGTCACCAGATCGTCATCATGATGAACATTAAAAGGGTCTGTTGTTGGCTAGTTTTACATTGCATGCCTCACATTGAGTGATGTTTCTTGCGGAGGCCATGAATAGTCGTCAGATGGTCCATTGTGGTATTAAAAATAACAAAAATAAAGTTGGCATCAGAATGTCAAACAGATTTTGAGAACTGATTTGGCAGCTACTTTCCATCAGTTGTGGATAAGCTTAGCAATGTATTTTACACTCTATATCTGCTCTAGAAGTGTTTGTATCCAAAATGTAGACCCCGATTCTAAGCAGAACAAAGAAATACAGTACAGCTGCAGATAAACCTGTTCGACAAGGTTAGGCATTTCCTGTTCTCAGTTTCTTAGGCAGTCTGCCCCATTTTTGTCAGAGAGTTCAGAATGAATTGAGACCATCCTTTCTGTTGCCTTTTTATGGCTATTTATTGTTTTGTTTTTTTCTGATCTGATCACACTGTGAACTTTTGTTCACAACCCACCAGCACACATCGCACTCAATTAACTGTTCTTTTTGAGGGTACTGAAATAAACCAAGAAAAAAAAAGCCAATCCTTACTAAGGAGTATAAACATTAGTCCATTCCTGTCTTCAGATTTTATTTGTTCTTTTTCAAACCCTCTAGTTTTGAAGAAAACCTGGCTTCTCTTCACAGCTCACAGTTCATTTTAACAGCTCCTAAGTGTACTAATGTGGACCCTGTAAGTTTACTTTCATAGGTGGGGGAGTCATCATGCACTGTAGCAGAGAGGCAAATGGAACAGAAGAAAAAGGCAACAGTTACAGTGTGAGAAGCAGGACAGGGAAGTAGAGGAGAAGGTGCAAAGAAAGAGGAGGGTTGTTAGCCTGATGGATGGGCATCTTCTAGCTCACATGTAAATATGATTGCCCAACCGATATTTGAAAAGGTAGAAAGGACAAGACAAGTAAGGGACGAACCATGATAAAACAGAACAGATTTTTAGTAATTTTGTGTTTCTCTATAAAAATGGAACAGGGTCCTGACCCGGTTACACTAGTTAACAACATTTAGGATAGTGTGCTCACCTGGTCAATAAATAAAACATAAAAGTATTATTTTATCTGGTCAATAAAGAACATTTTAAAGTGGTATCTGTATTATTAGTATTATTATAAGTAATATCAGGCTGTCAAGCAACTGAAAGCATGTGCTATTCCAGTGGAGCAGAGACTGCAGTGTGATTTCTGCAGGCCTGCAGCTGCAGCCCACGCAGCAGGGCAGTGACTGAATTTAGTAAACAGGAAAGGATCCAGGGGGGTATGTAAAGGATGTTTTGACAAATCAAATTAATTTTTTTACTGACTACCAATTGTGCAGGGCACAGTAGTTCATTCAGTATGTGAGTGAAAAGTGAAGTAGGCTACAGTATGAGAAACTAGGGGCAGGATTTTCAAAAGAATCTTCTTAGGACATGCCTGACCCTATTTTCAAAGCAGAAATGTGCCCAAACCTACTAGAGCATCTATAAGATGGCTTGAGACACAATTGCATCCAAATTGGAAGCAATTGCAAGTTGTGTCTAATTTGGACGCAATTGCGTCCATTTTCTGCCACAAATTGTGAATTTATGTTGTAGACACAAATTATGAAAATGGCAGCAGAGCTGCCTGAACATAAGTGGATGGAAGCAGATGCAGGTGCAGCATGCTTTGCATCTGTGTCCAACCCTTTTGAACTCCCCCCTCCTTGTTAGCTTAATATCTCTCAGTGGGATGGGGTGAGGGTCTGTCCATGGGGCAGCTTGTGGCCTGGTGGTCTCATTCATGATGCTTCCACAGTTACCTATTACCGCATGGGTTGTGCAGCTCTGCAGTGTATGTATGCTTTGTGCATGTCATATGGGCATCAAAAGTCATCAGCAACTTTTGTGAGCAATCATAGTTAGTGTTTGGTAGCAGGTGGGCAAATCTCTTCATAAAATTCCTCAACTACCTCATTGGAGGACCCACTTAATGTAGATTTTACCTGGTGGAGTTCCCATCTTCACCTTGAGAAACTATACTTAGTGGCACTTTTGCCAGCAAAAGTCCTGGCAATGTGCCACTACAGGTCTTTTTCACTGAGTGCATTAACACTTCACCAAAGAACTACACAAATTGCGTACTATCTTTTTTTTTAAATCCAGTCTTGCTCTCCTGCACTATGTAAACATCTTTTATTCTCCACTTTCCTGATAATTTAAACAAATCTCCCTCCACCCATCTCATAATTGGCACCCACCACCCTCCCCCATGCAATCCTCAAAATATTTCATTAAACTTAATAGGACTCACTGTCTGAATGTAAAAGGTCTGTACCTCTACCCACTCTATACAAGTAACCATCCTCTCATCCATCCCATCAACACACCGAACATCCATAATTCATGAAAACACTCCCATCCAACCCCTCCCTCATATCACCCAACCTACCTACCAGCCACAATCTTCCTAGTTGGCCTCACTGAACCATACCTCCCGTCTAGTTCTCTCCTTAGTCATCCCAGTGCCTCACCCTGTTCAACAGTGTTTCCACCAACATTCATGTTGCTCATGCTTTTTCTGGCTGTGCTGACTTCCCAAAATAATACTCATGTTACAAACTCCTCGAGACCTACTGCTGCTCACCTTGATGAATACCCCATTACAAGCTTGGAATGACCACCTGCAGTCATACTTTGAACTGCTCTTATTTCCTTCACCAAATTCTACAACACACAAGACTGCTTCTATGTCCAAGTACAATGATACCCACACACCACTGCTCCCTGCTTCTATGATCAAGTGTCTGGTCTGTCCAAACTGGAACCAATGAAGTGGGCAAAGAGAAGAGATTACAGTTATCTCATAGCAGATACTTAAATGTACTACTAAGACATCTATTAGTGCTTCTCCTACTTATTTCGGGAAACATACATCCTAATCCTGGTCCATCCTTCTCCAGCCCAAGTGGCTTTAGCAGATCTCGGTCACTCTTACCAGCCGGCATTAATATCTGCAGTCTACTCAAAAAGTGTGATGCTCTCACTGCCTGGACCATCCAGCACAGCCCTGACGTCCTCTCAATGACAGAGATGTGGCTTTCATCAGGGATTCCTTATGCCACTATTGGAATTCCAGGTTATACTGTGTTCAGACAGGACAGACTATCTAAAAAAGGGGGTGGCTGTGCCCTTTACCTGAAAGGCTCTTTGCAGGGGCATGCACTGCCAGTGTCCAACTTTGGTGACAACCTACAGGTCCTAGCCATCAAGACTCTGCTTGGAGCCCACAGTAAGACCCTGACAATAGCCTCGGTTTATATCCCTCCTAAATCAACATCATCCAGCCTGGACCCACTCCTAACCTATATCAATAGTTTAAACCACAATGCTGAAGTTATAATGCTCGGGGATTTCAATGTGAATTGGTTCTCCCCATGTGCGAACAACTATACAGATGCCCTATCTGCTGCAAATTTCACCCAGCTCGTCACCACACCTACAAGAAACAATTACAGAATGGGGACAAACATGCTACTGGACTGGGTGCTTACTAATCGCTCAGACCATATCTCACATATGGAAGTCCTTCCTGACTGTTTAAGTGACCACTCCCTGGTCTTGTGCCTATGGTCAAATAAATTCAACAAACCCCCGGCAAAAACTGTCTATAGCAGGGTACTCACCAGAGGACATCTAGAACCATTAAAATCACTCCTACATCAAGAGGACTGGTCCCTAATTGATTTGGTCACTAACATTAAAGCTGCCCTTGATTACTTCATCTCATGGTCCAATGCAGTGTGTGATGTCCATGCTCCTCTCAAGAAGTGAAAAATAAAGGGCCTTGACAATCCCTGGATTACTAGTGATCTACTAGAAAAAATTAAATCTCGGAATCATCTCTGGGACTGTGCAAAAGCCACTGGTAATCCAGTGGACGTACAAGCATATAAAACAGCTAGAAATGCCTGTACCAAAATCATTCACTTGGATAAAGCCAGCTATTACAAAAGTGCCCTATCCAACACTTGGAAAGATGGAAAGAAATTCTGGAGCAACATATCAGAAGTCACAGAGAAAGAATACAAAGTGGCATCTACCATGCTGAATATTGATGGCTCCATCATCCTTGACCCCATCACAATTGCCAATACTTTCAATCTAGCATTCACCGATCTTAGTCATGTGCTGCCCTTTAATTTCTTTGATCCTAACCCCACCCCAAATCCCCATGTCAATCCTGACAAGAAGCTGGAGCATTCACATTTCTATTTCAAGGTTATCTCCGAATACAAAGCAAAAAAATACCTACTCAAGGTACTTGGAAAAAACAGAACTAGTGGTGACTTGACTTGAAGCTCAAAGCCATCATCCTTGATGCTGTCCTAACCCCTCTAACCAAGATTAACAACCATTCCCTCATGCTCTCCCAGTTCCCCCTCAAGTGGAAGTCTTCCCTGGTGACTCCAATCCACAAAAATGGAGACAGGGCCCAACATGGAAACTACAGGCCTATCTCCATCCTCCCTCTCCTATCTAAAGCACTAGGGAAATTTGCAACTAGTTGTTGCAGATCAATTGGTAGACTACATGGAAAAATACAACCTGCAATGCCCACAGCACCATGCATTTCAAAAACACCACAGCACCACCACCGTGCTCATTGAATTTATGGGCTATATTCATCAGGCACTTGATCAAGGACAACTTGTTGGCACCACCTTCATTGACCTGCCTAAGGCCTTCAACATGGTCAATCAACCACTGCTAATCAAACAGCTTGCTGATATAGGGCTTTCCTCTAACACACTAAAGTGGTTTAATAGCTATCTCTCTGTCCGCACCCAACAGGTTAAGATATGTAATGCCTTCTCCTCCAAACAGCTTGTTCAGTCAGGTGTCCCCTAAGGCTCAATTTTGGGGCCCCTTCTATTCAGTCTCTTTCTGAACAAACTCTCTGGCTCCTGTCATGAACATATCCTACTGTATGCAGATGATGCAGTAATTTTCACAAAGAACTCTAATCCCGCTCTGCTGGAATGCCACCTTCAGGAAAGATTCATGGATGTTGAAGCATGGTTTGTCTCACAGAAGCTAGTGCTCAACTACAAAAAAAAAGATTATGCTTTTCCATGGCACACATAATAAACATAAAAACAAACAGCTGACAGTCAGTAACAGCGCTGGGGCCGACTTAGAACAGATGCATTCTTTCAAGTATCTGGGAGAGACCTTGGACAGTACTCTATCTTTCTCCAGTCACATTGATATGGTTGCCAAATCTGTGAATACTCACATTGGCCTCCTGTATAGACATAAGCACTGCCTGACCACCGAAGCATTTAAGCAAGCAATACAAAGTGTGATTATCTTGCTTATCGACTACAGGTTCATTTTCTATGGAGCTGCCTCTGTGTCTTCCTTACAGCAAGTCACCACTTCTCTGAACAAGGCCTGTAGATTACTGACTGGTGCTACCCCTGCATGCACACCTGCAACCATTATAAGCAAGCTAACTGGCTTCAAATTGAGGGAAGAATAATCTACCAAATGTGCATGGTAGTCAAAAAAGCCTCCCTCAGACTTATGCCCCCTGTGGTACAGAATCTCTTCAGACCAGCAGACAGCACTCACCACACCAGAAGCTCCGACTACCCCACTGTACTTGTCCTCCATTGTTGCATCTCTCAGGGCCAGTGGTCATTTGCTGGCAGAGCCCTTAAGGTATTCAACTCTCTGGGCCTTGAAGTCACCAACTTAGCCACTCTTGTCCTATTCAAACGCAATCTTCATCTTGCCCTCGTAACTCGGGCCTCATGTGACTGCTGCACTTAAATATCCCAGGCTGCTACTCCTGTCTCCCTTCAGTCTCCATCTTCCCTATTTCCTAATTCTTCTCTCACCTTCCATAATCCCCCCTAACGTCTTCTTCTTCTCCTGCTCCTCCTGTCACCTCCCCCTCTCCCCTCAATTGCCCTGACCCATCTTTTGCTCTCCAACTCCACTGTCATCCCCCCATTCCTACTTCCCTCCCCCAACATCCCACTCTTCCTCTCCTCACTTAGGTAACCAATATCTAATCATATCCACTACTATGCTACTCTCGTATCTTCTCTACTCCGATGACAAGGCTTAATTTTGCTGCATTATATTTCCTCTGTATAATTGTGTCTAGGAACTCCACACTTTGCAAAGTTACTCTGTTTTTTTAATGTATCAAACCTAGCTATTATGTCTAGCCTTACTATTTTTTATGTTATGCAACCCTACTACTGTTAAACATAGTCCAATGTTTGTTGTTCTTTTTTCCCACATGGAACCTTTGTAAAATAGCTTTGGCTCAAAGTTGTTAATTTGAATTCCAAATGAATAAATAAAATACCTCCTCCCCGAAAATAAAAGATATGAGCAAAAAATTCAGAATTGTACTCCCTCACACTATTAACTCTCTTCACTAATGTTTCAGGGAATAAATGTGATGATGTCCTTAGTAGTAACACCTGATTGGTTGACTTGTCAACTAATCAGGTGTTACTACTCAGGATATTATCGAATTCATTCATTGAAGCAATAGTGAAAGGAGCTAACCACTCCTGTGAGTGAGCATATTTTTAAACATTTTGCCAATATCCTTTAACCTTTTGGGTGCTTGAGGAGAGGGAAATTGGGTGCTAAAGGGAGGAAGGATGGGGGTGGTCTCATGCATATGGGGCTCAGGAGTCTAGATAGGGTGGTGTGGTTATTTGTTTGCAGCCAGTGGGGGACAGTATTTTTTACACTGAAACAGTGAGTCATATTATTTCTAAAGGAGCTTTGCCAGGACTGTGGGGGTGGAGGTGAAAGGTGGGGGTTAGAGGGGGCCAGGTAGAATACAATACTGCAGAATTCTGCAGCAGAGTTACTGCAGAAAACAAGGTGATTTCTATCAGTTATTGGCATGGAGGTAAGGCAGAGACTGCAAGGAGTATAAGCCTTTAGCTCAGAAATTACTGAATAGGGTGACAGTGTGGTTTGGTTGAATCATTAAAGCCAAACTGAATTGATAGGCACAACTCAAAGCTGAATACAGTTAGCAGTTGACTGCTTCTGTCATCATTATCACCTACTTACCAGAATAGACAGCAAAAGGTATATCATTCAAACAGTGACTGAATTTTGTTGCTGCAATTAAGGTGCTGCAACAAGGGCGATGATGATAGGGCCGATCTTGTTTTAGATTGCCCCTCAGTCATGCCACCCTTTGCACCCACACAATTTCTGCCCCCTCCCCCCAGCTCATACCTGCCACAGATGAGGTTATATTTAGTTGTGGGAGGTGAGGGGGTGATGCCTTCCACAAAAGACTACTGTTTCCCCCGGAGGGCGCGTTGGCACTTTAACTCCCAGGAGACATAATGCCTTGTGCTGTAATGCTGAGCAGAATGTTTCCTGCACTGTAATTGGCATCTGTAACATGTTTTTCATAACGACTTGAATGAACCATCAGCAAGGAAGGTGGGAGGAGAGCAGGTACTGTAAACAAATTAGAGACATAAGAAAGCTGACTGTCAGCTGCATTGCTGCAACAAAAATTAGCATCTGAAGGTTGCCTGGGTCATGTGAAGCTTGCATCATTCAATGGGGGCATGGTGTATGTCACCTGCTACCCCATCAAACTATGTGCAAAGCCCTTTTTAATATGACGTTAATGCAGCAATAAACAACACCAATGAATAAAGCCTAAGAGAAATCTGTCCTGCTTTTACAGGAAACCACTTGGTTATTATGGATGGATGTCCCTGAAATTCAAAGTTTGTATAACTGAGTTCTGCTTTTGGCATTTGTGATTGTTTTTATTGAAAACCAGAAAACTCTTTAATTAAAGGACCAGGGAGGTGACTCTAAAAGTGATTATTGTAGGGACAATGCCCTAATATTGACCTTAGTATTGGTCTGTATTATATACTACAACTATTAATATCCATCGGATTATGTGGCTTTGCTAATGTATTATAATACTGTAGGTTACAAGTAACAATATACTGGCAACTGTGGTGACTTGCAAGTGTTTCTTATTATGGTAATGAGATCCTGAGGTTTAGATAAGAAGTGCATTTTTCAATCTTCCAATAAAAACTAGGCGGAGGTTGTGAATATAAAAAATTATTCTGTCT
Organism: Neoceratodus forsteri; assembly: GCA_016271365.2. NCBI lineage: Eukaryota > Metazoa > Chordata > Ceratodontiformes > Ceratodontidae > Neoceratodus > Neoceratodus forsteri. The sequence continues at coordinate 433,221,367 of CM028137.1, read as the reverse complement.
TTTGCAAACAGCAAGATAAACCATGTTCTTACTATATTGCTGTGCACAGGAAATTAGTGCATAGGGCTAAGCTCTTCTGCATGGTAAACAGAGCATCATATATCTTTTAGCATGTACAAGCTCTGAAAAAAAAAACCTTTCCGTTTCTTTTTCTACCCTTTCCTCAAGTTGCCTTATAATTGATTTCCTTACTTGCCTTTTTATTTATTGCTGGACTCCTTGAGGAGACAATGACATGCTTAACTGGGTGAATGCAGTGATGTGAAACCAGGGTACAAATTGGCTCCCTTTTTATGTTGTCAACCCATTTCAGGCATACATAAAGCAGGAACATAGTCACGGGAGGAAGGATACTCATCTGTGACTATCTCAGAATGCAAATAGTAGACTTCTATGAATAGCATAGCACCAGTAGCATGGTCCTGTGCCATGTACAGTGTTTTAAGGGGACTGATGATACCCCCTAATCCTACACCACAAGCCTGCTCTGCACCTTAAGATCTGGTAGAGGGCCACTATATCTCTTATATTCTTAGAGCAGCAGACTTTTTTCTGTGGTAGTCCAATGGCTCTACAACCACACCTCAGACTTAAGGCACTCCATAGCATTCAAAGAAATCCCCCTAGCCCACTTCCCCACCTGACTTGAAAAGAATCCTGATCTCAGAGTGATCTATGTCCCCCCATTAGCCACTTTCACCATAGCTGTACTATTGCTGCTTGCTCACCACCTGCCTTTATAGAGTCTGAAGTTTGGGTGTGTTGCGTATGGCCCTGTGGAGCATTACAACCCTGCCCAGTCTCATTCCTCATACATTTCCCAAATCACTGTAAATGTACAGGGAAGTCTTGCAACTCTCTTTGTTCATGGCTTTTGGGGCTACAGAATCTGAACAGTTACAAAATGGTCACTTCAGCCACATAGCAAGAACCTCTAATAGCTGATAAGTGACTGTATTTGTGGCCTTACAATTTTTGAACTAAGGCTACTAGTGACTAGTTACGAAAGCCTGCAGTGCATAACTGCTGGTTTACATTCTTCTGTGTTATTTAACAGCTCTAACCTAGCACCCTTCATTTTAGGGCATGTGTTAATACAGTACTAGCAGTCAATTTGGCAAAGTATTTTCCCAAATTTCTGGAGATCTATATGCAGTTTTCCATAGATTTTGCCTAGTTTTGTGGTGCCAATGAACATAGCTTGTAGTACCTCCTGTAGTCATGTGTACATGTTTCTTCTTTCGCTAAACATTAGTGTTATAGTCACTCTAAGTGCAATTAGTTGCTTTCGATCCTGATATCAGTGGTAAAGCTTGAAGTGGGTTTGCAGACCATGGAACTGCTAGTTTTATGTTTCTGACAGTCATTCAGATTAGTCCTTGCTGAGGCTTGTGTGGAGGTTTGAATGCAACTTTAGTAGAAAGTATTCTAACTGCAAAGACTTAATGATTAAACTTCCTTATTGCTATGGTTGTGGGGGGTGGAGGTTTTCAGCATTAAGTTAGAATTAACATACTGACTGCTACACAACCAAGCATCAGTGAATGCCTTATTGTTTGCCTGCATGCTGTACATTAGTTCTTTGTTCTTTCTCAATACAGTTTGCCACACAGTTGCTAAGCAGCAGCTAATACTGCACCTAACAATTGTCTTCTTGATTGTTCCTGCAATACTTACGGGATATACCATACCAGAGAAAGGAAGCCTCCAAACACGTGAGCCTACAGCTCAGTGGTAGAGCACTGTGATGATATAATGATAGCCTAGATTCAATTCATATGACCATACATACGAACATACAAATCTGCCAGCAGAAACAGGCCTCATGGTCTATCTAGTCTGCTTGAATGCGCAGCTATCTCTCCTAGATTGCAACTGCCCCACCCCATCTCTCACCTTCAAAAAATTCTGAGCACTACTTACCCAGACCCTCCCCCATGCTCTGTCCCATGCCCTTTTAAAACTACCCACTGTCTTACACGAAGTCACCCCTTCTGGTAGGGCATTCTATTTCGACACCAACCTTTCCATGAAGTAATGTCTCCTCATCTTTCTCCTAAATCTGCCCCTCTCTAATCTTAGCCCATGCCCTCCCATGTTCCTTCACTTCCTCAGCTTAAATAACCCATCAGTGATAGATATGTTGATCTCCTTCAAGTACTTGAACATTTCAGTCATATCCTCCCCTATTGCTCCTTTCCTCCAGGGTGTACAGACTCAGATCCCTTAGCCTGTCCTCTTAGGTTTTGCCTTCCATCCCCTGTATCATTTTTGTCACCCTATGCTGCACACCCTCTAGCAGTCTAATATCCTTCTTCACATACAGATGCCTGTACTGCATGCAGTACTCCAAGTGCAGCCTGACCAAAGACCTGTAGAGGGGAGGGATCACTTTCCTATGCCTGGATGAGAATCCCCTTGCAATACACCCCAGCATCCTGTTAGCCTTAGCTGCAGCTTTCCTGCATTGAGCAGAGTTGTTCATGATCTCTGTTATCATCACCCAAGTCCTTCTCTTCCTTGGTGACCCCCAACCTCAATCCCCCAACCAATATTCCCTCCTCAGGTTCTTGGCCCCGAAGTGCATAACCTTGCACTTCTTCACATTGAAGCCCAGATACCACTTCACCGACCACTCCTCCAGTTTGGTTAGGTTCCCCTGTAGTTGTTTCCACCTATTAACTTCATCCACTACCGCCTGCATTTTAGTATCATCTGCGAACAGACTGATCCTGTTTTCAACCCCATGTGAGATGTCTGATATGAATAGCCCAAACAACACTGGACCCAGCACAGAGCCCTTGTGGCACTCCACTCATCACTGGCCTAGGTGCTGAGAGTTCCCCTTCCACCACCACCCATTGCTGCCTTCCCTTCAACCAGTTTATGATCCAGTTAACCAGCATTGCCCACACCCCCATAAATTTCAGTTTCCCTTCTAGCTTCCTGTGAGGCACTGAATCAAATTCCTTGCTGAAGCCCAAATATAGGATGTCGACTGCATAGCCCTTATCCAGCTTTCTTGTTACCCAGTCATAATACTCTATTAAATTGGTCTGACAAGATTTCCCTTAGACAAACCCATGCTACTACCTATCCTGGAGGCCATTCACCTCGAGAAATAACACCAGTCTCTCCTTCAGTATCACTTCCATAGGTTTACCCACTTTGGAAGTGAGACTGACAGGTCTGTAATTGTCTGACTCATCCCATGGACCGGTCTTGTGTATAGGCACCACATGGGCCATCTTCCAGTCCTGTGGCATACATCCTGTGTCCAGAGAGGTGCTGAACTGGTCCACAAGCAGCCTGGCCAACACCTCCGCCATCTCCCTCATCACCTTGGGGTGAATGTCATCAGGACCTGGTGCCTTGTCCACCCTTAATATCTTCAGACCCTCTAATATTCTACTCTCTTCAATCATTCCATTAGTCATCCCTTCCCTCACTGACTCCACCTTCCCAGTCCAAGGAGGTAGTGAGCCACCCATCTCCTGCATGAACACAGAGCAGAAGTATTCATTCTGTGCTTCTGCTTGTTCTGCTCCCTTTTTCACCCAACCCCGCCACTCTTGATCCACACCATTTGGTCCCTTATTTCCTTTTTCCTCACGTACCTAAAGGTCCTTCTCCTCCCTTAATGCCTAGAGCAGCCTTGGCTCCCTGGAGGCCTTATTTCCCTAACTAACAGATTACCTCCTTGGACACATACTGCTTGCCTCACTGGCCTCCCCTCCCCATCCTCTTGAATCTCCGATACACAGCTCTCTTTGTCCTCACCCCCTCCAATGCTTTAGTTTAGCCAACATGGCTTCTTGGATCTGCCCTCCTTGCTCAGAGTCCTAGTGCAAGCCTCTGTAGCCTCTGTTAGATCAGGTTTATTAATATCCCACTTTTGTTGTGCATCCATCTCTGGCCTAATCCTCTCTAGTCACCCTTGCAGTATTTCCTGCATCCTCCCGAAGTCTGCCCACCTGAAGTCCACCACCTTTGTTTCTGAGCCTATAGTCTTCCTAGTCAACATGAGCATGAGCCACACCAATTGATGATCACTCCTAGCTAGTGGGTCTTCCAACTTTAGTTCCCTCACCACCTCCTCATTCAATAGTACCAGGTCCAGTGTATTACCTTGCTGAGTTGGCACGTTGACCAGCTGTGTCAGAAGACTATCCAGTAATGCATCCAGAAGTACCTGCTCCCTGGCACTGGAGGTGGCTGGGGTACTCCAATCTACTCCAGGCAGATTGAAGTCCCCCATAATCACCACAGTCCTCTTCCTACATAATCACCTAAACTGTTCCACTAACTCCTTATCCAGCTCCTCAGACTGAGCTGGTGTTCTGTACACCACCCCCAGCCTCAGTTTTTTACCCTTTGAGTCCAGGTGCTGCATCCATAGTGCGTCTGTCCTGCCTGCTCCCCCTCATCTCTTGTGCATCTAATCTCATCCCTTACATATGCTGCCACCCCCCCCCCTCCCCCCAACCCTCTGTCCTTTCGATAAATTTTGTACCCCAGGATTGCCAGATCCCAATCCTGGTGCTGGGTGGCCCAAGTCTCAGTGATGGCTGGGATGTGCACCATTCTTTCAGCTAAGAGAGTCTGGAGCTCAACTACTTTGTTACTAGGCTCCTCGCATTCAGGGAGACCACACTCCACCCATTCCCATCCATCCCTCCATCCCATGGCACTTTGACCTGCCCGTCTCCCATCTGTGGCCCACCCCTGTTGCAGTCACTATTGTCATGGGGGGGTCAGCTCATTCAGTTCCCCTTTCTGGCAACCCTGCATACTAGCTGAACACTCACCTCCTCTCATCTAGTTTAAAAACCCACTTGAAATTATATATTTCTCCAACTTACTTTTCAACACTCCCTACCACACCCTACTCAAGTTTAATCTGTCCCTTGTGTACAGTTCGCTGTCATTCCATGTGTGGTGGACGAGCTGTGGTGGTTTGTACCCCTATAGTTTAGGGTGATGCCAGATGAATCTGGAAGGAGAAGCTGGAGGCATACTCTAGAGCCAAGATGTAAGGTTTATTAGCAATAGCTGGAGCACACAGAAAACGACTTAGCATTCAGTACCACTATCGCACAAGAGAAAGAATGAATAAGATTACCAGAATCACAAATGGGCCCCACTTATGTCATACAAAATTCCAAGTGATTCAGGTCCTAGGGATGTAGCAAATCAATGCACCAAGCTTGGGTTTCAAGTATTTTGGTCAGCCGACTACTGGGTGTGAACCCAAGGAAGTGCTTTCTGTACAGGCCATAAAATGGGGGTTCCCCAGTGAACCAGAAACAGAGGAAAGCATTGTAGGCCTCCTGACCTAGGGAAGAAGGTGACTCCTGGTGTCACTGAGGCAAAGTCGAAGGTGAAGCACCTGGTCAAGGGAGGGTGTTGAAGCCTGGTTGTAGGTGATGAGAACCGTTATTTGGAGTTATCAGCTGTGGTGACCTCAGGCAGGATGGCAGGTGATATCCAGTCGAGGAAAGGATGCTGGGTGAGATGATCTGCTGGACAACCTTTGGGTAGGTCCCCGGAACCCTTACCACCTCATCCCTGCAGCTTCAGAAACTGGCAATCTTCGGAGTGACCGCTTGATGAGCCACTGGAACACAAGACACCTATGGACAGTACAGTCATGAGTGTGGTGACCCTTGGTGTGGCCTCCTGCATTGGCCACCAGTACTTACACCACCTCAGGGGATGAGGCATAGAGCCTGGCAATCCTTGGCAAGGCCTTAGTATAGGCCACCAGTACTATTTCCACCTTGGAACAATGTCTATGCGGGAAAATGGTCAATGTTATTTCGACTTCGGTGGATGACTGAAGTCCCTCAAGCTACAGCCAGGGCAGCCCCTAACCTGAATCACTTTGGTGGGCCCTAGCTACCAGCTGGCTACCACTTATGACCGGTGATTCGAACCTGAGGTGTCATGGTGAAGACCTAGGGTTAGTTGAGGTCATTGAAGATGGGTACAGGTGAAGCTGGGCTTCCCCGGGACCCTCCCAAGGTTGAAGAAGAGGCACTGGAGGAACCCTAGATGAGGTGTGTGCAGGAGCCCTGGAGGAGAACAAAAATTAAAATCCTGACAGGCAATCTCCCCCTTCTTTTACAACCAAGAGCCCTACCACTTGGGCCGGGGTGGCCCCTACACTAATTCATTTTGGGATGACCCTCACTACCAGCTAACTCACACTATGACTGGCCCCAAATGTCTTCAGAGGAAGTAGCAGTTGGCAATTGTAGCATTCAATACCCTCAGGGCAGTGCAGTCACACAGGACAACTGAGCAAATAAGACAATGCAGTCATGATACACCAGGAATAATGTAGTTCAGTCACTTAAAAGTCTTCAATTGAATATAGCAGTTCAGTCACAGTAAGCAGTTCAACCACTTAAAACGGTTTGATGAAATACAGCCATTCAGACACAGCAAGCAGTGGGTCCAAGCAACAGGAGAGGAGGGCAGGCAGATAAAGAAAAATACAGTTCGCTCCATGGGCATTGAAACAGTCTGATGACCCACCACTTTACTAATATGGAACAGCTCTGGGTGTCCTCTGATTATTGAGGAGGCCAGAAGCACAAGTCTCTTTGTCCCAGCTATGAGCTGCCATGCCCTTCTACTAAATATGGATAAGAGACTAAGCTCTGAGAGCAGGATTCTCTTACTGTATAATCTGCTTTATGCTCCTGGAATCAGTTCATCATAGCTAACAATAGGAAAATTCAGCATGAAAACTTCCTTCTCACCAGTAATACTTTGACCTGGCTCTACCTAGCAATTCTTTGACTCTTGACTGACAGCATTTCAATAAACAATATTTACAACTAGGCAATGGTCTTGGCTCTTTTCTTTCATTTTTCTACTCGTATGAGAACACTGTTTGTTCTGCCTCAGCCACATTCCTCTGAGGTGGTACCCCAAAGTTTGACGTCTGGGGTCATGTAGAGGTGGTTCTACAGCATTGGCTACTGGAGGGTGTAGCACTATTGGATACAGCCATGGGGTAAGTAGCCAGATGAGAAATGACTCTGGGGGTGTTCCCTTGGTTGCGAGTAGCTCCTGCCTCTCCTTGTTGATCTGTCTGTCCCACTCAACATTAACAGTGCAGCACTTCAAATGATTTTGGTGTACCACCTTCTGAGTCTGTGTTCCATCCAATGGCTAGACTTGGTAGATCTGATATCCTGAATATAGTATTTATGAGATGACATATGGGTCAGGGTCCCACTCAGAAGGATAATGTCCCACCACTCCATGACTCGTTCTCCTATGAGTAAGGGTTTTTCCCGATTGAAGGCATTACCTGACCCCTTCAGGTTTTCTTGATTTGAACACACCTTTAGACTAGCCGGTGACTTGAGCTCTGTTCAAGGAGAGATTCTGCTCTCCTTCCAGTGGTGTGCTTCAACTGCCTTGGCTGACACCTGAATGGAGGGCAATGCATGCATGTTCAACCAACTGATTCTAGTCACTCTCTCTCTGGTTCGTTCTTGGGTAATGGGCAGAATTCAGGCACCTCTGGATGCAAATGCTGACCGGTATGCTTATCACTCATTACTGGGCAGTTGGTCACTGGGGGTCTTGTCAATTTCTGAAGGCATACAGCATTTAACTGGATGCTCTCCTCCCCCTGCAAGAATGTCTGCAACTCCACTAAGCATCTGTTGAGCTCCTCCTTCTCCTGCTTCAAGAGGGTCAACTTGGACCTATAGTTTGCTAACTGTGCCTCATTTTCCCATTGTTGCCCTTCTTTGGCTTGTGTCTCTGTGAGCAGCTTATGATTGAGGTCTCTGTAAATAATCTGGTATCCTCAGATACTCCTCGCATACCATGCGCCTGGCTCTTCATGGCGGCGTGCTTGCTTAGATTGTTCCTTGATTTTCTGAGCTTGCTGTTGTAGACTCTTTCTGGGATTTTGACATTCTTCTTGCAGTTTAGCCTTCGGCTTTGCATACTCTGCCACTTGGTGTGTAAGCTTCTGATACTGGGCCTCCCTTTGGCCATTCTGGTCCAGAACCTGCTGGCTCACATCACGAGCAACAACTCTTGGTATCTGTGCATGATGCTCAGTTCTGGCATACCAAACTCTTGGTGGGCTTCCTGATGGTGTTCCTACAGGTTGGCTGTATTGCTTAATTTTCTTCATTTCCCTCTTGGTGTCTTCATACAGCTGGCATCAAGCCCTTTTGATCTCACTGCTCCTTGCATCACTCCTCTGACACGGTTGCTAAATGGGCCCAAGGGTTCCTTCACTTTGGCATGTGGGTCTGCCTTACTCCTCCCATCTATCCGTTTTTACCGTCTTTGACCTCTGTTAATTTTCCTCCTGGATCTGTGTGGATGCTGCACATCCTGAATCTGGGCACCCTGCTTCATTTCTGCCCTGAGTGATAATCTTTCTTCTGGCTGGAGTCCCTCTCTGCTCTCAATCTGGTGAAGGTGCTGCAAGAGGAGCAGGGCTCAGACATTGGACTCCCAGTGGCCATGGCTCTGGCAACACCAGCCATCTGCTGGAAGTCCATAATCTCATCCTCAAATCATCCAGAGCCTAAAACCTCTATGGCTTCCTCCTTGATGTCCACAAGCATTGCGTCTGGGTTTTGATGGTGCAACATCTGCAGCTTCTGATGTAGAGGCTCTCCCCGGGCCACCTCGATGAACCACTCTATCAGAACTTGGTCTGGGTCATGGGCCTCACTCATATCTTGTTTTCATAGGCCCGATGTGCCTCTTGCAGGTTCAAGGCAAAGTCCCACAGTGTCTCCCGGGGGCCGTGTGCTGGAGAAGAATTTCATTTTAAGCTTGTTGAAGATGTCACTTAGTTGGGTCAGGATCCATTCAGCAGTGTTCTTTTCTCCATCTGATCAGCTTTCAACCTCCCGCTTGGCAGCTCCTCTCAGCTGCCCAATCAGGAATTCCACTCTCTGTTGCTCTGGCAGTTGGTAGAGACAGAACATAGCCTGCAGCTTCACCCCGAAGTCAACGAGGCTGCAGCTGTCTGATCTTGGGTCCCCCATGTACCTCAGTAGCCATGGTGCCCCAGAGTAATAAGGCATCATTATTGGGGTGGGTGAACTGAATATGAGGATGATGCTGTGGCTCTATCAGTATCTGAAGGCATCTTGGGTTGGAGTCGCTCCGGCTTTGGGCTCCTTGTTGACTCTTATCTTGTTGACTACACCAAGTTTTTTCTTTGTGGTGGACGAGCTGTGGTGGTTTGTACCCCTATAGTTTAGGGTGAAGTCAGATGAATCTGGAAGGTGAGGCTGGAGGTGTACTGTACAGCCAAGATGCAAGGTTTATTAGCAGTAGTTGGAGCACACAGAAAAGACTTTGCATTCACTATCACTATCACACAAGAGAAAGAATGAACAAGATTACCAGGACCACAAACTGCCCCACTATTGTCATACTAAAGTCCAGGTGATTCAAGTCCTAAGGACGTAGCAAACTGATTCACCAAGCCTGGGTTTCTAGTATGTTAGTCGACCGACCGGTGGGTGTGAACCCAAGGAAGCGATTCCTATACAGGCCATAAAATGAGGCATTTCCCCAGTAAACCTGAAACAGAGTAAAGCACTGTAGGCTTCCTGGCCCTAGGAAGAAGGTGACTCCTGGTGTTACTGAGGCAAAGTCGAAGGTGAAGCTCCTGGTCGGGGGGGGGGGTTGAAACCTGGTTGTAGGTGAAGAGAACCCTTATCTGGAGTTGTCAGCTGTGGTGACCTCAGGCAGGAGGGCAGGTGATATCCAGTCAAGGAAAGGATGCTGGGTGCAATGATCTGCTGGACAACCTCTGGGTAGGTCCCCGGAACCCTTACAGCTCATTCCTGCAGCTTCAGAATCTGGCAATCTTTGGTGTGACCTCTTGATGAGCCACTGGAACACAAGACACCTATGGACGGTACAATCACGAGCGTGGCGACACTCATTGTGGCCTCTTGCATTGACCACCAGTACTTACACCACCTCAGGGGATGAGGCTCAGAGCCTGGCAATCCTCAGCAAGGCCTTGGTATAGGCCACCAATACTATTGCTAACTTGGGACAATGTCTATGCAGGAGAATGGTCAACATGACTCTGAGTTCATCGGACAACTGAAGTCACGCAATCTAGATCCGGGGCAGCCCCTAATCTGACTCACTTTGGTGGGCCCTAGCTACCAGCTTATGACCGGTGACTCAAATCTAGGGTGTCATGGGAAAGATCTAGGGCTGTTGGAGGTCATTGTAGAGTGGTGCAGGTGATGTGGGCTTCCTGGGGACCCTCGTGGGTCAAAGAAGAGACACTGGAGAAACCCTAAATGAGGTGTGTGCAGGAGCCCTGGAAGAGAACAAAAATTAAAAACCTGAAAGGCAATCCCCCCCTTCTTTTACGACCGAGAGCCCTACCACTTGAGCTGGGGTGGTCCCTACACTGACTCACTTTGAGAAGACCCTCACTACCAGCTAACTCACACTATGACCAGCCAGAGGAAGTAACAGTAGACAATTGAAGCAATCAATGCCCTCAGGCTAGTGCAGTCACACAGGACAACTGAGCAAATAAGGCAATGCAGTCATGATACACCAGGAATAAGGTAGTTCAGTCACTTAAAAATCTTCTATTGAATATAACAGTTCAGTCACAGTAAGCAGTTCAACCACTTAAGATGGTTTGATTTTATACAACAGTTCAGACTTAGCAAGCAGTTTGTCCAAGCAACAGGAGAGGAGGGCAGGCAGATGAAGAAAAATACAGTTTGCTTCATGGGCATTGAGACAGTCTGATGACCCACCCCTTTATTAATATGGATCAGCTCTGGGTGTCTTCTGAATATTGAGGAGGCCAGAAGCACAAGTCCCTTTGTCTCAGTTATGGGCTGCCCTGCTCTTCTACTAAATATGGATAAGGGACTAAGCTTTTCTCATTATTATGGCTCAGATTACCCTGGTACTCTGAGAGCAGGATTCTCTTATAATCTACTTTATGCTCCTGGAGTCAGTCCCTCACAGCTAACAACCAGAAGATTCAGCATGAAAACTTCCTTCTCACTAATAATACTCTGACCTGGCTCTACCTAGCAATTCTTTGACTCTTGGCTGAGAGGGAGTGCCCCAGTCTCTTTCTTTGGAGCACATACTACCTAGAATAAGTTAGACTGACAGATATTCCTCCAAGAGAGGAGCTCACAAACACCTTTAATTTTGATCCAACAATTATTTGGTTTAAACCCTCCTAGCTTCTGCCTTCTTGATTCTTTCACTTACTCTATCTCTCGATACAATTGGCCAAGGTAAGCAGCTTTCCTCCACCCTTGCTTGGGGACTATTTATTTTATTTTACAAAATGTTCCACTAGAAAAGACAACATGAGCTGAGGAACAGCTCCTTTCCAGAAGCATCCTGGGGGTGGGGGTGCAATGGAAGCAATTTAACACTTATAAACAATAATTATATAGTACAACAATACGATTGCTAAACAAACAATCCTTCCCCTGGATACAGCAGGTCTTGCTATGACTAATTATTAAAGGAAATGTTGGCCAACAAGCCTACTCACCTCTGGAGTTCAACGAGGATTTCTGTACCCTTGGGAATGCACAACCACAAAGTTGTGATAATGCCTCTTCTGCTGGAGACTGCTGCCCAAAAGATTCACTAGATCCCTTTCCTGGACAAACAGACTGACTCACCATACTGGGAGACCCAACTAGACAGCAAATTTCTGTCGAAAACTGAGCAAGACTGCTACTGGAGATCTTCTGGAGGGGAATAACACCGAAGGGGCCCAGTGATTCGCTTCAACCTTCTGACAGGGAAGCCGACATCCATTGCCCAGTCCTTCACCCTCCCTGGTCAAACTCTTTCTGCTCTCTCCAGCCTATGCAGAGCTTCCTCTCGGCTGGGGCAGTCCTGGCTACCTGCCAGGGGATTGGCCCCTTTGTCCATAGGTTAGCCTTCTGGGGCTGAGTCAGTGGCCTATAAAAAAAGTCTCCAAATTTGAATCTACCCTGGCCACAGGGTTTGACTAAAAGGGCTCAGCCTGGCTTCCTTCTCCCCTGCTGGAAAGGGAATGTGACCTAACTGATTTGGCCTTAGCTGACTAGGTGTCGGTCTTGGGCAGAGGGAAGGGAGAACAAGGGAAGAAAAAAAATGGTTTTATTTTAAAACTCTGAATTTAAACTGCTAGGACTATGTGCTGGAGAGGGGCCTGTTCTGTGCTTCAGAGGGTCCCCTATGCTGTTCAAGGGTTTCCCAATAAGCTGCCAGGCTCCCCATAACTGTCTGACCCTTCATGTCTCTGGGGATCCCCTATTTTCTGTGATGCCCCCAATCCCACTATTTTCTATGGTGCCCCCAATTTTCCTAGGGCACTACACATCTATCCCCCATCCTCCAACCAGACCATACCCATGAGAGCAACACCGTCCTCCAAGCCAGGAGTTGAACTTCGCTATCCTTTCCTTTCTCACTCTGCTCACCCTTGAACCTAGTAGCACCTCCAAGATGGCCACTGAGCTCCCAATTTCTGAACACAACTTCCCCAGCTCCTCAAATCTCTCCCTGACCAACTCCACTGTGCAGCGCCCCAGGTCTTTAGTGCCTACATGTACCAGCACATGAGGTTTCTCCCTTCCCCCCCTTAACACACCTAAACAGAGCTTGTCCTGCCCTGTCTGCTGTCAAGCCCGGTACATGTTCCACCCATATCCGACTGTGCCGGTCACCCTGCCCCCCAACCTGATCCCTTTCAGGTTAGAATCCCCTATCACTACAACTCTACCCCCCTTTTGGCAACACCTTCCTCCCATTCCCATCCTTCAGATAATCATCAACCCTTCCCTGTCCACCAGCTCTTGGACCTGTCCCCCCTTCTTTTTCCCTCTCCATTTCCCATCTGCTCAGATTCCTTTCAAAGCTAGCAGCCCCTCCCTTATTAGTCAATCCATCACCTGTGACACCCCTCATTCCGTTATGTACCATGTCACATCCCTGAGCTGTAACCTCCATTTGTTGTCCTTGCTCTGTCCCCCCACCCTCCTCCTCCTCCTCCACCTACCCATTATACCTTTTCCCCCAATGTCCTGTACTCATCCCCCTCTGGAGCATTGGCCCCTGCACACTCCCTACCCTCATGCCCACCTGTCTTGTTCCAGAGAGTACCACCATCTTAATCCACTTCTGATGCCAGTACCATGTACTTGTTGTTTGAACCTGCCCCCACCACCAGTCCTTGCTCCCATTTTTGTTTCAATACCTCCCCATTTTGCTACTTGGCTTCCTAATCCCCTCTATAGGTCCTGCTACCCCTTCTGCTCTGTATAACAAAGGGGGTGCCCAGCCTACCCCTACTGTCCCCCCACCTGTCCCTCATCCTCCTTAACTCCCCCTCTGGCCTCTGGATCTCTGCCTGCAGGTCCACTTACCTGTGGCATATGGAACACTCCCGTAGCCTCCATAATGTACCCATCCATACTGCTCTCCCACAGCCATTGCAGTTCTGTAGTCTGTTCCCCCCGGTTCCCCTTCTGTCCCCATTCCCCTGGAACCAACCCCACCCTACCCACTCATAGCACTCAGCCCTGTTTTGCCACCTGAAACTCCTCTGACTCCCCACCACCCCCTGGTGACCCCATCTCCCCCCACTTGGCCCTTGAGCCCTTGCTGTACACAGTGTAACTGCACCCCCACCAATCAACTTTTAGGGGCCCTGCCTTAATGCCCTGATGTATCAATCATGGACACTTACCACAAGGTAGAAATCAATCCCCCCACTCAAGACAGTTGTGTTTAGCCCAGCAGTAAATTACCCATTATGCCAGGAAATTACCACTTATTATCAATGACATTGGATATAAATCAACCCCCCCTTCAATACAGATGCTTTCAGCTCATGTAGAACTTACCCTTTAGGACAACTGGTAGATCACATTATTTCTTTCTCACTACAATTTGCTGTTGTAAAAGATAAATTGTATACTTAGTAAAGGAGGTTAACTCTCAGCAATACGTATCATTACAGTCAAATTGCAACTGTTAATTAACTTGTCCTCTGTATTTATTTTCTGTACTGTACTTATCTGTGTAAGCAATAATACCCAATAGAGTGGGCGTTATTGAGCTATACCGGACCACCCAAGGGCGTAATGAGGCCCAGCACCACAGGCAGAGGGCCTTATAGCCCCTGGAAGGTCCAGTATAGCTCATACTGCCTACTCTGGAAAATATTATTGCACTTAGAAAATGGTTTACTATATGTTTAAAAAAAAAACAATCATTATATTTAAATATTAAAAGTCTTTAGGTCTTTCATTTATTTTGTGATAAAATAATTCTTCCGCCTGCATCAGAATGCTTTTTTTTTCAACTATGGACTTGTGCCCTACTTGAACCTCTGTAGTAGTGAGCTGGTTGTCATGGTTCACCCTCCCCCCCCCACACACACACGCACATGGCTTTAATTTGTTAAACTGTATTTTTGCTCCCTCCAGCAGTGGTCCATTCTTAAATGGTGTATAATTACTTTGTGTCCAGCATTAACAAATTGTTGGGAGAGATGATTGTCGTTGCAGAGCTATGTAAGGGACAGTATGAAAGTGATCTACATGAATTAACAGCCTGATGAACAGGCATCAACCTTCTGTTTTTTTTTATGTTTCATATGCAATGCAGGGAAGTGTGTGATGACTGCCAGTGGAAATGAAGTAGGGAGCTGAGAGAGCGTGAAGGCTGTTTCACTGCATGCAAACAGACTGTGATGGGGGCTGTCAGACTGAAGTGGGAATGGAGGCAGTGAATGAACAGACAGAGTGTGTGAGATGTTACATTTATTTTGTCTTTTGAACAAAGTTTTCTTTGCTTCTGTTGCTTATACCATGTGCTTCTTAGCCACCAACGTGCCCTGCAACTTACTTAATAAGCGGGCATGATGTGAGCCAGCAGTAACTTAAAGGAATAGCCGAGTGCTGTCCATTTGCAGTTTCAGTATTTCACTCACTAGAAACATGCCAATCAGAGCTAAGGTTTTTAAACAAAAGTTTAAAAGATGCTAAATAAAAAAAAAACATGTTCATGTTTAGCGAACGATCAGTAATGGAAATGTACAGCCATGCACTATTTCAAGAATCAGTTACCTATCGACCTGAACAGAAGTTGCAGTGTTTGATTTAAAAAACAAACTCTGGTCAGAGCTGATATGGCTGTGGAGAACTTTTGGGAAGCTTTTACCCATTATTTCTAATGAATTTGGACAATGCAGATCTGTGGAGAGGCAGTTTCAATGTGGTCTTCCTTTCACACATTTTTACAATCTGTTTTCCTGGAATATGCCTGCTTATTGCTATATATTTAGTCTGGATAATTCATAGAAGAAATGGCATCTTATTTTCAGTGGGGCTCTACATCTGCACAATATTATGCTGCATTACTTAAAATCAGAACGCACTGAAAACAATATTTTACATCTGGGGGACATATTAAGTGCTGGACCGATGCGTGAGCAGAAAGATGCATTGTGCAAAGAGGGCGTGTGGGTTGGCACCGATACAATATTCAAAGAGAATGCACCACAGGTACAGGACGTGCATACAGTGAAACCCACCAGGATGAAGCGCAGCACTGCAGAATTCTGCAGTAGATATACTGTAGCATACAATGCAATTTCAGTGGGAGTTAATCCCTTCTGTCATGCAGTAAACCTGTGACACTGTGCTTCATCCGGGCAGGTGTCATTGTACCTGTTGAAAATGTGACCCTGGATGGTAGTTACAGTGCAGGCAGCAGCCAAGGCAGGTGCATCCAGGGCACCTCTGACTGAATACCTCCCAGGTGGGGATGTGTGGCACATACCGGTATGTGCCACAGCCCCAATGGGTGATATTTAGCCCAGGAATGGAAATGAGCTAATTGAACATGCAGGGTGCAAAGGGGCCTTATGCATGCTTGTTACCCACCCATTTGCATGTTGGCACGGGGATGAATGCACCAAAGCAGCTCTCGCTCCCTAGCCCTGACCCCGATCGCTCCCACGTGGGACCTTCCCTGAAGTCTCTGGTGGTAAAAAGGCACCCCCATTCATTCCACCAGCCCCGATCATACCGGAATCCAGGCTTTATGGGTTCCATACTGTAGGGAGACTGCTTCCATGCCTGATCTCACCAGAATACACCTACAGTCCTAGTCCATGGTGTAGTGGCCCCCAGCCCCCCAAGAGTGTACAGACACCCCCTCCCTGCCCCCAACCCATCACATTGTGATGACTGGCATTATGATGGGATCATACCACTGTAATGGTGAGTGGTGCAGCACTAGCAGTCAATGCTGGAATGTGTCATACATATCCATGAGCTGTTTGTGGGTGACAATGCCCAGTGGCCATACACCTCAGGCGCTTGCATGTGGATCCATCATCCGGTGCCTTTGCACTTTTCAGTGTGGGTGATGGCCAATGCTGTCCCACTCACACAGGTCCCAGAACAGCATGTTACAGTCAACCTCCCATTCATTTGTGCAATTGGGGAACCATGGATGAACTACCCATATCCTGGAGCATACACTTCAAATGGTATTACAGGATATTGCACCCTATGGCACCCAGGGTACCTCAGCAGTCCAAAGGGTGGCATGCTACACAGGGGAACAGGGGAGATTGTGGACTTGCAGTTGTCTATGACAGCAGGAAGATACACATTGACAAGGCATACATTGAAGGTATGTCAATTCCCTCTTACTTTTTGCCAGGGTTGTACACGTGGCTGCATACACTGGTGGGTCAGCAGCTTGCATAGTACCCCAGTACGTGATACAGCCACTTTGGTTATTCTGGAGTGCAGGTCCCCAGCCTGGGTCCCATGCAGTCGGTGGCTGGCCATGGCAGGGTGTGGAGGGCAGTGCCAGTCTCTGCACCAGGTCAGTTGTGGGGGAAGCAGGGGTGTCTGCATACCAGGGAAGTGGGTGGTGGTCCTCTACACTATGGATATGGACCACAGTGTCCTCTGGTGTGATCAGGTTTGGGGGGGCCCTACACTATGGAGCTCTTTGAGGACAGAGTTGGATCAGTTGCGGATGGGAAGGGGATACCTCTAGTCCACCAGGTTTGCCAGGCTGCTGTGCACTGGGGTGCACTTCTGCAGTCCACCTGTGGGTGACTGGCTGGGTTAGGCCAGCTATTCATGGCATAACTGTGTACCACAGTGCTCTGGACTGCGAGGGGTGCATTTCCACTGAATATGCCACAATGCGACATATGCATGGGAACATCCCCTCAATTTGCACAGCATACCATTTGTGTGCACCCTGGCCCATTCCCTTGCAGCCGTCGCATCCTTCATATTTGAATATCATGCTGTGGTGCATTGTTGGAGTTGCTCGGCAAATCCTACTTTTTTACTGGGATGTGCTGCACATCTCCTTTGAATAAGGGAGGTCCTGGACTAGGTACCCTGAATAAATACATTATAAAAATGGTAACATCCTGAACCCACTGAAAACAAGATATTGTATCGAATCTGGAATAGCCTGAGTAAATAGACTGCAAAAATGTGTAAATGAACATCCCTGTGACAATGAGATGTAGTATCTCATGTGTGCTATCCCAGATACAAAATATGGGATAAGAAATATTCAGTGTTTCCAGATCCAAATAACCATTTCCCTGTAATAAGCCCTCATTTTCCTGTATTTTCCTCATAGAGGCAGAAACAAATCCTTGTAGATTTTTCCATAAGCCACTGGTTCCTTATTTATGACTTTGGTCCTTATTTATTATATCAGCAGCCTTTTATCATGAACAAGAGCTCTGACTTGCTGTTTTGTATTAATATTATTTGTCAAGATGGCCTTGGAATGATTTGGATTTACATGGTATGCATAAGGCATAATGTGGAACTATATGAAATAACAAATATCACTCTCATTATTTCATGAACTATACTCAAAATTAGTTATCACAACTAGTCAGCCAATCTTTGAAAGATACTAGTAATGCCAGTAACCAAATTTATTGCAAATAAATTAGAGATCTTTTTTATATACAGGTGCTATTTTTTGCATCTTATGTTTGTTAGTTTTCAGACAAGTTCTCATAGCCTTTTTTTCTGACCATCTTATAGAATCTTGAGTGAGTTAAGTAAATGTTATTATTTTCTTCAAGGCCCTGATCCAGCAACTCAGTAAATACACACTCAATATATTATAGTATAAAATGACAAAAAACAGTCTTCTGTTTCCTGTCTTCTGTTTCCCATTGTTTGATCAGGACTTTTTACAAATGGTATTGTTATATATCAGTATCTTGCAAGTTCCCCAGGAAGATCTCTGTCATTTCAGGAATAATATCAAGCCTACACAAAACCACCAAAAGTATACAAATAATAATAATATAGAAAAACATAAAGGCAACGCAAGGCAAGGCAAATTTTATTTGAAAACATGCCCATCCCAGAGGTTCTGGGCGCCAAACATATTAACATTTCCTAAAAAATACAAGATCATTATATATACATAAACAACACACTACTAAACAAATACACAATATTACAGCAATTGAAGTAAGATTTTTGTAAGGAAACTTAGAAGCTCGAATGGGCAGTCTGGGTGGGTCATAGGCCCTTATCTGCTGACAGTGTCGATGTATCTATGCATCTAAACAATAATTTTCCTTCTAATAAATGGCATGATCTCTTTCATTCTCAAAAATACCACATTATATATCAAGTCAATATCATCTCCATCTTGGCATCAACTATGATCTTGGCTTGTAAAAAGTGTTGAAATGCCTAAGGTTTGTTGTAATTAATGGAAAAATATCTACATGTCTGTCATTTATTGTGTCTTTTGATACATTTGTATATTGTATTTGCTGTGCTTGTATTTATTTACATACTTTGTGTAACTGTTTTATACATTGGGACCTCATTGAAAATGAGTCTCGGCTCAACTGTGCCATCCTTTTCTGAATTTTTAGAATAACATTTTTACTACTACTACAGTACTACTACTGCTACTAGTACATGTTGTGAAAAAACAAAGCAAGCTAACACATACCCTAGCTACATTATTATCAGACCTCAAACGTATTTATAGAAATTATGCACAATTACGTTATTAATACTGTAAATTCAAATATTACTGTTTAGGCATTCTTACTATTTAGATTTCTCATTCCAACCACAAACAATACATTTATGATCCACAGTCTAGAGTTGGAGGTCAAAATGCAAGAAACACTCAACTGTTGTCCTTTATAAATTTCTTTCTCAGTTGTTTTGACTAACTTGTTTATTCCTTTATATGGGAACATAAGGAATCAGATATTTATACAGATTAATTTCTCACTCTTCTGGATTGTCAGCAGTTAATTCATTAGATGAGGTCTCCCTTGCCAGAAATTTGACTGTTTCTCCACCACACACACACACACATACACACACACACACACACACACACACACACACACTTCAGTACTTGGCAGGCTCTTATCTATTATGCTTGGAAGGCAGGGTCAGCCCTTGCTGTCAAGAAACCTATATATTTAGTCTGGGTAGGTCACTGAAGACCTGGTATATGTTTAAGACAGTACAGTCTTAAAAGGTTAAAAAACAGTGTAAATCATACATTTGTCGGGAAAGGTTTGACATTTAGGAGGTATGAATTTTTCTTGAAAGTTAATACATACCAACTGAAGTTAGTTGAAAAAAATGTTTAAATGCTGGGTATTTAAATGTGCAAATTGTTGCATTTTGAAGGGGGTAAACAAATCTTCAGTTTGATAGGCAACCAATACTCAACAAGCTGTTTCAGTTTCCTAATGGCCATCTTATAAGCAGCTTAGAGTTATTATTCCAACATTCTAAACAGAAAGGAGGTGGCATTTTTTAGTTGGTGTAGTGATTTATAGATGTGAAAGGATACATTGAAAAGTCCAAAACATGTGTTCCATGATACTCCATTTGCAAGCTACAGACAGCAAGATGGCTGTAGGCCCCACCCACAGCCATAAAAAGTGTAGTTAAAAGGAAGAAACAGTGTGGGAAAACAAAAAGAGGATGGAGGGGAGTGTGTGTGTGGGGGATAGATATCAGGACAAGGAGCTGCTAGAGGAGTGCGAGTGTCAGTGTCAGGCTAAATCAAGTAGTTAACAGCTGTGTGCCTGTCTGTGTGGTAGTAGTGAGGCTGACTCAGGTTGTCACTTAGCAAGGAGACAAAATGGCAGCTAGCCAGTTTCACAATTTGAAGTGCCTCTGGATACATGGGGTAATGGAGAACCCTGAATTGGCACTTGTTTTTAAGTGGCCTCTTTTGAAAAAATAAATGCATTCCTGACCATGGCTTTCAGCCAGTCAGGATGCTTTATTTTTCAAGCCCATTTTCTAAACTTATCTATTGTTATTAATTCTGTTTCCACTGTTTGATACTTACTGGGCACTTAAGACAAAGGGTCCATGCCCATTAAGGTCGTCCCAGTATAATAAATAAAAATGAAATGAAATGAAATGAAATTTTGACCCATCTCCAGTGCATCTTGCTTCTACTAATGTCTGTGGCTGGAGGAACTATAACACTGAGAGGTTAAGTGATTTGCTTAGGGTTATACAGTGAATACAGCTGTTACTCTTACCCCCCTTTTGTTTCTACCTATTTCTGCCTCACCTCTCTAAGCTTGCCCTTTTCTCCCCCTCCCCTCTCGCATCCCTTCTCTCTGCATTGCTTACCTCTTCTCTTCCTATCTCTTCCCCTTCTTCTTACCTCTTTCCCCTCCAAATGCTCCTCTCTCTATGTCCCTGAGCCCCTGCTCTGCATCTCTGCCTTCTTGACCAGTTTTCACCTAGCTACCATATGTGTATGTTTTGCTACCCATATTCCTGGCACTTATCTTCTCTGCACTTCTCCATCTACTCCCCATCTTCCCCACTCTAGGCCTCAACTGCATTCCTATTATTCCTATCTATGCTACTGTGCCCCAGAATTTCCTTCTCTGTTAATGAAGATAGTATACCCTGTAAATGCATTTTCTACTTGCATGTAACTGTATTTTGCACTTTCATTATCCTGCCCAATGTTTATCTTTAATGTTATTGTAGCTGCTGAAACTGTTTTATTGTGCCATTGTTGTGGCCAGGGTCTTGCCTGAAAACAATTCTTGGATCAATGCACTTACTTGGTAAAAGAAAAAAAAAAGAAAAAAAATAAATAAATATTTCTCACTAGCAAAGACTGCACCTCCTGGTTCTTAACAGTGCTTTAACCATTAGACCATGCTGCTTCTTTGGTAGTGGTTGTGGATGGGGACCACAAAATGTAAGCAATTGTCAACAGTGATTTTTGTTTGTTTTCTCACAGTGTATTTCTATAGGATAGCCCAGCTGAGATGCAGTATCTAATTTCAGTTGGAGTCCTGTTTCTACCCATTTCTGCATATGGATTGATTGACTAGAGCATTGATAGGATAAGTATATTTATTTATTCATTTAGCTTTTGTTAACCAGGTAAGCACACTAGATAAGGAATGCCTATCTTCAGGATCGACCAGGGAAATTACAAGATGCATTTACACACATGGTAACAGCATGACAAAGAAGTGTAGTACAGGCATTGAGCAGTGCAAACAATAAACAATAGACATATGCAATAGTGGTAAAGTCAAACAAGCAGTAAAGGATTATATACATATTGTGGAAGGGTACAAGAGAATTAAGGTAATATAGTATACATATCATGAAATGAATACAAGAGCATTAAGGCAGGACATGGAATGAGGACCCCTGCTTAAGGACAACATGTGCTTAGGTGCCAGGGAATAAATAAGGGGCAAGGGTAACCTTTTTTAGCTCAGAGGGGTAGTGGTCCAACAGCCAGGATAAAGGATAAAGTACACCAAGGCAGTATAAAAGATACCAGGCAGCTTAGGGACAGTTATAGGCAGGGGCGGATTTCAAGTGTATCCACAGGGAGTTCTTAAACAGGTGATGGGAGGGGGTACATCTGGTGGATGCGGGAAGGGAGTTCCAGAAATGGGGGTGCAGACAGCAGAGACATGATCACCTGACGAGATATGAGTTTTGGGGACAAGGAGGGACAACGAGTCAGTAGACCTGAGTTGGTATGCTGGTTGCTCTGGCTGAAGTAGCTGAGACAGGGCAGGAGGAGTGGCATTATGGACAGTTTTGTCTATGAAGCAGCCCAAGACAAATGAACGATAGTTACTCGGGGACAACCAGCGAAGCTTTTCATATAACTCACAGTGATGGGTAAGTCAAGGGGCAGGGACAGCAAAGCGGCAAATATTATTGTATACCACATCTCATTTTGCAAGGCTAGCTTTAGTGGTGAGAGGAAAGTTTGTCAGCCCATAGCTGGGTGAGGGGAGAAATATTTATTTGGCAAGGGCAAGATGCACAGCTACTGTAAGGGACCTGCAAGCCCTATATGCAAGGCCGGGTTTGATGTTTGCTGCCCTACACACATTTTGAATGTGGAGGGATAGGTTTAACTGAGGGTCAAGTGTGACTCCCAGGTTTTCAAAGGAGCCTGTTATGCCAACAGGGACCCCTTGAAGACTCAAGACCTTTAATGGGGCAGAACACCACTTAAGTTTCGCCGAGGAGCCAAAGAGCATGAGTTAGGTTTTCTTTATGTTTAGCACAAGCTTATTTGACAGGAGACAGTGTTGTAGCTCATTGAAATTGGCTTGAAGATGGTGATTTATATTACTGATATCATCCGAGCTATAGAGGAGAATAATGTCATCTGCATATAGGATCATGTTGCTATGGAGAGTATAGATGTAAAGTCATTAATGAAAAAAGAAAATAGGATAGGGCCTAAGATGGACCCCCGGGGAACAACTACTGTGACAGGAACAGGTTCAGAGACAGCTTTATTATACTTAACAAGCTGTAGCCTATCTGAGAGATAGTTTGAGAACCAGCTTAAGGCTGGACCAGACACACCAAGGGAGTGGAGCTTTGCACAGAGTAGGGTGTGATCACCTAGATCAAAGGACTTAGAGAGGTCCACAAAGACTGCGCCTGATAACTTGCCTTGGTCCATGGTGGTCCTGATTTTGGATGTCGCCTTAGCAAGGGTTGTGCCAGTACTGTGACCTTTGCAAAATTCATGCTGCTTGGGGACAGTAAAGCATACTTAGACAAGTCAGCTGCACCTCCACCACCTTCTCCAATATTTTGCTGACAGCAGACAGGATGGCAATAGGGTGATCATTTTCTGTACATTTCTGATCACCCTGTTAAAGACAGGCACTACCATAGCTACATTCCAGATAGAAGGGACAACTCCAGTGGTGAGCGATAGATTAAGAATGTGGGAGATGGATAGTTCAAGCAAAGGGGCCCCAATCTTTAGGAGTTTGGGTTCAAGGCTATTATGACCAGCGCTCATATAAAGAGAAAGGCCTTTGAGTAGTTTGTAAGTGTCTCTCACAATGACTGATTTTAGATAGAATGGGGGGCAGAGTGGGAATGCAGGAAGGAAGGAAGGTATATTTGGGGAAGGTGAGCGGACATTTTCAGTGCCAAACAGGGAAGTATAAGCTGAAAGATCAGAGAACTGTTTATTAAAGGCATTGGCTATAGTGACTGCATTAGTGCAGTTATGGCCAGCTACAGTCATGTCCATAATGTAACACCTACTATAACCACCAACTACAGTTTTAATGGTGCACCCACAATTTTGTGGATCCCGGGCAGAGAAAAGTAGGGCGGCCTTGCAGTACTCACACTTGGCAGTTCATATAGCTTTTTTACAGTTATTGTGGAGCCATCGGTATTCATGATTATCAAATAAGTCACAAGATGCTTTAAATTTGTCCCATTGCTTATCTCTGGCTTTCATGAAAGAGAGCAGGTCACCATGCAGCCACTTGGTAATAGTACCTCTAACTCTCTTTCTGATATGAGGGTCATGTTTATTCTGTAGTGGGGAGGATGTTAAGGAGGTTATCAAGAGCAACTGAGGCCTTGATAGCAGATACTGAGGACCAAACAGTGAGTGCAAGATCATGAAGAAAGTGTTCAGGGTTAAAGAGGGAGAAGTCCCTCACTTGCAGGATTTTGTGGAGGACTTTAGGAGAGGAGACTCTCCAAACACAGTAAGTGGGGGAATGATCAGATATAAAATGAGAAAAAGCCCAGGACACAGAGATCCTGTCAGGCTGATTAGTCAGAATCCAGTCCAGGAGTGAACTTCTTCCTCCAGGAGGGGAGGTGCATGTAGGAACACTGATGAGCTGAGTAAGGTCATGAGCTGCCAGCAGAGGCTCATATAGTTTGACATTGTCGCCGGATGAATTAAGGTTGTGGTCAGCACATATAAGCACCTCGTTTGATGAGGTCTTAGGCTAATATTGTCAAGCAGATAGGAAAGTCCATTGATACCCTTCATGGGAGGGTTATAAACACAGATGATGTGGAGTTTTTTGAATTTCCTAGGAGGAGTAGCCCATGAAGAAACTCACAGGTCATGTATGGGGGAGCAACATCATATGGGACAAGAGATAGGTTGAGGTAACTCTTATAATACATTAATAGACCACCACTGCATTTCTTACCAGCACAATCATGACACAGTAAGTTGAAATTGGGAAGTGTGAAGGCTGAGTCAGAGGTGATAGAGTTCAGCCAAGTTTCCATGAGGCACAGAACATCATGGTCATAGTGGGAGACCCAGGCAGTGAGCTCAGCATGATTAGAGATGAGACTGCGAACATTAAGATGGGCAACCTTGAGATCTTTAAAAGAAGGCCAGTAAGGAAGACTAAATGCCTGTTGTATAACTGGCCAATAATTCAGTTAGATGTCTCCTGCAAGGAGAATAAGGAGGACTGAGAGCCAAAGAAGGCAGCACAGCCTGCCCCTCCTATTAGATGGTTTGTGAGGGGGGTGGTGCAAACAGTTGAGTATATGACATGCAATTTTCAGGTATTTAGATAGGAAACATCCAAGTGGGCAGAGATTAGTATGCCCTGTAGAAACAAGATTGGAATAAGTATAGTCGTAGAAGTGGTTCGACCCCCATGAGTCCACAGAGAACACAGGTACACAGTAATGAGATGCAAGGTCCATAGGGAACAGAGTAGACAGGCAAGGGCATACATCTCAAAGACCTGAGATAACAGGCATCACAGAAGAGGGAGGTCAGGAAAGCTAGCCCTAGTAGCAAGACCAGCTAAGTGGAGGAAGTGATAGTGAAAGAGGCTGAGTAGTTTGAGGATAGGTATCAGGAAGTTCACGTAATCTCAGATTTGGGAGACTATAGAGTGGTGTGAGAGCAGAGAAGATTTGTGTGTCTGCTCAACAAATAGTACAACAGAAGAGCTTGAAATGGAGAAGGAGAGAAAGGGAAAATGAATTTCCTTAGGTAGTAAGACACAGGATGGTGATTTGACTGAAAAGATTTCTGCCCTCTAATGGTGATCTGGTATAATCTGCAAATGGTGAGCAGTGGTGGCTCTACACCAGGGCCCGCCAAGGCACGTACCCTGGTAAAACAATGTTGTGCCCCAGTTGGTGCCCCATATGGTGCAGAGCTTCCCCCATAGTAACAATATATCAGTGCCCTGGCTTCCATCTGTTGTGCCCCAGCTGTGCCCTGGTAACCATTTGTGGTTAGAGCCGCTACTGATGGTGAGATGAGGAGATGACATCTGGGCCAATCGTCATCAAGGGCTATGAGAGATGGGGTGGAGTCACTGCTTATAAAACAAAGGACTGAAAAGCGTGGGAGTGGTGGGGGGCAGGTGAGGAGCCGATGCATAGCATCGGTGGGTGGGTAGCTAGCAAAGGGGCTGTAAAATGTAGCAGCTTAGGTTACAGGCACTGTAAAAGCCCTACAATTTAAAAGTAAAGCAAAGGACTGTGTTCTGGGAGGAAGTTGGTGATAATTTTAAAAATGAAGGCAGAGCAGGAATGCTGAGTACGCTGCAGGGGTCCCCTCAAATTCCATATCTGGAGATTGCTAGTGGGCCAAGCTGGTCAGAGCTCTAACTGCTGCTGGGGGTGGGCAGGAATGCTGAGCTAGAGGGGAGCCTGGAAAAAAATAAAAGGTTGGGGGGTTACATGAGATCGGGCGGGAGGAGGGAGAGAGCTCAGATTACAGGCTTAGAGCCATTCTAAGAGCTTAATTTAATAAGACATGCTTTAGTATCAAGTCCTAGCCTTTGGTAAAATTCAGTGGGCTATGGCCCTAGTTAAAAACAGGCTGTGCACATTATAATATTATTGCAATTATACAGATCAAATTCAAACAGAGCCTGTAGAAAAAATCATAATTAAAAGCAGCGCAAGCCCCTTAAAATCTCTTACTACCTGTAAAATACAAGCAAAGGAGCTGTACAATACAGAAGATTAGGTTACAGGCAGTGTAAAATCCCTTCAATTTCAAATTAAAGCAAAGGACTGTGCTCTGAGAGGAAGTTGGTGCCAGTTTGAAAAATGCAGGCAAGGCAGGAACGCTGACAGCGCTGCAGAGGACCCCTTGAATTCCGTATCTAGATATTGTTAGCAGGTCAAGTGGGTCGGAGCTCTGTCTGCCGCTATGGGGTGGACAGGAATGCCGATCTATAGGGAAGCCTGGAAAAAAAATAAAAGTTAGAGGGGTTAAGTGAGGTTGTGCGGGAGGAGGGAGAGAGCTCAGATTACAGGCTGAGAGACGTTCTGAGGGCTTAGTTTAATAAGGCACTTTTTAGCATCAAGCCCTAGGTTTGGTAAAATTCAGTAGGCTATGCTCTTAGTTAGAAACAGGCTAAGTATATTAAGATTTTAAAGCAATTATACAGATCAAATTCAAACAAAGCCTGTGCAAAAATCATATTTAAAAGCAGTGCAAGTCCCTTAAAATCCCTTACTAAAACACAAGCAACAGGGCTGTAAAATGTAGCAGATTAGGTTACAGGTAGCGCAAAATGCCTACGATTTAAAATTAAAGCAAAGTTTTGTGTTCTGTGAGGAAATTGGAGGCAATTTCAAAAATGCAGAGACAGCATGAATGCTGAGTGCACTGCAGATGTCCCCCTGAATTCCATACCTGGAGATTGTTAGCAGGTCAATCAGGTCAGAGCTCCGTCTGCCGCCATGGGTTGGGCAGGAATGCTAAGCTAGAGGGACATCTGGAAAAAAAATAAAAGGCAGGGCGGTTAGGTGACATCAGGCAGGAGGAGGGAGAGAGCTCAGATTACAGGCTGAGAGCCATTCTGAGCACTTAGTTTAATGGAAGAGCCTGCAAGGTGTCGCAGCAGGCGGGGCTTTGTCTGGGGGCAGGGCCTGAGACACCTGAACAGTAGGGACCCAGGTATGCCCGCTCAGTAGGGGCTGGGAGGGGGGTAGGTTCCCGGGGGGGGAGGGAGCTTGTGGCCAGGGACAGGGAGGAGCCAGGCACCTGAAGAGGGGCTGCACAGGAGGAGTTCTTCCTCATTCCTCCTTGTCCCAGGTCGCATCCACCCAAACCTCACCCTCGTAAAAGCAGTTGGGAACATGGGGGGGTACAGGGAACTTGTTGTTCCACTAAGGGGGATCACCTTAGAGTTCGAGAAGGAATTTCCCATTTTTTTCCCACTGGGTATTCCGGGGTTTTTTTTGCCTTCTCCAGCAAGGGGGGGGGGAGTTATTCTAGTTAGAGTAGGCTAAGGAGCAGATAGGTAGGTGTCACAGTCATGAACATTGTAAGTGTGGCGGCTTGGTATTCTTGGAATGCTGTGGAGGGGGTAACAGGGGATCATGTGTCTTGACCAGACAGATCTCCCTGAGGTTGACAGGAGGGCAGGCCTGACCCTCTTCGGGCAGGGTCCCGCAGCATGGCGAATCCTTTGACAGGGAGGAGCTAGCCGCAGCCGGTCACAGGGCCATCCCTCATGCCCTGGAGACTTGTCCCTTGTGGGGTCTGGGTTGATGGTAAGGTGCCCTCTCCTGGGAGGGAGGGTCGACCATCAATGATCTAGTGCTCCATGGGGAGCTAAATTCCTTCCAAGGCTACCTAGCTGCACACAGCACGCTAGCAATTGCATATATGGGCAATTGGTTTTATCAATAAATACATGGCTGTGGCCATTTCTCCAAAGCTCATTGTTGTGTCAGTTTGTTCAGGTGAAGAAGGCATGTGCCCTCAAAAGACAGTATGGCACTTTTTTGCATGAAGGCCTAGCCTTTGTTAAAATTCTGTGGGCCCTGTCCTTAGTTAAAAGCAGGCTGTACACATTAAAATATTAAGGCAATTATTCAGATCAAATTCAAACACAGCCTGTGCAAAAATCATATTTAAAAGCAGCGCAAGTCCCTTAAAATCCCTCACTATAACACAAGCAAATAGGCTTTAAAATGCAGCAGAATAGGTTACAAGCAGTGTAAAATCCCTGTGCTCCGGGAGGATGTTTGCACCAATTTCAAAAATGCAGGTAGAGCAGGAACGCTGAGTACACTGCAGAGGTCCCTTTGAATTATGTACCTGGAGATTATTAGCAGGTCAAGCATGTCAGAGCTCAGTTAGCTGCCATGGGGTGGGCAGGAATGCTAAACTAGAGGGGAGCCTGGAAAAAAAATTAAGGTAGCGAGGTTAAGTGAGATCGAGTGGGAGGAAGGAGAGATCTCAGATTACAGGCTGAGACCCATTCTGAGGGCTTAGTTTAATAAGGCACTTTTTGGCATCAAGCTCTAACCTTTGATAAAATTCTTTGGGCTATGCCCTTAGTTAAAAACAGGCTGTGCACATTAAAATATTAAAGCAATTACTGTATACAGATCAAATTCAAACAGAGCCTGTGCAAAAATCAAATTTAAAAGCAGTGTAAGCCCCTTAGAATCCCTTACTAAAACACAAGCAAAGGAACTGTAAAATGTAGCAGATTAGGTTACAGGCAGTGTAAAATTCCTACAATTTAAAATGAAAGCAAAGGACTGTGCTCTGGGAGGAAGCTGGCATCAATGTCAGAAGTGCAGGCAGAGCAGGAATGCTAAGTGCACTGCAGATGTCCCCTCAAATTCCATATCTGGAGATGATTAGTGGGTCAAGCAGGTCAAAGCTCCATCTGCCGCTGTGGGGCAGGCCTTTGTTGTGTCTAAATTTCCCTTTTCAAGTCAACTTAATTTATTTAGTAGCATTTTAATACCTTTTGTACTAGGAAAAAAAAATGAAATTAAATTACACATTTAAAGGATATAGCTCAGAGTCCCATAGTGAGTATGTGGCTGTAGTGGTTGAATTCATGATCTCCCAATTCTTAACAGATTTCAGAACATTAAACCACACTGCCTCCTCAGTCTGGGATAGCTAGAGTTATTAACTTCTGGCAATACATTTGTTTGCAGTTTGTTCACCCAGGATAGACAAACTGAGCTGCACCATGTCATTTCCAGTGAGACCTGCTTTTACCAATTTGTACAATATATTTACCTTGAATACTCCAACTGAGATTCAGTATTTCATTTTCACTGTGGTCCTGATGTTATCCATTGTTACAATGTATTTACTGTCAGTGGCACAGTGGGTAGCACATTCACCTCTGAGGCTCAGCAATCAGAAGGTCCAGTGTTCTAGCCCAACACAAGGTACTTGGGGTAATACCCATAACTGACACTGTAGTACAGTATGAGGGGGTACTGCATTATTAAGGTGTCATCCTACAGATTATATTTTAAGCCTATTGCAGTTATCAAAGAAGAGTAAGGAAGTTTCCCTGGTGCCATGGCCAGCATCTCCCCTCCCCACGAACCAAGATGCACCTGGAAATAAGGTATCACAGCTTAATGTGCCTTTCCTGGTCAAAAATTGCAAAAAAAAAAAAAAAGAAGAAAAATAAATAAATAAAAATAATGTACTAGGATAGCTCAGATGAGATATTGCATCCTGTTTTCAGGGGTGTTCTGCTTCTGCCCATTTTCACAGCACAATGAAACGGTACACTAGGAGATTAAGTGAGTTGATCAGGGTCACATAGTGAGTATTTAGTAATAAAGATCTATCCAGTAATCTCCAGCAGCTGTGGTATAGTGCCAGCATGTCTTTCAAGCATATCCTTTAAAAGAGTACTTTAATTTTATTTTATTTTCTTCTAGTAGAAAAGGTGTTAAAATGCTACTAAATAAAGAAATGTTACTAGAAAAGGGAAATTTAGACACAATGCAGTATCATGAGAGATACCAGTCAAAACAGAAGTACATTACGTATACTGTAAATGAGAGTTGCAGGAAAATGAAACATGAGTATGTACATACTAATCATTTGCAGTTATTAAAGGCTCTATGTCAGATTTGACCTCCATGAAATTCCCTATTTTCTGACACACAAAACTTATAACTTGCTTTAAGATTGTGCACTGTTAATGGCAGAAACTCCAGTAAAATAAATGTTTAAGTATAATTACAGTTATCTGAAAAGAAGACCCCCTTTCTAAAAGCAATATAAATATAGCACAAATAATATCATCAAGTGAGCATTTTTTTTTCTTAGCATCCAAACTTAGCAAATATTAAACAAATCTACGAAAGTAAACTTTCATCAGTGGTGAGAGGTGGGGCCACAAAAACACAAAACTGTGGAGCACATACAAATACAAACCAAGCTGGATAGAAAATAACAGGCATTCCCACCTGGCTCCTAGCTAGGAATCCACTTCCTTATTCTATGTTATCTGCAGCAGCTCTGCTCTCTAATTTTGGTTCCCACATCCTACAGCTTCCCTAGCAGTTTCATTCATTATTTATACTGCCTCAGCCTACCCAAATTCAACACACCAGCAACTAAAATTAACCTCCTTTATGGAACTTATACCATCAAAGAGAAGGGGATATTATGACAAAAAACTAGATTGTGCTGAAATGAAGTAGATATTATAGGTTTCATAGGTTCATAGGTTAATTCAGAGCTCAGAAGACTTTGATGTCCATATTGCTCACTTAGCAATAGTACTAGTATCCCATGATAATATTTCCTCTCAAAAATTTATCCAAATTTGTTTTGAATGCTTGCATGGAGTTACTTAATACCACATCGGGTGGTAATCCATTCCAGATTGTTACAGCTCTGATACTGAACCAATGCTTTCTATTTGTGGTTCAATACCTTTCCCTAGTGAACTGCCATTTATGTGCTCTTAACTGATGTTTCTGCTCATGTTGCTGTAGACCCAGCTGTTCCCTCAAGTTGGTATTGGCAAGAGCCTTGAATACCAAGCACATGTCTCCCCTTAATCTGCAGTATTCTAAAGTATACATCCCCAGCTTTGACAACCTCTCCTGGTATTCCTCTCCCTGTACAGCTTCAGTCATTCTTGTAGTTATTTTCCGAACTCACTCCAGTGCTGCAATCTCTCCTTTATAACCAGGGGACCAGAACTGCGCATAATACTCCATATTCGACCACACCAGTGACATATACAGTGGCAACATGACCTCTTTTGCCCTGCTCTTTCTGTGCCTGAGTGTGCAGCTCAGAATATTACCTGCCTTTTTAACCACTATACTACAGTGTTGCTTGAATTTTAAGTCATTTGAGATCCTAATTCCCAGATCTCTTTCATCGTTGACTTCTCTGAATAATTGTCCATTTAACATATAATTAGCCCCTGGGTTGCTCCTACCAAAGTGCATAACCATGCACTTATCCACATTAAATGTAAGTCTTGAATTGTGTTCCCAGCCCTGCAGTTATAGTAGGGTATCTTGTAATTTAGCAGTTTCCATGTTATTGGTTACTTTATGGCCAAATCTTATATCTTTGGCAAATTTTGCTTCCCATACATCCCACCTGCTGTCACAGACTGTATATATATATATATATATATATATATATATATAACACATATATATGTATATATATATATATATATATATATATATATATATATATATATATACATACACACAGTATGTATATATATATATATAGATATATATATATATATATATATATATATATATATATATATCTCTATATATTGAAAAGACAAGGGCCCAAGACAGACCCCTGTGGAACCCTGCTTGTCACCTCCGACCATCCTGAGCTGCATCCCCTTATTGTCACCCTTTGTTTTCTGTCTGATAGCCAGGAACTAATCCATCTTGTTATGTTCCCATGGATGCCGTGCTCTATCAAGGAGTCAACAAGTTCTCCATGTGGCACTTTGTCAAAGGCTTTGGAGAAGTCCAGAAAGATGACATCCACTGCACTTCTCTCATCCAGAGCCCTACTGACCTTTTCATAAAATCCCAAAAGGTTTGTCTGACATAATCTTCCCTGTTTAAATCCATGCTGAGCCTCATCGAGGTCTCCTCTCTGCTGCATGTCCAGTACTATATGCTCTTTTATTATCCCCTCCAAAACCTTACCTAATATTGAAGTCAGACTGATCAGGCGATAATTACTAACATCCAGCCTGGAGCCCTTCTTGTAAATGGGGATGACATTTGCTTGTTTCCAGGCACCTACTACAATTCCCTGATCAATGGAAGCCTGGAACAGGTATGTTAGAGGTTTGGCTAATAGGTCGGCTAGTTCTATTATTACCCTAGGATGAATTTCGTCAGGTACCATGGATTTACCAGGGTTTAGACTAAGCAACCTCTTATGAATATATTCCTTGTTAGTTATTAGTGTACTTTGTGTTCCAAGATGCTGTTTTATACCCTTGTTTTTTTTTATTGTAAACTGATGAAAAATATCTATTATATTGTTCAGCCATCAGTTCATTATCCTGTATTAAACTTCCATCTATTTGCTTAAGTAGACCAATCCCTTGTGGGCCTCCCTTTTTATAATTAATGTAGCTGTAGAAGGTTTTGTAGTTATCCCTCACTTTATTTTCCAGTTTGAATTCATAATCCCTCTTGGCTACTAAAACGCTTTTCTTACATTTTCTGAGGAGATGTCTGTATAAATCCTAGTTCTTAACGTGCCCACTTTTCTTAGCTTTAACATAGGCTCTGTTCCTTCTAATTAGTAGCTTCTTAATTTTAATATTCATCCAGACAGGAATCTTCCCAGAGCTGTTATATTTATTTATAAGTGGGATATGCTTATCTACTATTTGGTTTAATGTACCAGCCAGAGCATTCCACATATAAGGAACAGATTTACCCTGCATGTCATATTTCCAGTTCCATATGCCAAAATCATCTGTAGCCTAGTTATAGTCGGCACTGCCATAGTTTCTTAGCATGGTTTCACCCTTAACCATAGTGTGTTGTTTTTTAATGGTAAATTCTACCTTATCATGGTCACTAGTGCCAAGAGGGGGAGTGATCCTACAGTGCTGGATGTTATTCCCCATGTTACTGAGTACCAGGTCCAATAAGTTAGTTTGCCTGGTTGTTCCCTGCATATGTTGTTCCAAGCCCATTAGACTGAAAGTGTCAAAATATTTTGACTCTACTGCCTTTACTGGTGCATGATTATCCCAGTTGATACCAGACAAATTCAAGTCACCCAATATAATTAACCTACCAGGCACCTCCATTTTATCAAGATTAACTATTTGTACATTATCTGTTTCTATGGGGGAGTCATGGGGTCTATACATTACTCCAATGGTAACTTTATCATTGCCATCTGGAGAGACCCTAATCCAAATTTGTTCAATACCCTCTATCCCCTGTACCTCCAATTCTTCGCATGTGATGTTATTTGCTACATAGATTGCCACTCCCTCTCCCCTTCGACCAATTCTGTCACAGTAATGTAGCTGGAATCCAGTTATCTGCCTATCCCAGGGATCATCAGTGACCCACCATGTATCAGTAATTGCATATATCTGCACTTTTTCCTTTATTAGTAACTGAACTAATTCATCAAACTTTTGTACTATACTTCTGGCATTGATATTTAAACATTTCCAGTTAGTGTTGTTATTGTTATTTTTTGTTCTCCTATGCTTTTGGAAGTTAGCCTTACCTCCCAGTTTCCCCCCATTTTTTAGTTTAAATGTTTTTGTGCTGCATTCAAGATGTCCTGTGCCAGAATTCTAGCCTCCTGTCAATTAAGATGCAGTCCATCTTTGCAAAACAATTTGGGGTTTGGAAAAGGTGTTCCAATGTTCAATGAGTGTCAGGCCCTTCCTAATGGAAGTGTTAAATCTGAGAGATGGAATGAATATAGATACTAACTGGGCAGCTTGTTGATTTCAGGTGACTGACAGAGTGGAGTGCATTACTGTTGTGAAATGAGTTTTAATAGTAAAATAGATATGATTGGCCATTATGTTGTATTGCTTTGGTGTTTTTTTCCTTTTTTCCCCTTCCCCCCAACCACCCCACTTCTGCATACCCCCCCCACCACCACTTGTAGGGTATTGAGCACATGCATGTTATATCTTTCATAGAATCTAGCACAATGTAATGTTTAACAGGGACTCATTGATTGCCCATATCTAGTGACTCCTTACAGTGGGAAATAAATAGAATAAGTAATTTGGAATGTGATAAAATATCTTGAAGGCACTAGGACAAGGTTATTTCACTGTCCCCTTTGGAACTTAACAAGGGCCGTTTTGTAAGCATCCCATATGTTGCCATGAGCTGGGGGTTGTTGACTGTTGCTCAGCATCATGTTCAGCCATGGCAGATGCATAGTGATGACGTCAGACACATGAACATGTGACATCACACCCCAGGATGCTCAAATGGGCCTGAAAGGACAGGGCTGAACAGCATCTACACATAGTTCAGGGAGAAGGTGGACTCCATTACCAGTCTCACACGCATACGGAAATTGAATTTACAAGGCAAAAATAACCTTCAAAATGCAAAGTAAAAGGGTGGAATTAAAGTAATTGTAAAGTGGGGGAAAGATATACAGAATTTGGGCACTCAAGAAAGCATATTATGTATTATAGGGTTTTGGGAAACCTGACTGGAGAAAAACAATGTGCAATGTGGTGGCTGTGAAAGAGTTTACAAAGTAAATGGTATGTTCAGTCCTTGATATAGAGGTGTTAAGGCTAAATGTAGCCTAGAATGTCAGTAAAGCACCAAAGAGAGACAGTGGCACTGTGGTGTGAGAGTCATGTCCAGATGGAATATTGACTGAATAATGTATTGATTGTTTGTATTTAGGCTAATATACTTGATGTTTGACTAAAGAAGCAAATAGTACTTTAATAGGATTCAGTAACCTAGGTAATGGGTTTGAATTTTATATGCATAATAATTATAATAGTGAGAAGAAAAAAATGTTTAATCATGAAATTAAAAATGTGTAGTTTCTGTTTTTAAAAACAGTGAGAAGATCCTTGAAAAAGCTCAATGGACTGTGTGAAACATGGGTCATATAATAAACATGAGAAAAGATAAGCTATAAATATGCCTCCCAGATGACTGCTGCTATTTCATGTGGCACAAATGGCCATGTTTCAATGGTAGGGCCTCGTTTTCCAGTATATTGCTTACTGCAAGATTGGGTGTTTAGCTACAATAGGATGATTGAAAGGCTATGCCTGCAGTTCAATGAGTTGGAACAACCAGCCACGCCCTCTGCCTGAGCTATATAAGTCAGTTCATTCTAGCCTCACTCAGAAACACTTTTTACAGCTGCATGGGCGGAGCCCTTCAGACATTTTGTATGTAGAAAAGGGCTGAAGTCATGTTTTCAGTCTGTGGAACTGTTTTTCCTCCACCTGACCCTCCCCCAAGAAGCAATCTGCCCATGTTGTCCCTATGGACTGCAGCACTGCACTATATCACAGTGGGCTTTTTTTTTATGGGCGTTTTTTGGCGTAGCTATCGATACGTCTGGTTGAGTGTTTACCAGAAAAGATCTACCACGATTAAAAACTGAATCTACCTGGGTTAAAAACGTAATTTTCTCTTTAACTTTAGAGTAATGTAGTCATATAGCCCTGCACAACCAAACCAATATATTAATTGTTTTCAAAGTGGTCTAAATAATAAGAAGGTTGGAAAAATGAGGACCTTTTGACATGCAGAAAGCACATTTGCTCTCTATAAACTGTTATAAACTGTAACCCATCACTTGTGTTCAGTAAGACAATTTTTCTCTCCATTCCTCGACTACTGGTGACAGAAACCGTTCTCTGTATTTATTCCAAATAAATCTTCAAGCTATGGATCTCTGTTTGCTGCCGTATATCTTTCCATTTTGGTAGCTAAGGAGGGACAACATGACAGCTTGTGAATTGCAGACCACAGAAACCCACA
This sequence comes from Neoceratodus forsteri, assembly GCA_016271365.2. NCBI lineage: Eukaryota > Metazoa > Chordata > Ceratodontiformes > Ceratodontidae > Neoceratodus > Neoceratodus forsteri. Next base: position 433,185,215 of record CM028137.1, on the reverse strand, counting down.
TCACAAATCTTTCTGCCAACCTTTAAAGGAGACAACGTGCAGCTGGTAAGGCAAAAATGAACTCTTATGGGTCCAGTAATTAAAATTCTGGCCGCAGGGTAACATACAGAAGTGCATTGCCATGACAGGACAAAAAGAAGCTTCTGAGGTTTTCCTAATATGCCAAGAAGGGGTTGCTGACTTGAAAAGACCCTGTTAAACTTGACAATCTATGGGATCATTTGTGGGTATACAGCTGTATCCTTACCAAGCGACTACAAAAGGAATAGGGCACCTGAATTAAACGTTACCCATGTAATCTGGACTTTAATAAAAATAAAAAAAAATAAAGTTCACAGCAAACCTTAAGAGCTACAAAAAGGTAAGAACAAGGCTAAGTCTCAGGAATGTGGAAATACAGCTCAGCCTAGTGCGACTAATAAGGGCATACAGGTGAGGGAGCCAGCCAGGAAACAGAGAGAGAAAAAAACAAACAATTGGCAACTAACGTCTACAGGCATACCTACAAATAGCAGTGCTGCAAAAAAAAAAAAGCTAATCACTGATCAGCTTCCTAAAGCAAACCCTGTAGGCGGGCTCATCTGGATGGATACTGTTTGCTATTGCCATGTATCAAATGAGGGCCGGGGGTTCCTGGAAAAGGTTCGATACCTAGGCAGCAGCAGGTTGGAGTGGGTCTTTACCAGGGGAGGTAGACCGAGCTGCAGTTGTCACATGCATTTCAACACATCTCTGTGATGGATTGCTGCTTTGCGAGGGGTTGTCTGGGCCTGCACAAGTTGTAGCAATGAGCTACACATTGAGACCTAGGCTGTGTCATCTCCGCTGATGTTATAACAATATATAACCTGCTCACATCTCTCATCCTCGTACACACCCCATGCACATAGTGTGGCTGGGATCAACACTCGGAAAAAAAGGAGCAAACAGGAGCTGATGCTGCATAAACAAAAATCTACGTAAGATCATGCTTCTGATTTATATGCACTGGCAAAAGTTTGTGGTTCCGCTCTACATCCACATAAGAAATTTATGAGTATCAGTACTGAAATTATTGGGGGATGGGGCAGGACCTGGGTGGAAAAGATCATACAACAAGACAAATTTACTGAAATGTGTGGGGGTGGGGGTGTTGAAACTCCATCTGTCCCATACCAACTTTATCTTTCAAAATGTTATTCTGCCACTTAAAACTCTTACAGGTAACTGAATTTCACAAATTACTCATTGGGGTAAGTTTTAGGTCAGTGAGAATAAATAGCGTTACTACTACACAGCACTCAGCTAGCATTAGGAACCCTTCACCAACTCACTGAACAACAATGTACAACCCCCCCAACACACAAACATATGGATCATCTCAGACACACACACTCACCCTAGTTTGACGTAGATAATTACAAAACAGAGGAACACGTAGAGAATCCACTGACGAAAGTTTCTGATCATGATCTAAGGGCAGGGCAAGCCCCACTGTCTGGATGTGGGGGTAGGGGGTCTCTCTCTGCTCTCGGCAATCAGATCAGCTGTTACTAGTTACAGCAGCTGTAGCACTGGGGTAGGAGGGTGGCTCTGTGCTCTTGGTAATTGGACCAGCTGTTATCCCAGTCAGTTCTATAGTAGAAGCAGCAGCAGGAAAGGGGGTTAAAAGGATGGGTGAGAGGGGATCATCACCAGTAAAAGCATCTTGGCAGGGACGCCAGTCCTGGCAGTCCCTGGAAGCTCTCCCAACCCCTCACCCTATCACCCATTGTGCCTGCTGCCTGAGTGGTTGGGTGATGGGGTGGTAGGGGATTGTGGGGGTTGGGTACTCTTAAAAGGGAGTCAAGGACTGTGAGGAGGGTGTCCATCTCTCCTAAAAGAGCCGATCCAATATCCCTATCCAGGCAGAAGCAACAATTCGAGTTGCACTCCGAGTCTCAAACCATCTGTCTTGTCTTGTCTTCCCTCCCTCCCTCCCTCAATTCCTCCTGTGTTCCCCAGGTGGAGCACACCACCTCTTATCTCTTGTTCAATCTCACGGTTGCTCACAGCAGGTAGGAGGAGGAGGAGGAACACACACACATACACACAGCCTCAAGCTTTTTTCGTCATTCTTCTCATTCGATGGCTCCCTCCGAAGACACCACCTTCTTTTACCTGGGGCGGTAGGTAGAGATGCAAGCAGGTTTGTTTCAAAAGGACAGACCCTGATGCCTGGGGCCAGAAGAAATGAAGTTCTAAGTGAGTGCTGTTTACGAAACATTGACTAAATGTCAGAAATATAGGTCCTTCCTCCCTCCTCCCTTTACCCATCTACCTACCTTCCCTTCCTTCCTTCCTTCCTTCCTTCCTTCCTTCCTTCCTTCCTTCCTTCTTCCTTCCTTCCTTCCTTCCTTCCTTCCTTCCTCCTCCTCCCTCCCACCCAGCCTCCCTTCTTTCCTTCCTTTACAAATGTTCAGTTTATGATAGCCATCCAGGCTTTAATTGCCTGTTGGAATACCATTACTTTGGCACTGGCAGAAAACGTACTTTGTGTCACTATGTGCATGCAGCTCATTTTTGTTAACAGCTCTGATACTTTCCATGCAGTTCTAGATCCATATACTGTAGCCTTTTAAAAGGCTTTCCATGTAGGTCACTGAGCCTATATATCTCCAAGTAGAATCTGTAGGATACTGTAGGTAGGACAAATAGGCAGACTACTAGAGCCAAGTAGTGCAGTTTATGTGTTTCTTTTTAAGTGAGATCATTACTGCCCCTCCTCTAGCTTTTCAGATATGTACTGTACAGGAAGGCTCCGGAGATGATTAGCTCATGTCCAGGTGTGTGAAACAAATATTCAAAATGCAATATGTGTAATCAGGAAGGGGGTAGAGGGCTAAATGTCAAAAGCACAACAGCAATAAAAAATATAGCACAGTGTGCTGCTGATGGCTGTTTTGCCAGAACTATCCTTTGACAGAACCATCCTGACTTTAATGGATTGCCTTCTCACACTAGAGCATCTCCTCGGTCTTTAATACACGCTTAAGGCTGTTACTGAAAAGCATCCACAATACAGAGTAATGCATAAAGGGTACACAGGGTTATAGGTGTGTGTATGTGTGTGTGTGTGTGTGTGTGTGTGTGTTTGCATGTGCGTGTGCATGCGCGCGTGTTTTGGTGGAGGTTCAAGGAACTCAGTTTAGCGAGTGGAATTCAAAGTCTGACTCAATTACAGGAACAAAGGGAAGGGTTGCTAGGTGTAAAACACATAACTTTAAAGCAAAGTGTAGAAATATTAAATGTTATTGGAAACCATGCCCCACAATCAACCCTCCCCATATCCTTTCCTATGCCAAAGGCCTGTTTGTGGGTGGGGTAGGAGTTCTCAAGTGCTTTTTTACGGCTGCATGGGCAGAGCCCTGCAGATGTTTTGCATGTAGAAAAGGTCTGACATCATGTTTTCCATCCGTGGAACTGTTTTTCTTCCACCTGACCCTCCCCCAAGAAGCAATCCGCCCATGTTGTCCCTATGGACTGCAGCACTGCACTATATCACAGTGGGCGTTTTTTTTTTTATGGGCATTTTTTTGGCGTAGCTACCGATATGTCTGGCCAAGTGTTTACCTTATGTGGTGAGCAATGCATGTAGAAAAGGGTTGACATCATGTTTTCCGTCCGTGGAACTGTTTTTCCTCTGCCTGACCCTCCCCCAAGAAGCAAACCGCCCATGTTGTCCCTATGGAATGCAGCACTGCACTATATCACAGTGGGCATTTTTTTTTATTTTTCTGGGCATTTTTTTGGCGTAGCTACTGATGTGTCTGGTCGAGTGTTTACCTTACGTAGAGAGCAATGGCCCTTTAACAGCTTTCCTGTCATGCCCACTCACAGACACGCACATCTCAAGTACAGTAAAAATCCTAAAATATACATAAATAAAAGGAATAAAAAGTCAACCTATTCCCAAGCTGAGGTAAAACTTGGTGTTTTACTCTGCACTGAATTGTTCGCTGGTAGGATTGAATGAAAGTAATATTAAAAAAAAAACGGTCAGGTTGGTCACCACTCTCTCACCGCCAGGCGCCGCGGCAAGAGCCTGAGCATCGCTGGAGCACACAGCAGGAGTCTGGAGTGTCTTTGTTGCCTACCGGCTACCTGGACTTGCCTTGGGTGCACACTGACTGACTTTCCGCCTTCAAGCAGCAGCTGCAGGAAGCCAAGTTCACAAGGCAGATGAGCCTTCAGCTGGGAACGCGGGCACAATTGCAAGTTTGCATCATGGCAGGATTCAGCTGCAACTCCCAGTCTGTCACTCTCATTACGCTCACTAACCCGCCATTCAATGCACTCAGGTAATGAGGAGTTTATGCATTTTTAGTTTCCACTCTGGTAGTAATTGGCTGTGGAAAGAGAAACTATCCTAATGTCCAAGAGCTCGGGGAACATTGCACGCAACACTGGAGAGATCACTTTCCAATCCAGAAGCTGCTGTCCGATTAATATTGAGCTGCACCAAAAAAATAAAAGCAGTACCATGTCATCCAGCACTCATCTTACATGGATACCGCTCACAATGCTGGAGAGATCACCTCTCATCCATAAGCCGCTGTCCCGATTCGCAAACAGAGTTGAGCGGCTAGCTAGAAGGGACCAATAATATTTCTGCAGCAGTAGTTGATGTGTGTGAGTTCCGAAAATACATTTTTGTTTTGTAGCTCAGTGTTTCTTTTGTTGTATGTGTCTGAGCTAGTGTGTGTGAGTGGAGCGGGGGGATATGCAGACATCATGGTGAAATTAAATGCAGTGCTGCAAATATTTATTTTCCCAGTTTTTAACTTTGTGCATCCTCGTACCTCCTGGTAGTTGTGTTTTACAATGCTGCATACATGCAGTTAAGTAAGAGAGAGGTCAGTTAATTAAATATCTCAGTCCATCTGGTTTGGTTGTGGATTGTCTGAAGCAGGATAAACAGGGTGAACCACAAGTTTACGGAAATGCTGTGCTGACTGCTAGCTGCACTCTGTTGGATCCTGCAGAGAATACAGTTTCATTTCATTTTAGGTCCATTTCCTTTATTAGCCATTTTAAGTCATTCGTGAATGTAAATTATCACTAACTTTGACTTGGTTTGGTTGATGGCACTGAGCTGCGCTATGCTGTTTGTAGTAAACTGATATATGGCTGTGTGTGGAACTCACTTTGTTTTATTTTTTTCTAAATACCACATGTCTGTTATAAGTTCCACAAATCTAATCAGCATGGCAATGAGCAGTGCTGTCTTATCTGTTGTAAACTGCTTTTAAATACATGTTCCACAAATATAATTAACATGGCACTGACTTCTCAGCACTTATTTCAAAGAAGTGCCATGCCTCTGTCATTATGTTAAATCAGTGTTTTATTAACAAACAGTGTGCTTGTAAACTTTTTCTTTTAAGTAAATGCAATAAAATGTGTTTTCCTTTATACTTCTGAAGTGCATGTGCCTTATTTCATGTAACGCGTATGCCTGTTGTGGCTCCTTGGGAAAGGACGCAAACTCATGTGGCTCCCAAGCCAGTTAGAACTGAGTATTACTGCTCTAAAGTCTACTGCACGCTGGTCCTAACAGTAATTGTATGACTGTAGGAATAGCGGGATGGGGGATTTGGCTTTACGGCGTCCGGTTCACTCCTGCCACCTTGTAGTGAGAGAAAGACATTTTTTCCTGCTCCTGGATAGATTGTACAAATGCAACCCCATACACTGTGCAGAATGTTCAGTCAGTTGGGCGGGAGGGCAAAACGTACCCACGTAAGCATGGGTAGCACTAATTTAGGGTCTTAGTGGACTCAACATCCATCCAGTCTGCCCTTTGTTTCACAGCCGGATGGGGACATGCATTCTGTGTAACACACGTGCCAAATCAAAGGGGTTCCCTACTTACACTACTATTCAGGGTATCAAGTGATACTCTCTGCCTGCCTTCACAGCCTATCCAATGAGTCCCTACTCTACTAGCCAGGGTATCCAGTGATTCTGTATACCACTACCCAGAGTATGCGATGATTCCCTACCCAGGGTGTCCAGTGATTCTGTATCCCACTACCCAGAGTATACAGTGATTCCCTACCCAGGGTGTCTAGTGATGCCCTCCTTTATTTACTACCCAGTGTGTCCAGTGAGACTTGGTACAGACGAGTACACTTTGCTTTTAAAATTAAATGTATAAGCAAGTTAGTTCCTCCTAGGCATACTGTATGTTCCCTAGCCACCCACTAACTGCCACCCAGTCTGCTTTTACAAGTTCTTCAGTGAGTGTGAATGGTTGCAGCAAATTGAGCAATATGAAATCACTGCTGAAGCCCCAAGAAGCAGGAGTCGGAGATGCATTTCTGACCACAGGCGCACTGCAGGTACGTCTTCAAGATCTCCCATAATGGCGATCAATCCTTTGACCACAGGCACAGAGAGACTGTACATCTCCCAATGATGCAGAATCCATCTCTCTGCAGCATGGTCATGGGGTGTGTCTGTGACAAAGCCATGGGGGTGATGTTTTGACTGCTGGCTGGGATGCCACAAGGTTGGGTTGCTGGGGACTGGGTTTCTGCCAGGAGGTTTGCTCAAACTTTGGGGCTGGGTTTGCTGGGGAGCGCCCCCCCACTCACTACAGAGAAGTGTACCTATTTTAATCTCTGAAATGTTGGAGGGTCTGCTGCAGATTTAGTGGTTTCTGTTTGTCTCTGAGAGTTGGTGGTCTTTGGTTGGGAGAGGGGGGCGGACTTCGAAGTGGGCAGTTCTTGGTGCTGGGAGAGTTTGCTGAGAGTGTAATTATTTATTTATTTTACTGACAGATTTGCTTTTTATGGCAGTGCTGCCTGTGAGAAACTAGAGTGAGAGTTAAAAGAAATGGTGATGGAAGTGGAAGCGTGGCCTGCAGTGTCCGTACCCGAGCAGGACGGTAAACGCAACCTTTACCTCAAGAATTTCTCTTTTCTTTCTCTTCTGCCAGACGGTCTTCCTCGAAAACTCGGGACAGGGACACCAGATGCAGTCATTTCATAATTTACTGCGCACTCCCCTCCAGTGTTCACCAGAAGAGTCTCCCTCCCACTCTGTTTTGGCATCCAAACTGGGGGTCTGCCTTCTGTAGATTCAGTCTCACAAGCAAAACGTGCCTCTAGGTTTAAATAGTGCACGTTAGATTTGTACAGAAGTAAGCCCTGAATGATTGTTTTTTTCCGGCCTAGAGGGCTGTGCTCTGTTTGGGCTGCATGGGGGTAGTGCTGATGGGCAGTTGCAATGGGGTAGGAGGCAGAAACGTATGGGACTTTTTTTGATGATTACAAATCTCACTTGAGGTCCTAGCTCTTGCCTTCCATATGTTTGTAGTGTACATCAATATATGCTCCCCCCTCCACTTGATGCAGAGGCTACGGAACTTGCAGCCAATCCCGGCTGCAAATGTGAGTTTATCTGCAGTGTTTTTAGTGAATAAATTCACTCTGTTCTCTCCGAGGGCCTTTGCTGCCTAAGTCAGTTCAGCCGCTCACCCTTCAGTCACATCTCCCCGTCCCAGCTTGCACTGTCGTGGAGGACCTGTCTTTGCTGTTTCTTGAGCTCCCATATGGCATACTTGGGACACACCCCTCCCAGTCTTTGTGTAGTCTTTATTATTATTCTAAATAATAGTGTGCAGGCTATTGTGAATAGTTTGAATCCGCCCGTATCCACTGACTCAAGCAAGCCGCATAACTTCTCTGGTCTTCAGCTTCACTGCTGAAAAGTTGGGTTGAGGCAGGGCATGCTGTGAATCTAATGGCAACTGGGCTACTCTACTGAGGACTTTCCAGCTAGGAAGACAGCTGCTCCACTGAATTGGAAATTCTAGGAGCCACTGGGCTACAGAAAACTATAATACCTAAAGAAATCTTTTTAATTTTTTTTCTCCCCCTTGCCTCACTAGGCACTGTTGCACCTCTGATCTAGGACCAAAGGAGGGCGACAGCTCTTCCAGACTTCTGAAAAGTTCATGGCCAGGAATAGGTGGTCATAACCCTGGGGCTAGTGGTGTATGTGTGGAAGAGCGTGTGGTGCCATCAAACTGCAGCATTTTAATTCCGCTTTTTGGCCCTGCTCACAACCCACACTGCTTATGAAGTCCTTGCAGTACCAGACCAGGAAGACAAGATACCACATGGTCACCCATGATGTCCCATGCCATTCATAATCCCCATAGGCGGTGCTGTTGCAACACAGACTTCATCACCACTCCTTCTTCCTTGATGCACAAGGTGGGGTGGAAAGGATGAGAAGGGTTGATGCACAAGGTGGGGTGGAAAGGATGAGAAGGGACTTGGCAAGGTTAGAGGAATGGTCAAATGTATGGCAGCTTAGATTCAATGCTAAGAAGTGCAAGGTAATGCACCAGGGAAACAAAAACCCAGGGGAAGAGTACACAATGGGGGGTGAGATACTAACAACAACAAAAATGGAAAGGGACCTGGGGGTAGTCATATCAGATGACCTAAAGGTGGGCAAGCAATGTGAGAGGGCAGCAAGGAGGGCTGGGGGGATACTGGGATGCATAGGGAGAGGCATCACCAGTAGAACACAGGAAGTTATTATCCCTCTGTACAGACAACTGGTCAGACCCCATCTGAGTACTGCATGCAGTTCTGGAGACCCAATCTCCTAAAGACATAGACAGGATGGAAGCTGTCCAGAAGAGGGCAACTAAAATGGTGCAGGGTCTGCACTGGAAGACATGAAGAGAGACTTAAGGAGCTTAATATGTATAGCCTCGAGGAAAGGAGGGTGAGGGGACATGATAGAAACTTTCAAGTACCTCAAGGGAATCAACAAAGTCCAAGAGGGTAGCATCTTTCAAAAAAAGAGGTGTGCAAGAACAAGGGGGCACAATTTGAAGATAGAGGGGGGGCAGCTCAGAGGTAATTTAAGGAAGTATTTTTTCACAGAGAGGGTTGTGGATGCATGGAACAGCCTTCCAGAGGAGGTTGTGGAGTCAAAAACAGTGGTGGAATTCAAGCATGCATGGGACAGTCATAAGGCAATTCTAGGGGGTGGGGGCAGGAAGAAGTAGGCTGCTGGTTAACTAGGATCTGCAGCTTATCCATTAGGTAGGGAAATGGGCAGACTGGGTGGGCCAAGCGGTCCTTATCTGCTGTCAAATTCTATGTTTCCATGTTTCTATGTTTCCAGAGCCTGGGGGCACTGCGTCCACAGCGCTCCCAAGAATCCACCAACCCAGAGTCTGCAAACATTGCCTCCGTAGCACTCCCATGAGTCCATTAGCCCAGAGCCTGAGAGCACAGCCTCAACAGCGTGCCCACAAACCTACCAACCAATGCCTAAGGGCACAGTCTCCACAGCACTCCCATGAATCCACCAACCCAGAACCTGAGAATACAGCCTCCACAGCACTACCACAAATCCACCAACACAGAGCCTGAAGGCACTACCTCCACAGCACTCCCATGAATCCACTGACACACAGCCTGAGACCACAGCCTCCACAGCATTCCACAGATCCAATGTCCTACAGCCTGAGAGTAAAACATCCACAGTGCTTCCACAAATCCACTAACCCAGATCCTGACAACGCTACCTCCACAGCACTCCCGTGAATCCACTGACACAGAGCCTGAGACCACAGCCTCCACAGCATTCCACACATTCACTGTCCTACAGCCTGAGAGTAAAACCTCCACAATGCTTCCACAAATCCACCAACCCTGAGCCTGACAGCACTACCTCCACAGCACTCCCGTGAATCCACTGACACAGAACCTGAGGCCACAGCTTCTACAACATCCCATAGATCCACTGTCCTAGAACTGTAGCCCACCCCACCCCTTCTTGCACCCAAGAAAAGCACAAGACTTCACTGAAATGATCCAGCCAGGGTGCTGTTAGCCCACAGGAGGGCAAGAAAAATGCATTGTTTTGCTGATGTCAGCTGCTCTTTCAGCAAATGCCACAGAAACAAAAATGGGTGTACTAGATGGACCCCTAGTCACCTTCTGCTGACACCTTTCTGTGTTTCAGTTATGTGAGGTCAGCATCATTGCAGTGGCAGTGTATACTTGGTTGTAGGTGGTGGGGGTTGGGAGGCTTCAATCATACAAGACCTAGGTAATTTGTCAAGGGGGGTAGTAAGTGCAGAGAAGGGATTTCATAGTAGTGCTAGTGTTCTCTGGAATAATTGAGCATGTTAATTTCTTTTAATGTTTGCCATTGTTCCAGATGCCCAGGTGTGATTAACGGCTCCTTAAGATCTTGCACCTAGCAATACAATGTTAGGAATCACACAATGGACTAAATATGAGTCTTTAGCACACCATTGTCTATCCCCAGCAAATCTCCTGGCTTTCAGCAGGTGATGTTAAGTGCCCTTGTTCTGTAACAATATATTTAATTACATTTAGTTTTGGTATAATTTAAACAGAATTTACCATCAGAATTGACAATATGACACAGAAAAGATAGCTCTTGGTGTATTAACATTCCATATTTTCCAAAGCACCTGACTATATTACCCTCATAAACATTCAATTTGACACTAGGTAAGGACCACAGAGGCCATCCTAGTCTGCCCATTTTCTTCACAAACTTCATTATGCAGCCATGGTGGATCTGACAATAATTTGTTTACTGCAGCTGGAGGCTCTGCAGGGGCTCTGCCTCTCCCCCCCCCCCCCACACACTTTCAGTCATGTTTGTCTCCTACTCTTTGCGCTTTTTGATTTTCTGTTTGGTTTGTGCTACACTTTCTGCCTGGTGTGCTCTGCTCCTGCTCTTCTATGTTAGTATTTGCTTTTGCCTCTGGCTGCAGCTTGTGCTTCTCTTTGTTGCTTGTTTTTCCTGTACTCCATTTTTCTGTGCATTGTGTTTCTACAGTTTGTTCCTTTTTGAGCTTTCTAGTGACCTGTGTCCTCATCCCAATGTGTGTGTTATTCAGGCTCATATTTTGCTGTGTTTCATACTTTTACCAAACCCTCAGTTCATCTATGTTCATTAACTGTATATACCGCGCTCCTAGCTAGGTAGTCATTTCCTTATTCTGTGTTCTTTTCAGCTGCTCTGCTCTCTAATTTTGATTCCCATATCCAATGACTTCCCTAGCAGTTTCATTTGTCATTTATACTGCCTCAGTCTACCTGACTTCAACACATCAGCAACTAACATTAACATCATTTATGGAATTGGCTGGTATGCATTCCTCGTTCTCATTAAACTCATATTGTTCAGCCTTATTCACTTTCTTAGTTAGCATTCAAAGTCTCACTCAGTATTCAACAGACCTACCTTTGTTTTTCCCATGTACCACTACTGCCAGGCTCCACCACAGCCTCCTACTACTCTTGCATTTTGATAAAAGCAGTTGTTCAGCCAAAGTTTACCTCAGACCTATGTGGGTGTCTCGAGCCTAAGTCAATCAAATTCATCCTCACATTAATTGCTTATAGCTACACAGAGGTACCAGCATGCAAATTCGACCAACGTGAAGGTCTCATTTACTCATACTGTTTTATCACCCAGGCCTATGCACAGGTCTCCTATGTGCAGTATCCTGCAACTATTTCTCATTGGATGGTTGCCAACCACATCCACACCATAATATGGCTTAGGGCTCTTCCTCCAGCTGATGGTCTCACTCTGCACCCATGCAGTCTGCTTTTTAAGCATGTGAACCTCATGGCTGGTTCCTTCTCAGCCTGCCCCCTGTGGGAATGTCCTTGCTACAGGAGAAACTGTAGCCATGCAGACATATCAGCAGCACCTCTTGATGTAGAATTTAAGACTTCTGCTGCCGATGGGTAGGGCCTTTAATGGGGCTCATTTCGTGTAAGAACTGAGTCTGCAGCACCTTCAAAAGCTATTTTCCCCGCAACCACCTAAGGTTCACCTGGTCTCCACGTCCTTCTTTTCCTACATCTCCAATGCTCAGCTTATTTTTTAGGCCTCCCACATTGAGGTTGGGTAAGTGCCTTTCAGTGGTTATTGCTTTCCTCCTCCCATCTTGAGATGAGGGCACCCTATGCAGGAGTCTCCCTTTTCTGCAGAGTTTGCTAGCAGCCCCCTCACGGCATTCCCACTAGAGGGATAGAGTGAGAGCCTTCCTCCAAACTATTTTCCCTTAAATAGTATCTAAATTACAGTAGCGGAGCCATCACTAAATGAATCTCAAGCCTGGAGGGGAGGCAACCTAGGCCTTCAATCCTCAGACGTTTTTTTTCCCTCTTCTCCATGCTGAAGGTCATAAAAGCTAGGTAGTCCATATCATGGTATATTTCTCTTAGTTTACTATGTAGGTTTCTGTTGTTGGATGGAGTTGGATGGTGGCTGTCCTTCTTTGCTGCTCCCTTTCTCCTTGAAAGTCATGCCCCCTTGCTTCAGTTTCAATATCTTCAGCTTTGCATTTTAGTCTGTGTTAATCATCACTGGTTGTGTCACTCTGTGCTCCTCAGCCTCCACTGTCAATGCTTGCTGATTAGTACTTTCTTATTGCTGTTTAGTATGTTCAGTACTTTTTTTTAATACAACTCAGGAATAAATAACAAAAAAAACATCTAAGCATAAATAGATCCATTTTAGGAATATAACAGTAAAAAGAAAAAAAATGAAATAACAGCACACAGAACAACATTCAAAGGACCAAATAAGAACCCACTTATCCAAAATAAGGCAGCCAGTATATCACCTAAAGGATTGCCAAAATGTTACTTAGCAACAATACACATACCTAGCAAGGTTTGCGAGACCACATTCTTTGTGGTCACATGAATGGGCAGGCTCTAGTGGTAGTGAAGCCTCCAGGTTCTCCAACGCAGTAGTCATTGAAAAGGAGATGAGCCACCATTACACACCCACCCTACTCTGCAAATGAAAGTAAGTTCAAAAGAAGTCTTAAATGATACAAAAATATAGTAAAAAATAAAGATGGTACAGGGTAACATTTGCTGTGGTACCAATTTAAGACATTTATTGGAGAAACAATGAATTTGATTGAGGGGATAATAAAGCGTGAAGAACCTGAAGGCATTCAGGTTATGGGGTCAGTCAAGCCCTCTGGAGCAGTTTTTAAACTCAGTTTCTTCAGTGCTGATAATGATATCATAAACAGAAAAACGTTCATAAGAAAATTATAGTAAAAAAGCCAATGAAATTATTGAAGCAGAAAATTAAGCTGAATAAGAAATGTTTAAAATGTGTTAGTTTCATTGCATATTCTAGAATGAACATATAAAACAGACAACAAGATAACAAATAATGTGAATGTGCCCACACTTCAAAAGAAGTAGAGGTAATTAGGAAATGACTTTATTTATTATTTAGTGAAGTAAGTAACGATGAGACTGCATATGTAATGAGCCAGTGTAATTTAATTTCTGAACAAATTTCATTTTTTACTTTATCTATAAATTGCATTAAGTTTCCAACTTGAATGAGAATTTTTAAAGAAACAAGAACATATAGAGCTGCTTGATAAATGACATTGAAATATAAGGATAAAAATCTACCACTGAAATATAAAACATTTAAATGTAATGATTACCAGATTGTAAAAATGTATTTTGAATTTCATTACAGAAAAATACAGAAGCCCTTTGAAAAAGCACTTATTGGAAGTGTGAAATGTCAGGGCAGTATTAAAAGCAATAAAAAAAAAACATTTTCTGATGAAAATAACTCTGAGAAACTTTGTGAAACTTTCCTGTATCCCACAAAGAACTTTACAACAGTTTAAATACCTGTCAAATAGGTGGTTCACCACAGCTGGTGGCAACGTTGACAAAGTCCCTCTGTGGCAGGGAGTCATTGCTGACAGTGGCAATATCGAAAAAACCCTCTAGGAGCAGAAGACACCACCTCTCTGTGTAAAGCCCTACCTCTTTGAGCTGTAGTAAAATGCAATACATGTTTGTAAGTGTGTGTGTGTGTGTGTGTGTGTGTGTGTGTGTGTGTGTGTGTGTGAGTGTGTGCAACTATTTGTATTTGTATGTGTGTCAACGGATGTACTGTCATTCAAACCTTGGCACTGCCCAATAATGTTGGCACTTTGATTTTCATTTGTTTCAGTGTTGACTGCTGCTACCAGATGGTATCAATATTTAGTGAACAGACCAAATTGGAGACAGAGGGCACAATTTTCAAATATGTTAGACTGATACAAGGGACTTGTGTCAAAAGATTTATATGCAAGGGGTGACTTGCATCACTACTTGCGGTATTCAAAATTTTCGAATGCAGCCTATGTCAATCCTGACACAGCAGCACCAAAGCCCCCTTGCATCATGGTTGTGTCAAAACATCCAGTGAGTTATATCATAAAGGGGCTTGTGCCATGGCAGGGCTGCAACATTCCCTCTTTTGGTATTTAGCAAGCCCTGCCATGGACACAGCAAGAGGCACCACTTAGACCAGCCAGGAGGGGGGTCTAAGTGACTTGCACCAGTGGGACATGATCTGACACTGTGCTTCCTGGTGCAGATTGGGCATGGGAGGTGGCATAGGGGAGTTGAGGGGACAGCTGGGCATTATTGGAAGTGCTGTGGCACCCAGCAGGGTGTGTTTGCTGTTGTACATATTTTCGTATTTTGTATTAATACCTATTAGAGTATTGCAACTACTATACCTATTCATTATACTGTATGGGGGGGCAGGGTCAGACAGTGTGGATGCCAGGGCTGTGTCCACCTGGTGCTATGTTATGTTCTGTCCCTAGAACCCCCCATACAGGATAATTCATAGGTACAGTAGTCGTGGTACTCTAACAGGTATTAATACAAAATATGGAAATACTTACACAAGCCAACACACCCTGCTGGGAGCTACAGCACTCCTATTAATGCCCAGCTGTCCTCCCAACTCCCCCATGCCACCAACTGTGACCCTACTGCCTCCAGCCACCTCCTATCCAATACATTCACTACCACCCTCAACCATCCTGGCCCCTCTAGTGTTGTGCTGGGCATGGGGGGGGTCAGATTCCTGTGACAATTCCCATAGGAGAGCCAACTGTTTGGCGCAGCTGTCAGCTTGCAGCAAACCTGGGCAGTTTGGTGCCAGGACCCTCATTTTTGTAAAATCATGAACAGGATCCCTGGCACACCCGGAGTTTGCCACAACCCTGAAGTGATGCAATCTGCATCAATCTAAGATTTCTTTGAAAATTGGGCCCAGAGTACCTTAGAAAGTGACTGGGTAATAGAGCCTGACCACCTACAAAGGAGCCAACCATGATGCAGTGAGGTGTCATAGCTTCCTGCATGACAAAAAATAATTAACTTCCTTTGAAATTACCTTCTTTCCTGCAGTTAGTCTGCTGCAGAATTCTGCAGTATTGCATTGCAGACTCCACTGTAGTGTGTTGTAGAAGGAAGGCTTTAAAAGAAATAAGTTAGCTGTTGCACCCTGTGTTCCAGTAAAAGGGGTCAGCACTAGTGGAGGGCCTGTATGCAGTAGCTGATGCAGTATATGAACGTTCTGACTAAATTGAAGATTTCTTGTACAGGAATGGATTTGTTGCTTATTGATATATTGTTCTTTCTGCCAATAAACCCATTTGAAAATGAGATCCAACTGCCAAAAACTAACATAAAATGGTTTGGAGTGGATGGGAACATGCTTTTCTCTACCTATATTCATTTCAGATAGAGTAAACTTACATATCTTTTACAGTAATCATGATTTATTGCTTGTACTGTAGCTTGACCATAGGTTTTTAATTTAAAACTTGTTTAAATATATATATAATAGTGTAAGGCAGTCTAAAATGATATGTTCTTTAAAGCAAATTATTTTGGGGATACAACTATTTAAAATTAGTTTTAATTGTGTATGTACTGTATTTAATTTTGTGATATGTATAAGGTATTGCTTAAGGAGTCATTATCAAATCATGCACAGATTCTATGAACATGGTGGGATGATATTATGATGGATAGTATTTTCATTGCTAGTGGCGTGGTGCCAGAAATGGAAAACAGTGGACACCAGAGACTTTGCATGGTGCAGTCCAGTATCAGAATCAACACCCTCCAAGCACTGCACACTTCTATAAGAAATGCATCTACTATAATGTGATACAATGGACAAACTATAGTTTTTCTGGCATAATACAGTGTACTGCAATGTGTGAAATAATTTTTTGTCT
The DNA here is from genome assembly GCA_016271365.2 of Neoceratodus forsteri. Taxonomy (NCBI): domain Eukaryota; kingdom Metazoa; phylum Chordata; order Ceratodontiformes; family Ceratodontidae; genus Neoceratodus; species Neoceratodus forsteri. The sequence goes on along the minus strand of CM028137.1, from coordinate 433,169,086 downwards.
TAGTAAACGGAGTCTGATTCAGTCAGCATTTAGTATGGGATAGAAGGTGCCTGGCTTTGACTTCTACAGTATATGTTATGTCAGCCACTGAAGTTCAAATATGTTTATTTAATTGGGGCAAAATGCCTTCTGTGCATGATGGCACACAATATTTGTGAAGCCAGTATCTAACTCATTGGAGAACTGTACAGTATAATGACTGCAGCATCCATCCGCATGCGGTACAGTCACCTTACTCACTATCAGTACAGTACTTAACTGCCCCTATAGTTCACTTGGGTTTAGTAGTTAGTGCATGTGTCTGTGTGTGTGTGTGTGTGTGTGTGTGTGTGTGTGTGTGTGTGTGTGTGTGTGTGTGTGTCTAAGAACCCATGCATGGTTTAAAATTGACATCTGCCCACGGGCAAAATGTTGGTATATTTTGTAGCTGACTGATAAAATGTTCATTCAATTAGCCCTGCTGTCTGGTGCTATGAGGAGTAGTCCTTCAATAATACAGTACACCAGCTGGGCTGCTGGAATGTCAGTGGGGCTGATAGATGTTTATAGTCAATAGCACTACTGGCTAGTGGCTCCAGAACTCAGTTTTGAACCGTGCCATTTGTGCCACAATGAGACAGGAATTTTGTGTGCTGAAGGAGTGCAGTACTGGTTCCATAGCATCACGCTAACAAAGCAGCCCAACCCCAGATGGCAGCCAACAAACCTCCTCATCTAACATTTATGTATTTATTTACGTATTTATTAATGTGTTTGTTTACTGGGTGGGTGCACTGATCCAATGGATCGTTTTCTGCCATGACCCGAGCCATGAAGATGGCACAGTAAGTACATGCAAGTATAGTGGCTCAGCCAAAGGAAGTTTGTTTTGGCATTCAAGTAGAGGTAGTCTAAACAACCAAAACACATTTACCAGAGGCAAAAGACTTTCAGCACGCCACCAATCAGTTCAGAGCCATTTCTTTAATTAATCCTGTACTTTAAAAATCCATGATGGCACATATCACACAGTCATGTATGAGCTGATGCATGGATGGGCATCTTTCAGGTCTGTGGACTAGTGAATCTGCTTTTGAACTACTTATGGATCTCTGGAACACTGTGATATTTCAGCCTGCATCTATCTGCTTCTTCGATATGTGCCATGATGAATTTTTGAACTACAGAATTGATTAAAGACATGGCTTTGAACTGTTTGGTGGGGTGCTGACTGTCTTTTGCTTCTGGTAAATGTGTTTTGGTTACATACAATGCAAATTTCATAACATGCATTATAGGCAACAATATCATAAAAGTTCACAGTGCATAGCGTCAGGCACAACTCGGGACATGAGGAATACCACACTGAGTATAAATGATGCAAACTACAAGACATGGAGTACAGTCATCAACAACAATGGTAAATGCAACACTATGAGATACATGAGAACGAAAGGATACACAGTGCATTGAGTCAGTTGGTATACATGTGAGATAATGACATCAGAGTAAAATTGATATGTGAGCTCAAAATAATATAAGTGCTATAACAATGAACAGGAAGGGAGAGAGTACAGTGAAAAAAAGGGGTGAAGATCCTGTACCACTCCCAAGTAGGGGAAATTGATAGGGAATACTGAAAGAGGAGGAATCTCATTCCTCAGGAGGTCACCATCTAAATTTCATAAATGAGGTCTTTGTCATTAATTGTGCAAATGTAGTCTATTTCTCCATCACATTTACATGATTCAGATGGCAGTGGACTGAGGACAGTGTTTTCTGTCTGCTAGAGGCCATTTTGTTGTAAATGGTTAATAAATTTATGGTATGGAGGATGGGTTTCTGATGCCACAAACAAGATATGAGGTAGGTTAGGAGTGGGTTTAAGCAGTGGAGGCATGGGGAATCACATTAGATAGCAGCACACACAGCTCAGATGGGGACAGTGAGGACCTCAGGAGCCTGTTAAAGGCTGCGGGACTACATCCCCAAGTTCACATCAGACAGCAGCACACACAGCCTCAGATGGGGACAGTGAGGACCGAGGGAGCCTGTTAAAGGTAATCAGCTCCCTTCTTCTCCAGCAACTGCATTTTCTGACCTCTGACTACAACAGACTTTTTCTGCTACAGTCTGCCTGTCTCTTCCCAAGACATATTTTACATCGGATTCACTGGAGCGTTAAGCAGTTTTTGTGCTCACTTTCTGGGACTCTGGGCTTAGCGAGCCCTATCTAGCCAGTACAGACTCTGTGTCTAACGCTGTGCTACAGCCCAGGAGCTGGTTATTACTACATTATGCTATTTAACTGTATTTGCAGCTACTGCTGCATGCTTAACCTCTCTGGTAGTCCTGAGTACATGTTCTGCTTAGCCTGGTTTATTTTGCTGATATTCTGTTTAGCCTGGTTTTATTAGCTGAACTGAAGTGTACTCACTGTGTTGAGCAGCCTTTTACTGCCACTGACCCACTGCATGGTCTGGCGTCTTTCTGGCATTGTTCTCAGGCACCATTAATGCTCCAATTCTCTCTCTCTCTCTGCACTTTGTTTCTGTTCCCAGCTTGTGCATGCACACAGGGGTCTGAGCATGGATTCCTCAGTTCCTGCAGTTTACCAACTAATCCCTTTGTTCTAACTCCCTTCTTAGGTTACAGGACCCTATCCCCAAGTTCACATCAGACAGCAGCACACACAGCCTCAGATGGAAACAGTGAGAACTGCGGGAGCCTGTTAAAAATAATCAGCTCCCATCTTCTCCAGCAACTTTGTGCAGGGGTGTTAGCCCTTTGACACTTCACGTCGACTGCCCCACCTGCCCCAGCCACCCACCAGCATTCTTTAATTTACAGGTCACTTCCTGTCATGTGACCCCATAGACTAAGTGTCTACTTTTCCCTTTGCAGCTTATCTTCCCCTGCCACTAGGTGACAGCATACATCTTCATCCCACTCCCCTTCTACTTTCATCCTCCACCTCACTCCTCTTCCTCGCCACTAGGAGGCGGTGTTTCCCCCTCTACCCCTTTTTCCTTATCTTTCTATTCTCCTGCCCTATCTTTTCTCCTTAACTCTCCAGTCTTCCCCCTCCAGTTTTCTCTGTATTTGACTGTTCTCTCAGTCTTCCCACCCCCAGCACTGAACCCTGTACCTTCCACACTGAGGTTGAGCACCCTACCGCTGTGCCACTGTAGCTGCCCCACTAGTGTATGATCTTTATTACCCTTTCTGTTGTGATGTCACACTGCCCTCTAAGTATGGCCCCATTTCCACTCACTCCTCTCACGCTCTTTCTCCTCATGTCATACGTCCCACTGGTCCTCCTATAGCCCAGACCCAACAGGGATACTCACTCCCTCCCAACACACTCACTACACTGTCACCCTTGCCTACTCGCCTCCCTCCCACCCCCCACCTAGGCCCCTCACCTCCCACCCCATAATCACCAAGCCACTCCTGGCCTCCCTTTACCCCTCTCCATACCTCACATCCAGACATTGCTAATCCCAATCTGCACCCACATGCCCACCTCGTACCTCCACACAGGTCTTTGCCCTGTATGTCATCTGCTGCTACATACCCTCACTTTACTCCTCCTTATGTCTAGCAACATACACCCTAACCCTGGACCCACCCCCAAATCTGAAAACCTGACCCCTCCCCACTTGGGCTGTGCATAGTCTTCATGAACATCTGCAGCCTTCCAAAAATATTTGACTGCCTCCAGGCCTGGATGGCACAGCACCAGTCTGATATACTCTCCTGGCTATCCAAATCCACCCCTGACTCTGTAATTTCTATCCCTGGCTACACATTGCACCGGTCTGACAGAGTCCAGAAACATGGGGGCAGCTGTGCACTCTACCTCCAGGAATCTCTCCAAGTAAATGCCGACCCCAGAAGACCGGTGCACAGGCACTATCCCTCAATGTCACGCCTGGCCCATCCAGGGCTCCTCTGATTATTCCAAAAATGTAAAATGACTGTAAGATATAGTCTAAATTGTCCATCAAAGTTAATGTATTTATTTTTTTCTTCACTTCACACCAATATACTGTAGGAAACAGTTTCGTGGCTGAACACATCACTTCCTCAGGCCATTAGTATCTGACAGTGTTGATACTAAATATAAAACACAAATATAATCACAGTTTTTTTTTATATTTGACAAAGATATCTTTTCTTATTCATTAAAATACTTTGCGGTTATTAATCAACAATACTCTTGTTTAAATAAGGTACAAATAATTTCAATGAATTATGCTATTACTAGATTAGAGTCTTTTCAATATAATTATTCATTCAATTAACATACCTGTTATTATAGGTATTAACCATATACAATGCATCCCCTTCTGTAAAGCATATTCTGAATTGGCATTTCCTTATAAACTTGAAACCTGTTTCCAAATGAATGGAACTCAATCCTGATAAAAAGAAAATAATCCTAATTAAATGTGTAAATCATAGTTAATTACTATTTCATTATATTATGTTAGTCATAATTTCTTACTTCAAGTGTAATTCACTCCAATCAGTGAATGTGATAGTGTTCGTCTTTTTATAAACTTTTGAATGCCTCCATTATTTGCATGTCCTGTGGGGAAAAGTGTGTGGTTATATTTAAAGCACTCATGTTTTTAATGTTAAATGTATAAATTACCACTGCTTACAATGGCAGTAAAAAAGTGTACCTTATTAGCTAAACGGAGCTCATTATACATATGTGTCATTCCTTTAAACAAAGCTCAAAAACTCAAAAGCTTAATCAGCTGTTATTGCTTCAAGCTTTCTAAACTCCTTGTATCTTAATTTGACTGTGTGGGAGAGAAAAACAAAAAACATAAAGTTGGCTTACTTTGCATATGGTTTTTTCACTAGACTAACCATTTGATTTAAATATTCAAGCTAAAAAGGTTTAAGGATATATTTTTACCTTACTAAATGCTTCTTTAAGTGGAGCTCAGATTTTTAGAAAAATTGTTTGACTCTTTGTGTTAAAGCTTTTGGATTCCTCTGATTGCCATGTTACTGCAAAGATTAAAAATGCACATAAAGTCATTTATATCACATTCTGTTCCATGAAAAATGAGCTAACCATTTGATTATTACCACAGTCTACATTCCCCCAAGACCAGAAACCAGTGTTCTAATCCACACTGGACTATCTCTCCTCCCTTTCCCCCAAGACCGAACAACTAATCCTTGAGGATTTCAACACAAACTGGCTCTCACAAACAGCCTCCCTACACAAAGATGCTACAGCCGGTCTCGACCTCACACAGCTTATTACCCACCCCATGCGCATTAACCCTACCATGGGCACTGCCACCCTGCTGGACCTCATACTCTCCAAACACCCCCAAAAAATAAGCAATACTACTGTACTCCCTAATGCCCTGAGTGACCACTCCCCCATCCTATGCACCTGGACCTGCAAGGTTGAGAAAAATGCCCCCAAAACAGTCTTCCACCAGCTCCTCAAACATGGTAGGCTAGGTTCTCTCAAAGACTTCCTTGCCCAATGGGACTGGTCACCCATTACCCTGGCCAGTGACACTGACATAGCCCTGAACTGTTTCATCCACTTTTTTAACCATGCCTGGGATATTTATGCCTCCCTCACCAAATGCACCTACAAGGGCCCTAATGCCCCTGGCTATCACACGGTCTATTAAATATGATGCAGTTCAGCTATAACCTGTGGTATAAAGCCGTTGACTCCAGAAATTCTGCTGACAGGCAAAGTTACCATGTGATACACAACAAATGCACCTGGGCCATACGCAAAGCAAACTCTGACTACTCCAAAACCTCCCTTACTGCCATCTAGGGCTCTGGTCATAAGTTCGGGGATAACATGAAGATTATCACAGGTAAATCCGCCACCCCTCCCCAACACAAATTAAAATCAATGGGTCCATAACCTCTGACCCCAAAAGCATCACTGACGGTCTTAACTCCTCTTTCTCAGACCAGAATGTGGTCCTGCCACTCAGCTTCTTTAACCCCGCTAACCCCCTCTTGCCCCTCACCCCTACCTCCCTTTCCACTTTTCACTTCCCTAGAAGCCAGACCATATCTTCTCAAAGCCCTAAATGGCTTCTGTCACAGCAACAACTCCCTAGACCTCAAGCTGCTACACCTAATGCTAGAAGTGGTCCTCTCCCCCCTCATCGGGCTGCTCTATCGCTGTCTTTGCCTCAGTAAATTCCCCTCAGTCTGGAAGTCTGCTATCATCACCCCCATCCACAAGAGCGATGACTGTCTCCTCCCTGGAAACACGGCCCAATATCCACCCCTCCAAAGACCCTCAAAAGAGTTGTCTCCATCCAACTCACAGACTACCTTGCCAAATACGACCTCCTCACCAAAGAGCAGCATGGCTTCCAGTGGGGTCATGGCACATCCACTGCCCTCGTGGAGTTTACTAGTGTCATACATGACTCCCTCGATTATGTGCAACTGGCTGGCATCATCTTCCTGGACTTGTCAAAGGCTTTTGACACCATCGATCACACCCTTTTGCTAACTGTCCTCTCCCACCTGGTCCTCTCCCAAGATGTCACTTCCTGGTTTAAGAATTACCTATCCAACCGAAACCAATGGGTCAGAAGCTATAACACCCTCTCTAGCCCACACTGTGTGCTCTCTGGTGTTCCACAGGGCTCCATTTTGGGGCCCCTCCTATTCAGCCTTTTTCTCAACTCCCTCCCTATGTCACGCCCAGGTAAAATCCTCCTATACACCAAACAATGTGGTGATCTACTCTGCTCATTCTGACCTCTCCTCCCTCCAAATATCACTCCAGAACTTCTTCACAGTGGCAGAATCCTGGTTTGTTGACCACAAGCTCATATTAAATCAAAAGAAAACCAAGGTAATGATGTTTACCCACCCCCAGAGCAAGAACAGTGAGTCCTCCCTTGATATACTTACCAGCCTCTCTCAACCTCTTGAGCAAGTGAATGCATTTAAGTACCTGGGAATTACCCTCGACTCCACCCTCACATTCCATAATCACATTCACTTCCTTAGTACAGCAGTCAACTCTCATATTGGCATGATGTATCACCACAGGAGCTGCCTCTCCCCTGAAACCACCACCTTGCTATCTCATCCTTAACCCTACCCCTTATAGACTACAGCATCAAAATCTATGGTGCAGCAGATAACACTGCACTGGAAAGAATCAAAATCTCCCTAAACAAGGCATGCTGGCTAGACACAGGCTGCCCAAGACTAACCCATACCTGCTCGCTTTATAACATGGTCACCTGGCTTAACTTCGAGGAATGGCTCCGGTACCAGACTTGCCTACTCACCCAGAAAATCACTAATGATCTGGCCCCACCTGGGCTCTCCCTCTTCATCAAACATGCTCCCAACTCCATTGCCAAGTGCAGCACTACCAAATCCAACCTTCTAGTCTCACGGCATAGGACCTCTGTGACCCAGCGCTTTTTCACCTACAGAGCCCCCCACAGTTCAACTACCTCCTTAATCCCATCTCCCTTGAACCCAAACTTGGGCATTTTAAGTCCCTCCTCAGGGACTACCTACTAGCCTCCCACTCCTGCAACTGCCCTGGTTAACACATCTCCTGTCAACTTTGCCCTTGACAAAGGACCCCTGTGCTGCCCACCTCTCCACTGCTTAAACACTGGCAATAGTGAGTCAACACCCTACCTACACTTCCTTCTCCCTTTAACCCAATCTTGTGCATCTCAAGTCCCTCCTCTGGAACCACCTCCTCCCCCCCCAACTCCTGCATCTGCCAAGGTTAACTTATCTCCCTGTAACCTGCCCTGGACAAAGGACTCATATCCTGACTACCTCTCCTCTGCATTAACCCTGGCAACAGTGACTCAAAACCCTAACTGCAACTAATGTGCCAGTGCCTAACTTTGTTCTTCTCCCACCACTGAATGTATTCCCTTCCCTAACGAATGTACCAACATTTTATTGTGTATATCTAATTGTACTTCCCCACACATGAATGTATTACCTCACTTAATGTCTATACCAACATTATATTGTATATTGTAAACTGTATGTGCCTGTTTTGTATCGCTATGATGTGGAGCCTTTGTAAAGGAGACTTTGACTCAAAGGATTATAATTCCGATACTGTTCAATAAATAAATAATAATAAAAAAAAATAACAGTTGATTCCTGCTGACACACACAGGGGAATACAGTTCACTACCAGTAGTTCCAGTTGTATGAAGCTTCTGTTCATTGGCAGGAATACCCTCCCAGCAGGCAGTGCTGCATATTGTGTTTTGCTTTCTTTGTTCCCATCTTATTTAGTCTAGTTCTGTATGCAATGTTTTTTTTTTTTATCCCTATGCAACAGTTTAGAAATTGGTGTACAGTAGTAGTAGAGGGCAAATTAAGGTGCTTTATTGGAACCATCAATTCACATAGACCTGGGTCTTTTCCAGGCAGAGTCTGCCTTTCCTTTGTTATCAAGTACTCACCATTGGATGACCTACAGAACCAGAGCATGCCTTCCACTCCAGGCCACAGGGAACTCCTTGTACATGATGTGAGCATGAGGCCCCTACACCATATTTCTCATGGTTACTTTATGGACATTTTTATTATAATTCTGATCAGTTAGCAGGTGTTTGGCTCTTCCAGAGCAATTATGATTTTACAAGCAGTGAGACCACAATACAAATGAAGTACAAGGAGAACTAGCCCTGCATTGTCGTCACCAGTCAGCGTACTGCACATCACACCTTGTTATGTCAGGTAAGAAAACATCTGGGAAGGTGGCGCAAGCCACATTTTCAGTCACAGGTGGCAAAGGCTCTCTTTTATCCACAGAAAAGTACTGGTAATATTGATGGCAGACATCTAGCTTCTCTGTTACTTTGTTTCCAGTTAAGGTAGAGCAGTACATTAACCTTGGTGCCTCAGCAGAAATGGCTGGTCTAGCTTTCATGTCCAGTGCCCTTGACATGTCTATCTTCACTTGCTGTTTAATTCATTGTCATGTTTTTATCATGTACGCTCCCAGAATGAGCTCAGGCTTAATGTGCCTCTCCCAGTAAAAAAATGTTTAATCAACAAATTATTAATTATTATGAACCCCTGTTATTTTTATCTGCTGTTACCATAGCAAAATAATTCCCCACTATTACTGTATTATCACTTAATGTCATACAAACAACATGAACGCTGGTGGCTGACATTTATAGCTAATGCTAGAATGAAGTTCAATATCTGTAGTGTCTTGTGCAGTACTGTGGTTTCTGTCAAATGAAACATCTAGTATCTGTTTTGTGTGGTAGAAAGGTGAATTTCTGAGAGGGTATTGTAATATCACAGGTAAAAATTTAAAACAACAACTTTTAGACACATTTCAGTGTATTCCCATGTACTGTATTTAATGTATTTAGCTCTCCTTTTTATTTCATAACATTAAGTGTACATTAATATGAAATGATCACTAACCAAATATGTTTGCTTTTGCTGCTTATGTACTGAGCATATCATGTCTTGAGATAGTAATCTTGTTTTCTGGTGAATGGACATACTCATTCTAAAAATATAAAAGCTAGAGACAGAAAGTAAAGGAAATATCAGATGAAATTTGTGTGCAGTTATTTTATTATTTTTATTAGTTATACTGCAGTTTTCTAAAGTTTCCTCTATAATATACATTGCCTTCCAGTATTAAAAGAGATTTGCTTATACAGGTGCCCACCCCTTTGTTTCTCTGATGTGCATTTCTATTAACCATGCTTTGTAAGTGATTCTGATGTTCTGATATGTAAATATTTGACTGTAATTTCATGTCATTTTTGCACTTTTTTAACCATAATCTAACAGAGCAACTTTGTAAAATAGGGCTCACTGTCCTAAAGTTTATCTCCTACTAAAAAATAAAGATTTTAACTATCTGTCTGTCTGTCTGTCTCTCTTATTCATTCCTGGAAATGCCCAGAATTGCTTTCCTTCAGCAGCACTTAGTCCATGTGAGACCAAGGTTCAACTCCCTCCAACACCACCTGCTCCCTCTGACACTGAGACTGGACTTCCTCCATCACCCCTTACTTCCTTTAAGACTTTGCATGATCCTGCTACTCTCTGGGCATCTGTAGAGCAACCAAGATCCCTTCCCAGATCAGCAACACTGATCAGCTAAAATAACACTGATTGTCTGTACATCATTGAAATCACTACACTGTACAAACCCTGGCACCAAAAATTGATAAATTGCATGTATGGTTTATGCTACACATACCTAATCTTTTGCCATTGGCCATCTCTGAGATCTGGCTAAAATCAGAAGTACAACTGGGCATAGAAACAAGCATTCCCTTCAGAATTCAGAATTCAAAATACACTTTTAGATTCCTGCAGTCTTTTTAATTTCTTATCAAGTTCAGTAATGGTACTTTCAAATGTGCTGTGTTTAATTTGATATCCCAGTGGGATTTTTCATGGTGAACTCAAGACATCATAGCATCTGTCATGTTCATAAATTTGTTAGCTGGGCTACACTGGAGTTCAGAAGCTTCCCTTCCCATGAACAGATGTATCCACTGGCTATCATTGTTTAAAAATACATGATTGCTAAAAAGATTTCTGTTTGTGAAACCAAAAGTACCAAACTCCGCTGTACACCTCCATAGCTAATATCTAATTAAGATGGACTGAACATTAGAAAAAGATGATAAAATAGCCTTCTATGTCAAAGACACTATGAGGTATGAAAATTGTAGGGTCCCTCCTACTGCTTTTGAGACCTACATTCACATCTTTCCAGTTTACCTCTGATATCCTTCTGGACCCACTTCCTCCATGTCATAACAAAGTTCAGATCCATCCAGCACCACTTATTCCCTATATAACCAAGGTTCAAGTCCCTCCAGCACCACTTACTCCCTCTGAGATACAGGTCACAGTCCCTCCAGCAATATTTTCCCCTTGTAAGACCAAGGTTTGAGTCCCCCAGTGTCACCAATTCCCTTTGAGGCACAAGCTGGAGACCCTTCAGCACCACTTACTCCCTGTAAGACCAAAGTTCATGTCCATCCAACCCCATCTACTTCATCTGAGATCAAACTTGGAGTTCCTTTAGAACCATTAACTCCATGTGATACCAAGGTTTGAGTCCTTCCTTCATGACATCCCACTACCATGTTTTGCAGCACTACCATAGCTGGCTATTCATATGTGCAGCACAGGCTGGACACAACCTGCTTCATGTATGAATAGTGCTACTTCTAGGCAGTGTGCTAATTAGCATGCTGCACTGTCAGTTCTGCAGTGCTATTGGTCAGCTTTTAATATGGGGCCCTATTTCTTCACTGTGTGTTCCCTAAAGAGAAGCAGCAGTCTGGGTGAGTCAGCCAAGAATACACTCAGTTCATTCAGTGTGGGGGGGGGTGAAGTTAATTGTCTGAGTTGTTACTTGAGATGTCTACCAGTGACTGAATCCTCTTCTCGTATCCACAGGGATAATTGAAACAAGAACTCTGGCCAACTACCCTCCTATTCTGGGGAGCCCCCTAAGGACACAGTGACATACAGTGCCACCCATTACAATCAAGTTCCTTTTTCAGTCTCATCTGTGATACATTGGCCACACTGGAAATCGCGATCCCTCCTTTCCACCCTGCCATAGTCTTAACTTACTATAGAATAAAATTACTTATTACAAGTATTTATGATCAGACTAGTACTTCTGTGGTCTTGCCAGCCTTACCAAAAGAAACATATACATTTGTACCCCCCATAACTGATGAAAAAGCCCACCTGCCAACAGATCATCTACAAGAGACTTTGCATGATCCTGCTACCACTCTATGGGCATGTGGACAGCAACCAAGATCCATTCCCAACTCAGCAACACTGCTCAGCTAAAAATACCAACAATGGCCTGTACATCACTGGACTCAATACACTTTACAAAGCATGGTACCAAAAATTGATGTGTTGCATGTCTGGGTTATGCTACACAAGCCTAATATACTGGCCATCTCTGAGATCTGGCTAAAATAAAAAGTACAACTTGGCATAGAAACCAGCATTCCTTTCAGAATTCATAATTCAAAATACACTTTTAAATTTCTGCATTCTATTTAATTTCCTATCAGGTTCAGTAATGATCCAGTGCTTTCAAACGTGACTTGTTCACTGATATAATGCTTCAGTAATTTCATATTCCAATGGGATTTTTCATGCTGAACTCAAGACATCAAAGCATCTCTCATTCACAGGGATTTGTTAGCTGGGCTACATTGGAGTTAGAAAATTCCCCTTTCCAGAAACAGATGCATCCAATAGCTGTCATTCTTTAAAAATATATGAGTGCTGGAAAGGTTTGTGTTTGTGAAACCAAACGTACCCAACTCTCTTGTACACCTACATAGGTAATACCTAACTAAGATGGAGCAAACATTAGGAAAAGGTGATGAAACAGACTTCTGTATCAAAGACAGTATGAGTTATGAAAATTGTATCACTGACCAACAGCACATACCTGGCCTTAACCCAGAGCTATGTATGATCACAATCACCATTGGAACTAAAGAGCTATACCTATGTTGCCTGTAGAGACTGCATAATATTTTTAAATCCTCCAGTCAAATGTTACAGTATGTACCTCCTGCCACATCACTCCTCAAGCCTTAGATAACTAGAAGATAATGGGTTTAATTTTTGACCAAACACTAATATCTTCTGACAAGTTCCAAAAAATAATATTTTACAATATTTTGTAATGTTTTAAATTATATTTTGAAAGATGTAGCATGTAAACAGATATGCATAGAAATTTAAGATTTTTCTAACGCAATCTTGGTTTCCCATCAACATGACCAGATCCTAACAATATAGTTCTCATGTATCACCACATCTATACATTTTGATATAACATGTTATTAAAAATATCAGAACTTTAAATATTTAGTGAACCATTTTATGTTTCTGTATATTGACATATGGTAGAGGCAGCACTACAGTATATCAATATATTAACTTAGCTGAAGCATGGAACAGCCTTCCTGATGAGGTTGTGGAGTCAAAAACAGTTGTGTAATTCAAGAATGCATGGGACAGACATAAAGCAATTCTAGGGGGTGGAGGTTGGAAGAAGCAGGCTGTTGGTTAGCTAGGATATGCAGCTTATCCTTTAGGTAGGGAAATGGGCAGACTGGGTGGTCCAAGTGGTCCATATCTGCCGTCAAATTCTATGTTTCTATGTTTCTAAACTTTCATTCAAAAAACAAATTAAGTTTCTACTCCTCATATTTCCTGAGTTATATAATTAGATAGATAGCTAGATAAAAAATGTTTATTTTTTAACTGGAGTTAACCCTTAGGACTGCAAAGTCCTGTTTACAAAGTTGTCCTGTATAAGCAAGTGGTTACAAAAAGCACAATCCTAACATAGTTTCATATGTACAAATACAGAACATATGACGTACATGAGATATAAAAGTTTTTTGGCATACAACATATACATAAAATAAAACATGAGATACAAATATTTTGCTATCTCAACACTATAACTATAGATTAAAATTAACATAAAAGTGCTTATGTAATCTAAAAAGTATCACACAGCATGTTATAACAACTTCAGTTTTCCATGCTGTCAGCAGTAATAATTTAACAGATGCCTCATCAATAATCCTATGGCCCTGGACACTGGTAATTTATATTCAACATTAGGTCTAAACTTTTCTTAAGCTGACCCAAACTACTTGCATTCTGGATTCTAGTTTTAATTCATTCCATATTTTAGGTAAGTAATACCTCCTTTGCATCTGACTAAAACTGTTCTTAACTATTGGGATCTTTATGCCTCTATTTTGTATGACCCTCAAAGAGTATTTATTTACACTCATGGGAACATAAGGCATTGCATTTATATCACTTTCCCTAAATTCCACATACGCCTTTTGCCCCAACTGTTTCTTTCTCCGTGTCTTCAATGTATCCCAGTTTAACTTCCATTGTATACTGCAATGATGAGTATTAACATAGCATTTTAAAACATATCTGGCTATCTTTGTATATACTTTATTTAATATCTCCCCTACATTATTTGAGTCGCATGTTGATAGATCAAGCTCCCATACTCCGATATTGGCAAAAATAATTGCTGTGCTACTTTATTTCTATCCTTCCTTGACAAAAAAGAATTCTTCCTTCTAATTACCCCCAGTCTGTTATTCACTTTCTTTACAGTGCTCTCTGTATGCTCTCTGAATGTTAAGTTACAATCCAGAAGTACCCCCAGATATTTGTATTATGCCACTACCTCCAGCTTAGACCTATCCAGTGTGGTTATGTGTAATCCTTGATTTGATAGCGTAGCTGCATTTTTTGTTTGAAATAACATAACTTGAGTGTTTTTCTTTCTTAAAATTATTTTTGAGGCAACCAGCCAATACTGCAGGGTATCAAAGTTAGACTGGAGCTTGTATTGTAATTCTATTTTAGTTTTTGCTCTAGCAATCAGGGCCCTATCATCAGCATATAAAAGAATTTGACATTTATCAATCAATTGTGGGATTGGATTTATGTAAATTAGAAACAAAAGGGGGAACAGGATTGAGCCCCGGGGGACACCCCTATAAGTCCCTTCCTTTTCAGATAAAATATCCCCCACACAGACCTGCTGTGTACGCTCTGTCAAGTATGTCACCATCCATGATTTTACTGATTTAGACATTCCCACAAGTGAAAGCCTCTCCATCAGAACACTGTAATCCACCAAATCAAAGGCTTTGAAGAGATTGATGAACACCGCTCCCACAGGCTCCCCCATCTCCAGACCATTTGAGACTATATCGTGGAACTCTACAAGAACAGTGTCCATCTATGTCCCCACTCTAAAACCTGCCTGGCAGTCCATTAGCAAGGTATAATTTTCTAGAAACTCACAGATCTGTTTACAAATGAATCCCTCAAAAACTTTTGAGAGAGTAGACAGCAGAGCTATCAGGTGGTAATTTGTTTACTTTGATTTATTTATTTTATTTATTTTATTTAAAATTTGATGACCGGGTATTTGAAATACTGAGTCCCAAAGGTCCTTTTTTCAGGGGTGACCCGGGGTAACAATACATCTCTTCATACAGAGAAAGACTTGGGTGACAGAGTAGTTTCAGGTGTGTGAGCAGGTTACAGCCATGGTTATCATCATGCATTAGTCCTTACAAATATGTTGATAGTAGGATTAACAAAAGGAGCAGAAGAAATGTAATTTTACATGGTAAGCTCATTGTTTACTACTGACATGGTTCAGTGGAAAGCTAGCTGTGGTACTATGTCTAGAGGGAAGCACCATGGAACCTGATAAGGTGCTTGGAGGATCTGGATATTAGGAGGATAGAAGCAAGTGGGGGGACGGTCATGAGCCATGGCAATGACAAGTGTTAGTATCAGACATATAGTCTTTGAGTCTGGTGTGGAAGTTCATCAGTGAGGAGGCTTCCTGCACTAGGGGTGGGAGTTTGTATGTCTCTGTTGCCTCCCTTGAATATAGGTATTATTTTGGAGTTTTTCCAGTACTCTGGGTAAATGTTTTGCTGTAAGCTAAGGTTAAATAAACTTGTTAAAGTTGGAGTTATCTGTTTGACAGGATCTGTGAGAAATTTCGTTTCTACCTGATCTAACCCAATGGCTTTCTATGAGTTTAGTTTATTTATTTGCTTTTGTACCTCATACTGTTTAATTTCCAGAAAATAAAACTGTGGTATTTCCAATCTATTTTTTAAAGAAGTAGTTTGAGAGGTGATAGAAACATCTGGATTGTTTGTGACTTCCAGATCTAGTAATGTGCAAAAATAATGATTCAGTTTTCTTACAGTCTGGTAGATGTTTAATTCTTTACCATTCTCATCCTGTATAGATATGTCCAGATCCTGACTTGTTTTCCCTTCTAGTTGCTTTATTAACTTCCAGTATTGGGCAGAATTTTTTGTCTGTTCTATTATTTGTTTGTAATACCTTTTTCTAGCTTTTTTAATCAAACTTTTACTTTTGTTCCTTACTTTTTTGAACAGTTCCTAATGTTCTGTTTTTAGGGTCTGATTTGACTTTTTCCATATTCTGTCTTTCCATCTGATTTTTTTTATTTTTTTATTTTATTATCTGTCCATGGGTGGTGTATTTTTCTTTCCTTTATCTGTTTAAAGGGGACATTTAAATTACAAATGTCTGCAAAAGTATTGATGAATTCTTTAATTGCCAAATCAACATCTGGAATGAGATTTATTTGTTCCCAATTTACGTGATCCATTTGTTGTTGAAATCTTGTCCTGTTAAACTTTTTAAAATCCCTTATAAATTTCACTTTTGGTGGATCTGATTGTCTACATTCACCTTCTATCTCACATTCTATGTAGCAGTGATCCCCTAAATTAGGTTTTCCCACTTTAACATTCAATGGTTTTAAACCTGTGGTCACGAATATTAGGTCTAATATAGTCCTGTTGCTCTGCTGCTGACTTTTTCAGGTTGGAGTTCTAAAAGTCTGTGTTAAACCCAAAGGCTGTAGTTCCACGTCTAATTTTTGACCTCTTACTGCACCCCAGGTGCAGTTTAAATCACCCAGCAACACTGCATCCTGTTGTTCCACTATGGTAGTAAGTTTGGATGATAGTGCCTCAAATGCTTTAGGCTTAACTTTGGGATGTGAGTAGACCACACCAACACATAATTTCATCCTAAAAACATAAACCAAAACTATCTCTATACCTTCAATATTCCCAGAGAACATTTATTTTGTTTGTCCTAAATTATCCTTTATAAATAGGGCCACCCTCCCCCCCACCTCTATGTGGTCTATCATATCGGTATAGTGCATAATCTTTAATAGCGATCTCAGAATCTGGATGATTTTTTTGTAAACCATGTTTCTTAGATGCCTACTGTATCATAATCTCCTGTTTTAATCCACTGTTCAAAAAGAGCCTGTTTATCTACTAGGCTTCTAGCATTAGCATGACCTAACCAAATTGAGTTTACTTGTTGGCTAGGCCCCGGATTTAATTTCACATCTCCACTAACCATGATTAGAATTAAAATGAGTGACATACCCCTACTAAGATCAATACTCACAGGTCCAGTGCCCAAATGTGTCCAATTTGTCTCTCTAAAAGATTTTACCTAATGTTTGGACAAATTTGTTACTTTATTTCTTCTGTAATTTTTTTTGGTAACTTTTTATGTATGTTTTCAGGCCTGCTAGTAGTGATGTAAGTGAATGGCACTCACTTCCATTTCTTTCTGTATGTGTTGTTAATTTACACCAATTAGCAGCAAGAAAGATTGTTAGAGCAACCCAAAAAGAAGGAATATACATTTTTGTAAACAGTTACAGGTTTCAACACTCTTTTAACCAAGGTAACGATAAAAATGCTTTTCACTCTTTTAAATTATTATGAAGCAAGATGAACAAAAACCAAGGGTGTGAGTTATTCAATGTATTTACCCAGAATACCTCAATATTTGCTGTCCCAGGGCCAGTATATCTTTCTGATAAGACTTTGAACACCACTAGCTTGAGAGTGGCTCAAATCTTAAGTGTTCCAATGCTTAAAAATCTTAAAATGCCTTATAGGCAGCTATAATTTTCTCCAGTTAAATATTAAAGCAATTGTAGGAATGCCTATAAGAACAGCTCTATATTTGGAATAATTGGGCACCAGAAACTTATTTTTTTAAATGAAAGCTTGGAATCCTGCCATTAAAGAATTAACATTGTTGATGCTGTTTTTATGTGTCAATAACATTGTGAGCATATAGTATGTCAGCACTGTCCGAAACCGTTTTTTTTTTTATTTCACATTTCTTGCTCCTACCTGCAGGCAAGGGCTCTTCTACTCTGGCCATATCTCCCTGTTCAGGAATCATTAGGCATGTCAGTGGGGTGAGGAATTTTTGCTTAGTTATGTGAATCACTTTGCGATCCCTACCACCCCCGAGGGTGCTGGTGCACAGGGCCAAAGTCCAGGTGAGAAGCTGTGTAGAGACACAGCTTCTGCCAAGTCCCTAACAGTGCCCTCCCCTCCCAACACTGTCCACTAACCAGATCAATGCCCAACTCTCCCTAGAGAAGTGAGCTGTCAGACAACAGCTTGGATCCAGCTCCCCCCCAGCTGACCCCTGATATCCCAGACTTGTTCCTGAACCCTAGTCATGGGTGCAACGTGAGGTGTGGCATCCAGTACCTCAACCCTCAGCGCCACTGGGCCAGCCTCAGAGCAGCTTTTATTCTATGTTACTGATAAAATTTGTTTTAGTGGTAACACAGCCTTAATTTGAAAATACAGCATGTCAACATGGTTTTTTTCACTTCTAGTACACTACTTCAGCACTATTTCTTTGAATTTCCACCTTAAATTACATGATGTTTAAAAAAATAGAAAGTAAGAAAAGTTCAACATATTATGAATTTTGGTATTATAGTATAATACATTGTATAAATATTTAATTTCCATTCATATTATGCTTTTAATCATATTGTAAACATTTCAGTCTCCCTTGTAGCGGCACCTTTTCTTCTTTTCTTTCACATGCTTTTCCTGCAAAAGAGTAAGAAGCTACTGCAATAATCCCAGGAGATTTTAACAGTTCATTTCTGTAGAAATATATACCAAACACTTTGCTAATGAACTGCAAATCAACATAGCTGACTAATGACCACATGAGCTTCAGCAACAAAGGAACCTGCATCACTTTAAAAAAAATGTGTTATTGACTTGTTGACCAAATAAGAGCACTGGACTGAGGGTCTTTTTCAGGCATGACCCTGAATGCAGTACATATAAAACAAGATGACATATAACTACAATAAATATAACATCAGTAATATATGCACTCAATGATATTTACAAATGCCATTGTTTAGCAAAAATTGTTAAAATTAATTTTAAATACTGGAAAAGAACAATAATGGCACAAGGATTCAGACACACATTTACAGCAGCAAGGAGCTGCTGCAAAGAAGACACGAGAACCAACATTGGATTTATTTATTATAGGTTCCAATAAAAACCCTTTAGTGTACCTCAGATTAGACAGGAGTGCCCTCACTAATATTAAGTTTGATAAAGAAAAGAGGGTACATAAAAAAAGACACTTTAAAAATTTGACACCCTAAAGAATATTCAATCCTAGCAACAGGAAACTGCCAACCCAGCTGAAAATATAGAAAGCAGCGATGGGTGTGAGTAGGGGCAAACAAAACAAAATGACAGATGGTGTTATAGGAAACAAAAAAATGACACTCCTTAATCCCCAATTTAAAAAAAAAAAAAAACAAGATACATAACAAAATGTGATAAAACTGACCCAGCAGCTATGGCTTTGTACATCTCAAAATAATAATAATAATCATAACAATAAAAAATTATAATTTGTAAAGTACTCCAAACCTAT
Source organism: Neoceratodus forsteri (assembly GCA_016271365.2). Lineage (NCBI taxonomy): Eukaryota > Metazoa > Chordata > Ceratodontiformes > Ceratodontidae > Neoceratodus > Neoceratodus forsteri. The sequence continues at coordinate 433,149,694 of CM028137.1, read as the reverse complement.
GATTTATGCTGTGATTAACCAGTTGTAAAACACTTGATGTAAGTGCTGAGCAGAGATTCCTCTGCATTTTACACTGTGCCTCTCCTGCTATACTTTATTTTGTGACTTTTAACAATGCACCACACTGTAGCATGCTAGGAGGCATGCCTACTGACCCAGGAAGTAGGAAAAGTGAGCCATAGTTCCCAGCCTTACACCCAGGAACTACAACTCAAGTAGGGATATTTGTTTTTAATATTTGAAGGCACCATACACTTCTGACACTGCCAGCTCCATGCATGAGTGGATTTCACAGTGGTTTGTACTATTTGGAAACATTATAAATCATGAGGCTGAGTGACCTTATTGGGGCACTTCCAGGTCACTCCTGCCTCCTTTACTACTCCCTGTGCAAGCACGGCGAGCACAGAGCAGGGTGTGCATGGCGTCATGTGCTAAGACACGTATGTCCAGTGTGTGTTAAGCATGTTAGGCAGAGTTAGATGGGTTATGGAGAAAGAAACAGCATATAGTGCACCTGTAACAGAAGCACAGTAGGTACTGTTGTGTGCACTATGCGTGGTTTGTTACAAGTTCAATAGCATATCTGATACTATGGCATCCCCCTTATGTCCTTTATGTGATGTTAATAGTACTATCAGTACTATTAATGGGGAAGTTACTTATAAATGCATGTCCTGCAATATGTGTAGTTTACAGACCATAACCAGTGATGGTCACCCTTTCCAGCATCCCAAATGCACTGAAAATGTAGTGCTGCAATGTGATATTAGTATGTTTTATAAATGCCTATTGGCATTTGAGTCAAGTCAGGATTCTTTGTCCCAAAGGCTCTATGGGGCTAGTGATGTGTCTGACACTTGCCTGATGCCAGTTCCACTTGATCCCATTTCCATTACTGCTACAGATGCAGTGATATCAGGAGGTGATATTTGCCTTGTCTCTAATAGTAGTCCCTGTATCCCTCCATTAGAATCATCAAAAAAAGAGCTAGAGAGGATGAGCATTGCCATGAGAACAGTACAGAGGATGCCACCTGGTATAATGTTCAAAGGTCAAAAGTTAGTAAAAAAAGGAGAAGGGTTGAGTATCTCAATATTCCACTACAGAATAGTTTTGACCCCCTGTCCCCCCTTCCTACTGACACATTATGTTATCCAGTTGAGGTTTCCACTGGTATTATTAACCCAACAGGCATTCTGAATAGTGACACGAGTATGTCAAATTCTAGTTCTCCCACTCCAGCTCCTATTCCCACCTCTGATATTCCATTACTTGATTTCTCATCTAATAATGCTGTAATCATTAACCATGAAACTGAGACACCCTTATCTGTTTACAATATAGATGTTACATATTCTAGGCAATCATTCGTAGTGGGTGACTCTATTGTTAAACTTTTGGGCAGGGCTATTTGTGAACCAGATAAACATAATATGGCCTGTTCAAGTTTCAGTGGAGCTAAAATTGCTGACCTTACATGCATGGCTGATAACATCTTTAGCTCTCAGGACACCAACCCACTTTGTATTATTCATGTGGGAGCCAAAACTATTTATAAGGACTCCATTAAGAATATTAAATCAGCAAATGTTGCCATGACAAATAAAGTGATTGAACTTGGGTGTGACATCTGCTTCTCAGAGATCTTGCCTATACCTAGATACTCATTTTCCCTTAATCAAAAAATCAAAATAATTAATAATTGGCTCCAGCATTGGTGTCTGCATCAAAACATCTCCTGTACCACCCATTGGGAATGGTTTACAGATAGACCAAAACTTTTCTGCTCTGATGGTCTGCATATTAGCAGATAAGGTAATGCCTTGCTGAGCAAACAGTTCCTGTCAATAATCAATAACTGTTTAAACTAGACATTGGGGGGGGGGAGTCAAGGGTCCGTTCCTCTTCTCTTGATTCATGTAAACTTTTCAGTCAGTATTTACATTTCCTTAGCTTTAATGCTAGGAGTCTGAATCAGACATATGATGAACTACAAATTAGAGCTCTCAATAATGACATAGATACCATCTCTGTTTGGGAAACCTGGGGAGATGATAAATCACTTTGGGGTAGGTAGATACCTACCTGGGTTTAGTACTTATTCACAAAACCAACAAGATAGGAAGGGTGGCAGGGTTGCCTTATTTATTAATAATAAAATCAATGCTGTGAACATTTCTACTTCCATAAAAACACATAACATTTTGACCGAAAGTCTTTGGATTAAACTTTTCCTTTCAAATCCGGATTTCATTATCCTAGGAACATGTTACCTTCCCCCTAATTCACCCATTCAAATTCTGGATGCTATTTTATCAGAATTTGAAATAGCCAATCAAATGGGATATGTCATAATCACTGGTGACTTTAATATCTCTGACATTAACTGGCAGTCTTCCAGAGCCTCTAGTAGCAAAGGTAACAAGTTCTTGACTACCTGTCTAGAACTCAACATGAAACAATGGGCAACATCTGCCACTAGAGGCAATAACATCTTGGACCTCACCATGGGAAGTGCTGATTTGGATATTGGGGACGTGAGATTATCCTCCCCAGTTGGAGGCAGTGACCATAGCTCAATTTTATTTACCCTACAGAATCACATTATCTATAACTATAATTCCTCAATTATATGATTGATGATTGATTGATTGATTAAAAGTTTATTTTTTCACAGGAAATTCATTTGTTAGGACAAAGTCCTGTTTACAACAAAGTCCTGCATGTAGATTCTAATACAATTACCAATTAACAATTGACATTTGACATAACTAATACAAACAAACATAATTGCACTCTACATACATATATTATTTAAAACACATACATAAAAAATACAAGCTATTAAACAATTCATTTTTAAATTTAAAAAAATCAAAATGTGTTTTCTGTGATTCAGTCAAACCATTCCAACTTAATGCTACTCTATTCTGGAGCATACTGTCCCCTAGTCTATTAAAGCTTCTATACATTGGGATGTTACTTAATGGATTCCTAATCTTTATATATGATTCATTATTTATCTTTCTTTTTAATTGCTTATACAAAGGATGGTTATACTTTTTGTGAATTTTCTTATGACATGCAGTAAGCCAGAGATAGTTTCTTTTTGCTTCAGGTTGAAGCCAATTTAACTTATTATAAATTATACAATGATGCTCATTTTTAATACTTCCGGAAGCAATTTTACCTATCCTATAATATATTTGATTAACCAAATTTAAAGCAGTTTTAGTCAATTCATGTAAATTATAGAACCATACTCAATATGGGTAACAGCATCTGTTTTGCCAATCGCTCCTTTGCTACCAAAGGTAAAGCTCCCATAACACTTCTAAGGGCCCTAATCTTTTATTCACTTTCTTTACCTGAGCTGATATATGATTTACATATGTCATTCTAACATCTACTTGAAACCCTAAGTATCTGTATGTTAATACATTTTCAATCTTTGTACCATCTTGTAAATGTAATTGTGGTTTGGGCTCTTTTCCTCTATATGAACCAATTGAAAACAACATAGTTTGTGTTTTTTTAGCATTCAAAAGAAGATCAGATTTACTGAACCATTTTTGCATTTGTACCAAATCACTTTGAAGCGAATCCATCATACCTGTGAGACTGTCAGCAGATGCCACTAAAACAGTGTCATCTGTGTACAGTCTCACCTCACTATGTTTAATTTCATGAACCAAATTATTAACATAAATATTAAATAATAATGGGCCCAAAACAGAGCCCTGGGGAACACCTCTCTCTAGTTTCCCAGGGGACGACATCATTATGCCACATTGAACACATTGATAGCTATTTGTCAAATATGACTCAAGCCATTTTAATATTTGGCCCTTAATCCCTATGGCCCTTAACCTAGTCAAAAGCAAATCATGTTGAACTAAATCAAAAGCCTTACTGAGATCCACAAACACTGCCCCTGTGTACTTTCCTTGGTTCATAGATGTAGCAACCAGGTCATTAAATTCCAACAGGGCAGTGTTTGTGGATCTCCTCTAAAACCATGTTGTTCATCTTCTATTACAGTATTTGTATCTAAATAATTATATACCTGTTCATAGACTTTACGTTCCAAGATTTTAGATAAAATTGGCAAAAGGGCTATTGGCCTATAATTTGAAGGAATAGTTCGATCCCCAGACTTATAAATGGGAATAATTTTCCCCATCTTCCAAATTTCAGGACAGTAGAAGTACTCAAACTCCAATTGAACAAATAGGTCACAATAGGGGCTATTATATGTGCTCCCAATTTTAAATATTGGGCCTCAATCCCATCAATACCTCCTGATTTACTTTTATTTAAATTTTGTAGCTCTTTCAGTATATCCCTCTCTTTTAAAATTTCAAACTTAAATATTCCTGCATGGGCTACCAGCGTGTCTGATACAGTAGAGAAATCCATTCCATTCACATTCAAATCTGGCAACTATAAATCCGGTAATTCCAAAAAATACGTATTAAAAATATTCGCTATAACCTTTGTATCAGTCACTAGTTTTCCATCTTGTACCAAAGTAGGACTTATGGAGTCTTTATTTGGGGACTTCAGCTCTGTTATAAGCTTTCAAAACTGCTTGGAGTCAGAGGAATTATTTATTTTATTCTGATATTTATTCTTTATGTTTTTAATTATATTTTTACACTTATTCCTCCAAAACCTGAAGGTATTTCAATCTGCTTCTTTCTTTGTTTTTCTCGCCTTTTTCCATATCCTATCTCTAATCCTTAATTTTTTTTTATCTTATCGGTGATCCATGGGGCTTCTTTATTCCTTTTAATTTTTCTTATTAATGGGGCATGGTACTGTATTACATTCAAAAACATGCCATTAAACTCTTGAATAGCCAGTTCTATGTCTGGTATCAAATAAATTCTATCCCAATGGATTTGCCCTAGATGATTTACAAAGGACTGCTCATTAAACCCTTTAAAATCTCTGCTGCAATAAATAGTTGATTGTTGAGTAATGCACTGTTGTAACTCAATAGTACAAGTAATAGGATTATGATCCTCCAAATTTAAAGGTAATACTTCCCAGGTTTTTACTATGTCCTGGGATGCAAAAAATAAATCTAAAAGAGAACCGTAAGTTCCATTTTTTGTATTTCTTGTAGATTTTTGTATTATTTGGTGCAAACCCAGAATTGAAAACTACTCTCCAATTTCCTCCTCTAGTCTGAAACCAATCTGCATTAAAGTCTCCTGTTAAAACTACTTGTTTGTCCTTTATTTTTCTAAAATTAACTCTGCTAGTACATCAAATGATTTACTTTTTGTTTTAGGGGGTGCATAAAACACTCCTACCACTAATTTTATCACAATTAATTCAATAATAAGACAGTCAATTCCTTCCTTGTTCATACTTAATAGTACTTTATAGGGGCCAAGAGTATTCTTAATAAACAACATGACCCCCCTTCCCTTTTACCTCTATCTGCACGTTCTATAGAAAATCCTGAAAGCTGAATTTCTTCCTGCATTATGCCTGTATGTAACCATGTTTCTGATACTGCTAATAAATCATACTCAGTTTTAGTTGCCCATACCCTATATTAGTCCATTTTATGGACTATGCTTCTAACGTTCTCATGAACCATCGAAAGCTGCCTAATTTTTTTATAATTAGGGCCCGGATTTAACTCAATATCCCCACTTTGAATTAACAGCATTAAACATAACATAATTGTACTTCCTGTAACTTTTAACCCACAAAAACCATGCTTAACACAAGAACTCTTTTGATAATATCGGGATTCATTTGTAAAGCAATCCCTTCTCCTAACGAATCCATCTTCACAATTAAATCGAACATTTCCCATAAAATTCATACCTGATAACTTCATCATATCACCTCTAACTTCTTTATCTTCAAAGGTACTCATGATTATTAATCGCCATACAAACCAACCCCCCAAACATATATAAAAAACAGACCCCATAATAAAACTTCTTACTGCCAAACAAGTTAAAACAATTTCTCTACAGAGTGACGCTCATGCCACTCACATTGCTCGCGCCACGGCGCTCGTGCCCATGATTGGCGCGAGGCTTTATAGCACTGGAGCCCCTAGTTCATTCAATCACTGACCCCCCATGCAGAATGACAAAGTTTCAGGTGAAGTTCATTCAAACCCAGAGTAAAAGCAGGCACTCAATTAGCAGCAGTAGTAAAAAGTACAGTTTGTAACAGGCATTTAATTCAAGCAAAGCAGTTCTCCCAAAGAATGTCCCAACTGGATATTATACTGGCGTTTTATGCAGCTCTCACCTGCCGCCTTCTTGTTGGTCTCACACAGTCACTAGGCACCTTCGGGGGGGGGATCGGCGCAAGGTTTTATAGCGCTGGAACCCTTAGTTCATTCAATCACTGACCTCCTCATGCAGAATGACAGAGTTTCAGGTGCAGTTCATTCAAACCCAGAGTAAAAGCAGGCACTCAATTAGCAGCAGTAGTAAAAAGTACAGCTTGTAACAGGCATTTAATTCAAGCAAAGCAGTTCTCCCAAAGAATGTCCCAACTGGATATTATACTGGCATTTTATGCAGCTCTCACCTGCCACCTTCTTGTTGGTCTCACACAGTCACTGGGCACCTTCTGGGGGGGGGATCAGTGTGAGGCTTTATAGCGCTGGAATCCCTAGTTCATTCAATCACTGACCCCCTCATGCAGAATGACAGAGTTTCAGGTGCAGTTCATTCAAACCCAGAGTAAAAGCAGGCACTCAATTAGCAGCAGTAGTATATTTATATTTAGTATATTTATATGTAGTATATATATCTGTATGATAAAGCAGACCTCTCTGCTTTTAAGCAGACTTTGGATGATTTTGACTGGACAACTGCCTTTGTTCATCAATCACCTCAACAAAGCTGGGTTACATTTAAAACACTTATTACTGCCATTAGGGACACCCATAATCCCTTGAAAACTAAGAACTCAAATGGAAAACAGGCACCCAAATGGATGAATCATAACATCAAAAGATTAATCAGATATAAAAATACAAAATATTGTAACTTTCTTAAAAATAAGACTACATCTAATTGGGAGTCTTATATTAAATCTAACAAGAAATGCAAATCTGGTATTAAAAAAAGGCCAAATCTAGATGGGAACTGAAATTGGCCCAAACAGCTAATAAAGCCAACACAAAACAATTTTATTCTTATATTAACTCTCTAAGGAAAATATTTTGTAAGGTGGGGCCTCTTATAACAGACAATAATCTCATTCATGACCCTAAAACCATGGCTGAGGTATTTAACACTGAATTGTGTAAGATCTTTTCTGCATCAGATTCTCAAATACCTCAGCCCACTACCAATCATTCTGATCCTCCTATCACTTTCACTGAGAAACATATTTGTAATAAACTATGCACATTGAAAGGTAAATTCTGTCCGGGTCCGGATAATATAGTGGCCCATGTATTATAGCTATTGGTTGACCAAATTGCCCTGCCACTAAAACTCCTGTTTGAACTTTTTTTTACAGAAGAATTACATTCATACTGAATGGAAGGAGGCAACAGTTGTTCCAATTCATAAAAAAGGTTCTAAACATCACTGAGAGAACTACAGGCCCATTAGCATAACTTCTTCTATGTGTAAAGTTATGGAAAGCCTCCTTAAGGACATCATTGCACAAGTTATTGATGCAACTGATCCTGAGCAACACGGTTTTAAAAGGGGTAGAAGTTGTTTAACCAACCTGCTTTGTTTCTATGAACACTTTAGCTCTCTCCTGGACAGTAGGATACCTTGTGATGTAGTTTTTATAGATTTCAGTAAGGCATTTGATACCATGCCACATTGGGTTCTAATTCACAAACTTAGGAGACTCAATATCAATAACTATATAATGGCCTGGATTAAAAACTGGCTCTGTAATAGAACACAAAGGGTGATTATCAACTGTATCCTCTCTAACACTGGTAAGGTCTTCAGCAGGGCCCCGCAAGGCTGTGTTCTCAGCCCTTGTCTTTTCAAAGCTTTCATTGCTGATTTAACTCATAATTATTTTTCTATTACAACAAAATATGAAGATGATGTGAAAAGTGGGGGACCATGTTCTAACCCTGATCAGATAGCTCTTATTCAGCATGATCATGTTATTATTTCCAACTGGATTAATACAAGGGGTATGAAACTGAACTCTACCAAGTGTAAAGTGATGCATTTGGGTTCTAATAATTTAAATTTTCCATACTCATTAGATGGTACCACACTTTGTGCCACCACTGATGACAGGGACTTGGGAATCACCATATCCAATGATCTAACATACTCTAAACACTTGAATTCTGTTATTTGTACATCTAATAAGGTTGTCTGGATGATCATTCATAATATCAGATCTAGAGATCGTGAGGTGTTAACACCTTTGTTCAGGTCATACGTCAGACCTCATCTTGAGTATGCCTCGCAGTTATGGTGTCCATTCAAAAAATCTGATGGTAGTTCCCTTGAAAAAGTACAGAGAAAGTACACTAAAAAAAAAATCTGGTCTTGAATCTGTATCCTATGAACACAGGCTAGAAACTTTAAAACTCATGTCTCTTACTACTAGATGCCTGAGAGACGATCTTTTATTTCTTTATGATGTCCAGGATCCGTAGGTTATGACCAAGTTAGTTCTTGAATTCAGATCTCCTATACATAATACCAGAGGTCATCCACTTCAGCTGGTTGGTAAATCATTTAAGCATAACAAAGGGAAGTTTTTCTTTACCTGAGAATCATTGGACCCTAGAATAAACTCCCATCTGCTGTAATTATGAGTGACACTAAGAATACTTTTAAACACTGTCTTGACAAGTAAATTAATTCTGGGTATAATTTATCATATTATCCTTTGGCCTAGCATAAGAGCATTATGGGCCTTGGACTTCTAGCTCTTTTTCCTTACCTCAGTATGAACCTTGTACTTGGACAGGGCTCCACAATCCCGGTTCGACAACTGTTTTGTCGACCGGCATCACAATGTTTTATGTTAATATCGACTGCAAATTCTGATTGACATAAATCCATAGAAATCGGGTCTGTTTTTCTATCGGAGGCTGAACCCCCAACTCCGAGTTGGAGTTGATTCGGGGAGGGGTGAAGGACTGGGAGGCAGAGTGCTGGGGTCTCGGGCACACCATTACAGCGAACTGTCGATGTTGTCAGCATCGACGTTGTTTGCTGTAATGGTGTCGCTGTCAGGGGACATACCATTGGACAGATAATGTTAAGCCATGATCTAAAGCAACCTCCAAATATTTTTAATTGGAAAACTTACTCAATGCCATTTTCTAGTCTATCTTGCAAACTTAAAGAAAGCCTATCATTCATATTAAATGTAGTACGAAATAATATTGTTTTTGTCTTTCAGGAATTTAAAATTAGCAACTTTTAAACAAACCAATTACAAACTATAGATAAATCTGACTCAAGAGCCAAAGAAATATGTGAAAAGGCCTTAGCAGAGGAAAACCAAAACAGTCAAAGCATCTGCATATGGTAAAGAATTACATGATTTAAATACTGAAGGAATTAACTTAACAAAAACTGAAAACATTATAGGACGTAGGATCCCAGTAAACAGGCCTGATAGGATTTCCTTGATCAGGAATCTATCTGGACTCCTTAAGTAACCACAGTTGAGTTTACTGCATTTGGAAATGCAAACCAAGTACTGCAAACTCCTGCACATTTCATCAAAACCCTTCTTTCAAATACTTAGACTCACTCATGTTCTTCCAGGAGCTCAGCAAAAGAAACTAGGAAAGACTCACAGTCATGTCAGATATCAGCACTGGACTTATTCTATTCTGTAAATGATTTGTTTTCCCACAATCCTTTGTTTATCTCCTGTTTGCACCAAGCTGCCCCCATCTAAGTGCGACCCCCAGTGCTGTCCCTCATGGCCGAGGACTTAGCCCACCTACTTGCTTATCTCGTTGGGTGAGTGGGTGCCATGGGTTGTAGAGTAGAGACTGCAGAGTCACTTGCCATTATCCTGGTGCTCAGGGGGTTTCCCTTCTTATTTGTTTTTGTCTTAGTCCCTGAGGATGGGAATGCATGCAATGGTATCTGTGAATGGCATGAAGATACTGTATATACTCAAACACCTGCTCCCTAACCCACTAGGAAGCAGTCACTGATACTATGCCAACCAGCTTCTGCTGGGTGGCAAGCAAGCAGCAACTCACTGTGGCCCCCTCTCCCCAAACGAAGATAGCTATCTACAGACACACAGTCTTCCTTCCCCTGGCCAACCCCAGTGACTGTTTTTTTTTTAAGAACCCAGATTGCTCCTGTGTTTTGTGGTGTGGCACTCAGTACCTCAGCCCACTTCACCACTAGGCCAGCCTCAATGTAAACAAATTCTAACCCAGCTGTAAAATAGTCTACCAACTAAGTTTGTTGAAGTTAGAGGAAGTCAGTTTAGATAGCTTTCACTTGATTTGCTGTATTGTTCTTGACATTGTGACAAAGTATGCAGAACCTTCAAATCTTCATGTGATAACAGGGACTGGGATGTTTATAGATGCCTTAACAATCAAGCTGTCACTGTTACTGTAGTAGAAAATCAAAAGCCAACTTTTAAAATAACCAATTGAAAACCCATAGGACGCTGCTAAAAGAATCTTGGGGCTTGTGTTAACAGCTTCCTTGGCAAGCAGAAATCTCAGCCACCCATACACTTGTACTATAATGGCAGTTTAATGACTGAAAACATTGGTATTGTGAATTCCTGAAACCTGAATTTTACCAATCTAAATCTTTACCTGCCAACAACAATCCAGCTACCAAGCTGATCCCCATGTACAATGGACTCATGGTACTGCCTGAATCCTGCTTCCTCATTCCCAAATGTTACATTCTCAGAAACGGACAGATAAAGGTCCTAAAATTATTAATTGACCTATTTTCCTTTTTTTTTTTTTTACTCTGTTTATGCATCTTCGGTTCAGCAGGGATGTCCCTAATCTGTTCACTCACAACTACCACTGAACCCCAAACTGCTGTCCCCCTGGCCTACTTGTAGAGGTCTATAGCCCAAGACATACCCCCATGGCAAAACTCCAAGAGGGTATGAGGGGGAGAGAGAGAGAGAGAAACTGACATCCCCAGTGTCCTGGACAGTCATTCTGGCTTCAGGCATTCAGACAATGGATGAGCCCATGGCATCATTCTGCATGGCTGAAGGGAGTTTTCCCTCCTACTTCCCTCCCAGGGGACTGAACATGTAGTAACATCAACATTCTACCATGTGCACTTCTATAATTGATACACAGATGGTGCCACTCAAAAATGCTTTGTATATGGTCCCAGGCTCCCTCGCCTCCAGTCATTGCTAAAGGTCAGGCAATCATTGAACACTATAGCACACCTTACTTGGAAGAGAGCAGTTCAGTGCATGCTCTACTCCCCCAGCCTCTGATGCCTCAGTTTTATTCCTAAACCCAGCTCATCAGTGTTGCAAGCAGTCACACTTTTACTGTGCTGGTGCGCTGAATATTACTAAATGAACTTAACCCAGTGAAATGCATAGGCATTGATGAACTTGAGCTGAGAATACTAGATCTAGCCACAGAGAATATTGCCATACTGTAACAACACTCTCTATCCTCTCTCTTTGAAGAAGCCAACTACCTGCATGTTGGAAAAAAGCTGTAGAGACTAACCTGCTCAAATGGGGATCTAGGTCTAACACAAATAATTATAGATCTACACTTGTATTAGTCGCACTCAGTAAACAGTTTTTTACTCTGTTTATGCATCTTCGGTTCAGCAGGGATGTCCCTAATCTGTTCACTCACAACTACCACTGAACCCCAAACTGCTGTCCCCCTGGCCTACTTGTAGGGGTCTATAGCCCAAGACATACCCCCATGGCAAAACTCCAAGAGGGTATGAGGGAGAGAGAGAGAGAAACTGACATCCCAGTGTCCTGGACAGTCATTCTGGCTTCAGGCATTCAGACAATGGATGAGCCCATGGCATCATTCTGCATGGCTGAAGGGAGTTTTCCTCCTACTTCCTCTCAGGGGACTGAACATGTAGTAACATCAACATTCTACCATGTGCACTTCTATAATTGATACACAGATGGTGCCACTCAAAAATGCTTTGTATATGGTCCCAGGCTCCTCGCCTCCAGTCATTGCTAAAGGTCAGGCAATCATTGAACACTATAGCACACCTTACTTGGAAGAGAGCAGTTCAGTGCATGCTCTACTCCCCAGCCTCTGATGCCTCAGTTTTATTCCTAAACCCAGCTCATCAGTGTTGCAAGCAGTCACACTTTTACTGTGCTGGTGCTGAATATTACTAAATGAACTTAACCCAGTGAAATGCATAGGCATTGATGAACTTGAGCTGAGAATACTAGATCTAGCCACAGAGAATATTGCCATACTGTAACAACACTCTCTATCCTCTCTCTTTGAAGAAGCCAACTACCTGCATGTTGGAAAAAAGCTGTAGAGACTAACCTGCTCAAATGGGGATCTAGGTCTAACACAAATAATTATAGATCTACACTTGTATTAGTCGCACTCAGTAAACAGTTTGAGAAAATTGTGCACAGTCAACTCATGGGGCTTGATTTTCAAAGCTCTGAAAATGATGCGTGGTGCCTGCGTCAAACAGAATTAACACAAGGGGCACCATGCATCCAAACTTGCAGCAGTCCCAGTTTTCATATGCAGGTTGCATTCAAATGGATGCCCCTTGTGCCAGACTGTCCTTGTACCTGTCCTGTGCCAGAAATGTGGGTGTGCCAAGGTGGAAAGGGATTTGCACCATGACATGGCTGCAGCACCCTCTTCTGCAAGATTCTCAGAGTCCCCCAATTATTGCAGGACACACAGTGTTTAGACCAGCCAGAGCTGGTCTAATGGCTGTGAGCACTGACCCCTACAGCAGTTCAGCAGGATGGTAAACAATGCTGTGGGTACTGGAAGAACAGACTGCTATGGAACCACATCACCCAACCATGCCATGCCACTGATCAACCCCAGGATGACAGATCTGCCCACCTTCCACAGCACTGTTCACCCCCTATGTAACCTAGTATCCCAGAACCTCTTCTATGGAATACCACAGCACAGCTGCTGTGCACAGTAACGAAACACCAGCATGTGTGCACAAACCTGAGCTCCTCTGTTGCCACAGATATGCTGGTATAGCACAGAGGGAATTGCACCCCTGAGTACACACATATTCCAAGAACCATGCCATGTACAGAGGAGTGAGGAGGATGTCCATGTCCACCCTGTCCAAAGAGATCAGAGGGAATAAGCACCATGGTGTGATGTGGTGGCAGCTGACACATACTGAGGCTGCTGATCAGCAGGAGTACCGCCTGCACCCAGTGAAACAATTGTGCACTTTGGGGACACCACAGGAATGGAGATGCTGGAGAAGACATCATACCAGTGCAATGGTGGCACAATATGAGTTCCTTATGGCAGGTGGTAGTGGCATGTGGGTATCCACCCATAGAGCTTCTGGTGGTGGCCTTGGGGTTGGCCGTGGAGTTGTCTCCAAGTCCAGCAGTAGGCTTTGGGTGGGCAGGGGTCTGCTGGGCTGAGTCAGCTCCATGGGTTGTACCTTGAAATGCAGTGGGGCTGCACTTGCACTTCATGCTGCATGGACAACAACTCATGTGGAACACCATGCCCATATCACAGCCTCCCATATATGGGCAATGTTTGGTGTTTTCCGGCTTGCTTCCACCTCAGTGTTTCCCTATTGTTGTGGTGCTGTGGGCCATTGGATCAGTTGCAGATGGGAGCAATTGCTGTGTCCATTCAGTGACTGAACTGAATGGCGCTTCTGCTCATGGGAGACATGTGCGCTGTGTTTGGGATTGTGCACCTTGGGCTATGGGTTCCCTGGAGGCAGTGCTGGTGGGGTATGCCACTGTCTGCATAAAACTCCATCAATACATGTTTTGTTCATCACATGGGAGTGAATGCAGCAAATTGCAGAAGTTTGTTGCCGAGACCCTACTTGTAGAAGAGTTGGGTTCAGGGTCCCTGGTGCACCGACATTCAGAGCAAGCTGCTGTTTACCACAGCTTGCATCGATCTAAGGGCAGATTTGCAAATCAAGACCAGGGAGTGCATACTAAAACATATGAAAAAAACAAAACAAATATGTTGCAGTTGATACCGTTTATTGGACTAACAAAATTGTTATTGAGAATAGCTTTCGAGAGTTATTGTACATGCCCTTCATCAGGTCAGTGAACACACAGCTGAACTGCATAAGAGGTTGGATATAAATTTAAATGACACATGTTGTAGTTTGTATAAACATCAAAGCTCTACAAAGTCAAATCAGACTCATAAAAAGCAGACTGAATATTTCATTGTCATTTAAGAGAGCCTGCTACAGAGACAGCTTCAAGACAAAAGTAATTGTGCCTTTTTGGTCAGAAGAGGTGGGGTGGTGCAGAAGTGGGGGGGGTTGAGGACACAAGGAAATGAGATAAAGACTATTGAAGTATTTTTTTCACATTTTGGGGGATGTTGAAAATAGGGGATATATTATGGTTGCCTGAGTCATATGTTTTTATCTTTATGACAGGTCTGCTACATCTTCACCCTCATGAGTGGCATAGCCATGAGTGCAGGTGAAAGAGGTCACAGACCTCGAGTGAAGATAAAAAAATATATGACTCAGGCAATCATAACATATCCACAATAAGTGTGGCAGAAAAAAAGAATGAAAATAGCAATCACTACTTTTGCAGTATTTTGTTGTTCGAATCGATACGACCTACTTTACTTCCAAGTGCAGGTCCACCAGTCCAAAGCCATTCAGTTGCATTCTGAAGCCAATTCAGGCTCATTTGCATGACTTTAAATTTCCTAGTGATGCTGTTGCCAGGATAGTTGCCAGAGTGCTGTCATTAAAACACACTCAAGCAGAACTGTTACCAGGCAGCATGGTTGCTATGGTGGTTGAGAGGTGCAGTGCTAATTTTGATTGGTGCACATAGCATGGGAATATGCTTCCCATTCTCCAGTTCATTTTTTATTGCTTAGGTCACTGATCAAATAAGGGGGACTGACCCTGTGTCTTGCACTTGCGGTTTGTACTGTCACAGAAAATGACGTCCTGACCTATATGGTGAGCAGGAAAAGCCTTTCATAGTTTGTTATTTTAAAACAAAAGCATCTCTTGCATAAGAGGATATGAAATGTTAAGCACTTTTACTGCTACTCACACTGCCATGTTTTCAAAACTAGGTCCGGTTCATCGTAACGTTGCCACACGATTATGATTAACCCGACTGTGAAGATATCGATTGTGATGAACCCCATTCATAAGATAAAAGGCTATCTTATGAATTGGGTTCATCATTGAGTGGGATACCTCTTTTATCAGTGACATTTTTCTGACACACTTATTGTATCAATCAATCAATCAAAATCTCTATTTAACCAGGTGAACATCGTTGAGCAAGCTCATTTTCAAGATGGACCTGGAAAGGAGAGGTTAGCAATACATACAAAGGAATACTCAGTTACATCATAATTGGGTAAACAATATATACAAAATGTATTCTCACTTACATAGTATTTACATAAAGCAGTAATTATACACAGAAAGTTTATAATACACATGAAATAGAGCATTAAAAATAACCATTAAGCTAAGACCATGAAGAGTATGCAGCTAAAAGGTATAGCAACCACAGTACAGTATATACAGGTTAAACGATGCAACTACAATTACAGTGTGTATTTGAAGCGTCCTTAAACATAATTATTGATTAAAGGAGCTTGGTGCAGCATGAGAGGGGTGGGGAAGGGATACAAGAGGATGAGTAAGGAGAGGTACATGGTACATGCTGCAAGGGTATGTAGTGATTGCAGGGGTGAGGGTGGCCACAGTTAGAGAGTGGAAGGCAAAACACCATGATGGTGTCAAGGGGGTAAGCAAGGAGTATAAGTGGGAGCCAGGGTGACATGAAAAAGGAACTAACGATAAGGAAAAAAACACAGGGTCAGGAAAGAAGGACCAGTCAGGTAAGTTCTTATAGGCTGTAATATTGTCCAAGAGGAGTGGGAAAGAAGTACCAGTAAAGGGATGCACTGGAGCAGATGGAGCTGAGGCTAGAGGAAGGTGACATCAGGGGAAACAGTTACAGGATTCCTTGATTGGGAGAGAATAAAGTACTTTGAAGGCTGATAGTTTGATTGGGTAAGCCATCCTCAGGGTTTTTTGCAAGTTGTTCCAGAGAGAGAGGGTAAAGCATGGGATATGGCAGACCTGCCGAAGCGTGACTTGAACTTCAGTACTGCAGGAGAGATAGCAGAGGAACTCCTTAAAGCATATTTACCTAGCACACTTAGAGGAAAACAGACTGAGATGTATTGAGACAACATCTTCATGATGGCCCTAAATGCCCCAGAGAGCTGCATTCCTCTGTCTTCTGTAGTTAAGGGATGATCAACCTACTGCAGCATAAAGGGAGCAGTGATGTGTGGAGCATGGGAGACCAGTTATGAACTTCAAGGCCAGATGGTAGAGTGTGTCTAATTTAGCCAGGGCAGACATGGTGCCTTGGCTGTAAAGGAAATCTGCATAGTCCAGTAAGGTAAGGAATGTGGTTTGGATCAGTCTCTTCATGGCATCCAGTGCTAGAAAATTTTTGATCCTATAGCAGAGGCCAAGCCTCTGCCTAAGCTTCTTTAAGAGATGCTCAATGATATTGCAAAAGGAAAGCTTTTGGTCAATCCAGAACCCCAGGTATTTGAATTTAGTAACATATTCCAGAGATTCGCCAAGAACAGTGTGGATCGGGGGAATATTACCTTGAGTGGTGGGGTTATTGACTTATGCAAAGAAAGAAAAAAGCATCGCCTTTGTTTCTTTGGCATTCCGGAGCAGTTTCTGATGCAGTAGTTGAAGTTGTAAAAGATAAAATTCCCATTGTAGATCCCTACAAGCTGCTTTCAGAGAGGGTCTTCCGATATAAAGTACTGTGTCATCAGCAAATAGGTGGATTTTAGCAGATTTGATGTTAGCGTCAATATTGTTAATGTAAATTGCAAAAAGCAATGGACCCAGTGTAGAGCCTTGTGGTAAGCCCCTCAGTAGAGGTTTCAGGGAAGAGAATTCCTCTTCAGCCTTGACCTGCTGCTGTTGCCCTATTAGATAGTTTGAAAAGCACCTCAACCATGGGGGGATCACAGCCAATGTTTCTGAGGGAGACAAGGAGCAGCTCATGGTTAACTGTATCGAATGCCTTGCTTAAGTCTTGAAATATTGCTGAAATGAAGGTCTTCAAATCCGAGGCACACTGCCAGTCGTTGGTGACCTTTGCAAGGGCTGAAATAGTACTGTGATGAGGCCTAAATCCTGACTGATAAGGACTGAGCAGGTTCCCACTTTCAAGGTAGTTCCTGAGCTGCACACTCACTATTTTCTCCAGCAGTTTGGAAAGGGTGGGAAGTAGGGAGATTGGTCTATAGTTATTCAGGTCGCTGGGGTCTCCAGATTTAAAAAGGGGGATTACATGAGACGTTTTCCATATGGAAGGAATATCACCCTGCGAAAGGTTAAAAAGGTGCATTATGGGCACAGTCAGGATGTGAAGACTAAGCTTCAGGAAGAATGGGTCCAATTGGTGTGCCCCTGCACACTTCCTGGTATCCAACTGTAGAAGGAGATCCTCAGCTTCTCTCAGGGCGGTAGGCTGGAGGGAGAAGGCCGCAAATTTATCTCTGATAATGTACCAGAAAGCCAAAATCTTAATATTAAGTCCTTTTCCTTTATTGTTGAAAGGTTGGATCATTTTCAGTCCACATGTTCATCGTTCATGCATACTTTTGATATTATCTTTTAATACTCCTGACAGTGAGTTCTCTGATGGAGTGGGTTGATCTAGTGAAATGTTCCTATGTCAATGTTTAATCATCTTTGTGGGTGATGTGAATCTGTAAGGTTTATTCATGTTTTGAGCTTTTGCACAATTTCACCAGTATAGCACCTATCTTCACACTTTGTGCTCTTTTCCATACAGTACATTGCTGGAAGAACCGGAATATGAGTTAGGGATTTCAATGTTTTTCCATTATGACTGACAGAGATGTGCACATACTGTTTGTTGCAAGGCAATTGGTGGGTTTTTGCACATTTCTCACCTAGCTGGAGTTTTTTAGGAAGTTTGTTTCCTATCTGGTACTAGAGAGCAGAAGGCAGGTATATGTGTTGTGAGAAATATATTTTGAGACTCATCTTTAAATAAAAGTGGTTATAAATCTTTTATAGTTGTTTGTAGTTTTTACAGTTCTGGGTTGTATGTTACTACCAGAGGTGTACTTTAGATGGTCTCTTTGACTTTAATAGTTCCTCTCTGGACATGTGGTTGGATTTATATCCCTTCTGTTAGAAGAATTATTTTAGTGAGCCAGTATCTCTATCCCTTTCTTCCTGGTTCAAACAAATGTGGTACCATCAAATGGCCTGACTGTATTATGAATGTTTTGGTATGTGAAGGATGGAAACTCGAGCTGTGAAGGTAATTTCATCTATCTGTAGTTTTTCTGTACAAATATGTTTTGTTCTGCTTTGTGTGTGTGTGTGTGTGTGTGTGTGTGTGTGTGTGTGTGTGTGTGAGACTGTGGTACCCAGGAAATTCACACACTTTGAATAATTTATTCTGAATCTTATTGAAGGATGGATTTTATTGAAGTTGTCAAAACATTAAGTTTTCTTCTGCTGTCCATATAATGATATTTTCAATATATTAGAAATATTTTAATGGTTTGTGGTGTGTGTATTGAGAAGGGAGGGGGTACCAGCTATTGTACTAGCATGACCACATTGCTTGATAAACTATTCTAGCCTTCAACTTCCTGCTATGCGGAAAAAAAAATACTTCCTAATGTCCTTTTTCAATTTCTCCTCTTTGACATGTGAGATTGTATTCCTTGGTGAGTGCACTGTTCCTCAACTTTTTTTTTAACTCTCTTTATGCGCCTTCTCACTGGAGCCTCAGACTCTCTCCAGTGGGACACCCGACAGACCATATCCTGCCTGCCTGAAATCCCCACTCCTACCTGCCAGTGGGGGATCCTCTTCGCTCATCCCGGTGCTCGAACTTCCTGGATCTATGCCCCTTGGGGTGGGACTTCCAACTCCTCTGGTGACCTTTCTGCAGTTTAGTGGGTGGACCAGGCATCACGTCTAGTGTTGGGTATGGTGGTCTACCACTTGACCCACCTTCACCTACTGAGGCCCAGGGTGTTTTCCTTGTTCTCCCTCCCCTATGGCTCAGATGTGCAATGCATCCAGTGTGGGCATGCACACTCCTGAGCATGCCCACAGGATCACCACCACAGCCAATCCCCTGGCTATTAGATCCTCAGGCTGCTCTACCTCCCAGTCACCACTAGAAGCCACCAGAGCCCAGGATCGTGGACCTCCCTCCCAGGACAGGAGAGCAGTCCTCTGGATGCTCAATCCTGTCCTCCCCCACTGACCCCCAGTGGCCCGAGCTTGTTCCCGAACCCAGGTCACCGGTGTAGCACAAGGTAAGATGTCCAGCACCTCAGCTCTCAGTGCCCCCGCCCTACTGTTCCTCAATTTGAACAGTTCTTTTAAATTCATCTTATTATACCCTTTGAATTAGGGTTGCTTGGAATCTTATTTATTTATTTATTGAAATGTTTCACCAGGCATGCACACAGAACAAAAAGTTGCTCGTCTCCCGGTGCAACGAAATTAAACTTTCAATTACATTTGTAAAATGACATACAGTTAAAAAATATCATAGATAATCATACAATCACATCTGTGACATAACATGCAGTTAAATATATTATACCTGTGGAATATACATTTAATTACTAGTGGCATATCTGAGGAACATAGAAGTACAGAAATTTAATGTAGCCTTGGAGCCAACTCTTTGCAGGAATGGATCACAGTTGAGAGGCAGATCATTTAGCAATTATTGAATGAATGAGGTGCAGTGAGGGGACGTCAAGGAGGGTAGAGGGGTAGACAGGGGAAACCAGCTGGGGGAAGGAGAGGATAAAGATGGGGGGAACATTACCAGAGCAAAATGAGCAAAAAATCTGTTGAGAGAAGTAAGTTAACACAGGGCTAGTGCAACCTGGGAGCACCTCAGACAGAATAAAAAGTACAAGTTATTAGCTCAAGTGAACTAATTTCTTTGTTTAAGTGCAGGGGATTGCGAGGGGGTCAGAAGAGATGTGGGAGTAAGGGATAGGGTAGGGAAGGATGAGTCATACCTGGAACTGGCTCCTTCAGAGTGTGGAGATTGCTGCCAGTGGTGGAATGAGGTGAGGACTTAGAATAAGGGGCAGGAGTAGACAAGTAAAAGTTGGGTAGAGATACTAGAGGGGATGGTAAAGGAAAAGAGGAGGAGGGGTGGGAGAAACTTTCCTAAGACTAGGCCTCTTCAGGATGCTGAGAACCCTGCCAGAGAGCAGAGTCAGGTGATGATCAGTTAGGTAGAAAGCATGAAGGGGAAAGGGGAGGGAAGGAAGAGTCATTTCCCAGTGCTGGACCCCTCCAGGATGTTTTGAACCCTGCCAGGGGGCAGAACTAGGTGAGGACACGTTGGGATGAGAGAAAAGAGAGGCTGAAGTGAAAGGAGGGAAGAGGAGGGAAAGAAGAAGCTTGCCTAAGACAAGGCCAATCCAGGAAGCTGAGAACCCTGCCAGAGCACAGAATCAGGTGAGGACTAGTTGGGTAGAAAGGATAGAGGGAGAAGGGGAGTGAAGGAAGAGTAATTGCCCAGTGTTGGGCCCCTCCAGGATGCAGATAAACTTTCCAGGGTCTAGAATTAGATGAGGACAAGTTGGGCAGATGGAATTGGGGGGATAGAAGAGAAAAGGAAAAAAAGGAGAGAGGGAAAAAAATTATCTGAGAGTAGACATTGCCAGGGTGCTAAGAATCCCGACAAAGGGCAGATTTAGGTGAGGACAAGTTGCGTAGAAAGGAGAGGGGGGCAGGGCAGGGGAGGGGAAGGAGGAGGCTTGCCCGGTGCTAGACCCAGGATGCTGAGAACCCGGCCAGAGGTCATAACTAAGTAGGGGCAGTTGGTAATAGAAGAAGGTTAGGGGTAGGAGTGAGGGGGTAAGCAGTGAAGAGGAAGGAGAGTGTGCTGAGAAGCAGGCTCGGGGGTGAGGAAGGTTTAATGGGGATGTGAGTCATGGAGAGGAGCAGAGGTGTAGGAGGACAGTTAAGGAGGGTTAAAGCAGGAGCAATTAGATGTCAGAAAGTTGTGTAAGGCAGAAGCAAGGGAGTAGGAGGAGGTGGAGGAATAGTGCCGAATTGGGGGGGGGGAGTTCCACATTTGAGGGAAATGATGGCTGAAGTCTGACTGACCGATGAGAGTGGTTCACTGGAGGACCAATAAATTGTGAGTATCAGAGGATCTGAGGGAGTGGGAGGTGGGAGGTGGGGAAGAGAATGAACATGAGAGATAGGAGAGAAGTTCTCCAAACCAAACTTTAGAAGCGAATCTGTGCCAAAGTAACTGGTCTCATCAGATTCTGAGATGTTTTTCTGTATTCAGAATTTTGGCATTGAAGGCCAAAAATCCAAATTCTGAAAACAAAAAAAAAACACTGTTGGAATCAAACTCCTATTCTGATTCTGCATCCTAACTCCTCCTGTACAGTACATATAAAATAAGCCTTCTCTCAACCTCTTTCTGTTATCTTACTGAATGGTCAGTCTCATTATACAGTATCTCCTGGACTGAGTTGGTTTCCAGGTGATAAAGGAGAGAGGCAACAGTCTGCTAACTGATCCAGTCTGACAGAGATTTAAACTGGTGCCACATGCTACCAATAGGTTCAGTTATTGATCATTACACATAATCCTCTCCCCTAACAACTCTGAATAATGATCCCCTCCCTCTGCTGAGCAATTCTTGTAACTCTTCCCTCTAGTCTGCCTGATGAGGCCTGAGATAATGGCTTAGAACCCCTGATGCAGACACCCTGACCCTGTCTCCCTGATCCTGCTGGGTTAAATAATTAGTCCACTGCCCTAAACAATGCCTGCTACCTCTACACATCTGAGTTGCAAGGCTATACCTGTAGTTCAATGGTCTTGAGCAAACAGCAATGCCCCCTGCCTGAACTATATGTCAGTTTATTC
Organism: Neoceratodus forsteri; assembly: GCA_016271365.2. Taxonomy (NCBI): domain Eukaryota; kingdom Metazoa; phylum Chordata; order Ceratodontiformes; family Ceratodontidae; genus Neoceratodus; species Neoceratodus forsteri. The sequence continues at coordinate 433,127,525 of CM028137.1, read as the reverse complement.
CAGCTTCACTTAAAAGCACTCTTTCTTTGCAACTGGCACCCCCCCCCCACACACACACTTTGTATTCAGCATTTCTTTCCGGTTTTCTCCTGTGCTTTGACCTTCTATTTGGTTTGTGCTGGATTTCAGCTTTGTTTGTGCTGGGTTTCTGCTTGTGTGTGCCTCTCCAGCTCTTAGGTCAGTATTTTGCATCCTGCATCCTTTCTGCAGCTGTGTTTCTCTCTGTCTCCTGTTCCTGCTGCTCTCTGTTTTCCCTGTTCCCTGTGCTTTCTTAGTTTGTTTCTTTTTGGGATTTCCACTTCTCACTGCATCCTGCCTTCATCAATTGCTTTGCCTTGTGCTATTCAGGCCCCATTTTACTGTTTTTCCATACCTTCACCAATCTCAGTTTCAGCTACAATGCTTGATTGTTTACACATGGCTCCTAGCTAGGCAGCCACATCCTTCTGTGTTATGTTGTTGTTCACCAGCAGCCTGCTCCCTAATTTTTGGTTTCCATTACTCCTGCTTTCCTGGCAGTTTGAATTGTTTATTTTTTATTCATATATAGTTTGTGCTTTTTCCCAGTTTTCTCCCCACTCTGGACCCCAGCAGAGATACACGTGTGGTGAGTGGAGACACACACGCATGCCTGGTACTGGTTCAGCCCCTTCCGTAATAATCCCTGGTGATTATCTGCCACCCCCTCTGCATACACTCCCCATCAGACCTCCACCTGCTGGGAGCAGAACTATGGGGGAGCAGGCACTCATCCCTCCCCAGGAGTGGAGAGCCACCTCACAGCAGCTCAATCCCGCTCCTCGACCCCCTCCCTGCTGACTCCCGACAACTGGGCTCATTCCCAAACCCAGGTCACCAGTGTGGCACGAGGTGTGGTGTCCAGAACCTCAACCTTCAGTGCCACCAGGCTGGCAGTGAATTTATTTTAACTCAGCTCAACAGCAGTGTTTAACTCAGTTCCTGCCTCATAACTACATGGAGGTTATCAGAGTATGCACAGTCTGTTTGTCCTAGGGGTTAGCCTCCTTAATCTTTGTCTAAATTATAACCCAATTTTTACCTTGGACCTACGTGAAGGTCTCGAGCATAAGTCAATTGAATTTTTCCTCAAATTAATTGCTTATACCTATGTGGAGGTATCAGTATACAAACTTCGACCTACATGGAGGTCTCATCTACTTGTACTATCATCACCCAGGCCTCCGTGCAGGTCGGCTATATACAATACCCTCCAACTACTACTCATCAGATTCATACCAACCACACCCCACCCACACCATAATATGGCTCAGTGCTCACTCTGTGGCTGACAGTCTCACTCTGCACTCATGATGTCTGCATCTTGAGCATGTGAACCTAGGGGTGGGGTATTCTCACCCAGAACCCTGGTGGGAATATCCTCACTCCAGGTGGAGCTTTAGCCATGAAGACATATAGATGGCACCTCTTGATGTAGAATTTAAGACTTTAGCTGCCAAAGGGTGGGGCCCTGAAGCCCTAGGGGGCTCCTTTTGCTTTGTGGACTGAGTCAACTGCACCTTTGAAGGCTATTCTCCCTACAACTGGCTAAGTTCCACCTAGTCTCCACATCCTCCCCTTTCCTACTTCTCAAACACTCAGTTTCCTCTTTAGGCATCCCTCATCAAGGCTGAGTGAGTGCCGTTCAGCAGTTGTTGCTCTCCTCCTCCCGCCTTGGGGTGAGGGCCTCCTAAGTTGGAGTCTCCCTTTGCTGCAGAGTTCACTCGCAGCTCCCTCACAGCATTTCTGTTAGAGGCATAGATTGAGAGCCTTCCTTGAAATTGTTTTTACCCCTGAATTGGGTCTCTGAACTGCAGTAGCTGAGCCATCACTAAATGAATCCCAAGCCTGAAGGGAAGGTGACTTAGGCCTTGGATCCCTGGAGGCTTTCTCCTCATAGGGTGTTTTCCTCTCTTCAGTGCCAAAGGTCATAAAAGCTATGCAGTCCATCTTGTAGTATATTTCTACCAGTTTACTAGGGAGGTTCCTGTTGATGGACAGAGTTGGATGGTGACTCTCCTTCTTTGCTGTTCCCTCTCTCATTTGGAAGTCATGCCCTCTTGCTTCAGTTTTGATATCTATCAGCTTTGCATCTCAATCTGTGTTTGTTTCCACTCATCAGTGGTTGCCATCAATCTGTGCTCCTCGGTCTCCATGGTCAACACTTATTGAAACATAGAAACATAGACTTTGACGGCAGAAAAGAACCGCTTGGCCCACCTAGTCTGCCCATTTCCCTACCTAGAGGATAAGCTGCAGATCCTATTTAACCAACAGCCTATTTCTTCCTACCCCCCACAAAAATTGCCTTATGTCTGTCCCATGCATTCTTGAATTCTCCCACAGTTTTAGACACCCACAACCTCCTCAGGAAGGCTGTTCCAGGCATCCATCACCATCTCTGTGAAAAAATACTTCCTCACATTGCCCCTGAGCCGTCCCCCATCTATCTTCAAATTGTGTCCCCTTGTTCTTGCACATCTCGTTTTCTGAATGATGCTACCTTCTTGGACTTTGTTGATTCCACTGAGGTACTTAAACATTTCTATCATGTCCCCCCTCCCTCCTTTCCTCAAGGGTATACATATTAAACTCCTTTAGTCTCTCCTTGTATGGCTTCTGTTGCAGACACTGCACCATTTTAGTTGCCCTCCTCTGAACTGCCTCCATCCTGTCTATGTCCTTGCGGAGATGTGGTCTTCAGAACTGGACACGGTACTCCAGATGGGATCTTACCAACTGTCTGTACAGGGGGATAACAACTTCCTGTTTTCTGCTGGTGATGCATCTCTCTATACATCCCAGTATCCCCCCAGTCCTCCCTACTGCCTTCTCACATTGCTTGCCAACCTTAAGGTCATCTGATATGATTACCCCCAGGTCCCTTTCCATTTCTGTTGTTGTTACTACCTCCCCTCCATTGTGTAATCTTCCCCTGGGATTTTGTTTCCCAGGTGCATTATTTTGCACTTCTTTGCATTGAATCCAATCTGCCATACTTCTAGTCATTCCTCCAACCTTGCCAAGTCCCTTCTCATCCCTTCCGCACCTCCTTGTGTATCAACCCTGTTGCAGATCTTTGTGTCATCTGCAAAGAGGCATACTTTTCCTTCCAGCCCCTCTACAATGTCATAATAGTCAATTATAAAGACATTAAAAATGACTGGACCAGGACTGAACCTCTGCGTACCCCAATTAGTAACCTCTTTCTTCAGAGTGGACTCCATTTACAATTACCTTCTGTGTCCTGTTGTCCAGCCAATGTTTTACTTCCAGGCTACCACCCTGGGACCCACTCCCAGGGTGGTTAATTTGACTATTATTTAGTGTGGGATTGTGTCAAATGCCTTGCTAAAGTCTAGGTAGGCCATGTCCACAGACCCTTCCTGGTCTACTACTTTGGTCACCCAGTCAAAGAAATCAATTAGATTCATCTGACATGACCTTCCCGCTGTGAACCCATGCTGCATTGGGTCCTGTGCCCCACTGGTCTCTAGGTACTCAACAATTCTTTACTTCAGAAGTGATTCCATCACTTTCCCTACCACAGAGGTCAAACTGACAGGTCTGTAGTTTCCTGCCTCTGTCTTGGTCCCACTTTTGTGAAGGGGAATCACATCTGCCTTCCTCCAGTCCTCAGGTACCACATCATCCTCCCATGATTTGTTAAAAAGGGTGGTCAGTCACTAGTTCTCTGCTTAATTCTTTTAGAATTCTAGGGTGAATTCCATCTGGCCCCATTTTCTTTGTCCACCTTTAGTTTTAGGAGTTCTTTCAGAACCCTTTCTTCTGTGAAAGGACTGGGATCGACCTCCCTATCCAGAGTGCTTCTGTTAATTGGATTAGGCACCTCCCCCACTTCCTCTTTTGTGAATACTGAACAGAAGTATTCATTCAGTATCCCTGCTTTTTCACTGTCCTTCTCTGCCCACCCACCGTCCATTCTATTTAGCCTCACTAGCCCTCCCTTTGTCTTTCTACTCTCCCTGATATACCTGTAAAAGGTTTTATCCCCCTTCTTAACCGAGTTGGATATCTTTTCCTCAGTTTGGGCCTTTGCTATTCTGACTACCCTCCCTGCTTCCTTCTGCCTTAACTGGTACCAGTTCTTTCTCAATGCTTTCATTTTTGGGTCTTCTTCCTAAGGTCTATTTAGCCTAAGGAAATCCTTCCCATGGCACCTCTAGCTGTGGAATCCTTCTCAAGGGTTCCTTGCCTTTTGGTACCCCAACAGGGTGGTGGTGGTCCCCCATGGAACAGAGAGTATGAAAAGCCAAAGTTTATCAACATTTGCACATGCATAACCACACACCAAGTTGTGTGAACTGGCTGAATTAATAAGGCTATGCCTGTAGCTCAATGGGCTGGAGCAACCAGTCACAGCCCCTGACTGAACTATATAAGCCAGTCCATTCCAGCCTCACTCAGAAGTACTTTTTCTTTGCCCTACCATCCTCCCCTTCCTACTCCAGTGGCTCGCCTCTCTCCTTGCAGCTTCTTCCTAAAGTACCTTTAGCCTAAGGGTATCCTTCCCATGGCACATCTAGTGGTGGAACCCTCCTCAAATTTTCCTTGCCTTTCAGTACCCTGACAGGGTGGTAGTTCCCTGTGGGACAGAGAGTGTGAATGGCCATAGATTATCAACAGGTGCATAAGCATAACTACTCACTAAGTTGCATAAGCCCATTGAACCTCTTTTCCTCTCCAGTACTCCTAGGTGACCTGAGGTGGCTGAACATAAGAAAGCTCTGGGATTAGCAAGCACCAGATGCCTTAGCACAGCATCTCTGTGGGTAAATAACCCCAGGGATTTCATACAGATGGACACCTCAGGTCATTATTAAAAACCTGGGCTTCTGGATGGCTTGCCATAGGGGAGCCAGTACTGGAGTGGACGGGAAGTGTCAAACACATACATTCATTAGTAGCAGCCTGGCACTGCTTTTGTGGTGTACTAAACTTGAATTTATTTATTTACTTTATTGTTTTTAAATCCAGTGAGCTAGCAGGATCCAGAGATTGGATCCTGGTGTCCATGATAGGGCTATTGGTCTCTTGGAGTGGACTTTTTTGCTTGTTGGCAGGATGGCACATGGCATGGGGGTGAAGGTAACACGGAAGAACTCAGCAGAGGCTTGCTGGGCATAGAAGGGGTCCTTCTACTGTAATGAATTTCTTGGCTTGGACACCTCCGAACAACTGGACTTAATGCAAGGGTACCAATTTGGTCTCTGCTGGATCTGAACAGACTGCTTTCTCCTCTGACCTGCAGCTGTATGAGACATTTGGGACCCCAGCCAGACCAGAAGCCATGCCTAAGTTAAGGGATTGAAAGATGAGGGTGGGGGAGGGCTTTTTAGATGGCAGGCCTGGTGGTGCAATAACTGGGTGGGGAGTGTTGGCTGACAAGCTGAGTAGGTTACAGAATTGGAATTTCCAGTTCCAATTCCATCTGTGATTCTGCTCCTAAGGCTGAACTGGAGGCAGAATAGAATTGGACTCAGAATCAGAATTTACCAAATTCCAGTTTTCTTTGATAGAATGGATTCCTGAGAATCCAAGCACCCCTAATTGTAATGTTTCTATTATAGTTCTCCTTTCCCTTCTGTGCTTCAGGGAATACATATTGATAGTTTCCTTTCTATCTTATAGGACCTACCCTGCTTTCCCTTGATTATTTTCATTACCCAATGCATTATGGGTTCTAACCTTCAGACGTTAGCTCCAAAATTGTATGTAATATTCTAGGTGTGGTAAAACTAGTGACCTGTACATTGGCAGCATTACTGTACTTCCCTCCTTCAACTGCTGAAGACCCCCTATACATCTTAACATCCTATTTGCCTTCCCATATGCTTTACTGCATTGTGAAGAGGATTTTTGTAGGGGTCTTCAGATAGTGCTTTTGACTATCTTAATGAGATCCAGTGGACAGCCCATCTATCTGACTCTGAATTCAAGATTCTAGCTGACCCCATTTGGATTTCAGACTCAGGGTTGGGTAGTGTGATACAAGGTCAGATGTTTGCCTTAGATCCATTGGATCAAAGGTCAGATAGAGGGATCCAAGGTCAGATGGTGGAATCATAGGTCATATTTCTGCTTTGGATCCTTTGGATCCTGAATAGTTGTATCAGATAGCTGGTATCCAATTGGCTTCCACTATAGGTGATAGGATTCAGTAGCTGGATACCAGCGGTATCTGATGCCATCTGGTATCCAAGAAAATCAGTGATATCTGCTGTTATCCAGTTCCATAGGAAACTATCCGAAAAGCACTAGTTTTTAAGACTATTGTTAATGATCAGCCCCCAGGTCCCTCTTCCTCTTTGAGTGCTGCAGCATTACCCCATAAATCCAATGGGCATTACTTTATATCTTTTGGAAGCACATTTCAGTTGCCAAAGGCTAGATAACCTCTCTAACCTGTCTACATCCCTCTTCATGCTGCTAAATCCCCCCCTTACTATCCATTCCCCAGCAGTGTATTGTTTTGTCTTAAAAAAACTCACATCCCTTGCAATCCTACCTCATATCAGTTGTGTACATGTTAAAGAGTAGGGGCACCAGGACAGCCCACTAAGGATTCACACTAGTTAACTCTCTGACTTCAAAGAACTTTTCATTCAGTACAACTTTTTAAATCATATCCATCAACCGATTCCCTCTTTCAAGATAACCACTCCTCTTGTCCTAGATCCCCTATTTTATTCACTAATTTCCTCTTCCTGCAGTAGTGATGGGCGAAATGGCCAAAATGTGCTCCACGATGATTCACGGAGTAACATAAGAATCATGGGTTACTCAAGAATGCTAAGGGGAGACGTCATATGATGAGAAGGGCAAAGTCCATGGAAAACCAATGACTTCATGTTATTCTGCCTTCCCCAAACCACTTCTCCACCAATTTTAATGTGAAGTACATTGAAATCAATGTACTTCGCATCACTTTGCCTTGTTATTGAGCTCCAAGGTGAATTTTGCAGTGCTTCATGGGATTGCAGGTCACATGGGCTCTAGATTGTTCTGCATAGCAGCCTCAGTTCTATGTAGTGTGTGTGTAGTGGAAGATGGAGACAGTTTCCTCTCTGAGCTCTGCAATTCAAATCCTCTAAAAGCTGTCAAAAAAGCCTTTTTGAGCCATTTTGTTTTGCTCAAAATTTAGTACATCGATTGTAGGAAACCCTCCTGTGCTCATATCATTGAGTGTTTATTGTTTGTGAGCGGACTTTGAATATTAATTTAGTATAGTCAGTCTGTGTACTGTGAAGTGTGCTTTGGGGGAGGGGCATATCTGTGGTGTAGGTGGATTAACTGGGAGAAAAGGCAGTCTTTCCGTTTTGGTTATATTTTTCTTGCATAGCTGTGTTAATGTACACACAGTAATATTTTCAGTAATTCTTGACATTTTTTTGCTGATTGTTGTGGTGCAGCAGTGTATAATTTCAGTTTGTTTAAAACATTTGGTTATTTTACTAAAGGTTTTCAATTTGTTATGCATTACTTGTAGTGAGTGTGTGAGTGTATGTGTGATGCATGCCATTAAATCAGACACCTTTTATTGTGCCACAGAGTAATTCCCCTATCCCCCGCACCTGCATGAATTTTTTATAGAGCTTTGTGGTATCTTTATTGGTAGTGGACTGTTACTGCCATGCACTTACCCCCAAACTGGCAAAAGGTATTCTTTTCCAGATGTGGATTTGTGACTTATGAGCACTGGTTCGGTATTATTATGCCTTTGTGTCTGCATCTCTTGAGTGTGCAGCGCAATCTTAATCTGTCTGTGCGTTTGCAGTACACCATTAATTCTGGGAGGCTTTGCATTTCTTGTTACCCTCTCATTTCACTTCGTCAGCACTGGTGAATTTTCTGGACACAAGACAGTAGCATTTTGGGGATGCACATTAATTCTGGTGACTGTGTGTGACCACAGCGTGCATGACAGAGTGACCATTAATTCTGGGAGACTTTGCATTTTTTGTTACCCTCTCATTCCACTTTGTCAGCACTGGGGAATTTTCTGGACACAGGACAGTAGCATTTTGGGATGCACATTAATTCCAGTGACTGTGTGTGACCACTACACTCATAACTCATGAGTGTGCTATTCATTCTGGGAGACTTTGCATTTCTTGTTGTGTTCTCATTTCACTTTGTCAGCACTGGGAAGTTTTCTGGACACAAGACAGTAGAATTTTGGGGATGCACATTAATTTTGGTGACTGTGTGTGACTGCTGCATGCATGACTGAGTGTGCCATTAATTCTGGGAGACTTTGCATTTCTTGTTGTACTCTTATTTCACTTTGTCAGCACTGGGGAGTTTTCTGGACACAAGACAGTAGCATTTTGGGCATGCAAATTAGTTTTGGTGACTGTGTGTGACCACTGCATGCATGACTGAGTGTGCCATTAATTCTGGCAGACTTTGCATTTCTTGTTGTACTCTCATTTCACTTCATCAGTACTGGGGAGTTTTCTGGACACAAGACAGTAGCATTTTGGGGATGCACATTAATTCTGGTGACTGTATGTGTGAGGTGCTGCCAGTATTGTTGTCACTTTGCCTTAGTTCACATTAAGGTGGAATGACAATGCAAAGTAATAATTACAAGGCAAAGTGAGCCTTTTGTATTGGCCACTCTGCATAGTGGAGTGACAACACAAAGTGCCCACTTCAGGAGCACTTCGGCAGTGAAATTTAAATTAGCTGCATCTCTAGTCTGCAGCACTGAATCAAAGGTTGTACGGAAATCCAGGTACAAGATGGCAACTGCCTGGCCCCCATTAGCCATTTGTCTCACCAAACTGAGACAAAAAAATCAAGTTGACATGAAACAACCTGCCTTTCATTAACCCATGTTGATTCCTATTCATAAGCCTGTTTTCGTTCCAAAATTTAGATATGCATTTCTTTTTCAAGTAGGTTGCCTACCATATATTTTAGGACCAGTTGCCTATAATTTCCCAAAGTCTCCCTATCCACACTCTTATGTGGGGTACCATATATGCCACCTCTCAGTCCATCTGCACAATGTCCTTAGCTAGTGATTCATTTAAGAGGCCTGTCAAGGGTGCTGCTAGGGCTGGCCTTTTTTCCCTCAAAATCCTTGGGTGTATCCTTACTGGCCCTGGAGATGTGTTTTCTTGTACATCCCTCAGAACCATTAGTACTTTCTTCTGATCAATGTCTTTAACTCATGACTAGCTGTACCCTTCAGTTTTTATCCTACTGTCCAGCATTAGCCTTGCAGCTTCCACCATAAAGATAGACTAAAGTACTCATCCTATTTTTGCTTTCCCTTCATCCTCTTTTCTACACACTATCTATCTTTCTTCATCCTTGTTGTCTCTTGTTCGTCATTGTTTTGTTTTGTTTCTGAGAATGGTCATATCAGTTTCCTTGACACTTTCTGATATTGGTAGCTCTGGGTTTCCCCTCATAATTAGCTATGTGCTTTTCTCTAGATTTTTTTTATGTACCTCTCCATTGACTCCCTTTTGCTCCACTTGATAGATCCTGAAATATTTCTGTTCATCTATAATAGCGTAATAATAGGGTAAAAGGTCAGGATGCTAGGTGGTTGTCCCATGACCTAAAAAAGACTAATGAAGGGGTGAGAAAAGGCCTGGGGAAACTATAAAATCACCCATCAACCCAAGGCCTGGCAGGACTACAAGGAACTGTGAAACAAATGTAAAAATGAGCTCAAAATGCAAAAAAAGTTACATCAGAGATCTCCAAAATAAAAATCTCCCTGACCCAGGAAAATTCTGGTCACAGATCAATAGCCTTATCAAGAGTAGTCCCACCCAGGGTGATTGCTCTATAAAAGCTAATGGCACACACCTACAGAACCCATCAGATGCCACCAATACAACCAACTCCATCTTCACCAACCTAAATAAGTTCAAGACTCCACATGCATGGGCTCCCATTCCCACCATACTCAACTCCAATAACACCTCACCTTCCCCTAACTTCCATTTTAAGCTACTGTCTAAAAACGAGGTTTTAAAACTACTTAAGAACATAAAACCCCATGGTTCAGCAGGGCATGACAAGCTGGAACCATGACTGCTGAAGATTGTAGCACCAGCCATAGCTGCTCCAGTCTCATGGCTGCTCAATAGATCCCTCCTTGAAGGGAAAGTTCCCTCACTATTGAAAGTTGCCCTGGTCACACCCATCCATAAATGTGGTTCATGTGAACATGTGGAAAATGATCAGCTTATTTCGATGGTCTCCATCCTATGCAAGGCACTGGAGAGGGCCATCTATAATCAACTAAAGGTCTATATTGAGAGGAATGGCATATTTATGCCTAGACAACGTAGACTTAGAAAAAAAAAACATGGTACAGACACGGCCCTAGTCTGCCTCACTGATCATATTTTCTCAGCCCTAGCAAAGGCCAGTCCACTGGGTTGATCTTCATAGACCTTACCAAAGCTTTCGACCTGGTGGACTATCAATTGCTCCTAGCAAAACTTAAACTCATTGGACTAGATTGCCTTACAGTTCAGTGGCTCACCAACTACCTTCGGGGGAGGTCCTAATTAGTCAGATGGCAAGGTGTGCAATCAGGGAATTGCCTAATTCAAGATGGGGTTCCCCAGGGTTCCATCCTGGGGCCCTTATTATTTTCTGTTTTCATAAATAACATGCCAAAGCACTGTGGTGAGGTGAACATATTCCTATATGCAGATGATGTAGTGCTCTACAGGTCCTCTAAGGACCTGAGCTCACTGAAAAACACATTGACAAATGACCTGCAACTCCTCAAAGGTTGGCTGGCTAGCAACAGACTCTTGTTAAATAGTAAAAAAATGAAGGCTATTTTATTCGGCCTCACTAGCTTGGGGACAGATAGAGCCTCAGTTCTAACTCCAAACATTGCAAATGGCACAAGGATTGAGGTAGCTGACACGATAAAGTACTTAGGTATAACATTAGACCATAATTGTATTTTCAGGCCTCATATCAAACTACTAACAAAGACATTGAATCAGAAACTTTGACTACCGTACCACCTCAGCTCTTTTCTCACACAGGAGTCCTGGCTAAGGATTGCTACAGGAACCCTACTACCCACTTTACTGTATGGGTCACCAGTGCTAATCACAGTAAAAGGTGGTGAAATGCAAAAACTCATTACCCTTTACCACAGGGTGTGCCATTTCACCATTGGGGCTCAGCCAAAGGATCACCATTGTCAGGTGCCCCAAGCCCTGTCCTGGCCTTCATTGGCAGGGTGCCTTGAGTACCTATCGTTATACCTAGCCTACAAGTTACAGTCGGACAATTCTCCACCAAGCCTGGCTACAACATTGTCTGCCAAACAAAACAGAAGGCCCTTTCGATCCTGGAGCCGTCAGTTCCTCACTGTGCCCAAAGTTCAGTCCTCCCTGGGACAGAGGTCATTCTTGGCCAGTGTCCCACCACTCTGGAACTCTCTTCCTGCTAGTGTACAGGTATGTAATTCCCTTGGGGGGTTAAAAAAAAGGACTTAAAGCTCATCTGCTAGAACTTCACCAATGCACTTGCTATCACTGAAACTGGTATTCTCCTCTGAGACAGGTATTTCCCTAGCGCAACTTTGTCTGTAAACATGCATGTCAACTATTTATTGACCTAGTTATGTGCTGCTGATTGAAACTTGCCAAATTGTTATTCTAGAATTTGTATTATAAACATTGCCACGTCTGTTGTACTCCAGTCTATGTTCACTGTATAATTTACAAAATGTCAACATGTTATTGTGATATAACATCATGGATTGTTTTTACCTGTGATTAAGCCTTGGTAACCCCTGAAAAAGAGACTGTCAAGGTCTCCGTGGGTTTATCCAGTTAACAAAATTAAATAAATAAATAATAGTGTCCCTCACTTGTCTTTCTAGCTATATTTATTTCCAGGGCCTTTTTTGGTATTACTGATAAATTGAATGCACTCTTGGTGTGCTTTTATTACTGCCCACTTTCTTTATGTTCTGTCTAGCGTGTTACACTAAAACTGATCTTTGGTTAGTTTGGTCATTTTTACGCCTGCATAGCTAAAAGCTATGCATAGTGTAGTTCTATGACTTAAGCGAGTAGGACTGTGGAAGCACATGACCAGATACCTACAGTGTGTCCTTCCACCTGTTGAGGTGAAGCACATGCAGTCAGTGCTGTTTCTTGGTTTTTCCACCTCCCCTCCTCTCTGCAGGCACACTATTTTTTTGCTGTTCACCATTTTTGGTTCACTTCCGGTTCCTTGTTGGGGTGGAAAAGAAAAAAAGAAAACAAAATAACAGATCTGTGTCTGCCCCATTGCTGTCCCCTTATCTTCATGTTTCCCTAGTGTCTAGTGGCACCCCCACCCTCCAGTCTCCTTTCCCCTATCTTCATGTTTCCCTGGTGTCTAGTGGCAGCCCCACCCTCCGATCTCCATTCCCTAATCTTCATGTTTCCCTGGTGTCTAGTGGCACCCCCACCCTCCCTCAATGTCTTGCATAAAGAGATATTAAAATAAACCTAAAACCAAAAATACAAAATGCACTGTTCATCTCTTGAAAAGCACATACATAAGGGGATAACAATGCAAGAGAAACAAACTGCATTCTAAAGACTGACAGAGACAGGTCAGTACCTTCACTGTTAAATTGCAATTCAAACAGTACCACGTTTGCTAGTTTAAAGCAGCAATCAGAATCTTAGTTTATCATTTCAATTCATTTATTTATTCTTAAAACATCATACCGTTCCCTTGCCAGTTGGGTGACTGGTCCTGTATTGTGAAGCTGCAGAGCTGAACCAAGGCACTATGTTTGAAAGTCAGTATTTGGAAATTAAAAAAAAAACACTGCTACACCTGCTATACTAGAATCTGCTTTTTGGACCAGCCAGCTGACTGGCAAGGGAGCAGTAGGATGTGTTAAGAATTAATAAATAAATTGAAATATCAAGCTAAGATTCTGACTGCTGCTTTAAACCAGAAAATGTGCTACTGTTTAAACAGCAATTTAACAGTGAATGTTATGACCCATCTCTGTGAGTCTTCAGACTGCAGTTTGTTTTTCTTGTATTAAAATAAACCACTAACAAGCAAAAGATGACTTGCAGATCTTACTCCCTACTGTCTAGTGACTCCCTCCCCCACTCTTTGATTCCCATCCCATTATCCTAATGTTTTCCCCTGGTGTCTAGTGGCACCACCCACCGTCCAATCCCCGTTCTGTACTTTGTCATGTTTCTCTGGTGTCTAGTGGCACCCATCATGCTCAAATGCCTGTTCCATTATTTTTCATGTTTCCCTGGTGTGTAGTGGTGCCCCCTCCATTATCATCCCATAGCTGAGAGCACTTTTTTTTCTTTTATATAATGGTATCTAGTGGTGTCTCCCACCCTCCCATCACCATCCCATAGCTGACAGTGTTTGTTTTCTTTTAAATAATGGTGTCTAGTTTTCCCCCCACCCACCCTTTTATCACCATCCTATTGTTGATGGTGTTTCTTTTTTCCTCCTTTAAATAAACCTGTAGAAAAGAAAATGGTCCCTCGCTGATCTGACCCCTGCCACCTCAACCTCCTACCCTAGAGTCACCAACCCTCACCCATAGTACACCCCCATACATCCTCACTCACCTGAACAGGTCACACTGTGAAGATCCACGCTGTGACAGAAGACACGTCTCTCTGCTGGAACTGGCAAATGTAATCTGGGAAACTATGGTAAGTGCAGGTCAAAGTATTTCAATGGAGTTTAGAACTTTGATGCATAACACTGGCAGTTTTGCATATTTTCACCCCAAATTTTCAACATGGCCTTTGCGGGCACCACCTCATTATTAATGCTGGTGGAATTAGGCAAATCAAGCCCAGGAGGTGTTTTTGCAGTCACTTAATGAAATCACTTTTGGATAGGATTCAAAAATATTACTGACCTTGTTCATTAGGAGAGCTCATAAGATGGCTATGTTAACAAATTCTGGTTAGAGTCCGTACGGCTGTGGAGAGCTTTTAGGAGCAGCAAGAGCCTTGAAAAGAATATGCGGTGCTCCTCCCATGCAGGATTCAGCCATAATTAATACTATAGTGATTACAGTATTGCACATGTGTGAAACTCGTGCATGCGCAGTTTACCCCAGAGTCAGCTGTGCGCAACATCGGAACACTAACATGACTACATATGTGCGATAATCATGCATGTGCAGTTTAAGTCAGTGCCTACATGTTGCACACAGCAGATGTCACTTCTGCAATTGCGGAAAGGAAAAGAAAAGTAGTGCACCAGGAAGAGGGTGTGTTTATGCTCCCCACAGAGGGGAAGGGCTGCAAAAACAGAATCACTGGAAACTATGCTTGAGCACTGTGGCAGCACACTAGACAGTGGTCCAGTCACATGCTTCCACTGTGCTTTTATACAAATCTCATGATGGCATGACGCCTGTGGAGATTAGCACAAGCAGTTGTAAAAATCTTACTGCTGTTTATCACTTCAGAAGGCAGATTATTGCAAATGTCATTTGTGCATAATAGGTCTTATGCTTGCTTGTTTTAAAATTGTTTGGCCTAATTTTTTGTTCATGTCCCCTTACTTTTTGTTCCATGCTAAAATGTTCAATTTAATGCTTCCATTAGATCCTCCTTGTTAATGATTTTGCACATCATTAACACATTCCCCTCAATATGCCTGTTGTGCAGAGCATTTATCCCCACTTACTCCTTCTGCAAGTCCCCCTATAGGACTCTCACCCTCCCTTCCCATACTTCCACTTCAGGGAGAGCTGCCTTCTCCTGTCACTTTCCAAACATTTGGAACTCCCTCACCTTATATATCTGTTCTTCCTCATCTACTTGTTTATTGTCCTATCTACTTTGACACTATATTTCCCCATCACTCAATTGCACTTTACCCACCTCTCCTTCCTTATCTCTTCCTGCCCTATCTTCTGTTCTATTTCCATTACTCTACCCCCTCCTACCCCTCCCAAGGCATGCCAATAACCTATAGCACTAGCTGGGTTCACATCAAGTAGTGTTCATACCCTTGGTGTTCCACTCCTGGGGGTAAGGCTGCTCCCTTCCTCGTCACTCCTCTTTAATTCTTCCCTTTCACAATTTCATACCACTTCCATTGATCCCTCTTTAGTTCCCAATCATCCCCCCACCCTTTCCTCAAGTTAGCCACACCCACCTCTTCTGTACCAGTATTCTGGTCCCCATTTTATCCCTCACCACTCCACCCTTATCCCCTACCAATTCCCTTGGGGGTGTACATTCTGGAGAGGTGAAGGTTCACCTAATCTCCAACTATCTCCCACTTCCCCATCCCTCTAGTCTAGCAAGGTTTCTCACTTATTTATTTATTGAATTTAGTTGATTGGATAGGCCCACTGAAACTAGAAGTCCCTTATCATGGGTGGGGGGGATACATATGGTAACTAACTGAAATTGAAACAGATTAAGCTATTGGTGGTATTTTTAGTGAATGGGGAAAATTTGGGCAGGAAACTGGGGAAATTCCCCTATTCACCTGTAGGGGAACCCTTGTCATCCTGGCATTTTCCAAGATGGCGGCTCCTGGGTCAACTGGAGAGAGGATGGAATTTCAGAGGGT
The DNA here is from genome assembly GCA_016271365.2 of Neoceratodus forsteri. Taxonomy (NCBI): domain Eukaryota; kingdom Metazoa; phylum Chordata; order Ceratodontiformes; family Ceratodontidae; genus Neoceratodus; species Neoceratodus forsteri. Next base: position 433,111,901 of record CM028137.1, on the reverse strand, counting down.
AGCAGAGAGGGTCTCCTCCACTGCCTCAGTGTTGTTATAGACCACAATGGCTGAAAGTTCAGTATTCCTGATTACTGAAGAAATGGAAGTTGCAACTCAGATGCACAGCCTTAAACAATATGGACCTGCTATACCAGTGGAGGATGGCACAGAAAAACAACAACATGATGGAAAGAATGGAGATTCCTACACAGTCAGAGATTACAGATATCAGTGAGTCCAACAATATTTCCTGTTCAGAGACTGTACTGGAGATGTTAGCTCTAGAAGGAACTAGAAGGGGGACAGGATCAGATCTATAGTACAGTAGCTTCTTGTTTTTTACATTGTTTCTTGTGGATTCTACTTGGTAGAAGGTTATTTCTTTTCTTTCTTACTACTGAAGGGCTAGCAGGGTATTGTTTGGGGCTGTTGGAATTTTGAAACCTGTTTTGGTAGCTATAAGTGGGCTCATTTGTTTGATTCACTGTGTGGCAGGCTGCATTTGTAGAGGCCTATTTCTTCTGTTTTAAAACATAATTGGTGTGGTTTAACTGGGTTTGTTTCTTTGAATTGGAGACCTATATCTTCTAATTCCAAGCCTATTTTGATGTGTTGTTGGTGAAGCTGTTTGAATTGGAGTCCTGTTTCTTTGGGTAGCAAACCTATTTTGGGGGCTTTGAGTAGAATTGTGATTCATTGTTGCTGGCTTCACTAGTTGCAAAGTTTTAGTGCAGAGTGGGGGAAGGGTGCTAATGTGGTCTGACCAGAGGTCTCAGCTACCTGATTATTTCTGGAAGACTTGGGCTGGTCCCACCCCAACCTCCACCCCACCACCCCTGGTCCATTATTTCCTTTATACCAGGGTTCTGACATCACTTCCTCAAACGGGTAAAGGATATGCACCTGTCATAGCAGAAGCAGACATCCAGGAAAGGAACAGCAGCAAGTGAAGAGGTGACTGCTATCTCAGTGGAAGGGAAGTAAATGCAAATCTAGAGCTTTCATTTACTTCTTCACATTGATATTGCATTGGGGAAAGGAGGAGGAGTTTGAAGAAGGTTGTGCAATGGCTACTAAAGTCTCTTTGAGTGTGGATAGGAGGATAGGAATATAAAAGCAGTTGCTCAATATATCTAAACATGTGCAACAAAGGAGTAAGGGAAATAAAGAAAATGTTTTGCACTGATGGGGGAGAGAGAGACTTGGGGAGTGTTTGGTATCCTGCATCTGGAAGGGTGGGGTCCTGGTGGGCAACCACAACATAATGGGTAGGGTGGTCAGGCTGCAACAACTGTGGTGCACCAATCTTTCTAAAATTGCCTGGAGTGTGGGAGGATGTTTAGCGTGCAACCACATAGAAAAACTTAAAAAGGAGATTGAGGGTCTGCAGGAGGAACTAAGACAGGCAAGGCAGATTGGGGGTGAGTTTAGCCCAATACTGGAGGGAGGAAGAAGGGGAGATGAGGGAGGGTGATTTAAGCCAACAGTGGTGAGGAGAGGGTCAGAAGAAGAGAAGCAGAGAGACAAAGGGGCCCAGGCCAGGAAGAACGATTGCCAGGGAAACCAGGTCAGGAGACAAAAGACAAATGGAAGGAGGAGATAGGGACTTGTGATGGGAGGCGAAGAAGTGGCAAAAGTCATGGAGTGGAAATGAGAGAACAGGTTACTATGAAGAGAGAGGGAGCGGGCATTTGTGAAGGGTCTTCAGAAAATAGTTTTGCACTGCTAGAGAGGAAGAAGGTGAATTAGAGGAGTAATTGATAAATGCCTGGACCAAACTGGAGCAGGGGAAGTTCTGCTGGGAGAATTGCAACAGGGGTAAAAGGGGGAAATAATGTGCAGGAGGAAGAAGATGAGCTGGAAATGAGAGAGGGAGATGAATGGAAGCAAGCAGGAGTAAGAGGGTGGAATCTTAGTGCTGGGGACTCAAATAAGAGGAGTCAGGTGGGGTAGCAAGGGGAGAGGCATTAGTCGCATTTGGGTGGAGGCCATGCCAGGAATGACAGCGAAAGGGTGGGACAATCTGTTCTGAAATATGCTGATGGGGTAGGGACAAGCCTCATTTAATTATACATCTTGGGACAATCGACCTGGCTGACAAGACAGTAGATATAGTCCAGAGGAGGTTTGAGGAACTAGCACAATTATGTGAGGGCAGGAAGATCAGTAACTTTTGAGATACTTCCGGTGCCAAAGGCAAGCACAACAAGAAAGCTGAGAATAGAGAATTTAATGGATGGCTAAGAACCTGGTGGTGTGCTAAAGGGTATGGGCTGTTGGGGGTGGGAGGGACCTGGGAGGACAGTAGTCTCTATGCCAAGGACAGACTACACTTGAGTGAGAAGGAAAGAAAGTGTTGAAACAGAGGATGGAGGAATACATAGAGGAAGTTGGGAATTTAAACTAGGAGTGGGGGGTGGCAGTTGGGGAAGAGATATGCAGAGACCACAGGTTGGGAAACCATATGAGCTTCCCCCCATAACAGTGACAAAGGACAAATGGCAAGTACTATTGGTGATGCTAGGAAATGAGGGCAGGATGGGAGGAGGGGAAAAGGGTGGAAGGTGGTTACCCTTAATGCTAGGAACCTTGGGAGGAAAACTGCAGAGTTACAGGTTCTCATGGCAGAGGGAGAGGTGGACATTGCAGCCATCACAGAAACATGGGCCACCCAATACAATGACTGGGACCTGTCTGTACCAGGGTACAGGTTATTTTGTAGGGACAAGGTGATTGGGAAAGGAGGGGGGTGGCACTATATGTGAAGGAAGGACTGAAGTGTGAAAGGGAGGAAGGGGAGGAGGGTAGTATGGAGTCACTTTGGGTGCAAATCCAGGATTCCAAGAATAGGATTCTTAGAATGGGAGTGGTGTACAGGCCACCATCTCAGACGGAGGAGTTAGACAGGGAACTAGCGGGACAGATCAGGAAGACCTGCGAGAAGGGTAGTGTGGTGATTGTGGGGGACTTCAACATGCCAGGAATGGACTGGAGCACCCCAACAATCAGGAACAGAAGGGAGCAGGTACTGCTGGATGCCTTCCAGGACAGCTTCCTGCTGCAAATGGTCAGTGAACCAACCAGGTTAGGGAATACCCTTGACCTTGTGTTGGCAAATGGGGACTTTGTGAGAGAACTTACAGTGGAGGAACCGCTGTCAGGGATTGACCACCACTCAGTATGACTCTCATTGGATATGGGCAAGGAAGGAGTGGAATCTGGCACAAGAGTGCTGGACTTCAGGAGGGCCGACTTTGGAAGGATGGGGGAAGTGGTAAAAGGGTACCTGGCCAGAATTCAGTCTAGTATGGACACTAACCAGAGGTGGGAGCTCAAAAAGCTGGGGATAGTGGAGGCAACCAAAACCTGCTGCAAAGCCCAGAGCAAGAAGGTTAGGGCTAAGAAACCGAGCTGGTTGAGCAAGGAGGTCATGGAAAAGGTAAGGAGGAAAAGAGCTGCCTTTAGGAAGTACAAGAAAACAGGGAGGGGGGAGGACAGGGAGGAGTACTTGACAGAATTAAAGGAGGTGACAAGGGCAGTAAGTGGAGCCAAAGCATCTACAGACTCAGGCTGGCACAAAGGCATTAGAAGGGGAGAAGGACTTCTTTAAGTACATCAGGGAGAAAAGGGCTGTAAGGACCACATAGTAAGGATTAGGAAGGAGGGGGTTGGGTGGAAGCAGGGTGCATAAGGCGAAACACTAAATGAGTACTTCTGCTCAGTATTTACTAAAGAGAAGAGGGGTGACACCCAAGGTGGGAGAAATGGCAGAGGCAGGGGGAAGTGGTGACAGATGGGGAAATCATGGAGGCAGAGTTCTGAGAGGGTTTGAAGACACTGAGGGTGGACAAGGCGCCAGGCCCAGATGGCATCCACCCCAGGGTACTGAAGGAGCTGGCAGAGGTCCTTGCAGGACCTTTGCAGACCTATTTAATGCTCACTACATTCTGGGTGTGTACCTCAGACTGGAGGATGGCTCATGTGGTGCCCCTCCACAAGAGTGGCCCCAAGGATGAACGGAAACTACAGACCAGTGAGCCTCGCATCCATCGTGGGTAAGCTAATGGAGACTATCCTGAAGGAGAGGCTGGTGGCCCTCCTAGAGGCCAAAGGACCACAGGACAGCAGACAGCATGGCTTCATACATGGCAGATCCTGCCAAACCAACCTGGTGGGGTTCTATGGCTGGGTAACTAGGCAACTGGACAGGGGCCATGCAGTGGATGTCCTGTATCTGGATTTCAGTAAGGCATTCGACTCGGTGCCACATGGAAGGCTGGGAAGGAAGTTAGTAGGCACAGGGGCGGGTGCAAAGCTGGTGAGCTGGGTAGGGAACTGGCTTCAGGGAAGGCAACAGAGGGTGGTGGTGGGTGGGAGCTCTCACCTCAGGGCAGTGACAAGCGGTGTTCCACAGGGCTTGATGTTGGGACCAGTGTTGTTTGGGATATTCATTGCAGACATATCATGGGACATCAAGAGCAAGATCAGTCTGTTTGCTGATGATACCAAAGTAGGCGCGGTGGTGGATGACCTAGGGGGATGGCAGGGGTTGCAGGATGATCTGGCAAAGCTTGAAACCTGGTCAGACACCTGGCAACTGGGGTTTAAAGCCAAAAAGTGCAAGGTGCTGCATTTTGGGATGAAGAATCCAAGGAGGAGTTACCAGCTGGAGGGGAGTGCAGCTAGCCCAGACAGAGGAGGAGAAGGATCTGGGTGTGCTCATTACAGGGTCAATGAACAACTCGGCACAATGTAGGAAGACAGCTGCGAAGGCCAACAAAATGCTGGGTTGTATTGCAAAGGGTATATCCTCGAGGAGGGAAGAGGTGATTCTGCCACTGTATAGGTCATTAGTTAGACCACACCTGGAGTACTGCGTGCAGTACTGGTGCCCGTATCTGAAGAGGGACATTAAGTTACTGGAGGGGGTGCAGTACAGGGTGACAAAGATGATCACGAGGCTGGGGGACTTATCATACGAGAGGAGGTTGAAGGAGTTGAACATGTACTCACCGGAGGAGAGGAGGGACAGGGGTGACATGATTGAAACCTTTAAATACATGAAAGGAATAAACAAGATGGGTGTAGAGGGGCTGTTCAAAGGAAGGAAGGGGAGGGCCACCAGGGGCCATGATATGAGACTGGAGGGAGGAATGTTCAGGAGGGAGATGAGGAGACACTTTTTTACAGAGAGGGTGGTGGCTGGGTGGAATGCGTTACCTGCAGAAGTGGTATGCAGTAGAACAGTGGACTGCTTCAAAAGGGGATGGAACAGGACAAGGGGGAGGGTTAATGAAGGGGAAGGGTGGAAGGGAGGGGCAGCTGCAGAATAAGGGGTGCTAGCTGCACATTCGAGCAGACTTGATAGACCTCTAGGCCTTTATCTGCTGGCAAATTTCGTATGTTCGTGTGTAAGAACAACATTATGCTAAAAGAAAGGGGACTTCCGGTGACGTCATGGATCCAGTAACAGCTTAGATGAGTTCCCCCAGACTAACTGCCTGAAATAAAAATTTAAGGCTATTAATCAACTAAAAACCTGTAAAATGTCTAAAAAAACTGGAGGGGGAACCCAGGAAGCAAATAAGAATAGAAGTAAAACCAGAGGATGCTCAGGAAACCGAGATGGCAAAGGATTGTCAGAGGCCTGCATGAGCAGATCGTCCTCCCCGACGAATACTACAGCCCTTGAGTACAGTATTGATGGGGAGTCGTAAAAACTCTACAGAAGCTGCTTTGAAGTGCTCCTCAAGGAAATTAAGCAGCTCTGGCAAGAAAATAAAGCAGACTTTAAAACAGTCCAACAGCAGCTGACACAGATGGAAATGTGCTTTGGGCATATAGAAGAGCGTATGTCTGAAACTGAAGACAACACCATGCAACTGGCCCAAGTTGTGCAGCCTCTGTGGGCCCATACAGTGGAGTTACAAGCCAAGCGCAGCGATCTAGAGGGTCGCTCCAGACGGGAGAACCTGCATCTGTATGGCCTCCCTGAGGGCCAGGAGATCGCCCCTATGACTCCCTACATCAAGAACCTCATGAAAGATATTTTAGACCTCCCACCTACCTATGAGCTCCATGTGGAGCAAACCCATCATTCATTGCAAGAGAAGCCGCTGGATCCCTCGACTCACCCTCATTCCATTATTTTCAAGTTGAGCTCTTTCTGCATTAAAGAAGATATCTTGCGCAGAGCATGGGTGAAAAAAGACTTATAGTACCTTTCCAGCTGACTCTGCATGGATCATGATTATCCACAAGAGATTCAAGTTCAATTACAGTGATTCGCCCGTCTTCTGAAGGTGTTGAAGGACAAAGCGATCAAATTCCAAATGCCTTATCCGACCAAACTATGGATCTTCTGGGATCATGAGGTGAAGATCTATCTGAATGTGGAAGAAGCCCTTGCAGCATTCAAAGAGAAGACTATCCCCATACCAGAGGTTAGGAATGCAAAAAGTGGGAACTGGGCCGTGGCGTGGCAGAGAGCATCGAACAGAAAGAGATCCGTCCTGCCTCAGTGGGACCATCAGAAGCATTGCAGCAGCTTACATAGCTCCTGAGCAAGACAGCAGCTCACATGGATAAAAATCCCTGATTGACTCTTGATTACAGTGAGTACTGTATGTTAAGCTCTTGACTTCCAGTCCCTTGTAATTAGCGAGGGGGGAGTTGTTTCTTTCCTCTTTCTTCTCGTAGCCCACAAAGTGTGCATTGGGCATCTTCGAGAGGATGGGGATTCATTTGGTGAGGCCACATAGTGCTCCTAATTCAACCCAGATTAGCCATATACCCTGAAGCTCCTGAAAGGTCTAAACTTTTGATTTTACTACCCTGAAGGAAGAAGCAGTGTTCCATATCCACTACGCATGGATATTTTCGGTTTGAGGAAACCAGACTTGACAGGTCACTGTGATTGGTGTACTCTAGGGGACCTCAAACTCATGAACCATCTCCGCAGTACTTTTCTCAGTGGTTTCTTTTTCTTTCTGTTACCAAGATGACATTTCTATGTTTTTATATATACTTTTATTTAACAGTGGGGAACAATGTACATCTATTTTCCCTTTTTTGTTTCCCCTTACCTATGCCCTCTCTGGGTAATGAGAGGCAGTGGGTAGAAATGGGGAGGGGGAGGTATGAGGGGTGTAGACAATGGTAGGTTTAAATTAGAAGTAACTCTCAGACATTAGCCTTCTTTTTAGCTAATTCAGTACTATGGATGTGGCATTTGGTGGGTGGGGGAGCTATTGGGGTGGTGCTGTATTTTGGTTATCTATGACGACAGCTTCCTTAGGCATTTGGAGCTTATCGAGATATATTAGATTTCTGGAGGAGGTCTCCCAAAAGTGGGAGTTCAGACACACTCTTTCTATCTGCTCTCCTTGGGCAGATCTAAGAGGCTGTCCTGTGTACAGGCCTCCACCTGGAAGCAACAAAAGTCTATAAATAGTTGGTTATTGTTAGCCATGCTGGCAAACGTTATATTGCTGTTTGTTGGGCTGCAATTCTGTGTGGGTCATGTAGAAGGGGTGGGGGGAAGCGGTGGGGGGAGGTGTGAGGATGGGTTAACCAGATATAAAGAGAAATGAATGGAGTGGTATAGAGAGGATGACACACCATAGGAAAAAATGGCTTTAACATATACAGTCTGTACATATTGGGCTGGATATTCAAACTGCGCTATTCTTAGGTGCAAGCCCTTGCACTGCGCAAAATAGTTGCGCAGGGGTGTGGCCGGGGTGATATTCAAAGGAGTTGCATTATTGAGCAACTCCTTTGAATATCACCCCAATCACAACCACTGTGCATGGCATGCAGTGGAACTTGCGCCACCGCAAGTTGTCAGAGTGGAGCATTCAATTTGCGGTGGCGCCAAGTACCATGCGCCATACACAAATCCCCATATTCAAAAGGTGTCATGCAAATGGGGCCATAATTCATGCAGGTGCAGGGGTCCATTTGCATCTGATTATACCCCATTTGCATGCCATTAGCATGTGGGTTGCCGATCCCGGACTGCGCCTGGCGCCCCTGCCGAGGCAGCAACCGTTCAGGACCGGCGCCCCTGCAACCCGATCGTGGGCAAAACGAGTGTAAATCCTCCCCACCACCCACCAGTAGCCTGATCGTGGGCATAGTGTACCTCCCCACCAGCCCGATCGCGGGCAGCAATATGCCCCCAACGTATCCCTGGTGGTCCAGTGGACCCGAAATAGCACGATCAGCGGGCAGTGTATAACTCCCCCTCCTCCCACAGTCATCCCTGGTGGTCAGTGGACAGAAATGCCCGATCCTGACGGTAAGTTTTCATAACCCCGAAGCATAGCCCGGTGGCTAAAGTCTCCCCACCCACCCACCCACCATGAAGCCCACCACCCGCTCCCCGTCAGCAGCCGGCGGCCGCAGCATCCGCCTGCCGCCCCTGCCGCCTCGCCGACTGACTGCCTCAGTAGGGCTGCACGCCCGTGGTGCAGAGCAAGAAGCCAATGGGCGTGCAGCCCTCCGTCATCTGACCAGGGCTATGTTTGGAGGGGTTATTAAACTTACTGCCCGCGATCGGGCATTTGATCCACTGGACCACCAGGGGATGACTGTGGGAGGAGGGGGTATATACCACTGCCCGCGATCGGGCATTTTGATCCTGGACCACCGAGGGATGCGTTGGGGAGGGGCCACATTGCTGCCAGCGATCGGTTGGTGGGGGAAGTACACTATGCCAGCGATCGGGTCACTAGGGGTGGTGAGGGATTTACAATCGGCTACCCATGATCAGACTCTTGGGGGGCACAGGGAATTGGTTTGGGGCCAGCCACAGGTGGCGGCTGCTGTGTTAGCCCTGCACATGCAGCAGCTCACCTGTGGGTGGCCACGACCTAAACAACTTTTTTTTGTCTCAAAGTTGTGCAGGCGCGGGTTGGGGGTTGTGTCTGCACAACTCTGCACAGCCCAGCTGAATATCGGGCTGTGCAGTTGCTGCATCAGTACCTCCCACCAGTTCAGCATGCATTCATTTGCATGCGCTGTTGCTCAGCCTGTTTTCAGTGGTGCAACTGCCTCCTTCTGAATATCGCAGAATGGAGCAAGTTTGGACTTGCGAAGGCGCAACCCTATTGCGCATGGCGCAACCCTTTTGAATATCTGGCCCATAATGTCCATGGGGTTTCAAACCCAGTAAAAAGGAGCAAGATCTTAACATCTTTAAAATCCTCTGGAGGGGATATAATGATGTTGCTGGAGACACACTTGTCTATGTCTGAACACAGGAAATTTGAAAGGCTAGGCTTCTCACATGTCATAGCTTCATCTTATAGGGGAGGGAGAAGGAGGGCGACAATGGTGCTCATCCCTCATAGGGTCCCATTTGAGGTGAAAGATACCCGAATGGATAAAGAGGGGTGATATGCAATGGTTAAGGGTTGCCTTAATGGCTGAATAATCACCCTTGCTTCTGTCTACTTACCACCTAACACATCTCTGGAATTTTATAAAGGCTTTTTTTTACAGTTAGCCCAATGGGGCGAAGGGCAGATTCAATGTGGGGGAGACCTAAACTTGACTTTGCAGGGTGAGGAGGTGCAGAGAGAGCAGCCCCCTACAAATAGCTCTAAAACAGCCAAGGAGATGTCCAGGCTCTTAAAGGAACTAGGATACAAAGACTCCTGGGGATTCTTAAATGGTAGTGCCCCACATTATACATTTTTTTCCCCAAGCCCACTCACCCTACTCTTGTTTGGATTACCTTCCTCTGTCCAGGGAACACCTGGGGCTGACTGTCTGGATGTGGCTGGGGGACTTGGCTCTCTTGAACCATGCTCCAGTCTATTTAAAATTAAAATTTGGGACCCAGAAGAGAAACACATTTTGGAGGCTTAATCTTTTGTTAATAAAAAACAAAGAGGATGTGGAGACCATAAAAAAGACATTACTGCAGGCACTGAGGGATAATGACACCCGTGAGGTGTCTCCCTCTATGCTATGGGACACCCTTAAAGCGATGACCCAGGGCAAACTGATTGAGATTCCAGTAATAAGAAAAAAGGCACAGGAAGCTCATAGAGAGTCCCTCCTGAGACAAATTGGGGAGCTTGAGGAATTGCAACAAATTAAGAGTTGCAAACTGAGAGGTAAGAAATTGGTCCGGTTAAAGAAGGAATTAAACTCCTTACTGGACTACTATATCGAACAAAAGTTAATCTTCTTAAGACAGAAATATTATGATGGTGGCCCTAGGTTTATGAAGCTACTGGCGGGTAGACTGCAGGCTCAGAGAGCCAGAGCTACCATAACAGGAATCAGACACCCTGTTAATAATTCCTGGCAACACACTATGATGGATATTTCTAATGCCTTCTCAGATTTTTATACACAACTTTATTCAGCCCCCTAGGGGGTTCCAGAGGATAGGGTCTCAGCCTTTTTACAAAACCTGAGAGTGCCCGCAATGTCTGAAGCTGAGGAAATTTCCCTGATTGCCCCCATTTCAGTGAAAGATGTAGAGATGGAGATAGGATTTTGAAGAGTCGGAAGTGTCCAGGATCAGATGGACTTCCCAGGGAGTTTTATAAAACACTTAAAAAAGAAATTTCCTCTATTCTGAAACAGTTCTTTACATTCATTTTTTTCTCCCAATGGAAAGATACCCCCATCCTGGGATACGGCAATAGTCTCGGTGATCCCAAAGGTGGGCAAGGACCCCTCTCTATGTTCATCATATAGGCCTACATCAGTTTTTAATGCAGATTACAAACTTCTGTCCTCTATTCTGGCCCAGCGACTTAAAACTTTGGCCCCTCACCTCATACACATAGATAAATGTGGTTTTATCACAGGCCGACAGGCACAAGATAACATATGAAGGTCTGTATACCTTTTAGAACATATAGGACAACAAAAAAAGCTGTACTCCTACTCAGTTTGGATGCTGAAAAGGCTTTTGACAAAGTGTCTTGGCCTTTTTTGAGGGGGGTCCTTGCCTCTTTTGGTTTCTCGAGACAGTTCATAGAATTTATTTTTAGGTTATATGAAACTCCCACAGGTCAGATCGGAACAAATGGCCATGTCTCCCCCAGTTTCCCCCTTAGGAGAGGCGCACGACAGGGTTGCCCTCTTTCCCCTCTCTTGTTTGCATTTTATATTGAACCCCTGGCTCAATACATCAGACTAACCCCCGAGATCACAGGAATCACCCTAGCTGAAGTAGAGCATAAGATAGCTCTATTTGTGGACGATGTCTTGATAGATCTATCCAAACCGGAGAAATCTCTCCAACACCTATATGGGGGCCTGTCACTTTTCTTCCAGCTGTCTGATTATACCATCAACACAAATAAAACTGAGACCTTAACGGTCAACTATAATCCCTCTATGGACACCCAACTATGTTATAATATGAAGTGGGACCAACAGTCCCTTAAATACCTAGGGATTAGAATCCTACAGGACTTGAGGCAGCTCTGCACCTGCAACTATCCTGCTCCTCTGATTACCAATCTGAAACAGGACATGAATAGGTGGACTACTATGTCTCTCTCATTTTACTCTAGAAATGTATCCCTTAAAATGAATGCCTTCCCATGCCTGCTTTACCTGTTTCAGTGGGTCCCCTGTTCCATTACAATTAAGGAGCTATTGAGCTGGCAGCGGATGTTCTCCCATTTTCTGTGTGTAACCCCTAGATGGCGCTATCCCAGGGGCTACTACCCCTGCCTGATTTGCCACTAACAGGTTGAGGGGCCTGGATCCAATGGCGGGTGGCTCCACCCAGAGGTCAGGGTTTGCAATAGTTAAACTTACTTGGTCACAGCCCTCTGGGACACTGCAACCCCCCTTTCTTCCCACTAGTGGCCCACACAATATATCAGAATTACCTTCACAGTATACACTTACCCCCAGGGCTGGTTCAGGCACTGGGACCTCCTGTAAAATAAGATACAGTGCAACAATCACAGTACAATACTTTAACATAGACAAATACCTCAGGCAGTATAACTTTGCTGAAACAAGCAGCTCTGATTTATTTAGGGGGAATATAACAAGGACAGGGGGAAATCAGGTTAATTAGCTTATCACTTTACTCATCTACCTATGGCTCTGTGCACAGGCCTATCCCTACCAGTTACTGTCCCTGGGTATCCAAGCCCTAGTGGCTAGTCAAACTGTGGCAGCTGGCAGGCCCTTTCCACCGAGAAAAGAACAAATTAGTTTAAACAGTCAGCAGTACAGTGATTCCATTTGGATTCAATGTGGCAATTCAACAGGGAGCGACCCTGAATTAGTACTCATGACCTCCAAACAAGATAGGGTCCTTCAATGTCAGCAGGGCTACTCTTGAGCTCCACGAGACTCCTCACACATTTATATGGCAAACTGCAACAGGCAAAAGTCCTTTAATGGCAGCAGGATTCACTTGAGCTAACCAAGCCTCCTCACACATTTATATGGTGAACAGTAACAGGCAAAAGTCCTTTGATGGCAGCATGATTCACTTGAGGTACACAAGCCTCTTCACACATTTATATGGTAAAACAGAAAGTACTATACCAGGCAGGCTGCTTCTCTATCCGATGCATAATTACTGCACAATACCGGGAGAACACACAGCAGATTCAGTTCCTGACAGGCGAGGTGCAATTCAACAATTTCTCCAGTCTTCTACAGGGTGAGCCTGGTTTCTCTTCAGATATCCTTTGATTCTCTTCACAGGACGGATTCAGTCCAACAAGCAGTTACACAAGCTGCAGACTGGAACTCTGGGCCTTACACCGTTTCCCGACTAAAACTGCACACTGAAAAAGCACAGGGCTCCTTCCTTCTTCACTGCCAGAGCTCAACTGAAACTCAACAAGACAAACCAGCACTTCCTTTGAGTTCCTCCCAGTTCTTGACTGGATTGGCTGTCACTCGCCAATAGACTGCTCCTGTTGGTCCAAAAAGCGCAAGTCTAAACTACATCTCCCAGAGTCAATGCCCATACAATCCTCTTGTGGCTGACTCAGATTATGAGTCAAGTTCTGATTCGTCCAAGGCACCATTTTAAGCTAGCTTACCCCACACTGATTGGTCCAGTTCAGCAGTTCAAAACCAGAATGGGAACTAGGCAGACACAGTTCTGACTGCAAAAGCAAGTTAGACAAACTGTAATTTCATTATTACTCTAAATGGTTTCTGGCAAACAGTTACATCTTTCAGATAGGTTCCCTTTGCACTCCTAGTGACTGCAAAATGGAGTAGATTGGCAGCAGCTCGGTGGTACTCAATCAAAGAAACACACAGTCCCCATACAAACTAATTATGTCTGCAAGCAGACAGCTCTTAAAGAGACAGTACCAGAGGTTCTAAAAACACTCGCTGATAAATGGCTTAAACGCCAAACACCATTCAGGCTTGGAGCAGTCAAGCAAGCTCCTGGAAGACTTTTGGGAACCCCCATTTGCAGGGGGGTTACATGTGGAACAACAAAAAGATGAGAATTGGACTGCACCTCCTCCACTTTCCCAGGAATAGGGGTGGGATAGCGCTGCCCTCTCTGTCACACTACTGGATAGTCACTCAAATGCGTTTGGCACTCCTGTGGGGTGACAGAAACTATCAGACCCACTGGAAATCCATAGACTTGGCTAGAGAGCTCCAGGCCCCTCTCCCTGCCTGTTTAGTTAACCCCTCACTCTTCACTCAAGTGTTGACTGTGCTACCGAATAGCTGTATTGCAATACTGGAGGGTTGGGGACAGGGTACTAGAACCAAAGTGCTTCAACCACGTAAGTGGAAGTATGACTGGTTTCAGTATAATCCCCAGTTTGCACCAGCACAACAAGCCATGAGGTTCAGCGTACAGGCAGCCACAGGCCTTCAGGCCCCATGGCAGTTAATAAGAGGAAACACAGTCTTGACATTAAAGGAGGGTCAGAGTGCCTATGCGTTGGTTGAAAGGGACAGCATATACTATTACCAGCTTAGAAATTATGTAAATAAACAATTACAGAGTGCTAATTTAAGAACTCAACAGATCAAGGAGGAATTCCCCTATACTCAGATTTAGTCCTCAGAATTGGGGAGAGGGCAATTTCTGTTCTGTATGCATCTCTGATACACCTCTTTGCCCACCATGCTGAGAGGTTGAGGGGGAGGTGGGAAAGAGAATTAGCCACAACATTTTCTGAGGTGTCTTGGACGAGGATATGGCAAATGACCTGGTCCACCACTTCTTCTGCCTCTTGGAGGGAGTTCACTTGGAAGACTCAGGTATGATTCTTTTTGGTGCCCAGGTTAGTGGCCAAATGAGCTCCAGGGACACCCTCTGCCTGTTGGAGGGATTGTGGGTACCAGACCACAAACCAGTTACATGTATTCCTAGAATGTCTTGTCCTCCATAATTTTTGGTCTGATATTATAAGCCAGTTAACACAGCTCTTCAGTCTCTTCCAGCACCCAACCCCAGCCAGTTGATGTTGGGACTCCCACCTGATGAGCTGTGAGGCAAGGATTCCATTTATCTATGGTCCATGTGTTTAATGGCAGCATATAAGGTAGTAACATGAAGGTGGCTTCAGAAAATACCACTTATGGTAGAGGAATGGTCAGCAATGATTCAACATAACAGTTTGAACAAATTACCTTTTCTACAAACAATAGCCCTGAGCTCTGAGTACAAAGATGTACCAGGTGGGAACTCTTCAACACCTAGTGCTCAGGTGCTCATAGGAGAGTGGAACCTTCTCATTTCTGGGGGATCTTGTGGGGGCCGGTTTTCTGAGGGTCCGCCCTGCTCCCCCCCCCAGCTGTACCCTTCAGCTCCAAGACTGACCCAGTCAACACATAGAAAATAAATTGAATAATAAATAAATGATGTGTTTCTAGATATATAGCACATGATTAGTTTGTAATCTAGGTTAGTGTAATTTGGTTTTTCCTTTTTTAATACTTTTAAGAATACATTACAACGGTTATGTGATTTATGCTTTTTTTAAACAACCTGTTGGGTAAATGATGAGACTGAAGTAACAAAGTTAACTGTATTGGTATGTTGCCAGACTGTAAAAGGTTGTTACCATTTGAATGATTCAATAAACTAAGTATAAAAAAACAAAGAATGAACTTACTGCTCAGTTAAACAAACTGCAGTCTGCTTCTCATCCAGCTTCTGTCAGCCCATCTCTGCTGATTGTCAATTCAGCTGCTTTGATCACGTCATCCAGCAGAGCCACAAAGTTGCTAAGTAAACACAAAAAGTCTCTGACAGAGAAAACAGCAGCTATAACTGCAAATTTGGCTACTGCTAGCACTTCTACTGATACCACTGGGGAACCATTGGGAAAGGCACACAAAGACAATGCCCAGTCTGGCTTAAGATGCCCCATAGTAACCAGAAATTTGGAAGACCTTTTGGATGCTTGGTTGATAGACAAAGTGTTAAGAGATGCAGGATGGATAAAAGACAAAGAGTCAGGAGTTTGGTGTTCTGGCCCCTAACCTATTCTTATCCAGCCACAAGCAATTAAAACAACAATATGATGAAATGCACCCCCTGAACAACCTCAGCCAAAGAAACTAGATTTGTTCTTACCACCAGAACTCTCGCTAACACCAAACCCCTAGCTACATTTTTTTATCAAAAAACTACATGCAATGTAGCTCAAAAAGATGCTGGGAAAAATGGTACCAATCTTCTAGAATCTACAATAAACAATCAGAGCTCTGGCAATGACAAAAGTCAATATCAACAGGCACATCATTTGCCACAGAGACCTTCCAATACACCCAACTCCAGACCATATGCCTCTTTCTTTAAAACCCCAATTAAGTCTGCTAAACAACATAATGCGGTCTGTCTAAGATACATAGGAGGAACGGAGGAATCCCCAGACCACATTTTTGTGGCTACAACTCTTTTAAAGGACTCCCTGAAGTTCTTTGCAAATGAAATATGTGCGCAAATACATTTATGAAATGAAACAACCTTCCACATGAGCTTCAAGACACTTAATGGCCTGAAAGGATTCTGGATTAATTCAACAGAATTAAGGACACTCCAGTATGGTCCTCATTTACAGCAATACCTCTATCCAAACCAGCCCTAAAAACAATCACTGTTCTCTTCCGAAGTGAAAGGGTCATTGTGAATAATTTAATATTATGGTTAAAACAAAGATGTATGGTCTTAAATGACCCTGAAGCAATATTTGATACAGAAAATATTTGGACAGGGGGATGGAGAGTGAAGGTAAAATGCTAAAATATTCAGACGCAGGAGTTTTGCATTTGCCAGATAGTTTCTTCCTGGGGAGAGATAGAGGGGTTTTATTTTATACAGGCCAACCAAAAGCCTGTTACAAATTTGGTTCAGTTAGCCATCTTAGCAGTGTATGTGACAAAATCAAATGTTCTGTTTGTGGTGCTCTAGGTCATTCAGGGAATCAATGCATAGAGAAGGCAAAATGTAACCTATGTGATGAACTAGGCCATACTTTCCAGATCTGTTCTTGGGCAGCCCACAATAAACTCAACATTGCTGATGGTGCTGAGTAAAGGCTACTTATCACCTTAGCACAAAGGACTAAATTCACTTCTAGGAACCCTGAATCTACAGAAGAACCAGGCCCAAGTCAGCCTACAGTGAGTAATCACCAGGAAAACACTAGAATTGACATCAATGTTTCTTTGCAGAATGACCCCTGCACAATAATCTAACTTTCTCCCTAATTACTATCAACAGACTGACCCCCCCAATAGATGGAAATAACAACTACCTCTAACCCCATATTAGAAGTAGACAGTGGAAATGCCACAGCAGAAAGGGTTCCCAATTCAAAAACAAACAAGGGTATGAGGTCTCCCCCCCACTCACCAAGGATTCCACAAAGGTTACAAGGGCATCAAGGCACAGCACGATCAAAGGTCTCCCCACCCCCAAGGCATCAAAGATTGAAACTATTATACTAGAAAATAAATATGGGTTATTACAAGACCATTCTGACAACACTTACAATGACTCTGACACTTCTTCTAACCTTTCCTTGCATCCAGAACAAATTACAGATACTGAAGTAGCACAAGAAAATTCAGGACCACAAAAGAGGAATGTAACAGTGCTGGTGATGCTGCTCAGGTAGACTGCTGGATTCTTCACTCTGAGATGTAGATGTAACTGTCTTTTTACCAGCACCAGTGTCACTCCCCAGCAGGTGTTGTAGTGGGGTAACATAGGTAATAACAAGCAATAGACTTTCGTCCACTTTGCTTGCCAGTCCCTCAATATTTAAAACTTAGTAGTTCTGTCACTACCAAAATTGTCCAACCTGTGCTTAAAAGTTTCCATAGTTATAGCATCCACTACACTGGAAGGGAGGTTGTTCCAGAAGGAAATAACCCTCTGTGTAAACCAGCATCTTCTTAAATTGGTATTCCACCTAGGTAAAAACAGTTGCTTGCTGTGTCTGCTTCCACTACACCTATTTGTCTTTAATATAAGATCCAAATCCTCACGCAGTTTGATGTCCCCCATTATTTTAAAAGACGTACACATATCGCCTCTATGCCTCCTGTAGTGCAATGAATAAAGATTTAAATGCCCTAATCTATCTGAGTATGTCAAGCTTTTAAGCCCAGTAACAGATCTCGTAGCCCTTCTCTGCAGCCCCTCAACTTTAATGAATGTACTCCCTTTTATATGGAGACCACACTTGCGCACAGTACTCCAAATGTGACCTCACCAAGGCCCCGTACAATGGCATCAAAACCTTCTCATCCCTACTAGTAATGTGCCTTAAGGTACAATTGAGATTCTGATTGGCTCTTTTGACCTGATCTTTGCAGTGGGAGCTAAATTTTAGATCACTGGTAATCTTAATTCCCAAATCCTTTTCCTCCAAGGTGACATTAAGACTGACCTTTCCAAGTTTATACACATAATTCTTATTGTGAGGGCCCAAATGCATGACCGTACACTTAGCTGTGTTCCGCTCTAGTTTAGTAATTTCAGTCCACTGAATGATTTCATCTATAGCCCCATGTAAAGACTGAGCTTCAATCGCATCATTCACTATACCTCCCACCCGACAGTCATCTGCGAATTTAGTTATCCAAATACTCGGATTCTTTAATTTCAGAGTGGAGATGTAAATGTTAAAGAGACAAGGACCCAGCACAGATCCCTGGGGCACTCCACTAGAAACTGCTGCCCAATCCAAAAGAGTCCCCTTAACAGTGACTCTTTGTTTTCTCCCTCTTAACCATTCAGAAATCCAGTTTATAATGCAAGAATCCAACTCAAGCTTATCCAATGTATTTTTTAACTCCAAATGAGGAAGTTTATCAAACACTTTTGCAAAATCCATAAAGGCCATATCTATTGTGTTTCCCCTGTCTAGCTCACAATTAACTTTTTCGTAAAAGGTAAGCAGGTTCGTCTGACATTAAAGGTTCTTAAGTGGGTGGATGGAGGCACCCGACAAGGAGAGGCAGGAGTCGTACACAGAGATCTGATATAACAAAGATGTTTAGACATTTATTAGACAGGAGGAGAAGGAGAATATGTTCATAAAGGAAAATACCAATGGCAAAATTGACCGGGAGTATGGACAGCATTATGTTTATCTAAGCAGTAATCACATCTAACTATAAAGCAAACTCTAAATGTACTTTAAGCTCTAAACACTATACAAATAGCTCTACAGGCTATGTTTACACTTTACAGGCTGTATGAGCACTCTACAAGCTCTATACCCCAACTCTGAGGTGCAGCTTTGCTCTCTCGGGGCTACCGTTGGAGTATTCCAAACAATGGAACACTCAGCATGCTATAGCAAGACTTTATACACATTATTAATGGCAGTTCATGCATGGTTGTACTTTCTCTGTCATTAAGAAGAGAACAGGGACAAAGAAACGGACATTACAAGGAACAACTTGACTGGCTGACCAATGCGACTCTGGGGACTTCTTGGGAAACTAGGGGAATGCAGAGAGGGTTTGTAAACAGACCATGAGTTTCTTGGCCACACCCACCTCTCTTGGGTTGCAGGAATTCAAGAACTAGCACAAAGATTTCCTCAGCTAAGAACCCACTGAGGACCACCAGAATAGAAGCATAAAGGATCCTGCCACAGTCTGCTTCTGGGCAGCCAGGTTGAAATGACCAATACAGTGGCTACTTCACTACAGCCTGCTTCTGGACTTCCAGGTACTGAAGATTCAGAACACCCTGCCACAGCCCACTTCTGGACTACCAGGTAAAGAAGAAGGTATGGAACACCCAGCAACAGCCCGCTTCTGGACTGCCAGGTGAGGAAGATGTAGGGAGGACCTCAAGGAAATCAGGAATCAAGAGGACAAAGTCTTAAAAAGTTGAAGAATGACAGGATACTGGGCACCAAGGCCTGATGAGCCAAGGTCTGACATAAAACAATAAACAGGGCATTGACTTGGGGAACTAGAACAGAAGAACTGGATGGCACTTCAGTGTGGACAGTAAAATAAGAAAATGAACGGCTGACTCTGCACTGGGCAGGGCCATACACTGGGGACTGTTAGAGGAAAATAGCAAACATGACATTGCAAGGGTATGGCTACAAGCACAGTTCTTCTTTTCAGGAGTACTGCTGCAGACTAACTCTGGAGTGCACTTATAGATTGCCCCTTCGACGGCTGCTGAAGGCTGATTTGGAGACACACTGGTGAACTGGCTCTGAAGAGTTTCTGAAGACTGATTCAAAAACACACTAGAGAAATGTCTCTGAAGGATTGCTGAAGACTGATTTGAAAACACACTAGCACAAGATGCTGGCTCAAACCAATTAAAAGTCACAATTCCAACAGTGTTGCTTAATATCACAGTTCCAACAGTCGTGTACAATATCACAGTCACTGGATGTACAGACCACAGTAAATAACAGGCACTTGGTTACTTCTATCTGGTCACCTTCTTGATGAAGCTCTTACTGACTGTGGACCTAATGTAGTAGGGGTCTCTCTAACTTAAACAGGCTCTCCTGCTACTATGGATGCTCTGGCTACTAACCACTAAATGGCCTCCTTAGACTGTAAAATACACTAATTGGGTGGGCCCCCCATAGACATGCTGGGCATCTTTTAAACAACTGGCCTACTGGGACTGGCTAGGTCTCATTTACACCTGTGGGCCTATATAGCTAGCTAGACCACCTTTATCCTATAGGACTACTGTGGTTGGGCCCATTTAAACTACTTTGGGCCTAACGTCACTGGGCCCTTTCCTTTGGGACTGTACTATACTGGGTCCCTTACTGTAGGGCTAAACTGTGGGGCTGGCATTGCCCTTGTAACTTTTTCAAAGAGGGTTACCCTTTTCAATGATTCATTTACTTCAGTCAGGACCTTTTCTGCCCTTGCCCCTCCTTATCTCCACCCAGTTATGAATATTCAAATTAGTTTCCCACTGACCTGTACATTGGGCCCCTCTCCATGAGCGTCGCTGCATCCAGAATATTTAATTATGTCAATTGCATCCTGGCCTTCTAGTCCACATCTTCCCTAGCGCCCCCAGTGCTCTTAACAATTTTAAAACCTTTCTCTTTTCAAAATGTTACAGGTGGTCAGCATTCTCTGTTGTGCAGCCACTGACTCACCACCCTGGCCTGGGGTGAAGAAGCTGCAGTTGGGAGGTCTCTGGCAGAGGGGGGAAGAGAAACCGGACGGGCAATGTGGAGGATGGCAGGGGGCCTTGGGAGGGCCGACAGTTGCTACAGTCATGATGTGGCACTTCTCCTCCTCATGCCTGTAGTAATCCTCCAGTGTTATTTCACAACTTTTAAAGACATTGCTATTTATACTCAATTGGGAAGAAGATACCATGCTCACTAAGGTGGATGAGGGTGAACACCCCACTATGGCATTAACTCCCCTCTGGTGCTGAATCCACAGTGCCATGTGCCTGCTCTTGAGATGAGCACGCTGGTCCCCAGTGCAAAGATGGCTACCCTTTTTACCACGCCTGACACATGCTTGCCAAAGCTGGAAGATTGCCACTGTTTTATCACTTCCATCTTGTATGAAAAAATCCCAAGATAGGGATTTTGATGCCCTAGTTTTCACATGGGACTGCAGTTTTTGTGACAATAAAATTTGGGGTGTACTGCATGATTTTGGGTGTTGTGCACACTTGGACCTTGACTGAACATCATAACCTATGACTATTACTTCACGGTTATCAACAGACACAGCTACAGTACTTCCAAATGTTGAGGAGGGGGTGATTTACTAACAGACTGTTTACAAACAGCCACCTTCACTTTCTTTTTGTCCAGTTCCCAAATGGAGTCACTAGCATCATCATCCACAAATTCACTTTGGATGCTGTCCTGTGGAGATATTCCAGCCACAGCCTCAGTATGATCATTCACACTTTTTTCGTCAACATCTGAATGTTTAGATGGCCTAACCTTAAGATCAATGGAAACATGAGACTGTGAGTTATCATCATGATCAGAATCATGTTCAACTACTATGGGGAGTGGGAAATCAACTGCACTCAAGTCTTCTGACTCCACAACATTTTTGCCACCTGATAACTGCCCAGGTTGTAGCAATACTCATACTGTTATCAGCCATGCCGGTCCAGTCACTAACTTTACTACCAGCAGGAACAACAGCATTTCCAACCAGCACTGAAGCAACTGATTTCACTGTGAAAAACAGAGTCAGAGAAATCCCTTTACTTGCAGGAACTATTACTTTTCCCTTCTGCTGCATACTAAAACAGCCACGATCACTCTTAACACTGCTAGACTTGCTAACCCCTGAGGAACCTGCCTCATCATCACAACTTCCACTGCTAATAGTCTTCTTGGCAGCAATGCCACAGCCAGAAATAGCTTTACATGACTATCTCTTCATGGTCATTTTTTAAGATTACACAGACAATTAACAGCAACTTTATATTTCTGCAGTTTTTGGTGGATGAGAAGCAAAAAAACAACTGTGACTTCGAGATGGAGATTGGGCACTAATGAGATGCAGCCGCACAGGCACAACAAGATCTTAACCAGTCTTCAGAAATCCAAAACTGGGAAAACAATACCTTGTTTTCGAAGGGGGTGGGGTGGGAGTTATAACAGTAGCTACAAGAAACAGGAAAAAAATACAGCAGACAGCCTGAGAAATTCAGAGTACTGCTATTGCAGTGGTGCAATAGAACACATTTGAATTGACAGCTCACACACAGATTAAAGGTCAGGCACAGAAACTTTAACTGTTCAAAAAACTACAGTACAAACCACAGTCTTTTAAACAGACTGAAAAAATGCCCAGGAAACAGCAAAAACTTTAAAAAAATTAATAGAAGTATTAGTGTGTGTACCTGAACACACAAATACTAAAACACTAGCCAACAACAGCTGGAAAGACAGTTTTTCTTACTGTGGTCTGTGAATCTCCCTTCAACACCACAGATCCACCCCTTCCCTGAAGCACACTTCTACAGTGTCTAGCAGTACAGAGACTGAATGTACTAAATTAATATGCAATATTCACACACAATTAATTAATGCTCAATGATATAACCACACAAGGGTTTGCTATAATTGATGTACTAAATTTTCACTCAAAATTTAGTTGCAAATAATGCTTTTTTAAGGTTTTTGGATGGTTTGATTCTCAGAGCTCTGGGACCAAACTGTCTCCAGCTTTCTACTATACAGACTATGCTGAACTGAGACAATATAGAGTTCATGTGACCCTCCATCCCATGAATCGATGCAAAATTCACCTTAAAGAGCCAAAAAAAAGGTGAAGTAACGTAAAATCCATAGGAAACAATGTGGACTTCATGTTACTGTGTAAGACAATGTTTTTCACTTCATTTTGCAGAGCATTTCACGAAATTCGAGTTATACATGAAATACTCCACGTAGTGAAGTTTATGGACTTCGCCCACCTCTAGAGGTGACATTGGAAGATGAGTCAGATGACACAGAATGTAAGGGGTAAGGTGACTGGCTAACGGGTGAGGCTTGGAAGGGGCCTAAAGGGGTCCTAAAGGGGTTTAAAAGGCACAGCAGAGACTAGATTGTGGCATTAGCTGTAGTAAGAAAGATGACAGGAAACAACATACAAAGGTAAGACCATTGAAGCTTGGCAGGAGGACTTTACCATATTTAGTGCCATAGTTTTGGAAAAACATCCCTAGTTAGCCATCCCTCTTTTAGCATATTTAGCTATAATTAGGGAAGCTGATAAGGCCAAGATGGACTATGGCTGGCTAAAATATGATGAGGCTTTCCCCAGAGGATGGCAGTAAGGGACAACCTGAAGTGGGACTGCACCCACTCAGAGCTCTGGGTACAAACATTGTCCAGACAGGTTAGTAGTAACAGGGAAGGCAGCAGGAAAGGGGGCAGCAGCCAGGTGTCTAAAACATTTTTGGGATATAATAAAGCCTCATGTACTTGGACAAATGATAAATTCAGGCACCTGTGTTCCAGATGCTTGGGACAATGCCCAGTGTCATGCTGTAGGGCTATGGGGGACTGGGGGAGCTCACAGTACTATACTGAGCAACCCCTTTGAGGGGGTACACAGGAGCAAGAGGGGCAGGAGCACAGTAAGGTGGGTGGAGCCGTGGAGCAGGCAATAAGGGGGCCTAAGACTCAAGCTGTGGTGGGAATTAAGTTGGGGGGGATGTGGAGGTGGGGTTTTAGTCTGACAAGCACACCCATACACCTGGAGATAATATTGCAATGGACCAAGGGGTACCCAAAGGAGGACAAGGGGGAATTGCTAAGAGAGAGATTCACCAGAGGTTTCAGTCTAGGGTACCAGGGGGTAAGGAAAAGGATGTCCACAAAGAATCTGTGGTTGGTTAAGGGCAAAGAGGACACAGTAAGATGGAAGATATGGAAGGAGCTAGAGGCAGGTATGGTGGAGGGACCATTCAATGTCCCCCCGTGCGAGGAGTTTAGGGTGTTCCCACTGAGGGTGATACTGAAGAAGCAGGGGGAGGAGTTCCACCTAATCCACTACCTGTCTTACCCGGAGGGGCTGTCAGAGAATGACAGCATCCCAGATGAAGTAAGTGCGGTATCATATGCGTCACTCAATCAGGCAGTCACCATTACAACAGAAATCCAAATGAAAGTGCTGCACAAAGGCAAGTAAAGCATGGAGAACAAATGAGGAAGAATCTTTTTGATTCGAAGCACCAGGGAATTTTGTCTTTGCCTGGTACATCTTCTGGCTCTCACCCTCTGGTATTAAATCTCACTAATTTGCAACCAGTCCTTTGTTTTTTGGTAATTTGTTCTCTACACTGCACTTGCCTTTGCACAGCACTTTCATTTGGATTTCTGTATTTGTGTATTCATTTTCTGCTGCATGGCAATGCAACTGAGCACCACTGTGTGTGTTTTTTGTTCTGATCACCATTATAAGCCTGGTTGGGGGGGGGGCATGGATAGCAAAAACCAATATAGAGGCTGCATTCCAGTTGTTACCAGTTAGGGTAGAAGATTGGGACCTTCTGGGTTTCAAGTTCAATAGGGAGTATTACTTTGACAAAGCCATGCCCATGGACTACTCTGTGGTATGTGCCACATTCGAGGCTTTCAGCTCTTGGGTATTGTGGGTATTTGGGGAAATATATGGCCATAAGAAGGTGGTGCATTATCTAGATGGTTTCTTTTTGATTGGGCAGGGTAAACTGGAGGCAGCCAAGATGATGTGAGACTTTTGAGATATGTGTGGGAGGATCGGCATACCACTGGCTGCGGAGAAAACTGGGAGCTGGCTAGGAAGCTGGAATTTTTGGGCATAGAGGTGGATGAGGAACTTGAGGTATTCTGTTTGCTGCAAGACAAGGTCTCCAGGCTGAAGAGTTTGATAAAACAGGTGATAGCCAAGCGTAGGGTGCCACTGACCCTAGTACAACAGTTCTTGGGGCATTTGAAATTCACATGTAAAGTGATAGCACCAGGGAGGGCATTTGTGAGGAGGCTAGCATGGGCCATGGAGAAAGCAAAACTCCCCCACCATTGGGTAAACATATTAAGAGGGATAAGGCAGGACCTAGAAGTGTGGACCAGTTCATGGAGGAGTATAACAGTGTGACATTTTGGCAGGAGTATTGGCTATTTAGCACAGATCCTGAGTTGTACACCAGTGACTCAGGGGCATGGGGCATGTGAGCTTACTTCAAAGGGGAGCAAATGTCTGAACCATGGCCAGATGAGTGGATGCAGAGGAGGGCTGTGAGGGACATCACATTGCTTTAGATATTCCCCATATGGGTGGCAATAGCAGTAGTATGGGTAGAAGGATGATGGATAAGAGAATCATGTCTTGATGTGATTACAAAGGAGTGGTGGAGGTCATCAATAAGCAGAGTGGGGTTCACTGATATGGTAACATGGGTACTATGTCAGCTGGTTTCAGCTGGGCTACGACTGAATTTATCCTTTAAGGAAAGACACTTTGAAGGCATTAAGAATGACATTGCTGACAGTCTTTTCCATCTTCAGTTGATCAGGTTCGTGTCTTTGGCTCATCAAGGGACCCTCCAGATAACCCAGGTGCCAGACCAATTATGGAAGATTGGCTGGAAAAAGCCTGAATGCAATACCAGAGCTCTTGGTCAGTAAACATGCTGAGGGCCTACAAGGGGGCATGGAGTGCCTTTCAGGAGTTTCAGCAGCATGAGGGTTTCAAAGTAAGTACAGTAACCCATTACTGAAGAACAGATGGTGCAGTATATGGTGCAGAAATGGGAAGAGGCCATGGCTCACACCACTATGGGGGTGAAGGTGGCAGGTATTGGATGGGTATGCAGAGCTAGGGGCTAGCCAGAACCAAACAAATCCAGGATGGTTCGGAGGAGACTGATAGGTTGGTAAAGGAAGTGAGGAGACTAGGTGAGACCAGGAGACCCCTATTAGTGCATGGGTTGGCCAGAATGCTGCAGGCATTTGGTCAGGTTTGCTTATCAGCCTATGAAGCATGCCTATTCCTGGCAATCTTCTCAGTCATGATTGGAAGGACATTTAGACTTGGGGAGGTGGTAGCAAAGAACAAGGCAGATTCATTTATTTATTTATTTATTGAAATTTGTTGACCGGGTAGGCCCACTGAGACAACAAAGTCCCTTTTTCAGGAGCGACCCGGAATTAATTACAGATTACAGACACAAAAGCATACAATAGACAAAAGTAGTGCATTTAATTGCATAGGTACATACATAGGTGGTATTACAGAACAAAACAGAGCACAGGTAATAATTAGAAACAGGACAAAAACTGGTCAAGACTAGGGAGTGTAAGGGGCACCGACCATTCAAGTGCAACAGCACTGATTGACTACCATTAAGTGAGATTTTAAGGCCGTTTTAAATGAGTACAGAGTAGAACAGATTCAGATGGGGGAATACAGACAGAGAAAATTCACAAGGGGTCTGAGAGGATAGTAATCAGCAGTCAGTTGCACAAAGGAGCTAAGTCCTTATTTAAGACCTTTTTTTTGACTTAGCTTTTCATTTCTGTCTTACATAATTTAAGTCCATTGCACAAAAACTGTCTAATTTTTTTCTGGATTTAAAAGCAGGCTAACCTTTAAGCTTGCTGTCTAGTAGGCTTGTCACACATAAGACTGATTTTGTTGCCATGGGCACACAACTGTATATTATTCAAAATGGCATCTTGAATGTTAGTGACAGGAGATTTTCTGATGCGGAGATCAATGAGAAGGGAAAGGGAATTCATGGACTGGTGTAATCCACTTGAGAACTACTCTGATATTGATGTTTATGAGAGACTAAGATTCAGAACATCTGATATCCTGGAAAATGTAGATTTGTTTGAGCAACACATTGAACCACCTACTAAGAGAAGCCACAGTATACCTGCACTGCTCCAGGTCTGCCTAGCTCTGCGTTTCTTTTCAACAGGATCATTCCTTAACCTTGTTGGAGATTTCATAGGAATACACAAATCATCTGCTAGCAGGATAGTAAATCTTGTTGCCTCTGCAATGTCTTGTAAGATGGATAATTTTATTAATTTCCCCTCAGATCCTGGAAAACTGCACCAGATGAAAGCTTCTTTTTTTGAAATGGCAGGGTTCCCCAATGTAATAGGGGCCATAGACAGCATGCATGTCAGGATACAGGCACCACACATGCAGGAGAGCATTTATGTAAATAGAAAAGGATACCATTCTATCAATGTACAGATTATATGTGATGCTGATCTAATCATAACTAATACTGTGGCACGGAGGCCGGGGAGTACCCACGACTCAAGAATGCTGCATAACAGTACTATTGGCAGAGCATCTGAAACTGGAGAATGCCAAGACTTTCTTTTTGGCAAGAGTGGATATCCATCAAAGCCATGGCTGTTGACACCTTATCTAAATCCACACACATGCTCTCAAGAAAGACATAACCAAGTTGGTATAAAGACTAGGAACACTGTTGAATGGTTTATTGGAGTATTGAAATGCAGGTTTCATGTCCTTCATGGTGAATGCAGGATGTCACCTGAGAGAGTTTTTAATATAATATGTGCGTGCGACACTCTACATAACTTTGCTAGGTAATTATTTACAGGTTATATTAGGTAAGCAATAATATCCCACTATGTGTGCACTACTCGGCTATACCATATGGCCCAGGGGCATAATGAGGCCCGATACTGCCCACTCTGGAGGATATTGTTGCATTTAGAGCATAGGTTCTGGGTTAGTTATTTCATAAAATAAACTAAATTAAGAAACAAAACCCTAATAATAATTAAAAAAGAATATAAGCTCAGTATCTTGTAAAGTAGTATTTCTACAGGTATATAAATTAGTAGCCAGTAGAGGGCACAGCTGTTTTGCAGAGACTGTTTCTTAATTTCATGTTGTTACATGTTTGTATTGTACTTTGTTGCAGAACATTCTGGTTGTGCATAGTTGCCATTCAGTATTCTCTGTATTTAATTTTGTGTCTCGTATCTTATTGCTTAAGAAACCATCAGTATGCATAACCTGAAGCTAGGTGTGAATTGAGAGACAAATTGCAAAAAAAAATCCCATACAGTACTTTAAAGTACACCACCAGCTGATAGAGGTAATGCATGCTGACGGTCACCCTGAAAAATTCCACTGTTGCAACCTATGCCCATAGGACATCACAAGACTATACAGGTGATCAGCAGTGTGATACATACCTAACCCTGGTCCGCATAATACTGTTGATTGCTTCAAAGTAACCATCAGCATGCATAATCTGAAGCTAAGTGTTAATTGATAGACAAATTGCAAAAAAAAATCTCATACAGTACTTTAAAGTACACCACCAGCCAATAGAGATAATGCATGCTGATGGTCACTCTGACAAATTCCACTGTTGCAACCTATGCCCATAGGACATCACAGGACTGTTCAGATGATCAACAGTGTGATACATACCTAACTCTGGTCCGCATAACACTGTTGATAGCTTCAAAGTGACCATCAGCATGCGTAACCTGAAGCTAAGTGTTAATTGAGGGACAAATTGCAAAAAAATCCCACACAGTACTTGAAAGTACATCACCAGCCGATAGAGTTAACGTATACTGATGGTCACCTTGAAGAATTCCACTGTTGCAACCTATCACCCATAGGATATCACAAGACTGTCCAGGTGATCAACAGGGTGATACATACCTAACTAAAACTGATCCGCATAACACTGTTGGCCTTATAGCCCCTGGAAGTTCTGGTACTGCCCTTACAACCCACCCTGGAGGGTATTACTGTGCTTAGAAAATGGGCTACTGTATCATATATGGTTGTAAAAAATGGTATGTTTAAATGTGGTTGTTTGATTTCTTTTGACACACACACATATACACACACACATACACATGCACACACTCGCATTACTTAAATTGAAACCCTTTTGTTTCATCATTTTAAATATTCATTCATCTGTCAGTTTATTTATTAATTCACCAGAGGAACCTCACCATGGAACGGTGGTGGCAATTGGGCCAATTAGAAGCAAAATAAGCCGTAATAGTTTGTGTGTTTAAGCAATGGTAAAAAAATGACGGCAATTTGAAATGAAAGTTAGTGTAAGTCTTTTAATAGATTAGGAGGCAAGGTAGGCACTGTGATATTTCAATGGTTTAAGGGGCACTATATGTTGGCACTTTTTATTTCCTGGGCATCTATTGAAAGTTAATGTACCCCCCCGGCAAGGGTACTAGCCAATCGAATGCCAGGAAATCAAAAAAAAATTTCTAAAACAAGTTCAATTAGCAGTATAATGTGCCTGGCCAGTGTTCTACACATTCTTATTGTAATTTTTTTTTCATCAAATGAAAAAAAAAAAAAATTACAGGATCCAGATGACTGTGTCCATTTGGAAGACAGTATGTACAACCACGGCCATGCGATCCAATCAGAGGAGTGCTCCGCGACAAGGACAATGGTTACCATTACATATTTTTGTTGAAATTTTGAACAGTTTGAGTAGTAGCCATATATGAACACAATAATTCATCCCTCTATCTCGCTATTTTAATTTTTTATATACACAGTTTGTACTTATTGAATAATTGATCATATTGCTATTAGTGGGTAGCAAATGCATTAGATATTAATATTTCTAGTTACATACAGTTTACCCAGTCTTTTAAGTTGTTATGCTTTTTTTTTACTTTTGATGATAATGTATAAATTAATAAATTTAAAGTTTTATAAGTTAGTCTCAGTAAACTGAATGTTGTCATTTCAATGGAACTGTTCATTACCAGTTGCAAAAGACTTGTGCCAAGCAAACTATTTAATGTTTTTAGAATATTTCACCACTTTTTAAAATGTTTTTATCCAGAGTTTCTAAGTTATTAATGTTGTAACAAACAGTCTTATTAACTTAAAAGGGACTATGTTATGTCTAATTTATTAAAACTCATTCTACAAGTAAAAGTTTTTCAAAACAAGCAAATCTGCCTATGTGTATTAATTATACAACCCTCCAGCTAAACGTTACACAGTGAACCATTGTATAATGGCAATAAGGCACTCCAGGGTGTGTATTATTGCGTCTCATGCTTCAACCCACCTCAGGAGTGATGTTATTACACAATAACACACACCCTGTCATGCCTTATTGCTTAACTAATGACTTCCTGTTGCTAAATGATACAGTGAACACCCTTTGATTGAAAGGGCCAATATTTTGTAAAACATATCACATAATTGCTCATATTCTACAGACCTTGCTGGTTTTGTTTGGAATTTGAAACTTCATGTGTGATGCATTGTTGTTTAAAAACATACAACAATGTACATATTGGTAATAGTGTTATGAGAGTTTGGGGACTACAATATATAGAATAATGCATGGGGTAGTGTGTTTAACTAAATTTTACACACACCCTGAGGTGCTGGATGCTATAGCAACTGCTCAAACTTTTATTGAGATGTTTATTTAAGTATCCAACACAGAGGGGTGTGTATACAATCTCAAGTCAAACACACCACCCCATGTTTTACTTTATGGAATTGCTGGGGAGCGTTTTCTCACAGCAGCAGTTATATAAAAGAAAACTGCCACAGTCCTGTGTGGATCAAGACTATTAACCGGCCGGGCGGTGGGGGGGTCCTCAAGTCACATCCAAGGGACAGTCTCTACTGTCCTATCATTAATCCGCAGGATTTTCCTTTGATTAATTATGAGATTGTTTACCTGATGTCAGTAGTTGTGATGTGTAGGACAGACCCCTGTTTGACAGATTTTTGTAAGGCTTTTTGTTCTGCATTAGTGAGGACCTCATAATACAAAGGACTCCAGAAGGCACTTTTGATTCATCCCATATACATATACACATACACACATGATAGTGTATGGTTACCCATGCACTACTTGGCTATTCTTCCACCTTGTAGATACAATGCCGACTTTGAGACCTCCCGAACTTCGCTCTAAAGGTGATCAGTTGGCATTGTATCCACTCGGTGGAGAAAACAGCCTTGTAATGTGTGGTTTCCTGTACACTGTCCTATATGTTCTCCTCCACCTTGGGTGTGCAAAATTCTTAATACACGTTATCTATCAATATGAACATATAAAGAAACCAGCAGAAGAAGGTAATTTGGTCTGTCAAGACTGTTCATATTACAGGGTCCACAGCTTGAGCTAATGCCCTTGCCCTCCCTCCCCACTCCTCCCATTCTCCCTACCCATGATCCTTACCTTCCCCCATGCCTACCCAGCCTCTCTTCAAGCTTCTCACTGTCTTCATCACTCTCATGTTCTTCTCCTCCTCTGATGCAGATACTCAGATGCCACCCAGGTAATAGTCTGTCCTGTGATTCTTGGCTTCAATATGCATAACTTTGCATTTCTTGCAATCTTTCTCTGTATAATATGAAATACTTTCACACTTCAAATTTAAACATAAATAACCATACCATGATTTTCACTAATCTATTGAATTCACAGACAAGTTTCATTATTTCAAGCAAACATATTTTTATTCACGTGTATATTAGCGACCAACTTGTTAAAATTTTCAGTTAATTGAATATGAAAATGTCAGAATAAACACATATAATACGATATTAATAAATACTAAATACATTTTAAAAAACAAAACTAAAGATTTAAGGTCATCATACTTTCGGAAAGAGATTCAATTACTGTTCACTCATCTTACCCTTTCTGTAACATTTCAGTTCCCTTATCCAAATAAAAACATTTATAACAACAACAATATTCATAAGACATGACTAACTGTATAATTTACAATATTCCATCGATACTGACCACTTTTCATTCTTTTAAACTCAAACTCCAATTTACTAGTTTCTAACATAATTTTTTTTTATTTCAGTATTTAGCTTCTTATTTTCAAGTAGAAGGTTTGTTTTCTGTAGATTCAATATTTCTAAATATAGGTCAGGTGTATGCTGCCTCTTTTGTACCTTACCAGTTGGTGTTATTGATGATGTCTCCATTCCTAGGCCTAGAGAGAACTTAACAATAGAAAACGTAAATGTGCTGTTCCACACACAATACCCACAAAGAAACAATTTCTCAGCTGATGGATTCCTGGTGCCCCCCACCACCACCAAACTCATGTGACACAATGACAGCACACCTCATTAGCCCAATATATTTTTTTATGTTACATGATATTAAAAAAAGTCTCCTGATGTCAGCTGTGAGACAGTGAGAGCAACAGTTACACAGTGTACCTGTAAAAAAGTAATCTGTCCCTTGTTCACAGTCTGCCACCTACTCCATCCTGCACCAACACTCTGCGCACACCACTATCCACCACACAACACTCCACCACATACCTAACTCCGGATGTCTGATGCTGCCATATTCTGTTGCCTGGGAATGCATCAGAACTCGTCAGAAGTCGATCACAAAATTAATAAAATAACAACAAGCTTCATAATGGCATCAGTGTGTGGTTTCAACTAAGGTTGATATCTATTTATTTGAATTTTGGATCCAGATTTACAACATGGGGTTCTTGGAAAAACATCTTGTCCCATGACCCCCCACCAGAAAGGACCTAGTTGTATTGGTAACAGGGACTGTGAATAACACTGCACAGTATAAGTCTCACCTCCACAGTGTGCATACTCATGGAAACGATACTAAAGGAAATACTGGTGTCATACCTGGGGGAACAATAGCCTTCCAGGATGTGAGGCAGCATGGGTTTGTTTGAAGTCTTGTCAAACCAACCTGCTACAATATTATAACTGGGTGACAGGTTAGCTGGATAATGGTCATGTGGTGGATGTTCTTTACTTGGACTTCAGCAATGCCTTTTATATAGTTCCTTATGGGAGGCTTGGAGGGAAGCTAACTGATGTAGGGGTAGGGGCCAAAATAATGAACTGGATCACAAGCATGTTTGTGTGTAGCCAGCAAGTTAGTGTGCTCTTTGACAAGCTGTTAATGAACATGCATTCTGGCAGCCATAACAGGTTAGTGGGTGAGCTGGTAAGCAGGCAGAGAAACAACATGAGAGCAACTGGCAGACCAGTGTACATATGGGCAGACCAGCAGGGGTTGCGCATGTGTAGTTTATGGCAAGTATATGAGCAGATGGCAAAGAAAAGTGGGGAAGAATGACAGGGAGAGAAGGAGTGTATTGGCCACAGGTGAATTTAAAATTAGGTGAACGAACAAAGAAGGAAAGATAATATAACAGTTATTGAGCAATTATTTTTTTCTTGGGGTTCAGCCCGTTGATACTGTATTTGCTGTAATAACCCACAGGTTATTACAGCGAGCACACACCCTATAATTGGCAATGAAGTGCTCCCTCACTGGCTCTCGATTTCCTTCTGGGTAAGCTGAACAGTTATGCAAACATGGCAGCACCATCCGACTGTTATCCAGGAGCAGAGATGAAGCCGCCACACCAACACGACGAGTGGTCAGAGATGTGGCAGCTGGTGTGCAATGCAAGTAAGTGTAAGGTTGTGCACTAGTTGGGTCATATGGTCCACATCTGCCAGCATCATATGGGTATCATTTACTGAACTTCATGTACACTATGCACACAATATTGTTATCTGTCAGTGGCATCACCATATCATATATGCTGCTGTATTTTTTTTTTCAGTTTTGTATTCTCATTCTTCAAATAGGAGGATGTTGGTAATGGTTTTACACCATTCATGACATTT
This sequence comes from Neoceratodus forsteri, assembly GCA_016271365.2. Classification (NCBI taxonomy): domain Eukaryota; kingdom Metazoa; phylum Chordata; order Ceratodontiformes; family Ceratodontidae; genus Neoceratodus; species Neoceratodus forsteri. Next base: position 433,078,268 of record CM028137.1, on the reverse strand, counting down.
CCCTACAGCTGGGATGAGGAGGGGGGATAGAAAACCATGACATACTATACGAACCACATGATCTCCATATGCCAGTACATTTGCATGTCTGCTGGTGGCATCGAAAACAATGAAAATTAATGGTTACTCACAGTATAGAAATGCACTATAATCCTCTTCATATGAGGTCGACCCTGAAGTCTCTTGTGGGACCTCCTGCTGATCTGAAGAATAAGTGTAAAATTAAATATATGTTAATATACTGAATTTATATGAACAACTACTACATCCATCTTTAAATAATTGCATAATTGTGTATATCTGCTGATCGGAGTGAACATTAATGGTATAAGTAAAATAAGCAGAAGTTTTTTCTAGGGGTAATATATAATTAGGAGTGTGCAGCACTTCAGTTCATTAGACTGCAACTGCCCCCCTTCAATTAACTGTTCCTCCCCCAACTGCCCCCTTCAGTATGTACTTTCCCCTTGAATTTATCCCACCCCCTCTTGAAGCACCCACAGTCTGCACTAATACGAGTTGCTCAGGCAGTGCATTCCACCCTGTAACCACTCTTTCAGTGAAGTAGTGCCTCCTCCTTTCCTTCCTGAATCTGCCCACTTTAACTTCAGGGAGTGTCCTCTGGTAACTCTTCCACTCTGGATAGCGAAGCCATCTCAGGGACCTAGGGCCCTCCAGTACCCTTTCCACCATGATGACCAACTCTGTGGTTGTCTCATCCCCCATGCCTGTGTCCCATTCCCTGCAGGAATGGGCCCATCTCTCTCCCTTGTGAACACTGAACAGAAGAACTCATTAAGTATTTCTGCCTTCTTGGCCCCCTTGCCTAGCCACTCACTGCCTTTCCTGATACCAACTATTTGATCCTTGAACTTCCTGTTTCCCCTGATGTACCTGAATAAATCATTTACCGCTTCCTTAATCCCCCATGCTAACTTTCTTTCCCTGGCTACCTTTGCAGTCCTGACCACTATAGGTTCACTAGCTGCACACTCAAGCAGACGTTGACAGACCAGAGGTCCATTTCTGTTGGAACGTTCGTATTCAACAAAACAGAATGCACAAAGTATGCAAAACAGCAGTCTGACAGAGACACATTCCCCCAGTCGATGTCTTTTTTTTTAAAAATGCATTGAAAATGCTGCAAACTTGCCCTTGCTCACAGAGTTGAGCCATGCTGCCCAGCTCTTTAACATTTCAAGAATAAATCTTCATCAGCTCTACAAGTTTTTGCACTCAGACAGTATGAAGTCTACCAATACCTTATGATGTACAGTGTTATTACTTGAAAGCTTACAGGATGTTGACGGTGCTAACCCCATCTAACAATAGGACTGTTTAGTACCTTCTCAGCAGCTCCAAATGCAGGTGGTCTGGCATTGCACAATGTTTGGTATTATTGCTTAGAAAATGTTTTTTTGTATTTCCTGGCCTCTGATTGGCTGGTACGCCTGCCAAGGCGGTACATTAAGTAAGCAATAATACTCAACAGGGTGGGTGGTATTGGGCTATACCAGACCACCCAGAGGCATTATGAGGCCCTACTCCCCTTTTTATTTGCTGGCATCTGATTCAGTGGTGTAGCAACTTCCCATAGGGCCAGGGTTCAAGAGTATGTTATTGGGCCCCCCTCCAGACCCCCCTTCTCGGACCCCCTCCCCTTCCCAGGCCCCTCCCCATTTTGTTTCGAGCCTTTTGTTCAGCAAAGTGGCAGGGCCAAAAGTAGTAGTAGCAGTAGAGCATTATTTATAAGTTTGGGTTTTGATTATGTTAGTGTGGTCCTTATTTGGATTTGCTTGTCATGCCTTTTGAAAAAGGACCTACAATCCCAAATGCATTAAGGCGTGTTTCAGTTTTTTGGTATTTAATAAAGTTGGTCTTTATTTCAGTTCTGAGATCTGTACCTTTGTTATAAGGTGAAGAGTGATAGATTCTGCTGCTTTGTATATTTCAAATGTATCTATGTGCACACCATCCCAGTGTGTGTCCCTATTCTGTTCTCATGATTACAATCACCTAGTTGTAATTTGATGTCACAACTAAGTGGTTGTATCCACTGACTGTCAATCACACTCACGTTTATCTCAGTGCAAGCAAATCCAAATGACTGCCACACTAAAATAATCAGAACCCAAACTTATAAATAATACACTACTACTACTAATAATAATAATAAACAAAACAAGGGTGGATGTGTAACTCAGACTTTTACACACACCCTCAGTGTGGGATGCTTCTGTAAACCCCTTGTGTTTTGCTTTCTTGTGACAGAGGTGCCCATGTTTCAGGTTGCAAGGGGGTTTGCATCATGGTGGGGCTGCAACATCCAATGCTTTGCTGTTTTGGAACCCCCACTTTGAATGCAGCAAGGGAGTCAACTCAGAGTATCCAGGAAGTGGTCTAAGGGACTTGCCCTAATACCACACACTGTGGTGATTTGGGGAGGGGAATCTGAACATAATGGGCTGGGGCAGAAGGGCATGGGCTGCCCTAGGAACATCAGGAAGACTACTGGCAAAACAGGGAGAGATGTGGTTTCCATCAGGAGTGCCCTTTGCAGACCCATGCACCTGATCAGATGGGACCACATTGTGGAGGGTTGGCAGGGATGGATAGTGACATGGCCACAGGTGGTCACAGCCCTGGCAGCTGCCCCACAGGTGCAAAAAGGTGAAACCCTGTAGGCTGGAATTGGGAGCTGCAGGTTGCAGGCTACTGGAGTACCATTCTCCAGGAACCATCACAGTCTCCCTAGTACTCACACTCCACAATGTGGCAGGCTGTCTCCCACCTACAGGGTTTTGTCTTAGTGCTTCTATGAGACAGCTGCCAGGGCTGTGCCCACCTGAAGCTATATCACTTTTCTGTCCCTGGAAATCCCCCACAATGTGGTCCCATCTGATCATGTGTATGGGTCTGCAAAGGGCACCCCTCAATGGGTGCCACATCACTCCCTATTACACCCGCACTCTCTCCAATACCCCTAGGGCACCCTTTCCCCTTGTGCCCCGGCTCCCTCCTGCCACGCAGATTCTCCTCCCCCAACCCTCATGGCCCTTCCATTGCTGTGCTGGGGGGCAGAACCCTGCAGCAATTCCCACAGGTGCACCAAATGTTAGGCACTAGCCTGCAGCAGTAGCAACTCCTTGGCTTTTTGTGCAGAACCCGCTTCTTTTATACAACTGCGTACAGGGTCCCTGACACTCCTGCAGTCATCACAGCCCTAGGGAGATGCAGGAACTTGGAAAGGGCTCTTTGAAGATCAATCCCCAAGTTTTCATCTAGATGCCCTTAGTAATAAAATGCAATTGCTTTAAAGGTAGTTTTGAATCAAACTGAAACTGATGACAACAAATTCCCAAAAAAATGCCACTGAAGAATGGAGATTTGTGAGGACATGAGCACATAAAAACACAATCAACAACGGTGGATATGAGCAGAGGTACATTTTTTGATGGATCACACTGGCTGGGAGGAAAATGGGAGTGGAGCCCAAGAACTGAATTTTTATTTTTTTCATTCATTAGCCCAGGACAGTCCAGCAGGATCCATTAAGTTGACCCCCTCCAAGCTAGCTGAGGCAGAGCAGAGGCACTTTTTTAATGAATCGCGCCAGCTGGAAGGGAGCAGAGCCCAAGAGGATTGATTGAATTTTTATTTTCATTTATTATCCCAGCAGTATACATAAATGAATCCTAAATAAGTTAAAACCTTAACCCTACCTAGTCACTGCAATGCTGCAGCCTCAAGCCTGTGACCATCCGTCACCACCGTGACCGTCCTTGCCGGGTTGTCTCTCGACTCCACCACTCTCTCTCACACGCTCACTGCAGGCCAGGGCCAGGCTGCGCTGCTGCTAACTGTACTCAGTCCGTGCCATCCCACACACTACTCGAACTGCTGATGAGAAGGCGTGTGATTTGACAGGCATGCGCACTTGTTTCCTTCTCCTTCTTTTGCCACATGACTCCACTCTTTTGGGGCTAGTCGCATAGCAACCACGCAGCCCCCCCCCCATGCTGATGAGGAAGACAATGCTGGCTCCTGGCTTCAGAGGAAAAAAAACAAAACAAAAATGGGCTGCAATAGCGTGACTCGAGCAAACAAATTCAAGGGCCCCCTAAACACTCCAGGCCCAGGTGCGACTGCACCCCCTGCACCATTCTAGCTATGCCCCTGATCTGATTGGCTGGTACCCATTCTACAGGGGTACATTAACTTTCAATAGATGCCCAGCAAATAAAAAGTGCCAGCCAAACCTGCCTCATGTCTAGCCAAGCATCCTTGTGCCCAGCCTGCTTCCTCATTGGCTGGACCACTGGGGACAAAATTTCAAACTGCCACCATTTTTTTATATCAGTTAGCGAGTGGGTATGTCCCACCACAACGAAATACCAATTAGTGCACTTGGCAGTTACCTAATATAAGTAAAGGAAGAACAAGAAATTATTTCTAAAAAAAAAATCAGCTGTGCTGTGTATTTTACACCACACCACACACCGAGCACTGCCGGCGGTTCTGATGACGCCGCTCGGCCTGGTCAGCTGTCAGCCTGTCACACTCTCCTCTGTCATCTGAAAATCAGTAAATGTAGATGGGGCATATTTATTACAATGAAACAAAAACTCCAGTAAAACAAACTCAGGCATTTAAAGTAAAAGCATTTTCTCTCAAGGACTTATATTCCTTTGAAAATCCAGTTTAAAAGTATCACAGAAGCTGGCTGTGGAACCTACATTTCTTTACAGAGCCTATTTTCTAAACATAATAATACCCTCCGGGGTGGGTGGTATTGGGAAATACCGGACCTTGCAGAGGCTGTAAGACCCTCCACTTGTGGCGTCGAGCCTCATTATGGCCCTGGGTGGTCTGGTATCTCCCAATATCGCCCACCCTGTTGGGTATTATTGCTTACTTACTAAACTATTTATAATATCTAGAGTGCATTTATTGAATTTTGTTAACCCGGTAAGCCCACTGGGCCTAGAAGTCCCTTTTTCAGGGGCGACCAGGGGGCCGGGGATACAGATGGTTACCAACTGAAATTGAACCAGATTAAGCTGTTGGTGGTATTTTTAGTGAATGGGGGAAATTTGGCCAGGACACCGGGGAAATTCCCCAACTCTTGCCAGTAGGGGGACAGGTCATTGTCAGGATGGCCACACTGTTTGAGACACTGAAGGAGGAAGACATCTGTTTGGTGGGAGAGCTTGCCTCTGTTCCCACTGCTTGCAACACTGAGGCTATTTCTTCTTACATCGTGGATGTGGACTCAGACATGGAATTTCATGATGCACCAGTTTTTTTGAATGATTTGGGCACCCTTTCTCATAACCCAGAGGAACAGAATCCTAATTTATTTGAAACTGAAGTGCTACGAGGACAATGCTCTCCTGAGAAATGGTCAGCGTGCAGAGCGGCAACAGCAAACCTCTCTACACACCCACTGCCTTCTCAATTGTCCCCTGTCAGCAGCGCAGCTGCTTCTGTCAAAACCACAGCTGTGACTGAAGCTTCGGGAGGCTCCGCGGAGCACGGTGAGTCATTATCTACTTCTAAGGACAATGCTTGTTTGTTTCAATGTATTTCTGCTTCAACTCAGGCTGGCAGCGATTCTGCAAATATTTGCTAGTGCCTAAAGCCTTCGGGTGTATTAATTCAAGCTAAACAAATCTCCCCTTTACCTGGTGAAGTGGAAAGGCAATAGCCCCACTCACCTGTGAGACTGTTGGAGCAACAAGTGGCCATAACAACTTCAGTGGACAAATTTCAGTACATGGAGATACTTGCTGACAGCAGTAAAGCTACTCCTGTCAAATCTACAGTTGTTTCAAAAGCCTCTGAAGGCCCCGAGGGGTGCGGCAAAGCGACACATAGTTTTTCTTCCATATCAAGTGCACCAAACTCCTCATCTGCTTCACTACAGGCTGGCAGTAATATCGCAAGCTCTTGCGAGTGCCTACAGCCTGCTACTTTGCTGCCTTTGATAAAAACAACTGCTTCTCTCGCTATATCGTTGGATCAACGAGAAGTTCCTGAAGGGTTGCCCACTGCTAAATTTACTCAAAATGAGACTGCTCCACTGAGTAAATTGGCAGGTTTTGGTTTTAAAGAATCCTGTAAACATGGAGTCCCAAGCTCAGCCTGGCATTATACCAATCTACTGCAGTCTCCCAAGCTGGGGTTACTGAATGTTTCTTTTCTAAAAATGTACCTAAGCAGCAAAGTACTAAGTCTACGAAACCTGCTGTAGCAGGGTTTTCTTCCACTACTTTAGAAATGGCTCGGGAGACCTGGTCTCCAGGTACAGCTCTTGCGGGGGCAGGTTGGAAGCAGGCCCTGACAGGTATCTGGACACCTGATCCCAGCCTGAGACGCAGATTTCTCTTTGCCACAACACTCCCCAGTGTGGAAACCTGACTTGCAGCTGAGGGTTTCTACTGGAGGTTCTAATAATAAAAATGACTTGGCTGAGACATTGCAGCCTCTCCCTCCTACTATAGCTCCTGATGTCCAGGTCCTCCCACCCTCATTTCAAAATCCAGATTCTGATCTCCCTCTTCTGGACAATATTTCATCTTTGCAGGATTCTTCCTTGCTGAAATCCCCTCAACAGAAGCCCCTTATGTCAGAGTTATTTTCCACTGCAAAGAGGGAAGCAGCACCGCGACGGAATGCTGTCTGCATACTCTACAAGGGGGGTTTAGAGAACAGGCCGGACAGATACTATATGGGGAAAACACTGCTGAAAGATTCATTTCATTTTACTCCCAAAGATGTACTTGCCTTAATTAATATTTCTGGAGAGGATAATTTCGATATAAGCTTCCAGGTATCACATGAAGTGGATTTATTTTGGAACGAGTATGGGCAAGTGAAGTTCTCTCCCACATGGACCCCCTTTTTGGTTATACCCCTAACTAAACCACTAATAAAATTTGTCACAGTAATGTTTAGGAAGGAGGGGGTCCATGTGGAAGATATCACCTTTTGGCTATCACAGAAATGTGAGGTTTTTAGTGCCCCTGAACCCATTTTAGATTCTGAACAGTTTTGGACTGGGGGTTGGAAGTATAAAATTAAATTGAGGCAATCTGATTCAGGGATAGAGCACATACCTAATTCCTTTTTATTGGGTAGGGGTAGGGGGTTTGTTTTTATGGAGGACAGCTGAGAGCTTGCTATAAGTGCGGTTCCAGGACACATCTTTCCAGTGTCTGTGACCAGCCCTGCTGTGATAATTGCGGGGAAGTGGGGCATGTTACTATGCAATGTGCTAATCATTCTAGGTGTGATCTTTGTGAAGATCATGGCCATGTTTTCTGAGATTGTCCCTGGGCAGCCAAAAACAAAGCATCCTGCATAAGTCCAGACCTTTTAATCCAGGAGGCGCAAGATGCTAGAAGCTACCCTCCCCCTCCTTTCCCCTCCCCTTCTTCCCTTCTCCCCTCTTCACCTCCCTTCTCTAAAAAAAGATAGATACCATTTGTCCTGAACCCCCTGCCAGAATTTCTTCCACTGAGCCTGATAAGGTGGTACAATCTACTGGTTCAGGTTCTCATAAGGATAAAAAACCCTGCATGGGTCCTCCTGACCCCTTGGAATTTCCTCCAGTGTATTACACTGATGCTGTTTCAGTTGTTCCTGGAAAATAATCCAAGAATCTGGTCTCTGGATCACCTCTGCCTTGGCGCAGATCACCTAGGAACTTACATCCTAAAACTCCACCTTCTACTCCCTCTATAGAAACTAGTAATTCTTATGCGGCCCTGTTCACCCCATGGAGGGACACAGAAATGGAGTTGGGAGACTCGGACTCTCAAAAATCCTCTTTATCTACTCTTTCACAATCAGTAGATAATTATAAAGAGAAAAAAAAGAAAAAAGGAAGAAACAGAGGGTCTGTTTGTACTACTATGATTTATAATGTGGTTGTCCTGGGGCTCTTTAAATACCCATAGCTTGCTGAATACCATTAAAAGGCAAGCTCTGTTTCATTATATACATGATCAGCATATTTCAGTTTCTTTTTTGCAGGAAACCTGGATGCACTCTGTTGAACAATTAACCTCTTTCAAGCGGGATTGGACTTGGGGACCTTCCTACTGGTCTTTTGGAACGGATAGGGTGGATGGCATAAGCATTTTGTTTACTTCCTATTCATTTACATTGCATAATTTAATTGACGTGATACCTGGCAGAGTTCTGATATTAGATGGGAAATGGCATGACATATGCTATTGATTTATTAACATCTATAACCCACAATCGAAGGCAGACAGAGTGATCTGTCTAAAAACTGTTCAACCCGTTTTGGTAACATCAGTTAAGGTACTATGGGGTGGAGATTTTAACTGTACAATCATTGACTCGCCCAAACAGAATAAAAAAATTTACTGTGACTCACATGCACTGGCCAACATTATTAAACTGGCTGGTCTTCTTAATTGTATTTCCTATTCCTTTCATGGACCCCAATATTCCTTAGTGAAAGGAAAAAATTGTTCTTTAATAGACTATATGCTAGTTTCCCCTTCTGTGCAGGTGAACTCCTTTGAGATGATACCTAGCGAGTTCTCTGATCATTCCTTTTTGTTATGTTCCCTCACTTATCAGGTCTCCCTGAGCATAGGCAGGTTCGGTAGAACCTTATAATTCAATTTTAGACCTCCCTCACATACAGTCGGGGGTTAAATATATTTTGAAAGCCAGATTATTGGTGGTCTTTCTTTATTCTAATATAGGGGACTGGTGGACGGAGGCTAAATCCGATTTACGTACCTGGTTTAAAAAACAAGGGATTAGGGCAAACAATCATAATTTTCTGAAGTACCTGTCTCTTAGACAGCAGCTTCAGAGGCTTACAATAATGGTATATACCTCTCGGTACGATTATTCTGAGCAAATTACTAAACTTAAGAATAGTATGAAGGTATTTCAGTATGATAGAGCTAAGACCCTGCAAGCTATACTCACTAATGGTACAAAATAATCCACTATTGGGGATCCCTTTGAGGTTTGTAAAACTTTGAAGGATTCTTCCAACATAGATTCTCTAAGACAGCCTGATGATTCTATAGCAACAACAATTACACAGTTAAGGGAATTAATTATGGGTCATTATCGGTCTTTGGAACCTTCCCTCCCAATCTCAGAAAAATTAATGATTTCATATTTAAGTTTCATTAAATTTCCTTCTGGGCTAACAGAAGCCTCCAAATTATTGGAGCCTATTTCTCAAGATGAAATTGTCAATGTAATTCGGAAGCTAAAACCAAATATTTCTCCAGGAACGGATGGCCTTTCCAATAAATTATATAAAACATTTTATGTTGAGCTAAGTCAATGTATTTTTATCTTGTTTCAACATTTTGTTAAAAACACTGCCATTTTCCCTTCATTTTCAGAGGCATTATAAATTCATTTATTTAAATCAAGGGATAGACATACTATTAAGAACTGACAGCCCATCACCCTGCTAAATTCTGATTATAAAATTTTTCCCAGCATTTCGAATAATAGGTTAAAAAATGATGCTAGGTGGGTGATTTCTCCCTACCAATTTTGTGGGATACCAGATAGGAGGATCCAATCTGCATTAATGGTTATACGTGATGTCATCGAACACCTATCCCTATCAGGCATTTTAGGTTGGTTATCGCGGATTTTGAAAAAGCATTTGATAGGGTACATTTACCCTTTCTTTAACTTTAGAACATTATGGGGTCCCGATTCAAAAAGTTAACTTAATTAGGATGGTATATAAACATAATGTAGTTTTTCCCTTTTTAAAAGGTTGTACAGCTAAAAGTTTCTACCTATCGACTGGGGTGCGCCAGGTTTACCCCCTTAGTCCTCTTCTTTATATTTTCTCATTGGATCCTCTTTTGCAGAATCTAGTTATTTTTCAGCAATGGACTGGAGTTCCAGATAATTTTTCTGAGGATCATCAACTTTTATTGCAAGCCTATGCAGATGATTTAATACTATATTTTTCTGACCAGTCCTATGTCCATATATTTTTGAAAGCTTTTGACTCTTTTTCAAAAGTTTCCAGTGTCAAATTAAACTTACATAAAACTAAAGGGTTGTTTATTGGGGCAATGGGTACAGCTGTTGTGATACAGGAGGGGTATCCATATTTCACGGACCCCTCTCAAAATTTTGGGTATTCTTTTCGGTCCCCAAAACTTGCCAGTTGAAAATTGGGAATTAGTTCTTTAGATTGTGAAAAATAAAGTGAATTGCTGGAAGCAGTGGAAATTTTCAAAACTGAAATGTATACATATCATTAAACAGTTCCTTCTACCCTGTTTGCAGTATGTGGCCATGATTTTCCCTCTCCCGGTTCATTTAGAAACCAGGGCTTATAGTTTGTTTTTTCAAATGATTTGAGGCAACTGCTTAAACCCAGTAAAGAGATGCTATACTTATTTAAGTACAAAATCGGGTGGACTTGGGATGGTGGACCCTGTTGTGTTTTTACATTCCCTGTTTATTATGAGTTCTATTAAATGTGGTTTAGCTCCAACAGAAGGGATTGGGAAAAGATGGGTTACTAGGACTCTGGGCAAATATTTTATGAATTGGCATAATTTGGCTCCTAAATTGAACCCTCACATTCATATTCTACAGTATTTCCGGCCTGCTGTTCAAAAGTTGTACAAATGGAAAGTTACTAAAGAAATAATTTTAAATAATAGTATGCAGGTTTTTTACCCATTGATAATGACAAATTTATATTCTCAAGATCCATGCTTCAAAAATTGTCCATCTGCTCTAAATGCTAAGGTATTAGTCCAGTTAAATAATATTAGATTGCCTCAGTTACAATGGGAAACACAATGGTTCATTTTTTATGGTCATCTGAATGTTCAGGGTAATGCCAAATATAAACCCCCTATCTGGACTGCATAAATGTTGAAGAGACAATGGAGCATTTTTTCTTTCAGAGTTCCTTTTCGAAGGGTTTGTGGGCTTATCTGGCAACCTTATGGGATTTCAAATGGCTTACCTTTATCTCTTATGATGTTTTGATTCTTGGACTTTATCCAGCAAACCTTTCTCATTTTCATGATGGGACATTGTCTTTATTCTTTTGTTGTTTAAGATATTATATATGGCAAGCTAGGTGTCAATGGGTTATATATCAGAAAAAAATGTCCTATATCTGTTTTAGTGTACTGGTTTCAAATGAGCTTTTAAAAATATATTTACAGGATGCACAGAGGTTTGCTCCCTCTAAACTCCAGAAGCAGTGGAAAGGTTTTCTTCACTTTATAAAGTTTAAGTAATTTGGTCTGTTTTCCTGATGCAGTTTGTATGTTATTATGATTTATTTTTTTGTTAATTTAACCTTATTTTTACTTTCTTCTCACTGTTTGTTTTAATTTACTGTGTTGTTTTCTATGTTTATTATTGCAAAAAAAAACTCCCCTACTTTTTACTATAGGTGCCATGGGATCTTTAGCAGCCACCTGAACTACCACTATTCCAGGCAGATGGGATCTCGGTTTAACGTCTCATCCGAAAGATGGCACCTCAGAAGTGCAGCATCCCCCTCGTGCTGGACTACAGTGTCAGTATTGGGTTATTAACCCAAGTGCCAGATGTGCGAACTGAACCCACAGCCCTCTGATCTCCTGGCCTCAGAGGCGAGTCTGCTACCTACTGAGCCACTGACACTAATGCATGCATGACACTTGTCTGTACAGTTGTCATAAATTGGTGTGTCAGTTGCAAAAGAGACATCTAAGCTGGTATCTTCATTATCTGATGCTTGTTCTAGGAATAAAAAGATAATATGTTATTTCAGTACATTCAGTACATATATACTGCTGAATGTCTGATAGGTAGGAACAGAATTAGTCAGCAGCGGGGCTGTGGCACTGCTAGATCTCAGATTATTCAGGAGTAAGTGAGACACCTCATTAAATGCTTTGTCCAGATTGATGAAAATGATCCCCTGTTCCATCACTGATGTGATAGAGTCAGTGACCCTATGTGGGGAAGGGATGGTGGAATTATTTTTCCGTAAGCCAAACTGGATAGGGGTGATGAAGTTGAATAAATGGAGGAAATCTGTGAGTAGACTATTTTCTCCCACAGCTACACAAGAGAAGCGAGATAGGTCAGAGATTGCCAGGAGCAGAGGGATCACCCACTTTATGGAGGAGAATAGCTTGTTTGTTATTCTTTGTTGCTTTTGTTTTTTTCCCAAATCCCAATTTGTTAGTTTTGTGGGGTTTTGTTTACTCTTTCATAACCAGATAAGGCCCACTAGGCACAAGTGCATGATTTCAGGGGAGAGCAGGAAGCACTGGAGATGCTAAGTGACTAACTCAGAGTTATACAATATGCAAGTCACAGAAGATTGTGGGGATCAAACCCAGGTCGGCTGGATGCACCAAGGTCATTCACATCTCATTACTCTAACCTCCAAGCAATACTGCCTGCTCAATTTCTACAAAATGATAGGGATCGTCTCTATGACTGGATCCCACTAAAAAATACCAGACCTCCCTTTTGTGACATATCTAAACTGGACCCTGCAATCTGACATACAGTTGGCGACCAGCAAACTCAAACATCATCATACTGCATGGCTAGCTCTAGCTTTTTTTTTCTGCAACATCTTTGCCAAAATACATGTTTTTGGTACAATGAAAAGCAGGATCAACTCTGAAATAGCACTGATACTGAAGAGTTTTTTTAAAAACTGCCATTTAAAATGACAATCTCTTTAGGCTCTTAGGTTCTACACAGCTTGCCCCCCCCCCAAGGCAGGGTCTTCAAGAACAGTGCACTCCCCTCCACCAGTGTGGTACACAGGTGCAGTAACGCCATCATCCTGACATCACAAGAGGCATTGTATCCCTGTACGTATTATTGGAGCTAATAATCAAGGTTTTCAACTCCCTCAGCTCCACATAACTTCACTGAGGCTTCACAAACACAGTGCATCTCATAATATGGAAACTGACTCCATGCCACTCTATATTGGTTCACTACGGAGATGGTGCCCAACATACCCTATGATCTCTAAGAGTTTAGGCTGCCACTGGCCAAAAATCGGTTTAATGATTATTTCCATATTTAGCTACAAATAGCACTATCCAAATAGTCAAACTGTTGCTACAAAGTCACATAATGCAAATCCAAGTTCAGTGATTTTGTAAGGTCTGGCTAAGAGTTTGTCATTTGGGGATGTGTCCAGTAGCAATTAGCCAAAATATGTCAGAAGGTTCTTCCAGCTTTGCACTCCCCATCCTTGGCCTTTAGGTCGTATGTGTTGTGGCCATGGGGGGGGGGGGGTTAAGATAGATGTGAGTAAAGTTTTCTTCACTAAAAAGGTGATAAACCAATGGAACAAACTGCCAGCAGAGGTAACGGAGGTCTGCATAGACAGATTAGGCAGGGCACACCTGTGGCTGGGTGGACCAAGCGGCCCTCTTCTGCTAAAAAGTTATATGACAGTATGTGACCTCAGCATGCCACTGTGCTCATATCACCATCAGGAAGTGCCTGCCCACCCACTGCCAGCACCAGCCTGTACAGCAACCTCTGGTCAGCCAGGTGGTGGGTCATGTAACCAAGCTCACAAACCTCATTCCCCAGATGACAGCATCCTATGGGGGACTCTCAGTCTTTTCCTGATGGCCCTCCAACTATCCAGGCTTGAAGCACAAACCCAGGTTGCTGGTACTGCAAGAGGCAGCTCTACAGCAGCTCAATCAGGCAAGCTAGTACCCAACCTTTTTAATTAATGTACAAATCAAGGGGCTTCACCTAGCCTCTGAGAAAGACACCTTTCATTACTCCCGTTTCTCTCTCTCCAAAAACCAATAACCTAAAAAAGGATTGACCTGGTCACATCAAAATAGGTAGCAAAAAGCCACCAACCCTAAAAACTGGCAGCTACAATTAGGGTAAACAAGCTTACCATACCTTCCAGTAACAAGCATTTGTCAATGCCGAATGTTTGCTTGGTGGTATTAGCATTGGAAATGCAGGAGTTAGAGAGATGCAGAATAGCAATGGCAGTGAAGTACTGAACTGCACATCAACCCCACCTTCACCCTGCAGAGACGGACAGACATTGGGGTATGTGTTTGGGTTGTCGCCCATAACGTTCATGCCATTTCACTTCACCCTATCTAGCAGAAACTGACACGTGTTGAGGTGTGTCTTGGGGTGTTCGGCTTTACAGTCACCTTACTCCATAAGGACATAGGCTGAAATGGGTGTAATATAGAAGAATGGGATGAACTCTGGGGCTGAAGAGTTTAAGGCACACCTCGATGCCTGTCACTGGCTGCAGGGTGGTGGGGTGGGGGTGGAATGGCATGAGCATTACAGTTGGCAATCCGAAGGCACACCTCTGATGCCTGTCAGTGTGTACAGGGTGGGAATTTATGGTTAGAAACCCTAACGCCCTGGGCATTTGTTGGTATTTGCATTACAAATTTTTAACATCTCAATTTTGTGACCCCCACCTCATGAAAGCATTTGGAACCTCTTCTCATGATTTTGTCAATGTGTCCTGAACTTTGAGTTTCCACAGTGACCGTGCCATTGTGTGCCAGATGTATAAAAACACAGGTTGGGCAGGATGTGAAGAATGACAGCTGTACCATTCATAGGGAGGTGTGAAGAGATGGCAATGTTGAAAATCTGTAGTGAAAATATTAAAAATGCTCAAACTTCTGAGCATACGTGGAAACTGTGTAACACATGCATGTAACACAGTCATTTAGTGGAATTATTTCACCAGATTTTCAACATAGGCATTTTGTGACCTCTGCTCATGAAGACTTTCACTATGATTTTCTTAATCTGTCCTGAACATTGATTTCCCACAGCAACCGTGCAATTCTGCGCCAGATGTGTAAACACATATTTGAGGCATGATGTAAAAAATGACAGCTGTACTGTTCATAAGGAGATCTGAAAAAATGACAATGTTGAAAATCTGGAGTGAAAATACTACAGATTTGCAAAGTTACAAGGGTGTGTGGAAACTGCACAATGCACGATTATAACACGGTCATTTTAGGACATTTGTCACCAAATTTTCAACATAGGCATTTTAGGACCTCTGCTCATGAACAGTCATTGTGATTTTACATATGAACGTACATACGAACATACAAACATACGAATATACAAATCTGCCAGCAGAACATATCAGTTGGTCTATGTAAGTCTGTCCGAGTGTGCAGCTAGCACCCTAGATTGCGGCTGCCCCAGCCTACTCACCCCTCAGTTCCTCCCCACTTGTCCCAGTCCCTACCCCCCTGACTCTTCCTCTTGCTTTATCCCACTCCTTCTTAAAGCTATTGACTGCCCTACATGTTACCACCTCCTCCGGCAGCGCATTTCAACTAGACACCACCGTCTCAGAGAAGTATTGCTTCCTCATTTCCCTCTTGAAACGTCCCCTTTCCCACCTTAGTCCATGCACCTTGTCTCTCTTCCACTCCTTAGTTTAAACACCCCCTCAGTGCTAGGTTTATTTACCCCCTCAGGTATTTGAATGCTTCAATCATATCCCCCCATCCCTCCTTTCCTCCAGTGTCTACATGTTCAGCTCCTTCAGCCTAACTTCATATTCCTTTCCTTCCATCTCCTTTAACATTTTTTTTGCCCTCCTTTGCACCTCCTCCAGTAACTTTATATCATTCCTCAGGCATAGCCTCCAGTATTGCACACAGTACTCTAGGTGTGGTCTGACCAATGATCTGTAGAGAGGTAGGATCACATCCCAGTGTCTGGATGAGAACCCCTTTGCGATGTACCCCAGCATCCTGTTTGCCTTCGCTGCTGCTCTCCTGCACTGGGCAGAGTTGTTCATGCTCCTAGTTACCAACACCCCTAGGTCCTTCTCCTTCTCTGTGATCCCCAACCAATAGTCCCTCTTCTGGTTCTTAGCCCCGAAGTGCATCACCTTACATTTCTTTGCATTGAATCCTAGCTGAGACTCCACTGGCCATGTCTCTAGTTTGGTTAGGTCCTCTTGCAGTTTTCCCCATCCGTCCTCTTCATCCACCACCACCCCCAACTTGGTGTAATCTGCGAACAGACTAACCCTGCTCTCCACTCCATGTGCTATGTTAAAGATAAGGAGCCCAAATAGCACCGGGCCCAGCACTTACCCCTGCGGCACCCTGCTTGTCACTGATCTTGGTACCGAGAGCTCCCCCACCTCCACCACCCTCTGCACCTTCCCCTGTAACCAGTTCCCTATTCATTTAGTCAGCTTTTTTCCCATTCCCACTGCCATCAGCATCCCCCAGTCTCCCATGAGGCACTATATCAAAGGCCTTACTGAAGTCCAAGTACAGGACATGTACTGCATGGCCCCTGTCCAACTCCCTTGTCACCCAGTCATAATACTCTATTAGGTTGGTTTGACAAGACCTCCCTGAGATTAACCCGTGTTGCCGCCCATCTTGGAGGCCATTACTCTCTAGGAATGCCACCAGCCTCTCCTTCAGTATCGCCTCCATAAGCTTACCCACTATGGACGTGAGACGTAGCGGCCGATAATTTCCTGGCTCCTCCCTAGGCCCATTCTTGTGTATGGGCACCACATGGGCCATCTTCCAGTCCCAGGGCACACACCCTGCTTCCAGGGAGGTGTTGAACAGAGCTGCCAGTGGCTGAGCCAACAGCTCCATCTCCCTCAGCACTCTGGGGTGGATGCCATTGGGACTTGGTGCCTTGTCCACCCTTACTGCCCTCAGACCCTCTAGCACCTATTCCCTATGATCACTTTGTCCATCACCTCCTCCCCCTTTCCCACCCCCCAGCCCATTCTGGTAGTGGACCATCCCTCTCCTTAGTAAAACAGGAACAGAAGTACTCATTTAGAATTCCACTTGCTCCTCCCCTTTTCCACCCAATCCCCTCCAGCTTTATCCTCACAATATGTTCTTTGCACTTCCTCTTTTCCCTGACATACCTAAAAAAGTCATTTTCCCCTCCCTTTATGCCCTGTGCAGACCTTAATTGCCTGGAGGCCTTAGCTTTTTTCACCCTCCTGGCAACCTCCCTTGACCAGTTTCCTAAAGCCTCCTTCTCCTCTCCTTTCCCTGTTCTCCTGCACTTCCGATATGCAGCCGTCTTTGCCCTCACCCCTTGCAGCACTTCCTTGTTCAGCCAACATGGTTTCTTGGCTGTGCTCTTCTTACTCCTGGCCCTGGTGCAGGCTACTGTGGCCTCTGTTAGCTCAGTCTTTATGACTCCCCACTTTTGTTCGGCATCCATCCCCGGCCTTTTATCCTGGAGTCACCCTTGCAGTATTGCTCCCATTCTCCCAAAATCCAGCCTAATAAAGTCCACCACCTTAGTGCCCATGCCTCCTGTCTCCCTACCCAGTGCGACAATGAGCCATACTGTTTGGTGGTCATTACCTGCTAGTGGGTCCTCCAGCTTTACCTCACTCACCACCTCCCCATTTGCCAGTATTAGGTCCAGAGTGCTACCAAGCCTTGTAGGCCCACTTACCAATTGCATCAGAAGGCCATCCTGGAATGCATCAAGGAGCACCTGCTCCCTGGTACTGCTAGTGGCCGGGGTGCTCCAGTCAATCCGTGGTAGGTTAAAATCCCCCACTATCACCACATTCCCCCTTCTACACACCCTCCTTATCTGCTCTACCAATGCCCCATCCAGTTCCCCATATTGGGCTGCTGGTCTGTACACTACTCCCAGCCTCAGCTTTCTGCCCTTGGAGTCCAGGAGCTGCACCCAAAGCACCTCTGCCGTCTTCTCTTCTCTTCTCCCTCATCCCTTATGCATTTAATCCCTTCCCTCACATAGAGTGCAACCCCCCCCTTCCAACCACTCGGTCCCTCCTGTATCCTGTGTTCCAGGATTGCCAAGTCCCAATCATGGTACTCTGTGGCCCAAGTCTCTGTCACTGCAGCAATGTCCACCTTCCCCTCTGAAAGGAGCAACTGAAGCCGGAGAGACCACATTCCACCTGTACCCCCTCCTCCTCACTCTTCTCCTCCTTGGCCTGTGTCCCTCCTCCTGATAGTCCACACCCTTTCTCCTCCTTATTCTTACTGAGTGGTGGTGCTATCTGTATTACACTCAGACAACTCTACCTGCCCCCTCCCAGGGTTACTACACTTCCGCCTTTACCTATAACTAGGGGGGTGAGCTCATTAGGCTCCCCTGTCCGGACATTTCTACCAACCTCAGTCTTTTGGCCATCCCCCCCCCCACTAGTTTAAATCCACCTTAGTAGAGATATACCCCTCTAATCCTGCCTTTAATACTCCCTTCCCCGTCCTGTTCAAGTATAGCCTGTCCCCCGTGTACAAGTCACTATTCCCCCAGATCCTACCCCACTTAGTCACTAACCCATAATTTTTGGTGTGGCACCAATCCCTCAGCCACTTGTTGAACTCCTCAATCCTCCCCTTCCTCCCCATGCTTGCACATGGTACCGGGAGTACCTCCAAGAATGTCACCGACTCCCCCAACCCCTCACTCTGCCTGCCCAACTACTCAAACCTCCCCCTCATTACTTCCACAGTGTCCCCCTCCAAGTAGTTTGCACCCATATGCAACACTAAATGAGGTTTCTTCCTCCCCCTTGCTGCACACTTGAGCAGTGCCTGCCCTGCCCCTCCTGCAGTCAACCTGGTGATAGGTTCAGCCCAAATATGGCTGTGCCTTTCCCCCGTTCCGCTCTATCTCACCCCTTTCAGTAAAGAATCTTCCAGGATGAGTACCCCCCGGTCCCTTACCCCCTTTCCCTTCTAATGCCCCTTCCACCATCCCAGTATTCATTCTTCCCTGCCCCTCACCCCCACCAGCTGCACCCTCTGTGACTTCTGTATCAGTACCCCCTACTTCTGCCTCACCCCTGTCTCTGTCTTATTCCTCCCATCCCACTTGAAGCCCTTCCCAGCCTGACTGCTGCCTACTGGGCTTCCCATGTCGACCTCCCATCCTGCCTTGCTGATTTCCAAACCCTCTTCTGTCCCCACTGTTGTTGATTTACAGTCCCCATTCCATTCTACCCCGGTAGTGATGCCCCATCCATCCTTCCTCCTTCCCATAGCCTTCTCTCCTCCACTCACCACCCCTCCTTCCTTACTAGTCCCCCTTTAACACTTTTGTCCTCGCTATCTCTTCCCCCACCTGTTGCCACCCCTCTGATGCCCCGCTTGTCCTCCTTCCTTCAGTATGTTCCTGCTCCCCCTATCTCTCCCGTAGCAGAGGCTTGAATCAGTTCCTAGTTGATACCCCTCCTACATCTCTTCCCCCTATCGGTTCCCCCTCCTACTTGTTCTCCTCCGTGTCACCCCTGATCCCACCTCTGGTCCCTCCCTACATGCAGCCATCTGCTCTCTTCCCTGGTAATCCTCGTTTTTCTCCAGATTTGCAACATAGGCTTTTTGAGAGCCCACCTCATGAACAGTGGCACTGTCGTTTCATTAATTGGTCCCAAAAGGTGATTCTGCAAAATCACCTTTCAGGACGAATAATGCCATGACATGAATTTCATGAGGAGGGTCTAATAACCCCATGTTGAAAATTTGGTGCCATAATTCTCAAAAATGCCTGAGATATGCACCAAAGTTGAAAAAAAAACTATTTATGCCATTATACACTTACCTGCATTTCTTCAGTTTGCAGTCGGCTTTGAAGAGTGTAGATATGTTCCCCGTCCAGCGAAGATCATCGCGCCAAGCTCTTTAGGTGAGTATGGGGTGGGGGTTGGGGGAAGCAGGGTGTGCAGAGGGTGGGAGCGGGTTTAGGGAGGGGGCAGGAGAGACCGTGAGGGGCCATTTTCTTGTTTTACAGAAAAAAAAAGACAACAAGGGTTGTTTTTCCTTTTCGCAGGTGTTGTTTTGTACACTGGGGTGGGCTCCCAGAGTATCACCTGCATTTGTGGGGAGGGGTACCAAAGCCGACGGGGATTGGGCCTCCCTGTCAGAACAGAAATGATTGGGGGGGCACATGATGCTGAAGGGGATTGGGCACCCCCTCAGTAACTGGAAGTGAGAAGGGGAGCTGATGCCAATGGGGACTGGGCCCCCCATCAGCACAGAAATGGGTGGGGGCGCATGATTCCGGTCCCCTCAGCACAGGCAAAACATGACTGTGGGGTCATTATGCTGACTGGGATTGGAATCCCCCATCAGCAAATTAAACTGGGAAAGGGGGGACTGAAGCCGATGGGGACTGGGCCCCCCGTCGGCAAAAAAAGATTGTTTTAGGGGCACATGATGCTGAGGAGGATGGGGCACCCCCTCAGCACACAAAAAATGGGAGGGCATTATGCTGATGGAGTGGGCTCCTGGTTGGCAAATGTTACACTAGGCAAGGTACTGCCCTGCAATGACGAGTCACTCCCTCATTGCAGCGGAATGGCTGACGCAGCAATGATGAGGCAGACCCTCATTGCAGCATCGAAATCATTTCCACTTGATGGCACTTTTGGAAAGCAATGTCATCAGCACGGTATGCCTGCATTGGTCCAGCAGTGCCAAGGCCCCAAATGCAGTGCCACTGCTGGCTACCACAGTGTCGCACCTCCACAACCCGCTTCTCTCCTAAGCTGCTGCATAATGTTGATTCTTCCGCATGCGCGCAAGCAAACATAATAAAAATATATTGCACTTGCATTCAAATTGCTAAACTTTCTTATTTTAAAAATTAATACATGTAAGGAAAAGACTCAATGTAAATACAGTATTTTGATAGCATTTGTGTTTCCAGAAATATCACTACATTTTTTAGGGATGTCAGTGTATATTCATGGATCAAGGGTTAATGCATTTGAGAACAGCATAGCTGTTAAACCCCTGACCCAAAATCCAAATTTCCTTTTAACTAGACAACCTCATCTCATCCACAAAATAAGCTGTAATGAATCAGAACCTAACTTCCCAGTAAACGATCAAATTATTTTCTCTGTATAACTGTTTCTAAAGCTTAGCAATAGCTACACAAGTTTTCACTATGTGGCAACTCCAAAGACAGTCAATACCCAAAAAAAGCTGCTATGGATTTACAAGCCCCCCTCACCTCCTAGCTGCAACTGAAGTTGGAGGAGGACAGAATTCCCTGATATCCCCCTTTGCCGGAAGTCGGATCATCCTCAGTCTCCTCCTTGGGATCAATTGCTGTCTTTCTCAAGGTTTTGGGAGCCATGACAAGCAGGTTCGCTAACGTGGGATGGACTAATTCACTTCAGAGAGAAGTTCTTGAAGCATCTCCCATACCATGCTGCTTGACAACTTGCTCCATTGGGGAAGGGAGGGATCTGGGAGATGCTCCATGCCGAAGGGGCTTGCGAATTATGTGGGTCTGTATGCAGAGGAGTACTTTTGGTGTCAAGGTTGAGGAGGACAACCTCACTCCCAGCCAGCATCAGATTGTTCGTGCTGTGCTACCAGCCAAAAGTAAATCATCTATGTAAAAATACTAATATTTCTATCACCATACCTTTGAAAGCTGTGGCACCCCTTTTTTTTTTGAACTAGTCACAAATGGTCACACCCCGAAAAAAAAAATCATACCGAGAGCCCTGTGTCTCCTAGAACCTGGAGTAAATATATATGCTCTGTTTGTACCTTAACCCTCCAACCTCTCATACATTCGAGGCAGGTAATTGCCGCAATGCTAGGGGTGATGCAATGCCTTTTTAATGCCAGTTTGTGGTTAGATGCCTTGTCATCATGACCCAAGTTAGGGGGTAGTGGTCTCCCATGATGGCACTCTTGAACTGGTTAAAGAGCAGGTATGCATATCCCATTATCCACCCCCCCCCAACATATATATGAGAGCTCACCTGCTTCTGAAGCCATGTGTAGCAATATATCCATTTTATTTGTGATCTAAAAGATTATTTTAATAAATCAAAGCAAATGCTCGACTAACTATAAATAGTAGTAAAATCTATAGAAAAATCACCCCCATTCAAGCTAATGGGGTCCGCACATGCAGCCTTCATTTTATGACATCACAAAATGGGGCTGTGTGTGCCAGCATGGCAGTAGGTTCAGGAAGTGGCTTTGTTTTATGCAAAGGGGAAATTATGAGCAATATAACTTTTTTAGATCACAATTAAAATTGATTTATTGCTACACATGGCTTCAGGAGCAGGTGAGCTACCATAAATGTCAGGATGGGGGCTGGATAATGGGAACCACTCAAGTGCTCTTTAAGGTTACTTACATTAACACGGTGGCTGTAGACCAAACTTGATCTACATGTCTCCCTCCCCCCTTCTGTTCCATATTGACTCCATCCTTTGTACCATGCCACCCACCTGCAGGGTAATGGATTTCTTTTTTATATTTGATTTTGGTAACACAGAGATAAACACTGGAGTTGCTAGGCTAACCATATAACACCCCCCTCCCCAGCCCCGAGCCAGAGCCAGAGTCAGCAGCCCCCCACTCCCCACTAAAGCTGGTAATAGTCTTAGTCAGGCTCAGGTGATGGCACACAGCAAGATGCCAGACAGCACAGCACAGCATTTTAAATCAGACAGCGGGACAGTGACAGTAGGCAGTACAGTAGACAGGACATAAACAGCACAATCAGCACAGCAGACCACCAAAAATATAATTAAACTAGAGAAAGAAACAACTCCTACCCCCTATTGCTGACTTATGTCAGAGTTATGTTAGGCTTCTTCTCAGCTCAAGTTGAGCAGTTTATTTTGCTGTCTAATTGCTGACTGCGCAATTGGCTTGCTTCAGACACAACAGTAACAGACTTCTTTACCCGGACACTCCCTCACTGACCATGAGTGGTGCCAAATCAAATGGTCAGCTTAGCAGTTCCCTTTGTGCAAACTTCCCTCACAGGATCCCACAGCCTTCTACTCAAGAAACTTGTTCAGCATGGTACTGTGCTTTGCTGTATGCAACACCCCCGCACCCCCACCCACATCCACTGCAGCACCACTCACAGCCAGTCATCCTACCTCCCCCAAACTCCAACTAAATATAGCAGTACACTTACTTGAATATTTTGCTTCCACCTTGCAGCAGCCCAGTACACAGCCTCCTCCAGCAGTCTGCATATCCCCCTCCACACTGCCTTCCAGCCCAGGTCTGAACAAACTTCCATTAATGAATCCTGTGTGCCGCCACCCTACTGGGCTCTGCTCCAGAGGTCGCCAGTTCAGCACTCAGATGATCCTAACCCCCCCCCCCCCAGACCACAATGCTCATGAGTGGCAACAAGATCCAGACAGGCCATAAAGCATGAATTTCCCTTACCCCCCACCAACTCCCGGCCAACAATGCCAGGGTTCGACCTATGACACAAGAAGGTGAAGCAAGCAGTGCAGCACCAAAACAGTCGGCAATCTGACAAAATATATGTGGGATGATCATACAATACATGAATGAAAAAAAGAACAAAAGAGCATGTACGCTTAGTGACCAAGGCCAACATCCATACCCCAAAACTGGCACCACCTATTGCATGCAATTTCACAACAGTGATTCAAACTTACTTAGATTTATGGGCATTGACACTTAGCTCACCATCTGGCTTCAGCATGAATCCAACTGGATTTACACCTTGCAAGCACTTTGCCTGAGTGTTTTTTCTTTAGTTATGCTTTTTGAAATACATTAAGCACTCAGTTTTCACCCAACAGAAAGTAATTCTTGAATATAAAATGTTTGAATCAAAATGAAAGTTCTCTGACCCTTTGACTCTTATGAATCAGTAGGGGATCGCATCTTATCAGCTTTGATTGAATCATGTAACAAAAATTTGTAATAGTAAACCCCTTTGAGTACTACCCTATATCTTTGAATGACAGTTTGTCATTCAAAGATATAGGGTAGTAATCAATGTATTCCCCTGTATACTTTTCTGACTGTACATTATAACTAGTAATTATAGATCTTTGTTCTGCCTATGCCCTCCAGTTCTTTTTCTTTGCAGTGGCACTGTGGTAGTGGTGGTGCTAAATAAACTTTATTGGGAGGGGGGTTGAGGCCTATATGGTGCATCTACCTCTCCTTAGTGTCTGGCTGCTGACTGATCATCAATCGATGCAGCACTTGCGGCTCGGCTGCTGGCCACCTGGCCATCTGAGCAGCCCTGGCAGCCCGGTCCTAGGAGTTGGTGTGGCGGGGCCTGGCTCCACTTGTTACACTGCTCTTTTGCTCCTGACTGGCTCTTCTGGCTTGATCCAATGGGCAACCGATGGACTGCATCCTCTGCTCTCATGACATGGACAGAGACAGTCCCAGACACACAGGAGGAGTTCTCCGATGAAGAGAGGCAAGTCCTGGTTGTACAGAACAGGAGGAAAAGGAGGCACCAAGTCATTCTACCTGCTGCTGACTGCTCCTCTCTCTCTCTCTCTCTCTCTCTCTCTCTCTCACTGTCTCTCTCCAGGAACGTGATCCATTGCAGGAAACAGAATGGCATCAGGCAACTGTCTAGGCTCACTGTGGTGTGGTGAGTGAGGTAGCAGCAGGAAAATTACAGAAAAATAATTGGTGGAGTAAAGAAGCATGTGTACAGAAACTGTCCAATTGCTCCGTGCCTCCACTACATGAAATTCACTTGCTGTCATGATGACTGGTGCGAGCATGTCTATCGTACCCCACCTGCCGACGGCCGACCAGGGTGTGGGAGTTGGGACATGGGCAGCTAAAAAAAAAAGGGAAATTTTAAAATAGGGGAATTTTTTCTGTACGAGGTGGCATACAGTAAATATGCATGGTTACACCATTGCTCCACTCTGCAAGGGAAAAACAAAATGTTTAACAGTTTTTCGGTCTGGCACCAATTTATTTCTGTGGCTCTGCTACGTGTAGTATCTTCTAGATCATTCCCTTATCAAAACAGAGCAAGAGTTCACTGTATTATCGCAAAAAAAACCCCCAAAAAACAGAACGTATTGTTTAACAAATCCCATTTAAAAAACAAATAATGAATAGTAAAATAGCATGACCTGACTTTACCGTGGATCAATTATGCAGCTGACAGAAGAAGTTGATGCAGTTGAGCATCCTCGTGCATCCTGGTGTGCTGAGATAACCTTTGACCCACATTTATTCAAGTCAGCTCTCAATTCGTCAATTTCAAATAAAGGGGCACAAATAAAGAAATGGCTTGCTTGAAATTTGTACCGACAGAAAAAAATTAGCACAGACTATGAAAAACTAAAAAAAAAAAAAAGGCAGCTCACATATTTCACCTCACATTTGGCATAGCCAGAAACTTCACATTAAAAACACTTATGACCAAACTGATTTCAATTGGACAATACATTCATAATATACAAGTTATTACTTCAAATCATAAGTAGCCAAATGAGGAAACAGAAATATCCACCCTCTGTCACAGTAGATGAATCAATGATGTCACCTACACAGTTGATGAGGATACTGACAGTGTTTTCTGCTGTAGCAACTGCTGTCTCTGTGTCCCCTTCAGTGCCACAAAATATCTCAGATGTGTTACCATATACATCAATAATCATTGATGTCATAGTGAAAAGAGGTTTAAATGGTCCACCTCCACTTCTGGGCTTCTTTTTGGTAACTTCTTTCTTTGCATCAGAAAGCATATTTTTCCATTTTTTCTTTATTTCTTCGACGGTTCTTAAAACAGCAGGATTAACAGCATTAACCCTGTCTGTCAATTCCTTTTTCTTGTCAGTATTTTTAAGATTTGTACCAAACTTTCCAAGAATTATGTCTTTTTTCAACAAAATCTCAATTATGGTTAGTTTTTCATCCTCACTAAAATTACTTTTCTTACACTTGGTAGCCATTTTGTTTAGTTTTTTCAGAAACTGCTTAAGACCAAAACCTAAGACCAATATGGGTTGCCTAGCAACAGCATGGTAAGACCAGTCTAATATAAGACCATTCTGATTTTACTTTGTGCAACAGTCTTATTTTTCTGGCTTATGCTAGAGTAACTTACTGGTCTTATAGCAAACATAGTCTAAAAAATATAAGTCTTCTTGTGCAACTGGCTCCTGGCTTAGAAGGTCAAAGACAGATCAGGCAAGGGTAGGGACGGAGGTGGCAATCCATAGACAATGAGGAGTGGGATGCTGCACTGTAGCATCAATGGGAGAATACAGGGAGATCGGTCTGAAGAGCAGGGGAATGATTTTCAAACACAAGGATGGCACCCCAGTCATGTGCTACCAAGTAGTGGGTCCTAAAAAAAGGTGGCATTCTTGGGGGAGGACCCTAGACAATTTTCTCCACATTCATTCAGGATAGATGTGGCATTGGAAAGGGCAGCAAGGGGGAGTTCAGAGGAAGAGGATAAGTGGGTGGACAAATGGAGGTTGAGCTGCTACAAGAGGTATGCCAAGGAACTGCTTTAACCTGTTTAAATTTTGTGTTATCTCATTGTCTCCTAGCAGACGCCTGCAGTCATCAGTAAAATACACTGGTGTGTCCTGAGGATGCCTACAGAAGTCAGCAACTGACTTCCTGTGTGCCCTGGCACCATCTGGAGATGTCACATATATTTTAATATATAATGTAACAGAATATAATATATATTTGACTGTATAGCTCCGTTGGAAAGGTAATTTTGTGCTGAACAACTTTGCCACTGATATTCTGTGTATATCATGTATACTTTAGGAGTTATTCATATTTGTTTATGGTGTGGTGTGTATGGCTTATGTTACCTGTTTTAGTGAAAAAAATATTTTTTTTGCTGTTTCAACCAGCATAGCAAAAAAACAAAATTACATATTATACTTTGCATACCACCATTGGAAAGGTAATTTTGTGCTGAATAACTTTGCCACTCATACTTTGTGTCTAGCACTTAAGTTTCTTGAGCTATTAGGATTTGTTTGTGGAATGCTGACTATAGCTTGATTTTGCTTAGAAAGGCCCAGAATTTACTATTAACAGTATACAGGAGACAAGTGGTGCAACTTCTGAGAGCTCCTGTGGAGGCATTGAGTTAACAGGCAAAAGTCATCAGAGGCATATATGGATTGTGGGGTATTCGTTTGTATATTGGCCGGAGTACACAGTGACCATGCAGGGAAGGAGGCAGTTGCAGAGGGATTTTGAAGGCATCCAGATACACTGGAAAGGGGTCAGGGGTATGAGATGGGCCCAGCTGTTACCACTCTTGGAGGAATTAAAATTGCAATTGCCCAAGCCTGACCTACTAATTATACATACTGGGGGGAATGACCTAGGGCCTAAGACATGGAGCTCATGTTTACATGAGGTAAAAAGGGATCTGGAGATATTGAAGGGGTGGTGGCCTTGGCTTAATGGTGGATGGTCAGAGATTATCTTGAGGAGGGTGTACCAGCCATATTAGGGATATCAAAGCAATGGAAAAGGCAAGGAAGAGGCTTAACAGGAGGGTGGCCTGGGTGAACATGGAAATTGAGTGAGTATACATTCCATATATCTTATGACAGCCCAAGGCACTATAGAGGGGACAGTGTGCATTTATCTGAGATTGGCATGTTTTTCTTCATGCTTCCAATAATTAGTTTGATAAGACAGTTAGTATGGGGTTAAGGGGGCATAGGTGCGGGGGAGCCCATCATCTGTTGCTAGGCTGGAGATGGGCTACTGCAAGGGGGCATAAAAGGGGGGTAGCACAGAGGAACACAGATGAGGGGGCAGGCATTGGGAGCAAGGGTTAGATCAACATGGGCTGGGGTCAGTAGCACCTGGCTGTGGAGTCAGAGGGGGATGGGAGAGAATGAGTGAAGAGTAACCTGGGGATTGGGTTCTGGGTATCTGACCCTGGTAAATAAGCAAGGCTTAAGAGAAGGAATGAGGTGTTGGGTCATGCATCCAGGCCCTGAGAAGAAGTCATGGTGAGTGTCATGGAGAACATGGAGAAAGGAACAATTGATGAAAGATGGACAATTAAAATTACAAAATGGACTGGAATCTTGTTGTGTTTGGAATGTTGCTGGTGATGGGTTTGAAGTAAAAGTAATGGCCAATAAATTTAAAATGTGCTTATGAAGGATTTATTCAGATATATAATGTTTGGTATGAATTGTTTTGTCCAATAGACATGTTGGCCGTCGAGCACCCAATGAAGTAGTCAGTGTCAAAATCTTTTCAGAAGGAAAATCCTCTGACAAGCTGTCCTTTGCTGGTCAGAAATCATTAAGAAGACCTAGAGCACAATGGCTAGAGAACCTCTTCCCATTTGGTGACCCAGGTTTGTGCCACAAGCCAAGAACTTAGGGTAGATATAAATATGCTAGCATGAGGTATGCCACCCCAAGGGACATCACTGCATCCTCATAGAAGGGACTGAAAAATAAAGGATATCAGTGGGCAGACAAATAAAGTTTGGCCAACTCAAATGTCCAAAGAAGTCTTTATCCTCCCAGAAACTGGATATCTACAAGACACCTCCGACCAACACCTCTGGTGAGCGGATCTTAGATAATACACTCTGAGCTGTTGATATGGAGGGTTTTGTCAAAGGGACATTGTAACTACAGAGTTGTGTGTAGTGTCATTGGGTCTGGAAGACAGGATTATAGCAGTTCCTTATCTTGCAAACAGGCACTGGGCAAATGGAAAGAGATGCTGCCCATGTATGACCAAGAGGCTAAAAAACTGAGAAACAAAAATATTAAAGTAGAGATGCGAATTCCCATTAGTAAGATTTTGGGGTTCACAGCCTGCTACCCTGGGGCAATGACAGCCCCTCTGCGCTAACAGTAAAAATGTTATTATTCTTTGTGAAGTTTGGGAAAGGATCATAACTCTGGCTGAGCTGCCAGCCAGCCAATTCTTTCCCACTTCATAGTCTGCCCAGTCCACCCCCATTCTCCTCCATATTGTGATGTTTAACCAGGGTGAGCACAGGGATGCACCCCATACAAGTATATGGGGCTAATTTTCGTAACAATTTTACAAACTTTAGACTGCCTGTTGAAGGAAAATAAAGCCACTGCTCAGCTAATAGGAACCCGATTGGTTAGTGGTGGCTTTCCTTAACAAGCGCCAATAAGTTTGTAAAATTATTCTAGAATTAGGTCCATATCTTGTATGGGGCATGTCCCTGCTCTACGGGGCCAGAGCGGGTAGTCCAGGAAGTGGGAAGGGATCAGCTGGCTGGCAGCTCAGCCAGAATTACGATCCCTTCCCAGACTTTACAGAGCATATTAAAATGTATGCTGTTAGCACAGAGGAGCTATCCCTGTCCTAGGGTAGCGGGCTGTGAAGCCCACAGTGTAATCTTACAATTTTATTTTAAGAATAGGGATTTATACAAAATTAGAACACATGAATAGTGAGTGGGGTGGGAGCTATCATTATAGAACAAATAGAAAGGACGCAGGGCTAGAGCACTACATTTGACAACAGAAAGTGATTTTTTGGTTTTAGAACCCATTTTGCAGTTTGCTCATCTAACATATTCATACCAAATGAGGATCAATATGAAAGTACTGTAGCCCCTCTGCATCTAGTATTTTCTTTTTTTTTAGATTCTGTGCTTGCTATGCCAATAATAATATTACAGCCTGATAAAATGAACAGAATAAAAAGATAATACCAGTTGACATTCCCAGACTCACTGCCCCTGACCGGGCACCAAGTAGCCCTCCGCCAGGCGCGGCCGTGGTTCCAGGAACCAGCCACTCTGCCGCTTCTCCATCTGCCCGCCCAGGGAACCTCTGAGCTGGACTCACTGCCCCTGACTGGGTGCCAAGCAGCCCTCCACCAGGTGCAGCCGCAGCTCCAGGAACCAACCGCTCTGCCGCTTCTCCATCTGCACAACCACGAAACCTCAGAGATGGGTAAGGACTCCTGACTGACCGGGGAAGATGTGAGTTGCCGCTATTGGTCTAACGCTCCCTGCGGTTAACTCCGATTGGACCGCTGCTCCCCTCACTGCTACCTGATTGGCTGCTCCACTTTCTACCAATTTTCTTCACTGCTGGGCTGTGCGCCCATAGACTTTTGCTGAAAAGTGGCTGAAATTTTGGCCCGTTTCCCGAACTGTCCCTGCTGCTAGCACCTGTCTGGCCCATATCTGTACCTGTGGTGATTAATTTGATAAGCCGATTCCGATTGTTGCTGAACTGTTATATTATTGCTCAGCTCTGCTTCAACATTGCTGCTGTCTAGCCCTACTAGCCGCTTCTGATTTTTTATTGCACTGTATTAAGTTTTGCTAAGCTGAATCCAAATCTAATTGTAACTGCTTGTTTCTGCCCAGCCTCTGCCACGCAGGTGCTTTCTCCTAACCCTGACTTTTCTCCTTTGGGTCAGAGCAGCCTCCCCTCTTCGCCATATTTCCCTGCATCCCTCTGATTCTCCCGTCTCTCCTGCATACTCCCTTTCACTGCCTTGCTAAAATTTCCAGTTTCTACCCTCCCCCTGTGGCGCCAGGCATAGCTCCTACTATACGCTTGTCTCTGGCTGCTGGACCCCCACCCCCGCTGTGCCTGCATTCTCTGTCTGTCTGATCTACGCCCCCCGATTTAGCCCCTGCATCACCATCCATTGTCTCTCTCTCTCTAACTACCCCTATGTCCTCTCCTTCCTCCCTCCAGACCCACTGCCCCTGACTGAGCGCCAAGCAGCCCTCCGCCAGGCATGGCCTCGGCTCCAGGAACCAGTCACTCTGCCGCTTCTCCATCTGCCCACCCAGGGAACCTCAGAGATGGGTAAGGACTCCTGACTGACCGGGGAAGCAGTGAGTTGCCGCTATTGGTCCAATGCTCCCCACGGTCAACTCCGATTGGACCACTGCTCCCCTCACTGCTACCTGATTGGCTGCTCTGCTTTCTACCAATTTTCTTCACTGCTGGGCTGTGCACCCATAGACTTTTGCTGAAAAGTGGCTGAAATTTTTATGCCCACCCCCCCTGACCTTAATTAAATAGACCCTCACCACGCCCACCTCCATAGGGACACTCCCACACTAGCTCCCACTGGTCCAATGCCTAGTTCCCACCTCTCTCTCTCTCTCTCCTCCCCCTCTATTTTTTTCCCTGCCTGCTCTACTCTTTGACCGTTACCTACCTGGGCCCTGTACTTGCAACTGTTCTCTCAACTTCACTATGCTCTTCCTCCCCCAAACTCCCACCTTTCTCCTTTTCCTACCCACCTTTTTCCCACTCCTCATCCCCCCCAGAGCCTCCTTCCCTGCCCCTCCCCTTACCTTTGAAATGATCACAGCATATCATAACCCTGGCACCTCTCCAGAACTCTCTCACCTTGCCCACAGGGGACAACCTCCCACAAAAAAGGTAACCCTTACTGACTTAGAACACTGCATTCTCACATCTGCCTATCCTGTAACTTCCATGCTGAACTTTCACATCCACATTATGGCACGTGCCTGCCAACATAAAAAATGTAAGCTCACCATTAGGGAACTGCGCTTATGCACCCTAACGCTTCTGCTACTTCTCCTACTGTTGTCAGGCAATGTTCAGCCAAACCCTGGCCCACTATCCTGCAAAGTCTCCTCCCAGAACAAACCTTCTGGCACTCTGTCAATCATGTGCCTGAATATCTGCAGTCTATTTCCTAAGCTTGATTCTCTGCAAGCCTTCGCAACCCAACATACTCCTGATGTCCTGGCAGTTGTTGAAACCTGGCTCACTCCCCAGGTCCTGGACCAGGCAATCGCTATCTCAGGCTACAACATCTTTAGGCACATTCAAAAAACCAAAAGAGGTGGAGGTTGTGCATTGTACCTGAAAGACTCATTCCTGGGCCATCAATTAGAACCTGCCCCCGCGACCTCCCCTGCACAGATTCTCCCCATCAAAATCCTCCTAGGTGCTCATGATAAGGTGCTTACAGTTGTTAATATATACATTTCTCCCAAGGAACAAGAACCAGGTCTCACCACTGTCCTGGACCTGGTCAGGTTGCAACCACCTGACTCCGAAACCATCCTGCTTGGGGACTTCAATATAAATTGGCTCTCTACTGAGGCGGGTGCTCTTAAGGACCTCATCCTATCGACCAACCTAACCCAGATGCTGGACTCTCCAACTAGAAAAAAATATAAAACAGGGACCAGCACCCTACTGGATTGGATTCTGACCAGCCACCCTTCTCGCATCTCAAACTCCTCTGTCCTTCCTGACTCACTCAGTGACCATTCCCCCATCAGCTGTACCTGGTCCAATAAATTCCACAAACCACCCGCAAAAATAATCCACAGCAGATTTCTCCAGTGTGGTCAGCTAACCCACCGCAAATCCCATCTCCTCCAACAAGACTGGACTCCAATCTTTCTGGCGACTGACACAAACTTTGCACTGGATCAATTCATCCACATCTTTAACAAAGCCTGTAACCTATTCGCACCCATCAAGAAGCACAAAGTTAAATCTCTATGTAACCCTTGGCTAACAGGTGACCTCCTAAAAAAACTAAAATCCAGAGACCAGTTATGGGCTTTGGCTAGATCCACCAGGGAAATCAGTCGACAACCAAAACTATAAGCAAGCATGTAATAACTGCACTAAAACCATTCGGAAACAGAAATCTGACTACTTCAGGAAAGTTCTCACTGACACCTAGGGAAATGGGAGAGATTTCTGGAACAACCTAAATGAAATCACTGTGAAACAACCCAAATCTATGCCAGCTATGCTCAAGATTAATGGGAATACCACGCTTGACCCAAAACTCATTGCTGATACTTTCAACACCGCTTTCACGGATCTCAGTAGTGTTCTTCCCCCTAATTTCTTCAGTGATGCCGAGGCCTCCGAAACCCTCAACTCCCTATCTCCCAACAATCACCCTCCTTTCCACTTTAAAGTAGAAAACAGGAATGATGTCCGAAAGTACGTCACTAATGCCATAAGCAAATCAAGATCTAGCAATGACACACTTGACCTCAAGCTTCTGTCCCTCGCCTTAGAAGAGGTACTGGAGCATCTTACCAGGATTTTTAATCTGTCCCTTACACTCAGCCAGTTCCCAGGAAAATGGAAGTTAGCCACTGTTACCCCATCCACAAAAGTGGTGATAAGACTGCCCGTGGGTACTACTGCCCAATCTCAATCCTGCCTCCCCTTTCAAAGACCCTGGAATGCATAGTATCGGAACAGCTCACCGAATATCTGGATAAACATAATATCCTTTGCAAGCAACAACATGGCTTCAGGAAAGACCACATCACAGTTTCCACACTACTTGAAGTCAGTGGAGCAATCCACAGCTATCTGGATAAAGGGCAACTCACTGGTGCTATTTACATCGACTTAACCAAAGCCTTCGATACTGTCCATCACCGCCTTCTACTTGTCCAGCTACATAAAGATGGGCTCTCCCCAGATACTATTGCATAGTTTAAAAGCTACCTTGAGAACAGATCACAATGTGTAAAAATCGCCGAAGTGCTCTCTGATGCCAAACCTGTTTGCTCTGGTGTTCCACAAGGATCCATTCTGGGGCCACTCCTTTTCAGCCTGTTTCTCAATACTTTACCGGATGCCTGCCCTGAACAAATTATACTCTACATTGATGATGTGCTAATCCTAGCCACACAGCAGGACCCATACCAGCTGCAAGGAAACCTTCAGCGTTGTTTCTCCACTGTTGAGAACTGATTCACTCAGCATAAACTGAGCCTTAACTAGAAAAAAACCAAGACCATGATCTTCAGTAGTTCCCACAATAAACATAAGCACCACCACCTTTCCATTAACACCAGTCACAATGGCCCTCTGGAGCAGGTCCAAACTTTTAAATACCTTGGGATCACACTCAACTCTTACCTCTCATACGCTGATCACATTAATAACATTGCCAAAACTGCCAACTCCAGACTTGGTCTACTGTTCCACCACAGGTGACACCTTACCCCTGAAGCCCTGGCAGTTGCCGTCCAGTGCTCCATCGTTGCCACCATCGACTATGGCCTCATCATATATGGCTCAGCTAGTGCTACTGAGCTCAAACGAGTAGCCATCTCCCTTAACAAGGCTTGTCAGCTCATGACGGGCACCCAACGCCTTAAACACACCTGTGACCTCTACTCCCAAGCCAACTGGCTGCAACTTGACAAACATATAAAATACCAAACCTGCATATTCGTAAAGAAAATTCTGATGGGTCTTGTTCCTTCTGGAGTTTCTACTTTCCTACAACAAAATAACTGCAGCAGAACCACTAGAGAGTCCAAACCCCTGAAGCTCCAAATCCCCCATTGTCGCACATCCCAAGGTCAAAGAGCTTTTTCATACCGGGCCGCCAGCTGGCTAAATGGTCTCCCCAATGACATCACAACCATCCAAATGCTAGGCACCTTTAAAACCAGGCTCCACCACTCACTGACTGCTTCTAGCACCTGTGACTGCTATCTCTAACTGTACCACCCTTTTTCTGGACTCCCACAATGATAAAACTATCCTTTGCTCCCTGCTCCATTGGCAGTAGGATCATTGAGGACCACAGCCTTCTAGCACTTACCTCCACTGCCCTGTCCAACCCTGGCATTTTCTGTTCTCTGACAATGCCTCTTGGCTGCTGCCCCTCCCTTCCTCCACATCCTGCTACTTCCCCTTGTCCCACCCCTTCTGCCATCCTTTCCACCTGTCCTCCTCCACCTACCTCCCTTTCCACTCTCCCTCTACTGCTCCCATACCCTTCTGCTGCCTACTTTACTCTTTGTTCCCTTCTATTTCTTCCTTTTTATACTCACCCACCTTATAATGCCCCTGTTAGCAATATTTACTGTATAGCTCTCTGTATGTACCTCCTAATATGTTTCAAACTGTGTTTATGTACTGTCTTGTAATCCATGACATGGAACCTTTGTAAAAGAGCCTTGGCTCAAAGGTATTTGTAATCCTAGACCTGAATAAAAGAAATAAATAAACATTCTTGTACATGTGTTAGCCATTTGCAGACATACAGAGCTTAGCCCTGGCCCTATAACTGATATTGAACTGGTATTAAATGAACAGTGCTAGTAGCACATAATAATACATATAGTGTACTTAAAAGTGGGCATGTTTAATGTTTGGGTAAATAAAGACATTATTGATTTGATTGGGAATAACCAAACATGGTTAAATGGGAGAATATTTAACAAGTAAATTGATTTAGAAAACTATTATTTATTATTTATTTATTTACTGTTATCAAAATTGTAACCCTTTTAGTCAGCAGACTCAGTTACAAAGGCCCCTCATCAAGGTACAAAGACAGGTACAAACAAACAATAACATCAATCTTATATAACACATATACAGAGCAGTTTCAGTGGTAACAGAGTCAGTGGGTATAACACACAAGACAATGTATACATAATTAAGCAGAGTGGGTCAGATCCTATACAAGTAGGTAGCTAAGCACAAATTAATGAAACATTATTTGTCCTGATACTAGTTCACATAAATGAGTGAGGTAGGAAATGGTGGGCCGAAAGCGGCTGGATTCTTGGAGGTTATGTACAGTTACGAAAGCGGGTGGCAAACAGATGTTGCTTAATAGCGGTTTTAAAAGGGCCAATCCTTTGTATTGATAAGATATCAGCAGGAAGGGAGTTGAACCAGGATGGAGCTTGGCAGGGGAAAGATCTCTGGGCTAGTGATGTCCTGACTCTGGGTATTTGGAGGGATCTTCTGTGTGAGCATGGAGGCCATTGAGATAGAGGGTTTGAAAACAGCAGTTAGGCCAGGGGGCATTAAGCCAGATAGGATATTCTTGGAGAGAAGGCACGTTTGGTAGTGCTGCCTCTCGTCAAAGTCAAGTAATTCTGCCTGTACATATAGCAAACAGGTGTGGGTGAGTCTGGGGGCACCTGTGAGTAGTCGGCATGCCTTGTTTAGCACTGTTTTGATTTTGTCGAGTGACGTTTTGTCAGCTGTGCTATATACTAGTAGGCCATACCTTTACACACTAGGGAGAGGACTGAGGCGGTGCTAGCCAGCCTCAGGACTTCAGGGAAGAGGCAGTTCTTGTGCCAGTAGAGCAGACCAACACATGAGTTTATGGCAGATGCAAGTGTACGTAGTTGGTCATAAAAGGCCGTGTCAAAGTAATGCCTAGGTATTTGTAGGTGCTGACTTTTTCAAGGTGAAGGAGTGTACAGGATAGTATTGACAGGTGGGCATCCTTGTGCGTATTCTGACTGTGCGAGAAAAGCATGAGCTATGTCTTCTTTAGGTTGATTACGAGTCTCCGGTCAAGGAACTAGTTTTCTGCCTGGTTGAAAGCACCTTGGAGGTGGTACGGGGCACTGTGGGATGAGAAAAGGACCACATCATCAGCATAAAGTAGTATTTTGTCAGAGCATGACTTTGGGGAGTGAGTTTAGGTAAAGGCTAAAAAGCAGCAGGCTGAGGATTGAGCCCTGGGGGACACCCAAGCAGACTTGCCGATTGCTGGAGAGTGTGCTCCCGACCTTTACACACTGTGAGTGGGAGGTGAGGTAGTTAGTGAACCAGTCCAGGGGCCTTGCAAAAGACCTAGCTGGGATAGGATAGCTATGAGAAGTGGGTGGCTAAAGGTATTGAAAGCTTTCGATAAGTCAATGTAAATGGCACCCATGTGGAGCCCTTTATCAAGGGCTGCATGAATATAGTTGGAGATTTCAAGGAGGTCCGTGAAGGGACTGTGCCCATTGTGGAAACCACGCTGCTCTGCACAGAGGAGATTGTGTTTGGCATATTTGTCTGTTAGCTGGTCTGCTATAATTTTTTCTAGCACTTTTGAGAGGTGAGGGAGGATTGATATCGGCCTGTAGTTCCCTGATGAGGTTGTACTCTCCCCACCTTTATGTAAAGGGGTGACCATGGCCATCTTCCAGATATGGTGGAATAGGCCGAGGCAGAAGGAGAAGTTCAGAATGTCGGTGAGAGGTACGTGTACTATGTCCAGGACAAGTCATAGGAGTTTGAGGTTGAGGGTAACATAGAAACATAGAAACATTGAATTTGACAGCAGATAAGGACCACTTGGCCCACTCAGTCTGCCCATTTCCCTACCTACTGGATAAGCTGCAGATCCTAGTTAACCAGCAACCTACTT
Source organism: Neoceratodus forsteri (assembly GCA_016271365.2). Taxonomy (NCBI): domain Eukaryota; kingdom Metazoa; phylum Chordata; order Ceratodontiformes; family Ceratodontidae; genus Neoceratodus; species Neoceratodus forsteri. The sequence continues at coordinate 433,041,273 of CM028137.1, read as the reverse complement.
CTTCCTACCCCCACCCCCTAGAATTGCCTTATGACTGTCCCATGCATGCGTGAATTCCACCACTGATTTTGACTCCACAACCTCCTCCGGAGGCTGTTCCATGCATCCACAACCCTCTCTGTGAAAAAATACTTCCTTAAATTACCTCTAGGTTCCCTTGAGTGTTGTGAAAAATTACAGTTAGTAAATTATCAATTACAGATACTTAGAAAGGAGACGAACGGAGATGAGGCTGATGGCGGAAGAATTTAATGATTATAACAATAATCACAGTGAGAGATTACAGGTGGTACATTCTTCATTCTTCAAAATAACAGTGTAGGCTGGCTTGCTTATATAGTGGAAGATAGTATCATCATTTCCTATGGTTGTCTATGATTGGTTCATAACAAGTACAAACATCAACTTAAAAGGCAATTCTCCTTTGGTATATATATATAAGCTCATCCCTGGTCAGCACGAATGTATAGATAGTGTACATTCTATTATTATATATGACTAACAACAACTGTCACTGCCAGTTGCCAAAGTCTAGGAGGAAGAAATAGGTTTGGACTTAGGAATGTGCATACAAGCATTCTGTCCTGATAATAATAAACACTAAAGATAGTCAAAGGATAATTTGAACACTATCCTATGTTTCTGCTTTGCAGACACATAAAGCAACTGTTTGATATTACTCACATGGTCAACACAAATATCAAAAGGCACCTTAATATTGCAACTTGTGGTTTAGTTTGTCTTGTGGCTTTACAAGTTTTATATGATGCAATTATAAAGGCCAACATTAGTTACACAAACACATTATGTTTTAGACCAAAATGAGGTTTAGGCTGAAATATTGGGACACACTTCTTTATCCCTTGTTACAAGCCCCCCTTGGCCCAATATTTCCTAATTATTATTTGTGCAACAATGCAGCTTCTCGGAGCATGTACATCTCACTTCGTACTTTACGAATAATAAGTCTTAAGCGACACAGGCCTATAATTACCAAGAACACTAAGATCACTTGCAACAAAAGTAAAGCTTTAAAAGACAGGACTCCTAAGGGTCCTCCTGCATAGCTATAAATCAAGTGCTCATTATTACTCTCACTGAGCAATTCATTTACAACTGCTTGTGCCTTATGAACAGTATTTTGGATTTGTATCAAATGAGTATCTTTCCGATTTAAAAATGACTGTATATTAAGAGACAGGAGAGGTATCACAGCTCCAAATAATGGCACTTAACATGTCAATTAACATAGTGGCATAAAACTTTGACGCACCAGTGTATGCACTACTACTGTTAACATTTATATTCCAACCAGAGAAATCTAAGTTTATATGCACTCTACTGTATTTTACATTATTCACAAGCATTTGATCAATAGGTGTTGATGTAAGTCCACTCTCTGGCCCTGTTGTCACATTTGGGCATTTGGTTGGTTTTACAGTTAAGTATATGGCATCTGAGACTGCAAAACATAATGAGTTGTTTACACCAGCATAGTTACAAACACTATTATCACCCAAAAGACAGTAGGACAGAGTTAACACATAAACACCATTGTCCTTTGGTGTGGCTCTGTTTATAACAAGAGACCCATTTTTCTGTTCCCAGTCCAAGTAGCTTTGCGGTGATCCAGTCTTGAGCTCTGATGCACAGCTAGACCAGCTGTTAAGTATGTCCACACACCAATTTGTAGAAAAGTCAGTGTTTATATTGCTGGCTGCTGGATGGCTGATTAGCAGACACACTGGCCAGGGGTGCATTAGATTGTGCATTGAGTCTTTTTAATGGAGCAGCCACACACACTGGCATGGCATTTGTGTTGTGGTAGTTGATTACACCCTGGCACACAGATTAACAGTCCATAAAAAAGTAATAGTTTACAATAAACCATTAAAAACACAGTCCATAGTAAAGCAATAGGTTTGCATAAAGCTTCAGCCATGTTTGGAACAAACAGCAATGAAGAAGATGGATGTCTTGCTTGAAGATCAATTGAAGAAGAATCTTCTTGCTGAAGTTAGGGGATTTCCCCTACCCCAGACTTAACTTTATAGTAATTAGAAACAATAAGCTTGATTGCAGAGTTTAAACTGACTGGACCTTTTTCAGTTGATTTAAAGTTTCACAAATAGATGTAATTTTGCTAAAAAAATTACACTTGCAGAGGCAATAATGACTTGATTTATGCAATAGTCCTTATGTGGAACCAATTAGACACAAAGAATAATACGCTTTAAACATATAGTTTATAGCAATATGCCTGTTACACTATGTCATAGTGGGACAAATACATATATTGTTGGCATATGCCAACTTAATAATAGTGCCTATTGCACCTGTGACAAATGAAAGGATCTATTATGGAATCTTGAAGAAAACAAGATTATTTCCATAGAATAAAAGAAGCCAAGCATCCCTGGGTTCCCTTATCCTAAGCATGACAAAATGTCAGCTGAGTTTATAAAAGATCCGGATTGATGGTAATACCGTACGTATGTATTTTTTAGAATGTATTTAAAAAAAATGATTACACCATGGTCACACATAAAAACAAAAGCCATTGTTTTTTAATTGTAGATGGTAAACTCTCAAAAACAGCTGTAATAGTCCTTTTTTTTTAAAAGTGTACTGTATACATATATAAAAAAGTAAAAAAAGTATGGGGAGGTGGTGAATAATTCTCCCCATCCAGCTGGACTGCCTTGCATAGTATAGGAATCACGTGATATTATTCAGAAACAAAGACGTTTTGCTTAGAGTTAAATGTTGATTGACTGTATTGGCTGCAAGCCCAGAAGAAAGGAGAAAAGAGGGAAAAAAAAGGTTTGTTCCTTTTTACTTAGAATGCTAGTTATGTAATAAAAAGTTAAATTGCATGATTCACTCTTGGTGTGCTTTCATAAAAACACACATTTTGTGAAAAAATGTGCTTTAGGTATGGAATACACATCAAGTCTGAACTGGTAGTTGAAACACAAGAAGGACAAATAAAATGCAAAAGGTCACATAGTGTGCATGCTTGGGTCGCTCAAACCCAGTTATTTTTGTAGTGTCCTTGAACACTACTGATATTAAAATATCTTTAAATAATAATAGAGCACGAAATGAAACTGCTGGCCAAGACAGTACCCACACATATACATACACAGCAAGAGATATTTAACATAAAATAAGACTGACATTATTTGACACCAATTTTGCTGAGGTAATGCCCATAGTGCTATTAGAAAACTGTACGTGTTCTAGATATTTGATGCTGAAAATATTACAGCCACGGGCATTTAGAATCAGGGTTGTCCCCTTCCCCATCAAATGTAAAGTGGGTTTTTTTACCGGAATGTTGCTGTATGGTAGCAACATTGTTTTTAATATTGCAGCTTAAGGTATTAATGCACTGCATAGGAAAGGCAGTATGTTTAGACTTCTTGGCTAATGTTACATTGCACAGGAAATGAAAACAACTTTCCATGTAATTAATTTAAACATTTTTTATCCAAGGACACTTGAATACCATATTTAAAAGTATGCCAACATAATTTTTAGTGAGAATCTTTTGTCCTTCAGAAACGCTAGTGTTACTGATAACATTATTAATCATGAAAAAAAAAACTCCGGGTGGTTTGTTTGGTTATGGTAGCAATCACAGAAGAACAAGTGGCTAGTCTTTGCTCTAGTCCACCCCACAGCATACTGAGAATTTTTAGAATCAAACTCTTTAACATTAGAAAAGGCAAGGTCATTGGGCATTAAGTTAGTATGCCTTGGCAATACCTCTGGCTGACGGCGTAAGTTTGCCATATTTGACTTTTTACTCCTACATGTTAACTGCTCAGATACAGGAGTTATCACTCTGTAAAGTGCGTGTTTTTAGATTTTAAGACATTTACATTTTACAAACGTGCTATTTATTAACAGAAGCTGTGTTATAGTTTATATTGCAATCAATAAAAGAGAATTATCCCTATCTAAAAGACAAAGGTCTCCCTGTATCTTTACTAACTGTAACTTTAGTTGTTGGTTTTTCTCTTGCAGGGATTTTGGCTCTTGACTTATTTGAATTTCTAAACTATCTATTTTTGACTGTAGCTGGATTATTACATCTTGGTGCTCATGCAGCTTTCTTTTTTTTTTAAAGTCTCATGTGTTAACGAATTACCACCTGGCTATATTATCACAGACTTTGTACAGTATTTGCTAGTTTCTCTTTTTTTATTTTTTAATTAAAATATTGCTGTGCCTGTTGATCATGGTTTATATGCTCCCCCCTTTTAGGTGTTTCCCTAAGAAACAACCTATTAATGTTTTCATACTCATTTTTCATCTTTGTGCCTGCCTAGCCTTTACAGCCAGGTGCACTAGTGCACTGGTGCCCTGGTCCATCTGGCTATGTCTTATGGCTCCTCTGTGAGGCCCGGCTTGCAAGTCCCAGCACCTTCACTTACCTAGTCTGCCCCATGAGTTCCTACAGAGTTAAGCATTACTTTTATTTAAAGAAATTGGAAAGCATACATCACCTGATCAGCAAGTGGCTAAAACTGTCTGTGTGCACCTTTTTCTCTCGCTTTAAGCCAACAGCACCAAGTCTCTGAGCGTCATCACCTTCTTATCGGGGCCCGCAGACTAACCAACCAGTAGTTAGGCAGCCTCCTCAGCATGCAGCACCAGCAATCCGAGTCTTTAAGGCACCAAATGTAGCGTTATGAAAAAATTACAGTTAGTAAATTATCAGTTACAGATACTTAGAAAGGAGACGAATGGAGATGAGGCTGATGGCGGAAGAATTTAATGATTATAACAATAATCACAGTGAGAGATTACAGGTGGTACATTCTTCATTCTTCAAACTAACAGTGTAGGCTGGCTTGCTTATATAGTGGAAGATAGTATCATCATTTCCTATGGTTGTCTATGATTGGTTCATAACAAGTACAAACATCAACTTAAAAGGCAATTCTCCTTTGGTATATGTATATATATATAAGCTCATCCCTGGTCAGCACGAATGTATAGATAGTGTACATTCTATTATTATATATGGCTAACAACAACTGTCACTGCCAGTTACCAAAGTCTAGGAGGAAGAAATAGGTTTGGACTTAGGAATGTGCATACAAGCATTCTGTCCTGATAATAATAAACACTAAAGATAGTCAAAGGATAATTTGAACACTATCCTATGTTTCTGCTTTGCAGACACATAAAGCAACTGTTTGATATTACTCACATGGTCAACACAAATATCAAAAGGCACCTTAATATTGCAACTTGTGGTTTAGTTTGTCTTGTGGCTTTACAAGTTTTATATGATCCAATCATAAAGGCCAACATTAGTTACACAAACACATTATGTTGTAGACCAAAATGAGGTTTAGGCTGAAATATTGGGACACACTTCTTTATCCCTTGTTACACCCCTCTATCTTCAAATTGTGCCCTCTTGTTAATGCACACCTCTTTTTTGAAAGATGCTACCCTCTTGGACTTTGTTGATTCCCTTGAGGTACTTCAATGTTTCTATCGTGTCCCCCCTCTCCCTCCTTTCCTCGAGGCTATACATATTAAGCTCCTTTCGTCTCTCTTTATATGTCTTCTGGTGCAGACCCTGCATGATTTTAGTTGCCCTCCTCTGGACAGCTTCCATCCTGTCTGTGTCTTTGCAGAGATTGGGTCTCCAGAACTGCACACAGTACTCCAGATGGGGTCTCACCAGCTGTCTGTACAGAGGGATAATAACTACTGTTTTGTACTGGTGATGCCTCTCCTATGCATCCCAGTATCCCCAGCCCTCCTTGCTGCCCTCTCACATTGCTTGCCTGCCTTTAGGTCATCTGATATGACTACTCCCAGGTCCCTTTCCATTTTTGTTGTTGTTAGTATCTCACCCCCATTGTGTACTCTTCCCTGGGTTTTGTTTCCCAGGTGCACACCTCTGCACTTCTTAGCATTGAATCTAAGCTGCCATACATTTGACCATTCCTCTAACCTTGCCAAGTCCCTTCTCATCCTTTCCACCTCACCCTGTGCATCAACTCTGTTGTAGATCTTTGTGTCATCTGCAAAGAGACATACTTTTCCTTCCAGTCCTACTGCAATGTAACATAAAGACATTGAAGAGGACCAGTCCTAATACTGAACCCTCAGCGTACACCACTAGTGACCTCCTTTTTTCTGAGTGGACTCCATTTACTATTACTCTCTGTGTCCTATTCTCCAGCCAATTCTTTACCCAGGCTGTCATCTTGGGACCCACTCCAGGCTGGCTAACTTGTATATTATTCTTTTGTTTGGGACTGTGTCAAATGCCTTGCTAAAGTCTAGGTAGGCCATGTCCACAGCCCCTCCCTGATCTACTACTTTGGTCACCCAGTCAAATAAATCTATCAGATTCATCTGGCATGACCTTCCCACTGTGAATCCATACTGCCTAGGGTCCTGTGCCCCTCTGGCCTCTAGATACTCAACAATTCTTTCCTTCAGAAGTGATTCCATCATTTTCCCAATCACTGAGGTTAAACTAACAGGTCTGTAGTTTCCTGCTTCTGCCTTGCTCCCACTTTTGTGAAGGGGAATCACATCTGCCCTCCTCCAGTCCTTGGGTACCACCCTTCCTCCCATGATTTGTTAAAAGGGTAGCCAGTGGTGTCACTAGTTCTACCCTTAGTTCTTTTAGAATTCTGGGATGAATCCCATCAGGCCCCATTACTTTGTCCACCTTCAGTTTAAGAGTTCTTTCAGAACCCTTTCTTCTGTAAATGGGCTGGTATCAACTTCTGTATCAGAGTGTTTCTACTGTTTATTTTATGTACCTCCCTCTTCATTTGTAAATACTGAGCAAAAATATTTGTTTAGTATCTCTGCCTTTCACAGTCTCCCTCTGCCCACCCTCCCTCCCTTTATTAAGCCTCACTATCCCTCCCTTGGTCTTCCTTTGCTCCCTGATGTACCTATAAAAGGTTTTATCCCCTTCTTAACTGGGTTGGCTATCTTTTCCTCGGTTTGGGCCTTTGCTGTTCTGACTGCCTTCCCAGCCTCCTTTTGCTTTAACTGATACAGTTCACTGTCCTGCTCCTTCTGCGATTCCTTGTACTTCCTGAATGCTTTCTTTTTCTCTTGAACCTTCACTACCACTTCCTTTGAGAACCATAGTGGTTTCTTACATCGTTTTGTTTTGTTTATTTGCTTCACACAAAGGCTCATTACCACTGTGATGGCAGTTTTTATTATTCCCCATTGTTCTTCCACCCCTCCTTCCTACCCATTTGCTAGTGCATTCCTTAGGCACTCACCCATTTTGGCAAAGTCAGCCCTCCTAAAGTCCAGTACTTTTGTCTTTGTATGGCTTGACTCGATTGCTGTGTTTATTGTGAACCATACTGTCCGATGGTTGCTAGTTCCCAGATGGCTACCCACTTCTACATCTGTGATCCTCTCTCCATCTCCATTTGAGAGAATCAAGTCTAATATTGCTCCCTCTCGAGTGGACTCCAGTACTAGTTGTCTAAGCATGCCCCCTGTAGGGCATCTAGAATAACTCCACTCTTCAAAGTGGCAGCTGCAACTGCACTCCAGTTAACATCTGGCATATACAGTTCACCCATCAGCAATATCTCCCCTTTTTCTGCCATTCTAAGTATACTTTCTATCATTTCCTTGTCCACTTCCTCCCCCTGAGAATGGGGTCTGTATACAACCCCTGTGTGGATTGTGCTGCCATTGCTGCTGTTACTGTGATAAGTGCTCTTGAGAGATTTGAGCATTTATGGTTTGGCTTCATTTAGAGTGAGAGCCCAGAAGTAGAAAGGGGAAGGTGGTATGGGTGGGGGCTGGGCAGAAGGGGGTCAAAGAATGAGGGAGAACTGCACTGAGGTCCATGAAGGTGATGTTGAGACTGTCGGCAATGACTTGGGGTTCTGTTTAGAGGGAGCCATTGATATCTAGCTTGGCCGGGGGGAAGGGATACAGTTTTTCCATTAAGCTATTTTAAATTATCCCAAAATTTCTGGGTAGACCCCCAGGTAGAGGCAAGGATGGACCTATAGTATTCTGATTTTGCCTTGCGAATGGTCCCAATGCATTTATTGCATGCAGCCCTATCGGCTTGCCTGTCTACGGGTTTGCCAGAGTCAAGAGCCTTATGCCAGAGGTTGTCTCTGTTACACAGTTGGTTGATGAGGGAGGGGGGAATCCATGGGGAGACATGCATCTTTATTATATGCTTAGAAACGGGGGCAAAGATATCATAGGTGATGTTAAAAGAGTGAACAAAATAGCTGAAAGCAGCATCCACATCCGCTGCTAACTTATTTGAGGACCAGTTCCAGCTGTCAAGGTGTTCTCTGAGTTGGCAAGCTTGCCAGGTTGCAGGCAATGCTGGAAGGAGGTTTTATTAATAGGTTTCTTCATTTTACAGGACCAGGTGAAGATGATGGGGGAGTGGTCACTTAGGGCATTGGGCAGCATGGTGGTGTCTGTGTTTTTATGTGAACGATTCAAGATGACAATGTCCAGTAGTGTAGTGGTGCCATTGGTAGGATTGGGCTGACTGGGGGAAGTAACTAGCAGGGTGACATCAAGGGCTGCTGTGGCATCTTTAGCATGGGAGGCAGAGCTTGCTAGCCAGTTGATATTTAGGTCTCCCATAGTGATCTACTCCAATTTGTTGGTGAAGCTAGTGAGGTGATGCAGTAGTGACTAGAGCACAGTGAGTTGATGTTGAGGGGGGTATAGGCTGCAGTGATAACTAGTGGAGCTCTGGAGTAGCCAGGGGTGATTTTAATGGTGAGAGTTTGGGCTCCATTATTCCAATTGGGTGGGGGGGGCAAGTCATTGCAGCATATCACAGGGGTAGATGGCACAACCTCCACCATGCTTCCTCACTCTAGCCTCCCTAAAAAAAGTATGTACCCTGGCAGGGCAATAAAGGAGTCAGGAGTGGCCTTAGAGAGCCAGACTTCTATCAGTGCTAGTACATCTGGCTGGTGCTGGGCAACCCATGTTTTTAGTTCAGTGAATTTCTTAAGGAGGCTGCATATGTTCATTGAGGCAAGGTGTAGTGAGGCTGATGTTTGTGGGTGGCTAGAGTACACTGTGGGTGTGCCCGGGTTGGGGTGGATGTTGCCAGATAGCAAGAAGAGGAGGAAGATGAGCCTGAAAAGTACCATGTGCTGTTTTTGGTGTTAGAGTGGCTTACTATGAGAGGTCTGACCTCATGGGGGAGATATGGATGGGAAGGGAATGGATCACTTGGTTGGCCAAATACATTGATGTTCAGGGTGAGTCAGGGGATGGTGGGGTGATGAGTGATAAGCTGGGGGTGTGTGGTCATGGGATTGGTGATGGTTGGGGAGCTGGGGAGGTGTTGGTAGGGTTGTATGTGCAGATTGGTAGGCAAGGGTGTGGCGTCTGAGGGGGAAGGGGGAGTGCTGGAGTGAAGGAGGATAAGAACAAGCATTGCAAGTTAGGTGGGTGCCTGTACCATGTATTTTATGGGCATGATCCAAAAGCTTAAGGAAGATAGAGCTGCTTTCAGAATTTTGGTAGCCCCTTTGGTGCAGCGGCAGGGCTACGGGTTATGGCGCAGAAGGTACAAGGTTCAAATCTTGTGGTGGGAGGCCAGGTTTAGACCTATGAGAATTGGGGTAGCTGGGTGTCTGAGTCCAAAATAGGTATGGAATAAAGAGGGGCAGAGTAGAGGCCCATAGATACTCCTAGGGTGCACTAAGGGTAGTGCTAGTGGAGGGTTTGAAAGTGGAAAATGTGGAGAGAGATGGTGGAGGTAACAGGATCAGGCTGAGAGTTGGTGGGGAGAGAGCACAGGGAGTAAGGTAGCAGAGAGCAGGTGGAGGAGTAGAGAAGGCAAGTTTGAGAGTGGGAAAAGAGAGTGCAGGAAGGGGAGTGGAACATTACTGCCACCAGGTGGTGGGAATGTATAACCTGCAGATGGGAAATTGGGGACTTAGAAGAATGTCAGACAGGAAGTCACGTAATCAGGAGAAGTCCATAAATTAATGGATGCCCCTGGGTGGGAGGGTGCCTGGCTGGGGTGGGTGGGGCAGTTGATTAGTAGTGTTGACAAACTAACACCTCTCCCACAGAGCTCTTCCTGGGGGGGCTCCAGTTACCTTTAAAGGCATCCTGTAGTCTAGACACTGTCCCCAGGTAGGATTGCTGTTATGTGTGCTTGGGGAAGGGGTTCCATGGCCTATGTAGGAGGAACAAGACAAAGGAACAGATTAGTATGCAGTGGGAGTGATGCTGGGGGTGCAGTAAGTGGGCCAGATGCTAGTTAGCATGCGTGAACAGAGGGCTCCAGTGCACATACACAGCCTATATGAGGGAGATGGGGAAACAATAGCCTAAGCTCCCTGGAAGACGCCAGCCAAGAGGTGGGCAAACAGAGGCATACAATCAAGCAGGTAAGCTGCCAGAACTGCTGTGATAAGATCGCAATACACAGTACAATTGCAGTAAAATGGCTGTAAATGCTGAGTAAATTTAACACTGTAACAGGGGCTAAAGCAGAGTAAACACTATAATGGGGCTAAAAGCAGAGTAAACTTAACACTGCAACAGGGGCTAAGAGCAGAGAAAACCTAATGCTGTAACAGGAGCCAGATGCAGAGTATATTAACTGCTGCACAATGCTAAGCTACACTGTAAACTGCCACCATAGAAACCATCACACTGCGAGCATAATGAACAAACATAGCAGTCACAAGTAGCTGTAGGAGGTTCACAGGCTGCAGGCAGACTCCATACAGTGAAACTGTGATGCAGAGAGTCCCTTAAAGCTCCCGCTGTGCAGAGTCAAAACTCCAGGCAGCAGGGAGTGAACATAGGTCCCCAGTAGGCAATCAGTCATGATAGGAGGACAGAAATGTAATAACACCCCTTTCCAACAGTTCTCTTCCAGGGAGGGGGCTCCAGTTACTTTTAAAGGCATCCCGCAGTCCAGACACTGTCGCCAGGTAGGCTCGCTTCTATGTGTTCGTGGGGAAGGGGTCCTGCAGCCATTAAAGGTGTCCCACAGTCCAGACATTGTCCCCAGGTAGGCATGCTGCTGTGTGTTGCCAACTGCCTGGAATGATTCATGGTGGAGAAGTTCCACTATATATTTATTATGAATTAGGGCAGTCAAATATTACTGATGCAGTCAAATATTATTGATGCAAACAGCAGTGTAAGCATTGATTGTTTGTTAGTATCTGACAATCCCATTTCTCATAGATTTGTGCAGTTTTGTAAGGATGTTACTAGTGTGTGGCAAATATCAGAAACATACAGTGTCCAAGACAACCCCCCCCAATGCTGCTCAAAGGAGGCTGCAAAAAAAAAAAACACAACCATGTGATGCAAGACTAGAGGTAGGTGCTAGCTGCAGAACAGCAGACTTGGAAATGCAACATGTTCAAAGATGTAACGCACTCGGGAACCTTAATAAACCTAGTACATTCAAAATAAAAAAAACTGAGCCAATGAAATGTATTTAGTAATTTTTCAACCATAAAAAGTCGTGGCTGTAACCCCAGTGCTTCAACTCTGACATGCATCTTCTTTAGGATAAGTGGATAAAACTCACTAAAACAAGTTAATTTATAGAGTACATGTCAGAAAAAGGTGCATGCCATTAAACAATCTGCAAAATGTAAGAAGTTCTATTTATGTATTTATTGATTGAAATGTTTCAGCAGAAAGGCACACTAAGGGGCAAGTCACTCTTCTCCCAGTGCGACCTGGGAGGAAGGGGTACAATGGGTGCTTATTATATCAAGGCACCCTTGTTCATGAGGTGGGTCATAAGAAGGCTATGTTGAAAATGTGTTGCAAAAATATTAAGCAACAACCAAGTTATCAGCCTATGCAGAAGTTTGCGAACACAGGCTCATAGTCTTTGTACTTTTCAAAATTTTTACCCTAAATTTACAACATAGCCAAATCTTTACAGCACCTCATGAATGTGACAGCTGTCAGTTTTCAAATCCTGGCTAATAAGTTTTTTTGTTTTTTTTTTAACATGCCGAAAGGTGATTTCATGGTTCCTGCATGAAATCACCTTTTGGCCAGGAGCTGAAAATTTTCTCTGCCCTTGTTCATGAGGTAGGGTCAAAAGAAGGCTATATTGAAAATTTGCTGTAAAATATAAAAAAACAAGCAAAGTTATGTGCCTACAGTGAATTTTGCGAACGCAGGCTCGTAAGTTCAGTAATATTCAATATATTTACCCCAAGTTTCCAACATAACCATTTCTTTAGAGCACATCATGAATGTGACAGCTGTCATTTTTCAACTCCTGTCCAAAATGTGGTTTTGTGTCCTGAAAGCTGATTTTGCAGTCCCTGCCCAAAAGCACTTTTAAGCCAGAAGCAGAAAATTTTGTCTGTCCGTCTTCATGAGGCAGGGTCATAACAAAGCTATGTAGAGTTTTTTTTTTTGTAAAAATATTACAAAACAACAAATATATTAGCCTATGTTACATTTTGCAAATGCAGGCTTGTAACTTTGGTAATTTTTTATATTTTACCCCCAAATCCTCAGCTGTAGCCCTATCGTGTCTAGTCAGAGTTTGTTTAAAGAGAGTATTTACCCTTAAGGTGCTCACATGTGCCAGTGGGAGCATGCTAAAGCAGAGATGGCCACACCTCTCCTGATCATATAGTAAATAAAGACATGACAAGCTGAACCCTGGCTCATTCACTTAATTTTAGTCACATTTTTTATACATTCCTGCAAAGACATAGGGGTGCTATGGATGTGTGTCCAATATCAGAAGCAAACAGTATCCTGTGTCCCCACTCATAGGCTTCCCCCTTAAAGCCTACAAATAATTTTAAATCTGTTCAGTTTTCTTACTTACTTTTTCTTCACTGCATAACTATAAGAAGCATTTGTCAATGCCGAATGTTGTCTTGCTAGCATTGGCATTGGTAATGCAGGAGTTAGAGATGCGTAATAGGAATGGCAGTGAAGTATTGAACTGATGCTAACCTCACCCCCACCCTGAAGAGACACATTTTTATGTCGACACGCTTGCGCAGTGCAGCTTTGGAGGTGCGGTCACTGTTGGGCGAATGCAGGGCACGCACCAGTTGATGTGTCCCTCATTCCCCAATCAGCCTGCATGCCAGCACCACACCATGCATACATAATGTGGTGAGCACATCTAAGAAAAGGTCCGCTGCAATCTGAGCAAAGCTCGTCAGATGCAGCGGACCTTCCCTGAACATGCTCGCCAACATTATGAGCATGGCAGCACATTGGCCGCCAAACTGCTGACTTCAGGGGTGCCCAATCCCCCTATCAGTTAACCCTGCCCCTCTGTATGTGCTGACGGGGGAGCCCACTCCCCATCGGCATAAATCTCCCCATTGTTAAATGCCGAGGGGGGTGCCAATCCCCCTCTGTTAGGTCCCCCCGCTTTCTTTGTGTGCCGACAGAGGTGCCCAATCCCTGTCGGCATAAAATCCTCCCCGTGTTGTGTGCCAACGAGGGTGCCCAATCCCCTTTCAGCTACAGACCCCCCTAACAGTTAGGTGGCACACTGGGAGCCCACCCCAGCCTGTCAAATCCCCTAAAACAAAAATACTGTCCTGCAATGTTTTTGTTTTTGTCACCTGTAAAATGAAAACGGTCCCTCGTAGTCTCCCTGCCCTCACCCGCACCCACCCTCTGCACACCGTGCCTTCCCACACCCTCCCCTCAACCCATACTTACCTGTGGAGTCCGGTGCAATAATCTTCGGTGGACCGGGAACACGTCTGCACTCTTCAAAGCTGACCGCAAACTGCGGAAATGCCAGTAAGCTGTATAATGGTATAAATAGGGTTTTTTCAACTTTGATGCATATCTCAGGCACTTTTGGAAATTATGGCCCCAAATTTTCAACATGGGGGTTTTGGGACACCTCCTCATGAGTTCTTGCACTGTCATGGCGTTATTCAGTCCTGAAAGGTGATTTTGCAGTCACTGCACAGAATCACCTTTCGGGACAAAGTAACAAAATGACAGTGCTACTGTTCATGAGGGGGGCTCTCAAAAAGCCTATATTGCAAATTTGGTGGGAAAAATCAAAAAAATGACTGTTTTAAGAGTGTGCGTCGTGCAGTTGCTACGCATGCCCATAAATTAGTGAATTTGCAATATTTTCATGCTAGATTCTCAACGTTGGAATTTTACCATACCTTCTTGGGAACCGTACAGCTGTCATTTTTCACATCCTGGCCAAAATGTGTTTTCGCTCTTCTGGCGCAGAATAGCGTGGTCGCTGTGCGAAATCAGTCTTTGTTACACATTACAAAAATGACAGTGACACTGTTCATGAGCAGAGGTCCTAAAATGCCTGTATTGAAAATTTGGTGACAAAACTCCATAAAATGGCTGTGTTATGAGCGTGCACTGCACAGTTTGCATGCACGCTCGTAAATTTGCAAATTCATAATATTTCCACTCCACATTTTCAACAGTGCCATTGTTCTGCACCTCCTAATGAACAGTACAGCTGTAATTTTTCACATCCTGACCAAAATCTGTTTTTGCAGTTCCGCCCCAGAATAGCGCGGTCACTGCGGAAAGTCCATGTTCGAGACATATTATGGAAATGACAGTGAAACTGTTCATTAGCAGATGCCCTAAAATGCCTATGTTGAAAATTTGAGGTTGAAAGTCAATAAAATGAATGTTTTATGAGCGTGCATTGTTCAGTTTGCATGCATGCGCTTGACTGTGTGAATTTGTAATAGTTTCACTTCAGCTGTTCATCATTAGCATTTTTCCATACCTCCTTATGAACAGTACAGCTGGTTGAAGTGTGTTTTTGCACGCCTGGCACATAATTGCACAGTCACTGTGTGAAATCAGTTTTTGGGACAGTTTGAGGAAATGACGGTGATGCTATTCATGAGCAGAGGTCCTAAAATGCCTATGTTGAAAATTTGGTGCTGAAAGTCCATACAATGACTATGTTGCAAGTGTGCATTGCGCAGTTTCCACACACCCTTGTAACTTCATCAATCTGCAATATTTTCATGCCACATTTTCACCACTGGCATTTGTGCATACCTCCTTATCAACAGTCCAGCTGCCATTTTTCACAGCCTGCCCAAAATGTATTTCCACAGCTGTGGCGCACAATGGCGTGCTCCCTGTGCAAAATCACCTTTTGGGACACATTAACAAAATCACAGCACTATACGTCTCTAGCTCCACCACTAGCACTGCCAATGCCAGCGTGACAACATTTGGCATTGACAAATGCTTGTTAACATAGGCATTTTGGGACCTCCCCTCATGAACAGTGGCACTGTGATTTTGTTAATCTGTCCCAAAAGTTGATTTCCCACAGTGACCATACCATTCTGTGCCACAGGTGCGAACACACATTTTGGGCAGAATGTGAAAAGTGACATAAAGAGGTGTGAAAAAATGGCAGTGTTGAAAATCTGGCATGAAAAGATTGCAAATTTGCAAAGTTACAAGGGTGCATAGAAACTGTGCAACGCATGCTTGTAACAGTCATTTTATGGACGTTCATCACCAAATTTTCAACATATGCATTTCAGGACCTCTGCTCATGAAGAGTGTCACTGCCATTTTCTCAAACTATTCCAAAAACTGATTTCACACAGCAACCGCGCTATTCTGTGCTGGAAGTGCGAAAACAAATTTCAGCCAAGATATGTAAAATGACAGCTGTACTGTTTATAAGGAGGTGTGGTAAAATGCCAATATTGAAAATCTGGAGTGAAAATATTACAGATTCATGAAGTTATGAGCATGTATGGAAACTGAGTAACACATGCTCGTAAAACACTAAGTTTTTTGGATTTTTTTTCACCACATTTGCAACATAGGCTTTTTGAGAGCCCACCTCATGAACAGTGGCACTGTCATTTCATTAATCAGTCCCTAAAGATGATTCAGTGCAGTGAACGTAAAATCACCTTTCGGGACTGAATAATGCCATGACAGTGACTGAATTTCATGAGGAGGGGCCCCAATAACCCCATTTTGAAAATCTGGTGCAAAAATTCCAAAACATACCTGAGATATGCACCAAAGTTGAAAAAACCCTATTTATGCCATGATACAGCTTACCGGCATTTCTTCATCTCGCGGTCAGCTTTGAAGAGTGCAGACATGTTCCCGGCACCGAAGATCATCGCACCAGACTCTGGAGGTAAATATGGGGTGGTGGGGAGTGTGGGGAGACAGGGTGTGCAGAGGGTGGGTGCGGGTTGGGGGAGGGATCAGGATCGACCCCGAGGGACCATTTTCTTATTTTACAGGTTAAAAAAATAAATAACATCGCAAGACTTTTTTTTTTTTACAAGGGCATTTGTAATGCTGGGAAGTGCTTCCAGCATGCCACCTAAGTGTTTGGGGGGGCTAGCCGATGGGGGATTGAGCACCCCCCTTGGCACACAACAAATGGGGGGCATTATGCCAATGGGGAGTGGGCTCCCTCGTCGGCACATGAACTGGGTCAGGATATGCCAATGGGGGACTGGACACCCTTGAAGTTGGCATTTTGGCAGGCAGTGGTGGCAGTCACTGCTGCCATGTTTACAAGAATGCTTCACCAGGAAAGGCACATTGTGAGGTGCCACTGTGTGGCAAGCTTGGCTCTTATTACAGAGGACCTTTCCTTAGATGTGCTTGCAACATTACGTGTTGTTGGTGTGGTGCCTGCATGCTACCTTATTGGGGAATGAGGGGGGCGCACCTCCTGATGTGTGCCCTGTATTCACGCACAGTGACTGCGCCTCCAAATCTGCTACTACTGCACTGTGTTGGCTGGCGCACAAGCATGAGCCAACATTAAAAGGGATTGTTTGTTTCATAAACTGGCCAAATTGTGGTTGAGCCTCACCGCCATTGACATAGTGATCTCTTCAGAGGCCAGGTTCAGTATGTACTCTGTTAATGTTGCCCTGCAATATGAGCTGTGATCAGACTGCTTTTTTGATCTATCTATGTCTATGGAGAGCACTCCCCTGGCTTCTCAAATAATATATGAAATTCCATGCAAATCTACTCATTAAGGAATACAATTTGGACCAAAACTCTGCCAGCAGTACTGTGTAATTAGTAAGGAATCAAAGAGAAATATCAGAAGGTTCATACAAACATATTTGATTTGACCAAGAAAAGCCACAATTAGATTTATCTATCTTTCAATATCACCCATCAGTATGGAGAAAAATGGGATGGAATTGTCATCATAGAGTCTGGAGATTTCAACTCCTATATGAATTCCCAAATAATGGAAAGATTTTTAGGCTCACTTATATGGAATAAGATGACAATCTGCTGGTGTCTCAGTACCACTGAATGGTAACAGCATTGTTTGTTCACATTTATTCAAAATTTATTCAAAATGCGGAGCACTTACCATATTGGATAGGAGTATCTTGAATTAATGGAAATGCTCTGTGAGGGTTTCTTATGAAAAGGAGAGCATTATCTGCCTGCTGAAGATAGCCAAATAATCTATCAAGTCTCTCCCATATCAGCCCACTGTGTTATTTACTGTGAGTCCTGCCTCCCCTCCCAATTAACTGCAACGGTCCACGACCGAAGCCCCTCTTTAATCCACAGACCGTCTTATGGCTGACAACCTCTGCTGGTAGCTGGTTCCACCTAGACACAATCCACTTCTGTATAGAAGTATTTTCTGACTTCCTTTTTGAACCTTCCTCCAGCTAGTTTGTAACTATGGGTTTGCTGATGTGGCATATTGTCTAATTAAAAGAAATTAACTGCTTCAGTGAGAAAGTGCTTCATTTCTTTCTGTAGCTGTAACTACAGGCATGTGCACCCAGCTTCCACATTAGCCGCGGTGTGGCTTTACATGTTTGCGGCTCCTGCCATACTCTCACTCCCCAGTCCTTGCTCCTCTCTCCCCTGTCCTCTCTCCTTCTGACCCCCTGGCTTGCACAATGTAGCCATGGCCACACAATACTTGTGGATATCAAGGTGAGTGCAGCATTCTGCATCCTGGCCATGGGGAGCTACTGGACTCCAACTGGAGATATAGTGAGCATTTCACAGTCTGCTGTGTTAAAGTGTCTGAGGCAGTTTCTGCAGGCCCTGATACACAGGTCACACAGGTATATAAACTTCTCATGGGATGCACAGCAGCAACAGACTGTGAAGCAGGACTCCTACATAGTGGCACACTTCCCATGTGTGCTGGGTGCCATTAACTGCACCAACATGGCCATCAAAGCACCACCAACTGAGGAGTTGTATGTGAATTGCAAGGGCTACCACTCCGTGAATATATCAGTGGTCTGCAACAGTCAGTGAGACATTTTGGATGTGGTTGCCCAGTACCCTGAATCCTGCAATGAAGCCTACATATTCCATCACAGTGGCTGGTACAAGAATTTTGAAATGGGAGACATTGAAGGAGGATGTCTTGGCTAGGAGTGCAGGGGATAAGTTTACTTTCAATATGAACAAATGCAAAGTTATGCATTTAGGGTCATTGGCCATAACACTCATGCCATTCCACCTCACCCCACCCTGCAGACACCAACAGGTGTTGCAGTGTGCCTTGTGATCTTCGGCTGTTATGCTCCCCCCATTCCATAAGGAAATAAACCGAGATGGGTGCAGTATAGGAGAATGGGGTGAATGTTAGGGCTGAAGACCCCAAGGCACACCTTGATGCCTGTCAGTGGCTGCAGGGTGGGGGGGTGGAACGGTGTAAGCATTATGACCGACGACCCCAAGTCACACCCCTGACTCCTGTCAGTCTGTACAGGGTTGGCATTACAGTTGGAAACCCTAATGCCCTGGGTGTTTGATGGTATTTTTGCTCCAAATTTTCAACATGGGCTTTTTGGGAACCCACTCCATGAACAGTGGCACTGTAATTTTGTTAATCTGTCCCAAAAGTTAATTTCCAACAGCGACCACGCCATTCTGTGCCACAGGTGTGAAAACACATTTCAGGCAGTATGTGAAAAATGACAGCTGTACTGTTCATGAGGAGGTGTGAAGAAATGGCAATGTTGAAAATCTGGAGTGAAAATATGAAAAAGTGGTGAAATTACGAGTGTGCATAGAAACTGTGCAATGCACACTCATAACGCAGTCATTTTTTGAAATGTTTTCACCAGATTTTCAGCATGGCCTTTTTGGGACCTCCCCTCATGAACAGTGATACTGTGATTTCATTACTGTATCCCAAAAGTTGATTTTACACAGTGACCGCACCATTCTGCACCACAGGTACAAAAACATATTTTGGGAAGGATGCAAAAAATGACAGCTATACTGTTCATAAGGGGATGTGAAAAAATGGCAATGTTGGAAATCTGGAGTGAAAATATAAAAAAATTGATGAAATTATGAGTGTGCGTAGAAACTGCGCAACAGACACTCATAACACAGTCATTTGTTGGAGTTTTTTCACCAAATTTGCAAAAAGGGCTTTTTGGGACCCCACCTCATGAACACTGGCACTGTTGTTTTGTTAATTGGTCCCGAAAGGTGATTCCGAAGAGCGACCATGAAATCACCTTTCGGGACCAAGAAATGAAATGACAGTGCCAGTGTTCATGAGATGGGGTCCCAAGAACCCCATGTTGAAAATTTGGGACCAGAACTCCAAAAATTGGCTGAGATATCAACCTAAGTTGAACCCCTCCGATGACTGCCATTATAGGGCTTACCATCATTTCTTCAGTTCCATGTTGGTCTTTGAAGAGTGCAGAGGTGTTCCTAGTCCACAGAATATCACTGCTCCTGCCCTCCAGAGGTAAGAATGGGTGAGGGTGTGTGGGGAGGTGGGGTGCGCAGAGGGAGACTGCTGATTGGGGGAAGGGGCTGGAGGGAATGACGAGGGACTGTTTTCTCTTTTTTTTAGGTGAAATACTAACAAACTGGATTTTGGCACACCGGAGTGGGCTCCCAGTGTGCCAGACTACTGAACAGGGGGATCAATGCTGACCTGGGGATTGGGCACCCCGAGGTTGACTGAGAACATAGGGGCATGGGGGGAGGTGCTTCCATTACCGGAAGTGGGCATCCCAGTGTTGGAAACATCAAAGCAGTAGTTTTTAACACACTGGGGTGGACTCCCAGTGTGCCACATTAATGGGGGTGGGGGGGTACATACTTACTTGGGGATTGAGCAGCCTGATTTCGGCAGGGGACGGAGAATGGAGGGTGATGGTCAGGCAGCAGCAGTGGGAGGGAGCTAATATTTAAATTTGTTGTCCTGCTGTGTGCCTGGTTTGGAGGGAGGGGGGATCTGCCACTGCAATGAGGAAACTGCCCCTGATTGCAGCAGCAGATTTCTTTTAAGTGTGTTGCTCACTCTGAAATTGCTGTCATTGGCAGCTTCAGCATTATTTGGTGGCTGAGGGATGCGCCCATTAAAGCATCCGCTGCATTGGCCACAACACTGCCACACTTCTACAGTGCTCTACTATCTCAGTATGTTTCTTGTGCACTATGCACGCAACCAAACATAATAATAAAAAAAAGTTACAGCAATCTGGCATCCATCAGGAGGAATATAAAAATAAGGCTAGGGAAGTGATGGTGCCATTGTATGTCTCTTTGATGCATTCGCACTTGGAGTATATTAGAAGTTTCTGGATGTCTCACCTCAAGAGGGATGTTTAGAGGCTGGAGGGTGTCCAAAGATGGGCAACCAAAATGGTTAATGAGATGGGGGACAGGCCATATTAGGAAAGATTGCAGGGAGTGGGGTTATACTCACTATACTATAGAAGACACAGAGGCGGTATATGTTTGGTCTACAAGGCCTTTAGGGAAATGGACCTCTGGGAGTGTGTGGGACTAAATAGGAGATTGGACTTAACAAGTAACAGAGGCTACCAATTTCAGCTAAGAGGTGATATTGCAATAGAA
This sequence comes from Neoceratodus forsteri, assembly GCA_016271365.2. Lineage (NCBI taxonomy): Eukaryota > Metazoa > Chordata > Ceratodontiformes > Ceratodontidae > Neoceratodus > Neoceratodus forsteri. The sequence continues at coordinate 433,020,390 of CM028137.1, read as the reverse complement.
ATCTGAGGGGTAGCTGGTTCTCACAGCAGGTAGTCATGCAGTGGAACTTAATACCAGCAGCTGAGGTATCTTATAGCTCAATGAACCAGTTTAAACATACACTAGATGAACACTGCACATCACATCACTTTGAACTGTTGTATTATAGTGCAGGTCAAAAAGACTAGCACTATATGGACCTGTTGCACATCTCATGAATGTTATAAACCTTCTGAAGGTCTGATAGGTAGGTGTATGTGGGAGACAGTAGTATATAAGACAACTTGGGGTGCACATATGAGGTTTATACACACACATGCTGACCTGTGCAGATGGGACAGCATGCAGATGACCAGTAGGTATCCAGTGTGGGCAGTTTGTGCAATCAAACATTGTGCATGGAACAGTGTGGTGACAGCATGTGCCCAGAGGCAATGTGTGTGGCCAATAGGCATGGAGACTGTGGTGGTGGGTAGCATAATACATGATGAGGGTGTTGAGGCACTGGTGGGGCTGATGTGTGTGCATGTGTACCACTGAAGGTGATGTGGCAGCAGTGGCAGTACTGGTAGGGTGGCGCTGTTTTAGGTTGGGAACCTGGAGGCAGCTGAAGGGAGCAGGAAGGCTATGGTACAGACAAGCCACAAGTGGCAATATAATGTATTTCTGCCCACATGTGACAGTGGATATCCCCAGCTGTCATGTCTCTTGACCTCTGTTCAACATCCACTGAGTGAGGCAGAGGAACATTATAATGATTCACTGACATACACATGGTAGGTGATGGAGAGGACTAACGGACTCCTGAAGATGCAATTCAGATGCCTGGATCAGTCGGGTGGGGCTTTGCAATACAGCCCAAGTGCGGCCTGCAGAATCTCCTGGCATGATGTATTTTACACAGCATTGGCATAGATCAATGGCTTCCCCTACTAGAGGTGGAGTCTGTGGAGGGTGAAGATGAAGGGGCAGAGGAAATGCTGGATGCAGCACATGGCCAGGGTACCAAACAGGAAAGAATTGCTGCTGTGGGACAGTGTGCCAGAGTAGAATTAATCCAGAGCCACTTCACCTTAAGGGACAAAACCATCATATGGGTGACACCAACAGCCCTAGCGAACTGCCCTGCTACAGAACACACACTGGCCACTGGAACATGGCATGATGGGATTACTGCATGTCATGCTACAGAAGATGTGATGGCAACACCATTGCATTTTTCATGCCCATTGTTGGTGTGTGGTAGCAGGTGTTCTCAAAATGCAGCAGGCAGCATATCCAGGTTGTTATGACAGATGGCATGACTTGAGTGGGGAGTTCTTATGCAGAGGAACTGGGGAGAAGTGGACCAAGAACAATACAATGTACAGTCATACATGGTACACTCAAGGTTGGTACACATGGCCTGCCTTGTTGAAACCTTAGTGGTGCACTATGGTAGATGTATATGGCTATGTTCATGAAAAGCTTGTACCACTACCATGGAAATATTCAAAGGGTTATATAAAGTTATGTGAAAAAGAGAAAAAAATTAAAATGGTGTTTTAATCATTGCCACATGTAGAGATACATATAAAAAAATTGTGGTCCGCAGCTGCCAGGAAATTATATTTTTTTGTTGTCCAACACCATTTTCATGCTGTATTATTAGTGTTAAACTGTGACATGGAAAACCTGTAGGTTTCAGATGTGTGTTTCTAACAATTCTGCCATGTATTTGTTGAAATAAAGTCTGCTTTGAATAATCCATATGTTGTCCTGTATTTTTTTAACCCTCCCTATGCTTTTATCCCCATTAATTTTATTAAGTGCCCCCAAAATGTGTTCTGAACATACTAGCTGGTGTCCTCAGCTAGTACATTCAGAACACAGACCAATAATCATATTTTTTATTGTCTACATTCTTTTTTTTTCAGTTCCTGTATGTTACTGTGACATTCCTCATTATAATGGCATGTACTTATACTTGCTGGGTGTTAAACTCTGCTAGTGACGTCATCTCTTTAATCCCTTCAGCCAATTGTGTCCATGGATTTGCATGGTGCATTTAGAACAGCCCCTCTGCCCCTCCATTGGTTGCCTGAGCTCCCCGGGATTCTCATGCGCCCCATTTTGATTGTGGTTTGTTAGGGGTATAAATGGCGGTGCTCTTAACTGCCTGGCCCCTTTCTTTTGCTATATCTGTGGAGAGAAAGCCATCATGTCCATCTGCTTGCAGCTCCAGTATGCTAGAAAAATGAAACCCGCCGACTCCCGAAAGTGCATTTGGAACACCAAAGGTAAGTGCTCCAACTTGTCTGCCAGCATTAGGGATGGGGCAAATGGTGTGCTGCTTCAGTAAAAGCGATGTGGATTACTTTATGTGCACATTGCTGCAAAGCGAGTGATTTTGGTGACTAGGAGGTGATTTTGTACTTCATAGATGCCACTTCATGCTCTGTCTTGCTGTGTTCAGATCTGGTCATGTGTGGCATCTGCAGTACATTCACAACAGGACCGACTTCATGAAATGGCATCCATCAAACACTACTAACAGCCCCAGTGTCTGATTTGCCAAAGTGTAGTCCTGACTTGTTTTTGTGCCCCTGAATTGGAGCCCAGAATTGTTTGCTGCCTAAGAGGATCCCCAACTTGCTTATGGAGCCAGTTAGCCCAGGTAAGCCTGGCTTTTCACTGGTGTATGAAATGGGAGGTTAGGGAGATTAGGGGACAAGGGAGTGTTTGAACAAAAATTGCTCCTTATGCTGTTTAAAGTGTTGCTGGTTTCACTGCTAGTGTAGGCCTTGAAGTGTGACTGGGTGCTTTTCGGAGGGTCCTTGTTGGGCCATAATGTACTGACTGTAAAATTATACTTTTTGGCTGGGAGGAAAAGCAGTGAAGCTGCTGAGTACAATGTGTGCTGCTGTATGTTTAAATGAATTTAAAGCATGCAGCAGCATACGTTGCACTCAGCAGCTTCAATTATCCTGTGGTATTTCTATTTTGTGTGAGGGATTGCTTGGTGGGCTACAATGTTCTTTCAATGGCTGCATGCTGAGCAGGCCTTAGTTTGCTGCTCAGCCTACAGCCATGTTGAGACCATGTGGTCTGTGGTGGTGGTGGTGGGGAGTGTCTTTTTAAAATCTGTTTCTGTGAACTTCATGCTGACTGATGTCTGTCCGAATTTTGAGAACCACCCACCGCATAATCTCCACATGACCAGACCTTTGTTTACTGCTTCACCTTTGGCCATGTTGAGATCATGCGGTGTGTGGTTGTGGTGGTGGGGGGTGCTATTGATCAGCCTGCCTGCTACCAAGTGCAATTTTTTTATTTAATGTGTGATTTTCTGTGTGCATTTCTGCGGTTTTGTGTACTGACATCTGCACATTTTTTTAAACCACCCACCACATGGTCATTAAATGGCTGGATGCTGGGCAGGCCTTTATTTGCTGCTTTGTCTTCGGCCCAGTTGAGACCATGCAGTGTGTGGTTGTGGGGGGGGGGGCATTGATCGGCCTGCCTGCTACCGAGAGCTTTGTTTGTTTAATATGTGATTTTCTGTACACATTTCTGGAATTTTGTATGCTGACATCTGCACATTTTTTAAAACCACCCACCACATGGTCTTCAAATGGCTGGATGCTGGGCAGGCCTTTGTTTGCTGCTTCACCTTTGGCCATGTTGAGACCATGTGGTGTGTGGTTGAGGGGGTGACTATTGATCGGCTCACCTACTACCAAGAGCTTTGGTTGTGTTATTTGTGATTTTCTGTGTGCATTTCTGGGGTTTTGTGTGCTGACGTCAGCACATTTTTAAAAATCACCCATTGCATGGTCTTCAAATGGCTGGATGCTGGGCATGCCTTTGTTTGCTGCTTCACCTTCGGCCATGTTGAGACCATGTGGGGTGTGGTTGTGGGGGGGGGGCTATTGAGTGGCCTGCCTGCTACCAAGTGCAATTTGTTTATTTAATATGTGATTTTCTGTCTGCATTTCTGGGGTTTTGTGTGCTGATGTCTGCACATTTTTTAAAACCATCCATCGCATTGTCATTAAATGACTGGATGCTGGGCAGGCCTTTGTTTGCTGCTTCACCTTTGGCCATGTTAAGACCATGCAGTGTGTGGTTGAGGGGGTGACTATTGATCAGCCTGCCTGTTACCAAGAGCTTTGTTGGTCTTATATGTGATTTTCTGTGTGCATTTCTGGGGTTTTGTGCGCTGACATCTCCACATTTTTTGAAACCACCCACCTCATGGTCTTCAAATGGCTGGATGCTGGGCAGGCCTTTGTTTGCTGCTTCACCTTCGACCATGTTGAGACCACGCGGTGTGTGGTTGGGGGGGGAGTTTAGAATATTGCTTGGGCATGAATGTTTTGTAGCCCTCCACCTTGTCAATGGGCAATCATTACAACTGGGTACAGTGTACCCCTGCCAGGGGAATGGCCTTAAAAATGTTTTTCTTGATGTCGGTTTGCTTGCTGTGTCCATTTCTGTGGTGCTGGGCCCTGACATCCATCCAGTGTTGTGCAACCACACACCACATGGCCTCCACCTTGCTGGATGGTGAGCAGCAGGCTTTCCTTTGCTGCTTGACCTCCAGCCATGTTGAGACCCTGCGGTCTGTGGTTATTGGCATGAATGTTTTTGTAGCCCTCCTCTTGTCAATGGGCAATCATTACATCCAGGTATAGTGCACCCCTGCCAAGGGAAATGGCCTTATAACATTTTTCTTGATGTCGGCTTGCTTGCTGTGTCCATTTCTGTTGTGATGGGCCCTGACATCCATCCGATGTTGTGCAACTGCACAGCGCATAGTCTCCACCTGGCTGGATGCTGAGCAGCATGCCTTTCTTTGCTGCTTGACCCCCGGCCAGGTTGAGACCCTGTGGTCTGTGGTTATTTGAGTAGTGGGAGAATCCAGAGTATTGCTTGGGAATGAATTTTTTGTAGCCCTCCACCTTGTCAATGGGCAATCATTACAACTGGGTATAGTGCTTCCCTGCCAGAGGAATGGCCTTAAAAATGTTTTTCTTGATGTTGGTTTGTTCGCTATGTCCATTTCTGTGGTGCTGGACCCTGACATTCGTCTGACTTGCAACTGCACACCGCATGGTCTCCACCTGGCTGGATGCTGAGCAGCAGGCCTTTCTTTGCGGCTCGACCTCCAGTTATGTTGAGACCCTGCGGTCTGTGGTTATTTGAGTAGTGGGGGGAGTCCAGAGTATTGCTTGGGCATGAATTTTTTTAGCCGTCCACCCTGTCAAAGGGCAATCATTGCTACTGGGTATAGTGCATCCCTGCCAGTGGAATGGCCTTAAAAATGTTTTTCTTGATGTTGGTTTGCTTGCTGTGTCCATTTCTGTGGTGCTGGACCCTGATGTCCATCCGATGTGCAACCACATACCGCATGGTCTCCATGTGGCTGAATACTGAGCAGCAAGCCTTTCTTTGCTGCTCAACCTCCAGCCATGTTCAGACCCTGTGGTCTGTGTTGTGGACTGTTTCCCCTTTTTAATCCATGGTTTGCAGTGTAATGTCTAGTGTCGGTTGCTGCTGTGCATCCTATTTGTGATTCACATAATGCATAGAGTTTTTAGTTCCTGTTGCAGTACACCATTCTGCTTCACCATATGTCTTGACTCTCATCTTGTCTGAAATGACTGATGTGCCTTCTCCTTCCTTCCATCATTTCTTCTGAGGCAACTGACATTCACTTTCCTTCTTTCCATCATTTCTTCTGAGGCAACTGACATGCGCTCTCCTTCCTTCCATCATTTCTTCTGAAGCAACTGATGTGTGCTCTCCTTCCTTCCATCATTTCTTCTGAGGCAACTGACGTGCGCTCTCCTTGCTTCCATTGTTTCATATGTTGTGAGGCTGTTGATATGTTCTCCTTTCTTCCATCATTGCATCTCCTTGGGTCACAATTGATGTGATTAACTCCTTCATTCCATCATGTCATCTGTTCTGAGTCAATCAGTGTGTGTTCACTCTCCTTCTGTACTTCTTTGCAGTGAAGAAATGGTGCCATTGCACAGGCCATATCAGCTGTGAAAGAGGAAGTTATTGTATGTGAATAATTCTGAATCTTTCTGCTCTTTAAAGTTCTTCTGAACAATGAAATCTCAATGTAGCTGAAGACCATGTGTGTCTGCTGCATCCTTGATCAAAGTTGGACTGAGAATGTTGTCCACTCCGCTGACAGGAAAGAAGTAAACACTTCAGGGCTGGCATCAAGAATGACCACAATTGTTATGAAGGGTATTCGAATACCTGTAAAGCTCCATCAACAGCTTACCATGAGAACCTGGATGAGGAGAAGTGCTGTGAATACCGAGAGAAGTCTGGGCTGCGAGCTCAGAAGCACAGAGACTGTCAAAAGTAAAAGAAACTGGAGCAAACAAGTAATGCGGAGTGTGCAGTTACTTGCAAACTGACCACAAGAAGAGATACAAGAGGAGAGGAACAAAAAAAGCAACAGAAAAAAGAGAAATGGAGGGAACAAAAAAGAAAGCAACGTGCAGCTATGTCAGTGCAGAAGAAGAGGAGAATCAATGAAAAAAGATGACAAACCTACAAGGAGTCCAAAGAAGTACACACCGGCACCACAGTTTCAGTGCAAGCAAACGTACCTAATACCTCTGATGCAGCTGCAGTGGAGGACCCCCAATCTGATACTGCCATCTTGAAGGCACTTCAGATGGTACGATCGGCACTGCCACAGACACCCACCAGTTTTGCATGTACAGTGGATAAGCTGATAACAACATGTTCACCTGCAAAGAAGGCAGCACTGGGAAAAAGTGGAAAAAAACATGGCCTGTTGTGGAAAGTTGGGGAAGAAACTGTTGGAGGCCACAAAGGAGAAAGTCAGTAGTGGACAAAAACAGAAAAGTGAATGGGTCCGAGCACTTCTGTTCTTGAAAAAATATAAGATGCTACGTGATGCCAGCAGAATCCTTGGAATCATCTGGACAACACTGATGAATGCAATGCACAGGGAACATAAGTGTGTGAAAAATACACACAAATCATCATTGCCTTTGGAAACAGCCAATAAAGTTAGAATTTTTTTTGAAGATTCTGCCACACCTCTACCTTACAAGAAGGGGTTTCTGAAAAGAAATCAGTGTGTGAAAGCCTTCCTTTCCAAACCACTCAATACACTGCATCAAGAATTTCTAAAGGAAAACCCGGAGTGCCATATTGGTGCAACAAGATTCAACAGTCTATGACCCACACATATTAAACTTAGCAAACAGCATAAACTTGACCAGTGCCTATGTGAGTACTGCAAAAATGTCTCCTTAAAACTATGCACTTTAAACCGCATGGCCGATAATCATAAAATGAATGAGTGCAAAGTCCTGAAAATTTACAAAGCTGTGGAACTGACAATGTGTCCAAAGGAAGAAGGTAACAGGTTCTTTAGAAGAGATTGAGTGGATAAGATGTGTGACAGCTGTTCTGTTTAGCAACAGATAAGCACACAGAGGAACTGTTAAAGAAATATGTGTCAGAAATAGTAAGGTGGTATTGGTGGGAAAGCATGACTTTGACCAAAAAGACAGATGGAATAGAAACAAAAACATCCCAAAAAGTGCTGCAGAGCAAGCTGACAACACTACAACAACTTATCAACATGCTTAAGGAGGATTTTCAGTTTTTGGGTGGCCACCTGCATTTGGCTGCATGGCAACACTACCAGTTCAAAATGTTTAATAAGAAACCACCTCAAGGGTGGGTTATCATGGTGCTGAACTTCATTGAGAACTATGCCTGAAAATACCAGGACGAGATCCAATCCTGCCACTGGCTTCATAACAGGCTACAGTGCACCCTATTGTTGCATACTACAAAAGTGTTCATTGTGAAGGTACCATCACAGAATCCCTGGTATTCATTTCACAGGACATCACACATGACCACCATGCAGTTCGGCACTTCGTTAACATGGCCAACACACATCTCACAAAGACCCGGCACCTAATCATAGAAAAGGAGGTACATTTTACTGATGGCTGTGGGAGCCAGTATAAATCAAAGTGGGAGTTCAATGCAATTTCAATGGCTACCCAAGAATTTGGATTTTCAATTGAAAGGGCGTACTTTGGATCAAGGCATGGGAAGGGCCCTTTAGACAGACAGAGTGCTGTTGTTAAATCAGTGGCAACATTGGCTGTCATGTCACATCCTGCAGCCATTTCCACAGCAGAAGAGCTGTTTGTGTACTGTCAGGATAGTCTAGCTCTAGCATCTCCAGCTGAGGGGTGCAGCCACTACCAAATAACTTTCTTCTGAGTGCCCAACAACAGAATAAGAAGGCCAAAAGGAAAAGATGTGAAACCTGTCATTGGAACTCGACAGATCCAAAGTATGAAGACTGTGGTGCCTGGTGTGGTGGCCAGCAGAAATTTAAGTTGTTTTTGCATCCACTGCCAAACTGATGATGGCCCATGTCTGAACAACGAACATCTACAACCATGGACAGTAAAGAGGCTCACAATTTCAGATGTGAGAAATGGTACTGAAACCCCTGCCCACAGGATGAACTTGGACCCTGTTCCTGGCACATCAATGACTGCAATTACAGTAATGGACCCCTGCACTGCTTCTGGCACTCCACTGCTAGATCCTTCAACTGCTCCTGCAACTCCAGCGATAAACCCCAGTGATGCCTCTGGCTATCCAGTGATGGACTCCTGTGCCTCAACTCCAGTGATGGACCCCAGGGATGCTTTTGGCTATCAAGTGATGGACCCCTGTGCCTCAACTCCAGTGATAGACCCCCATGCAGATTCAGGGCACTCCCCTGAAGGAACCTTCAACTGCTACAGCAACTCCATCAATAGACCCCAGTGATGCTTCCAGCATTCCAGTGATGGATCCCAACAATGTTTCCATTGCTCCACTGACAGAACCCTCTTCTGCTTGAGAAGAATCTACAACAGACCCCACCACAACTCCTCAGCACACCATACTTCCACCGATTCAAAAGGAAAAAATGAACCCAGACAAAATAGAAGTTGGGAGACTCTATGCAGTGTACTAGTCAAAAACATTTTATATCGGGCAGGAGGTGGAATTATTTGAAGAAAGATGTCTTTTTTCAGTAAAATGTCTGCAACTATGTGTGACTGGATCATACATATGGCCTCAAAAACAGGACACCGATGTGGTCAGGCAACACAGACTTTTTCATGGGCCATTAACTCTGATTGCAGAAAGCCAAATTGAACCACAAGTACAGCAAATAATCTCAGAGAGATATGAAAAGCTAAAGCAGCACTGGAACCGAAATAGATTAGTGTGGGACATCATCAAATGTTGCTTTAAAAGCCTAGAGGTTAGAGTAATGAGCTCTGAATGAGTTTGATACCTGCAGACCCGGATTTGATTCCCCCAACCACCAACTGCATACTGTGTGACTCTGAGCAAGTCACTTAACCAACCCAAAGCTCCTGGGTCGCCCTTGAAAACAGACACTTGTGCCTAGTGGACCTTACCCTGTTAACAGAGAATAAATAAATGACATTTAATACTGTGCCAGGGGCATCCCTGCCATAGAATTGAACCATGTTTTATTGCAAACATTCTTGGTTGCAAGAAATAAATATCCCACAAAAGCAAGTAGGTTGCACTGGAATTGCAGTTGTTGTGACCATCTGTTATCTACACCAAAATATATTTTTATAGAGTTTCCCCAATAGATGTCAATTTATTAACTTTCAATAACTTGCACTGCAGCATGGTGTCCACCATAACATTCAGAACTTTAAAGATTATTTTTCTCAGGCATTTCAAAGTGAGTTATCTCACAACATGGTGCACTTTTCACTGCAGGGTCACAGCATGTTGAAATGCCTAAAAAAATAATATACTCCATATTTAAAAAACTGACTCCTCATGTCACAGTTTGGTACAACATTTTCATGAACAGGTGTTCTGCAGTGTCACATGGCATGGAACAGCAGACTGCTATCCATCTGGCCAGGACTGTCATGGTAGCCCCTGACATGATGTACCATGTTGATGACATGGAAAGGCCATCCCACATAGGACGGCAGGGGCATGTTGGCCAGTCACCAGCCAGAAGCAGAGGACAGCACCAAGGAGTGATGTGTCCTCTGGGCCACATGTGGGCCACCCTGTACTGGGCAATCCTCTGTGGTGTCACACATGAGAAACATTGTATACTGATGTGATGTATGGTCCATGCTACACTGTATACAGAGTGGGTGTACAGGGGCTGTGGAGCTCACACATGGTCTGTGTGGCCAAGACAGCATTGTTATGGCAGTGTGATTTTGCCCAGGTGGCCTGCACACAGGTACGTGCTGTGGGCTCTAATATGCATGTTGCAGACCTTTGCTAGGCTGCATAGTGACAGATGGTAGACACTGTGCCTCCAAGAAGGTCTATGGGGAGAGGACCACTGGGCAGTGACAGGTACAGACATCAGTTGGGCATTCTCCTGGAGAGTGATAACGGTGTGGTTATGACATGAAAAGGTGACAGAAATCACTGAACACAGGTGGGCCAGAAGTGGCAGAGGTGTGGCAAGTACAGCTGGTTACTAGGCCTCTGTATGTGGCATGGGGAGTAGAAGGGGGTGCAGGAGCGAGAAGAACAGCAGAGGGGCCAGCTGCACATGCAGCACCACACACAGAGGCACGTCTCATACATGTGAACTGCAGAGTGTAAAATGCTGCAGTAATGGAAAAACAATGTCACAGGAGAGTTTTTCTGCAAATTGCATCACATTTGGACCAAAAATCAACTTATGCCACAGTTGCTTCAACTGTGATGTACACTGCATGGGAATGTGGAAGTACAGCCACATGCAATCGGTGACAACAAAATGTGCCCATTTCTGATGCTAGTGCACAGTGTGCAGGCTACAGGAGTGGCAAATCAGCACCCTAAGTTTCTACACAGCTAATAGATGTGAAAATGTCCATCAGTAAGGGAGGGCACCAAACTTTACCCCAGAAGAGACTGCACGTACGATACGTCTGGTGCAGTAGTGGAGCCATGTGCTATTCCCAGCTGGGTGCAGGAAGCACACTCCCATCTGGGTCCAGGAGACACATGCGCACTGAATGAAATTGAGTGTGATGGGGCATGGGGCCATCTGCAAAAAGTGCCATGTGTGTCCCACACACCACAACAACTTAAGCATTATTGGCAGAACCTGGAGAGAAGGGATCCCAGCATACTACAATGGCAGCGCAACATGGCACAGACAGCATACATTGACATGTGCACAGGGAAATCACTCAAACCAATTAAGTTCAAAGCAATAGACACACTGCGGGGTAGAACAGCCATTAGAATTTCTGAGGTGATGCACATTTACAACTTTACTCATAATTTATATCTCCACAGAGGTGTAGCAGCAGGAGGGCACTGAGGGTACCCCCAAACCAGGGACAGCAGCTTCAGCACAGGCCCAGAAAGAGGGGATGGCCAGGACTAGTGGGGAAGGTAAGTGCCACATACAATTCAAAACAGTGGTTCAGGTCATGGTGGTCACATAGGACCAATGTCACATGTGATGCAGCCTACAGGGTCTAAGGGGGTCGACAGGAGTCAGGTTGTGTGACAGTCAAAGGCATGTGTCCCTGGTCCCCTCTCCAGCTACCCTGCCCTCCAACACCCAAGGTGAGACATAAACATAGCCCACATGGGCAGGTCACACAGGGCCATATACCTGTGCCACTGTTGTCAGGCCAGGCAGGGGTGTGGGCACTGTGCACACTGAGTGGTGTCACAACCCATGGACCATCGGTGGTGGGGAGAGGCCAGGTATGATGTAGGGCCTCAAAGGCAGCTGTGTTCATCACCTGTTCAGTGGTGACCTCTGTAGGGACACAGGGAACTGGCTGCAGCACATACCACCAGACCATGGCCATAAGGACAGGGGCATGATGGCAACACCAATGCAGGGGTGAATGCAGAAATTACCAGGGACTGCACCACCACCATGGTTGTCAACAACAGGTGCACATATTGGTGCAGTACTCTGGGTCACAGATGCACATTGCATGTGCCACACCGGCACTGGCACAGAAGTGGCAGAGGTGATGTGCTGCTGTGGTATTGCACCTAAGGAGTCTAGCCCCCCCCAGTCACACCTTGCACTGAGGTCGCCCTGTGTAACATGGGCAGTGCTGTGCAGCACCAACATGTGCACCAGGAACACCATCTGTAATGTACACCCTGGGGTGCTTTGGCCAGGGGGCACATGCGGGAGTCTACAAGCCATTCCTGCATTGTGTAGCATGCACACAGCGGCACCTCAGGCTGTTGTGCTTGCAAGAAGTTTCTGGGGTGGGATCTCTGGAGTGTCCTTAGTGGTTTGGGCAGTGTTGCTACCTGCCAGCAAATCATGACATGACTGTGTGCTGGGGTAGAAGTTCAGTCTCTGCCGATCCAGAAGGTGAGGAGCCAGAATGACCCACCCATCACCTGACAGTGGTAAACATAAAGGGTGTTGGGCAAGCATATCCATCACACACTCCCAGCTGCCACAACCTGGGTGGGTGCCATATATTGCATGATTTGAGTGAGGGCACCAGCATGCAATGCTGGGGGATGACATGGTGGTGTGCACCATTGCATGGTATGGACTCCAGCTCACTCAGGGGGGACACACACACTCACATACATACATACTGCATCCTGCCACTGCTGTGGTGCAGTCCTGGTGATGTCAAATTGAACATGCTTTATTGATTCAACAAGAACACAAACAGCATTAAAGTATAGCAAGAAGCAAGACAGAACCAACTCCAGTCTGCAAGTATACAGAGTACGGAATTTGAGAATGACAAAGTAGACACAACTGTATTAAGTTGTACATAGTAAGAAACAACCTGAGAAACAAAAGGCCAAGGAAAAAGAGAAACAACAACCAATAACTTAGAAACACCATCCTCCCCCAGACCCAACCCCCACCCCACCACTGGAAGATGTCAGAATATTAAAGAGTCATAAAGGAAAATCTGGTTGCTAAAATACCCAGTTGTAAAACAGGTACCCATTATAAGGACCAGGCAAGTAATATAAATGAGGGTGGATGTTACTAGATGTTATTATGTTGTTCTTATTACTATGTAATTGTTATGTACATTCACTCAACCTGTTATGTCTTAACTCTGTTGGCAATTGTTTTGCCCCAGGTCCATCTTGTAAATGAGCTTGTCTCAATGATGTTCTGCCTGGCTAAATAAAGATTTTTATTGATTGAGATGAAAGCATGAGCCACCGGGATTTATACAAAGAAACAGAGGATTCAAATGGTTAATAACACATACAGGGGTTCCCAGATGCTCTGATTTTTATGGGACTTATTTGTCAGACTGGCTATAATCCATTCTGCATGTAGAGCAAAAAGTATCTCCCTATACCATCGGTAATAGAGGGAACACTTTGATCCAGCCAGTGACGTAATATCACTTTCTTTCTACATGCCGAAATAAGAGCTACAGTATGTGTAGCCCTTGATTACCAATTAATGTATTCTCAATTTCCCATAGTCCCCTAGTAAACCCACTTCAGCAGAAAAGGCATCAGACATCCCTAGAAGGTGGTCCAGTCATGACTGAATAGCTGCCCAGAAGGGGTTAACTTTTTCACATGACCAAAGGATGTGAAGCAATGTACCGGGTTCCTTATGACATCTAAAGCAGATATTGGAAGGAAGTTTTCCCATGCTGTGTAATTTATCAGGGGTATAATAAAGATTATGCAGAACCTGGAATTGGAGAGAGCGATATATATCCCATTTGATATATTTATATAAGCGTTTCCAAATTCGAGGCCAGTTATGGGGAGAATCAATAGGGAGTAAAGCTTGATCCCAGTAGTAAAACAGTTGTCCTTCCATGTTGGCTAGAAACTCCTGTAGTTGATGGTAATAATATGAGATGACATGGAAAGTAAGGCCTGATAAGGCCATTGAGAGGACCTGCCTCCTGTAAGAATTATCCCTGTGGCCAGTACCAAAGTGGCGCAGGAGCATATGTGTAAGCTGAAAATATCTGAAATATGAAAGGGTGGTCCAATGATATTTTTCCTGGGCTGCTTGGAAAGTAAGACGTTTCTGTTCTTGTATAAGGTCATCCACAGCATTTACCATAGCAAAAGGCCAAAAGGTTTTAGTGAGAACTTGTCCACCAATTTTAAAATTGGGGTTTCCTACTATAGGCTGGGAAGTGTCTTTAAATGGCTGAATTTTAATCAAGGAGCATAGCTGTAAGTGAGCTTGTAGCGAGGCCTCTATAGGAGTTCCCTGTAATAATCTGGGAAGTTTCTTCTGGGGAATATAAAAAAAGGTCTTGAATGTCCAGACCATGCTGCAAACATTGGAAATGCTCTATTTTGAGCCACAATTGAGTGTAACACCCAATATTATTTTTAGATTGAGATCTGAGCCATTGAAAAAATCTGGCACAGTTGATAAACAAATAGTATAAATAAAAACTGGGGACTTGCAGGGCACCTCTTTCTCTAACAGGCATGAGTTTGTATAAAACTCTTCGAGGGGTCTTATCTAGCCATTAAAAGGAGGCAATATGTCTGTCAATTTACTCATTTATTTGAAGGAACCATGGCTTTGGCAGGACACAGTTGTACAGTCCTGGTGATGTCAATTTGGCCCTGGTGATCCCTTGTGGATGTAGTAGTAAGGGTGTGTCAGAAACTCAAGTGCTGCCCACAACTGCGTAGCCCATTAGGTATGGAAAACAGCATACTATATTGCATTCTCTGCTCATTACTTGGCCACCTCATGGTCAGCAAGGCATGGTTGGGGCAGGCCATGAAACTATAGGAACACACCATGGGGCTGGTTGGCACCACCGGGGGCTGTTTCACCACAGGGCAGTCACACCAGCTATACCCCTTGGGGTGGACTGTCACCCAGGACACGCATCCAGTCTGGAGTACCTGCAGAACATTTACCACCAAGATTAAGGCATGATCCCCCTGTAATGCACAGGCATGGGTTGCCCATCCTGGGATGGTTATGTGTGAGACATCATCAGTGACTCCTGCAGCAATCCCTGTGCCCCATGCATGTGCCACAATGTCAACTGGGGCAGGCCAGAGCATTGTGCAATCTCCCCAGGTTGGCACTGCACAGGACACATTCCCCCCAGGGGCACCACAGAGGCCACGCCACCTCTCCTCTACCTAAGATCATCTGCCTGGATATGTACATGTGGGTGGGGGACACCTCTGAGGCATGGAGCCTCTGGGGTCCTGGTCCCATCACGTACCCTCAAGTCCCCCTGGAGATGTACACATGGCTTGTGGCTGCAAGAGTGTGGCACTGAACAGACCTGTGGGTCCTACAATGGTGTCCAGAAATCTGCAACATAGTTGCTTATGTCATTGGCTCCACAGAGCAACACCTGTGTGGATTACACAGTGTATTTAGGACATAAAGGGCATAAGCCTATGATAACTGTCCCCACTGCTCAGTGGTAGTAACTGCTAGAGTTACATTCATGAAGAAATTTGTCAAGTCTTATTTTGAAACTGGAAAGACTTCATGCATACACAATGTTTTAGGGACAAAGTGGGCTCATGTGGGTGGATACACTGCCTACCACTCCACAGCCCCCACATTTCCTGGTGTACACACAGGGCACAACCACAGATGGGGCTGTGTTGTATGGCTGCCACTACCCACAAACAATGTGATACTAAGTGACTTTCACACCCCATGAGCCATGGCCTGACAAGCCCGTGTGTTGCACCCCTGCACCTGCCACCCTTGTGCAGGTCATGGAACACCACTGCTGTGTTCTGGGTACTTGGCACCCTGTCCATACACTGTCCCATGTGGGCCACATTGAGGCCATCATGAATCCCTGACACACATGCTCCCTAGACCCCCAAGGTGTGGTTATGGGGCACTGAACCCCCTGTCTGCTGCAGTGCCCAACACATACGAGGGGGGGCACATAGTCATGCTTGGACCCTGTCTCCTAGGCCTGCCCCATGGACTCCAGTATGTCTTCAACCCAGCCAGCACCCACCCAGTACCTTTTCTTCCACAGCATGCATCGCAAACAAGTGTACACCTGCTGCACTGTATCATAGTGTGCCACATGAGGACTACCCACAGGGCTGTCCAAAGCTCAGGTGTTATGGAACGAATGCCTACTTGTGACATTAATTAAAACCCCTGTCAGTCGTCAGATGACACAGGGACACATGTGGCTCTCCATGTGGCTCCAGAAGTAGATGGACACCAACACATATGCTGAGAGGACAAGGCAATGCCATCAGGAGGCCAGACAGGTGTCCTCTTCAGAGGAGAAAGATCAGGAGGAGGACCAGGACCTGAGGGGTGACTCCACAGCTTCTGCACCTAGGGACATCACAGAATCCAGCCTCAGGGAGCCACAGGATAACATGGCCCCGATTGATATGGGAGGGGAGGAGCAGGTGGACAATGTGACAGTAGCAACTCAACCACTGCCAGGAATGCCACCACCTCAGCTGGGGGAAAATGACAAGGGAAGCTCTGAGAGAGGTGACACCATGGCCCAGGAGGATGCTGCGACTCTGCTGTTGCAGGACATGCCCAGAGAAGGGCCAATGGAGGTGGAGGTGGTTGTGCAGTATGTACCCACTACAACACTCCTTGCCACCCTAGAGGACCCTCTTGGGGTGACAATTTTGGATCTCAGTCACCTACAAGGCACACTACAGGCCCTGTTGAACACAGTGCAGCACTGCCTCAGACTTTAGACAGCTTTGGAAGGGTGGCTTCTGCCCTGCACATTGCTGTGGACAATACCCCCTTTTGACCACTTTGTTTTATAGTCTGGTTTCTTTCTGTTTTATTGATGTTACATATACTGCAGTTCTTACATTTGTTGTTGTGTATACTTATATTTTTCTGAACATCCCTGTTCTGAATGTTGTTTATCATCATGGGGGTTCCCCTTCCCTTCACCCACCTTCCTGCCCTCATGGCCATCATTGCAAAGTGACAGACAGTGGCCATATCTCAGTGCCTTATATTGCATACCACAGTGCCCTGTGGCTGTCCATATGTTAGCCAGGCATGCTTCGATATGCACATGTCACATGCTAGCCTCTGTGGCAGGTACTGTGCATAAGTCAGGCCAGACCCAGAGCTGTTCGTCATAGTCACTGACACCACTGTGTGTTAGGCCATGCCCCTGTCCCACACTGATGACTACCTGTGAGCCACTGTTGCCATACCTTACACACATATGTGCTGCCTGTGTTCTGCACTGGGGTTCCCACTATGCACACACAGTAGAGTGTCCGACTGCACCTGGGCATGTCATCAACATTCTGGCCCTGGGAGGGGCACAACATGCAGTAGCAGGCCACAGTTAGGGCCATGGCAACACCTCCCCATTTCCAGGATGACCATGTTATTTACATCTCCAAGTTGTGCTACTCTCTGGCCTTGGATGTGACCACCCTTGGCCATGTTGCTGCGCTACCACTCCATGAGGCACTGATGTCCAGTGGCTCTCCAGAATTTCTGGGATGTCACCATGGCTGGTAGTACACCTGGGTGGTACATCGCAGGTGGTCTACCCCCTGGCCACTACTCATGATACTTGGTGCCAGTCACAACATGTGTTTCCAAGCTCTATCCTGTGTGCACCCCACAGTGTATGTGTGTGTGGGTGGGCCATGGATGTGTCAGGCAAAGGGGCACTAACACACGTGTTAACACCCTGCAGTTTTTATTGTGGACTATAGTGGGAATTAGAAAGTGCAGATGCTCCTAACTCTTTACAGTGCTATGTGTAGTGAATTACCATAGAGTTCACACCCACATGTTTGCACCCACTTCCCCCTTCCCCATTACCTCTCCCAGAAAATTGTAACCCCAACCCCCCCAAGCCCTCCATTGCTGTTGGTACAGTGCCATGTGCACCCACTGTGCCATTGTCCAAAGGTTCATATGTCAGCCATTTCTGTCCGCTGGTACTATCAGGGGGTTAGTGCCATGGTGCTGTGCGGTAGGTCCCATTACATCCACACCCCACTTCCCATGATGTTCCTGGTGCTGTGCCCTTTTATGACCCTCAGTGCTGTGTGTGTTGTCAGTAGTTTGCATCGCTGCCCTCTGCACAGCTTGTCCCAATGGTGCTACCTGTATGAGCTGCCCTGTGCAAGGCTGTGACCTCTTGTTACTAGTCCAAGTGCTGGTGCCTGCTGTATCACTGGGTCTGTTTTGAATGGCACTATGTGTTTATCTCCTTCCATGTTTTCAGGGTGGTGAACCTCTGGCAGTGTCACCATGTGTTACTGAGTGCTCTCTGAGGCTGGGGCACTTGTATGCTGCAGTCTCCCCTGTCTCACCTCTACCACATGTACTCCGCTACTGGCCCGAGCTGCTGCCTGTCTGCCCACTATTGTGACCTATGTTGTAGCTCCATGACCTATGCTTACTGTACCTTCCACTGCAGGCATTGTGGTGCTGCTTTGTGTGGCAGGTGGCTCCTTTGTCAGCACCTATTGTGTACCAGCTGTTTCCTGGTCAGAATCTGTGTTATATCCAGGGGGTTGTGTTCCATAGGCCTTCAACATGCCTGTTCTGTTAGTGGTGGCCACATTACACTGCTGGGCTGCCGGTTGTGTGAGTAAGGGGCCACCTCCATTGCACAACCTGTCTGCTGCTTTGCCTGGATGCCACTTTCCTCCTATTGCAGTCCCGTCAGCTGCAGAGTCCATGGGGATTGGGTCTGCACTATGTTTTTAGGAGTGTACTGGATGGTGGACATTGTTTGGTACTGTAAAAGACAGCAGGATGTCCTGGGCAGTGTGTCCAAAGTGGTGTGGCCAAGTGGCACTACTGTGTCCCATGTACCTTAATGATGCTGTTATATCTTGTGGCACAACTGTGAGAGTGGTAGTCGGCTCCTGCTAGACAGCAGTGCTTCTCTCCATCACATTTGTGAGGCACTCCATCACCTCATGTGGTGCTGTGTACACAGCTGGAGGCCATGCAGTATTCCAATTATGTCGACATGCCAGGCTGCATTGTCCTGTACACAACTCAGGATGGCACTCCGCACTTCTTACAGAAGGTCCTCCATGAGGCTGTGGTGACCCTCTATGGCAGGCCATACTGCTGTGAGTTCCTGTGTCTGTGACACATGTGTGTGTCCACCACGGTCTGGCAGTACATTTGCAGCTCCTCATCCAGCAGAACCTACTGGGGGAGATCCCATGCAGCCTCCTATAGTCTATCCAAGTTGAGTACGCACTGGGACAAAGGTGCTGCAGAAACTTACTTAGAACTCATAGATGAAAAAGTTTCCAGCACACAAAAAAACCTATAAGTGGAATGCCAAAAATCAATTACTGTGACTCATGAACATTTTCCAATTCGAAAAGTTTCCAGCACACAAAAAAACCTATAAGTGGAACCCCAAAAATCAATTACTGTGACTCACGAACATTTTCCAATTCGTTTTATTCACTTCATAATAGTTTCCAATTCCCATAAAATGTCTCTAGATGTTTTATGGGAATTGGAAACTATTATGAAGTGAATAAAACGAATTTGAAAATGTTCGTGAGTGACAGTAATTGATTTTTGGCGTTCCACTTATAGCTTTTTTTGTGTGCTGGAAACTTTTTCATCTATGAGCCTCCTATAGTGTAGCTTTCAACCCCTCAGCATCTATTGGGCTAAGTTCACATGCAATGTTGTCTGATGTACTGTCCACCAAGTCTGTCTCTGAACCCTGTAAGTCAGACTCAGCTGTGTGTGTTGCACTTTCCCTTTGGCTGTGCCACTCTGTTTGCCCATGCCTTTCCCACTGTCCAATGCCATCCTGCTCTTGCACATCCCCCACCTGAAGACACCCGGTGCTGTCTGTGCTGCCTGAGTCTGAGTCCCATGGCCCTTCTTATACACATTGTGCCGCTGCTGCACTGCCACTTGTGCCTGCAGTAGGTGATCCCCCCTGTTCCTCAGTGGTTTCTGTGGGGTGATAACTTAGCCACCATTTGCTGCCATATCATACATTTATGTCACTCTGTTGTATTGTGTGTAGAAGTTATATAAGCAGTGGAAAAGCTACCATCATCCAAGCTACTAATCCTGCAGCACAAGTCAAGGGCTGCCTGCAGACATGGTTTGTACCCTGTCATGTGTGTTCTGCATGCCTTATTCTCCCATGCCACCTGTACCACCAAGCAGATTTGTGCAACACTAGGCTGCGTGAGCTCTGTACTTGGGGTGTAAGTGGCCTGCCCTCCTATCCACACAGGTTGCATACACATGCATGACACATCTGGAGGTTAACTGTTATACACTGTGGTCTGTTATGCAATCCCTAACATGGTGGTACTTTGCCACTGTGGTGGTTGGTGCAACACTGTTGCCTAGGCTGCCAATTGCCAACATGTACATTTCACAGGGTAATTGCCACAAACAAACATGGCTTGTACAGCATACTGCGCTTGCCTTGTTGACTACATATGTCTGTCAGCCAGGCTGCTGCTCTTGCATGTTTACCGCATGACATGGCTGTGGTGGTGCACTGACACATTATCATCACAGGATCCTCCCACTGCTGTGCCTGCACACTTTATCCCCCCAACACCCATTACTCACATACACTGTCCAGGCTAATCAGCACACCATGTGTACAGTGGACAGCTAATCCTCCCCCAACCCTTCAAATGCCTTCTCTCTGCCATACATGGTTATCCTGAACCCAGGCCTGTGCCTCCAACCTGCCCAGGCCTACCTATGACACTCTCCCATGTCCCACACAGCCACCATCTACAATGCTCATAACATCTCTTACAGCCGCACATTGTCACCCTGCTGCACACATCACTGGTGCCACCCAGGTATCCCCTGGTCAATGGCCACTGACCCATGTGAAGTACAGGACCCTTACAGTGCTGTTCCCTGGTTTCCATGTGTCAAATACCACCTGGTCATTCTGTGCTGTGCATGCAAATACCATTGTACCCATCCATGCCTCTGTGGTCACTGCCTGCCATGCAGCCCCCCCTTCCACTGCTGCTGCTGATGTGCCCACTTACATGCCTGCTGAGCTCTGCAGCCAGAAGACATCAAGATTGCTGTCACCATCAAGCATGTGGCTGCTAAGATGTGCCACCACCTGCTTTTCCTGACTCATCAGGAGAATCTCCTGGCTGAGACCACCATCAGTTGCATTGCACACCTACTGTACTATACTATTGTGGGCCAACCTTTCCTTTGACCTCTACATTATGTCATGATATCTCTTCTGCAATTGATGGAGCATCTCACTGGGTTTATGGCATTAATCCTAGTGGCTACCTCATCCCAGACTTGATTTCTTCATTCCCGTAGCTTCTTTCCCCCAGCTCTGGGTAGCAGCAGGTCCAATTGGGTGTCCACCTCTTAGATCAGGATATATGTCTCTTCCACTGTAAAGTTTTTCTTCTTCTTCTGTCTGCCAGGCTTGTTTTATGACATTCTTTCCCTGCTCTGCTCAGCTATCGCATTTGCTGATTTTCTTATGACACAACTTGCATCGTTCCTGCTTGGTGTGCCACCTTTTATGTCATACTTTGTGACTTACATAATTTCTGGAAAGATCAATGCAAATCGCGAATCTTCTGGAATAGAGCACGTGCTGTTTGCTGCAAATGAATATGATGCAAGTTGCCTGCTTGACACAACTTGCATCAATCTGTCCCCCATTTTAAAATCGAGACCATTATGTCTAATGCCTGTCCCTGTCAGATGCCTTTGTGATCTAGTCAAAGAAGTTAATCAAGCTGGTCTGACAAAATCTCCCAGACATGAACATATGCTGTTTATTGTCCTGATGCCTACTCACTTCAAGGAAATCAACCAACTGCTCTTTCAAGATAGTCTCTATTAGCTTACCACTATAGATGTCAAGTTGTCAGGCCTGTAGTTCCAAAAGTCATCTCTAGGTTTGCTCTTATACAGTAGAACTGCATGTGTTGTTCTCCAATCTAATGGCACCACCCCGATATACAGCAAATTGTTAAACAGGTAAGTTAGTGGCATTGCAAGTTCTGTAGCCAGTTCCCTCAAAATTGTGCTGTACAAGCCTGGGGACTTGTCTACCATAAAGAATTTTGAGCCCCCTAATGACTTGATCCACCATGATCCTTAAATCTAACACTCATTCTCCTCACCTTCACCTGTGGCAACAGTCCATCATTCTCTTTAGTAAAGACAGAGCAGAAGTATTCATTCAACACCCCTGCTTTATCCTTACTGCCCTCCACCAACCTACTCCTCTTCATTAATTTAACCATTCATTAGGGACCACTCTTCCCTGAGCTATCTGAATAAAGTCTTATCCCCTTCTTTTACTCTTTCTGCTGTTTGCAGCTTCTTCCTAGTCTTTGCTTGCCTGACAACCTTTACTGCATCATTCACCCATTCCACATATGTTACTCTATCTCCTTCCATTCTGGACATCTTATAACTTCTATACAAGACTCTTTTTCCCTTCACCACCCTGTCAGCCTCTCTGTTGATTCAAATTGACCTCTTGTATTTGACGTTCTTCCTCTGTTTAAGGAGCAAGTGCTTAGTAAGGGTGTCTATCTTAAAGAATTAAGGTTTGGGGCTTTTAGATGACTCTGCAATCATTCAGCTTGCTTTTATTTG
This sequence comes from Neoceratodus forsteri, assembly GCA_016271365.2. NCBI lineage: Eukaryota > Metazoa > Chordata > Ceratodontiformes > Ceratodontidae > Neoceratodus > Neoceratodus forsteri. The sequence continues at coordinate 432,997,754 of CM028137.1, read as the reverse complement.
TTTCTTTACATACTTTTTCATAATTTTAATTGTATTTAATTGCCATCTGCTAGTGAAAACAGAATGCAATGGAATCCTTGTATTATGATGTCAGAAACTCTTTACAAGCAAGGCTGCCAGTGTATTTCAATGAGAAACTGCAAACCTGTTTTCATATTTTTATGGAGAAATAACACTTTCTGCCACCAAAACATTATATATTTCATAGAAATATGTGATTTTTGATAACCTGCGATCTTTTGTTACAATTTAACAGGTGACATTTTCTTCATAACCAGATTTTCCTTGGAAATAAGAAAAGAAAAACTAATTATAGTGTATGGCAGAATGCTGTTATGCATGGAATTCCATGCCTGGAATATGCTTGTTCTGCTGCAATGGTGACATCATTATGTTATGATGTATGGGAGCCCTGATTATTAACTGAAATCATGCAGATTACAACCGTGTTATACCATTGTTATGACATCACTCTGTTGTTAATCCTTCTTGAGTATGTTGTATCAATTGTATAACAAAACAGAATGCTAACAACAATCAATGTTCTGTAAAGTAATTCAATCTGTGATTATACAATCTTGGTAGCCCACACACTATAAAATATAATGTACGGTCTTTGGTTAACAGCTGCCCTGAAAACACTTTTCGAGGTTGCCATGATGTCTGAAGACCTCTCGAGCTGCTCTTTCAAGATTTACAATGATGTCATGGCAACCTCTCAAAGTGTTTACAGTCTGGTCATTAACTAAAGACCATACATTATCCTCTATGTTCTGCTGCTGTAGCTGTTTCACTACTGCAGCAGAACAACCAGGAATGCTGTCACACAGTTGCTTTCCTCTATACAGTTAAGTTGGAAGTAGCTTTTTTAAAAAACTTCAATTTGCAGAAACATTTGCAGTACACTGTGTCAGTTAAAAAAAAATATATATGTATTAAAATTTATATTCTCCATTATCTTCACTAGCTGGTTTTATGTGATTTTCTATGCTGGGACTGCCCATACACTATAAAAGATTGTGTATGAGCAGTCACACACAAACAAGGATATTCTTGTATCTCCAGGTTCCCTTGGTAGCAGAGCACCTCTAGAGCTGTGCTCTTAAGGTAATCTGTTACCAAGGAAACCTCTCAGTACAAGAATATCCTTGTTGTGCATGACTGCTCGTAAACAATCCTCTATATAGTTTTTAAAAATGTAAAATCATACAGATGGAGCATAACAGTGCAAACATATAAAAGGCAAAGTTTATTGATGAAATAAGTATCAATTTCTTTTGAAAAAGAAAAATATATTTAGTTTGTCATTGAAATACATTGGGTTCTCAAGTAGCTGTCAGTTTCTGACATCACAATCTCAGAATTCTACTGAATTCTTTTTTACTAGCAGTGTGAAAAGCAAAGATGAAAATATGGTTATCTTTATCAGTAATTTCACACTAACATCAGGATAGATAAGAAACATGATTGAAAAGGACGGTCCCATTATCAAAATAGATCCAGTTCTGAAACATCTAGTAGTACAAACCACTAGAATTCTGTACCGACATGGGAGAAATATTAAGAACACCCTTGTCCAGTCTGTTAATACTGACATGGTGCCAACCATGCTTCCCAGACCCTAAAAAGGAATATCTGAGGGAGATGTAGATGATGTCCAGAGGTAGGGACTACAGGCACATTTACAAACACAAACACCTCATCAGATATTGATAAAGGATTTCATTACCTGTGCCTTGGAAGGTGTGGTTTATTTAAGCAATATACCATGACAGGGAGTGGGTATATTGGTGGATTTACCAATGGATAGTGCTACAGCATTTGAAATTAACATTGGCAGCCTAGTAAGCAAGCACTGTGTAAGACTGATAGTCACTGAAAACATTCAGAGATATTGCAGAGGGGAGATTACGATTGAGGGTTGTGCCACATGGGAAAATATCTAGATGTTCAAGTTGGAGGCACTTAAGTGGCTAGGTTTGAAAACAAATCTGGAATTAGTTTTTAATGAAGGTACTGTATAGTACAGCTCTGTATATGTTTCTGATGCTATTACTATATTTAGATACAAAGATGGCATTACTCAAAACTTATAGTCATGGCTGTTATTACCTTTGGATAATTTCTGTAATCTCTTTGTTTGTTGATTATCTGTTAGCTGTGAGGAAAGAAATATGAAAAAGAAACCAGCAACAACTTTAAATAGGAAGTTGGCATTCTAGTTCTGTAGGCGCCATTGTCATTTTTTTAAATATTTAAAACAAATAAGATCAGCTAAATTGTTTTCATTATTACTATTTGCACTTTGCACGTTTTTGCACACTTTTTTCTTGGGAGGTCATGCTGTGCCTCTGAACACATGATACTGGTATTCAAAGCATTGCATGGGCATTAACAGGTCTTTGCCTACACACAACGGGGTTTGTATTGGATCTCACTATTCCAAAGGTGCTGTTGTGAGAGCAAAGAGGGTTAGCACCCACTCATAATGTAAGTGGACAGACAAGGGGAGAGGTGTGTCCATGAGTGGTCATGAATAGCTGCACTACCTCATATTCAGTGGGATCCATATGATTGCCCAACTCTCAAAATCCTGACAGCTGAATGCCTGGTTCCAATTGTCTGACAGTACCATATTACCGCTGCACATATTCCCAACAATTTAAATCCTGCATAACAAAATACTGAATGCAATCGCAAGAGAATTTGATCTTCTCTGCTGTACGTGCTTGTCATTGATACTAATTGTGACTGAGTCAAAAAGTTAAACCTTTTTTTTTTATTAGTGCATCAAATAAGGAACCAAAGCCTAATCTTATCTTTTTTTTTGGGGGGGGGCACAATAAAAATATCAGCAGAGCTTAACGGTTATCACATCTGTAATTCATTGTGGCACTTTACCACTGTCTCCCTAAAATGTAAAATGTTCCTGTTTAGAGATCTGCAATGCTGCTCCACTCCTCACAGCTCCTAGGTTGGTGAACAGCTTCCAGGTTTTATGATATGGAGATGTTCTTTACTGAAGCTTTCCGAGGTTGGGTAATTCTTGGATTCGGACTAGTTTTTTTACTTTTGTGCCACTGGTGACTGGTGTCTCTTTATTTCTGCCCTGTCAGTCAAAATTAATGGTTCAGATGCAGGTAAACAGAAAAAATTCATTCTGAACACAATACTTTAAGTATCGATGTATTTGAATGGCCTAATTGCCATAATGGAATTTTGCATAAAAAAAGGGGAGACACATTCAGAGCACTGGCGGCAGCAGCAACAGCAGAAGGAGAACTAGTGCTGCTGCATGGCGGGTGGAAAGCAGGCAGTTTGCAGTGAACAGCTAGCCATTCCCCAGGTAAGAAACCAGATTTCTATCTCTGCTATCCATAGCACAGAGCTTTGAGGTCTCATTGCTACAAAAGCAACCCACTTTCCAGAAAGTCTGATGCTTTTAAGAGAATTTTGCATCCAAACCTGCAGTCACTATGTAGTCTTGATGCAGATGAAAATGCAATAGACATTTTTTTTTAAATGCAGAAGTCCAGGTTTGCGTATTTTATGAGCTGCAGTTCTCATTCTTGATTTTAGATTGCAGAAAGGCAACTTCCGTTACTGCAGAAAAAAAGAAAACCTGCATAAAATATATTTTTTCTTTTTTGGTAGTTCAGAGGGGTCAGAGGGGTCTGATACCATTGCTACCAACTTTCTGACTCCGCTTGCTATGACATGTCAGGATTTCAGACTTGGGAAATTAATGCAGTCGGTATTTTAGAAGTTGGGCAAGCAGAGTTGGGAAGCACAATCACAATCCCTGGTGCTAGTGCCTCCCCTACAATCACAAACCCATGGTAAAAGTTGCAACACTCCCTTGGGTCCAATGGTCCACCCCAGGCATCGAACCATGATACTGCCTGTCACAGCTCCTCACTTTCTGGCATCTAGCAGCCCCTCCACTGCAGCACCAAGCACCCACCCCACCAGTCACAATACCAGTATCCTCGGTGCCACAGGTGCATACAGCAAAAAGGGAAGCCATCTGCTCACCTCCTTGGCCAGTGACTATGTGGCCTGGCATGGAGTGGAACCCTTATTTATAAGGCAGGCAAATCACTTGATCTGATAAAGAAGGGGCACTCTCCATGCCAGGCCATATGGCAGTGAAATGAAGAGGTGTGCACAGAGCAGCGCTGGTTGCATATGCACCCACAGCATGGAAGATAAAGGTAAGGTGATGGGGTGGGGGCTTGGTGCCACAGTTGAGGGACACTAGATGCCAGTGAGTGGGCAGTTGTGACATATAGTATCATGGATTGCTGCCCGGGGGTAACAACTAGACTCTAGTATGTGTTGCAGTGTTTACTATGGGCTAGCAATCAGAGGGAGGGGGGACTACTAGCACCAGGGATTGTGCTTGTGACATATGAGCTGGTGATCAGAGGGAGCAGACCTCAGTAGCACCAGAGATTGTGCATGTGAAACATGGGCTGGCAATCAAAGGGAGGGGTGGACCACTTGCGCCAGGGATTGTGCTTAACAAATACAGACTAGGGATCAGAGGGGGACCTGAGTGGGGGGAATGACCAATCTGATGAACTGAGCCATTAACAGAGGGAAGCTGTGCTCCTCCCCATCAGGTGTGTGCTATCACACACTATTGCATTCTCACAGAGGCATGCAGGCATATGAACAGTGGTCGTAAAGAACAAACAAGGAGGGTAAAGCAAATAAAACTCCCCTTAGCTATTGCTTTACAATGCTGATGAAGAAACAGAAACTTTTAGTTACTCCACCAGTAAAGCAAATTGGCAACCAGAGGAACTAACTAGACTTTAAGCAGCAGCCTTAAAAACAAAAGCTGGGGACTGTAAGTCTGCTGAGAAATTTGAAAAAAAAAGATAATAAAGTGGTAAACACTGGTGAAACTGTTAATGAAATGTCAGGGGCACAGAATTTATCAAAGGACTTAAGAAAAGAAACTCCCCATGTGCAGTTGCTCTGCAAATCTACAGATGTCAGACCTACTGGGCTTGTGATTGTAAAACAGAACTTGGTGGAAAATAAACTTGGTGCTATGATAGCCATTTGTGAGCTAACACAGCCAGTATCCATAAATATACTTGAGAAATGAGAAGCAGAATTATCAAAGGAAGGCACCAGGAAAGAAGAAACATTCAATACTGCACTAGTTGAGGAGACGCCCGAGATTATTACAGACCATAAGCTTCAGGTAAAAATGCCTGCTTCTTTGCCTAGCAGTAAGTTAAATATCCCTTTTGCTCAGCAAGAAAACAAGATGTTAGATAAGGGGAATAAAATACCCGGCGGGCTTAAAGAAAAATGCTCTGATTCTGGGGAGATGGAAGGGGCCATACAAAACATTGCAAATAAAAAGGCAAAGAGAAACGTAAGCTTTGAGATAGCAACTACAAGTAATGTTAATAAGAAAGATGATATTCCTTTAAAAAACATGGTCATGAAGAAGGCTAGAAACAAAAAAGTGATAGTCCATTTAACAAGTAAAGAAATGGATTCTGAATCAGACTATCACGAAGCCCAATCTGATACAGAGGACACAGATAATGAGGACCCTAGCCCACCCTCATTGGTAAAACAAATTCTGTCACAGTGAACTGCATTAAATGAGGGAATGAAAAAAATGGAGAGACTGGAAACGAAAATCTATTCAGTCCAGAATACAGTTAATTCTCTTGTAGCAGACAATCTTCAGATAAAGCAGGACATTGCAGGTTTACAACAGAGAGTGTCTGAAACTGAAGATATAAACATCCCCACACAGAGGCAAATAAAAGAACTGGAGACTTTAAATAAAGAGTTGACAGATAAAATTTTGGGCTTTGAGGCCAGGTCATGGAGAAAAAATATCAGAGTGCTAGGAATGCCTGAAATATGGGACTCACAAAGGCCATTAAAGGAATCACTAAAGCATGTTTTTGCTTCCTATTTGGATTTGGATGTCTCTAAAGTTCAGCATGCTATTGACAGAGCACATAGGATTTGGAAACCTCAAGAAACTAATTTTCAAAATGCTGGTCCTAGACCAGTGATTGTTAAATTTATTAATTCTGACCATAAAGAGTCTCTCATGGCTCAGGTATATATAAAAAAAAATCTTTGTAATGATGCCAACATTAATATTTTTCATGATTATCTTTCAGAAGTGATGCAGGGCAGGAAGAAATATGAATTTTTCAGAACTAAGCTATGGGCTAGAAATTTGAAAGCCACGTCGATTTATCCTGCTAAATTGAAAGTGATAATAGATAGGACATGTGTGGTTTATTCGTCGATGGAAGAAGCAGAGAAAGGTCTGAGGATGAAGATTCCAAATCTATACAGGTAATAATGTTGAACTTTTAGGGACTTGTGCTCATGTTTATAAAATTTGAAGAATGAGACTTGATTTGCCCAGTGAAGCCCTAAATAACTGCATGTTCCTTCAGAGAGAATGGGGGGGGGGGTGCACATAAGAGCTACACTAAATGTTATTAGGGAAGATCCTAGTGGATCTATATGTATTGTGTCTTTTGGTTTTACTTATATTTTTGTACATGGGAATATTTTTTTTACAGATGGGTATATATTTTCTACATTTTGTCTTTACAGGGAGAAAACAATAGAAGGAAAAAATAGTTATCAGATGTTAATGAATGATCTTAAATGTGTCTTATTAAATGCTAATGGAATTCATTTGCCTACTAAATGGAAAAGGCTACTTTCCTCCAAAAAATTCCAATATTTTTTGTATCACACTCCAGGAAACTCATTTGGGTAAAAAAGAAATTAAGAAGTTTAAACAAAAATAGATGTCACATATTTTTTTTTCTGAAGGAACCACAAAAAGTGCTGGAATAGTGTTACTTTTAAGGAAATCTATTCCTGTTGAAATAATGAAGAACTATTCAGATAAATGTGGAAGAATTATACTGATTAAAATTAAGGCCAGAGGCTTTATATTCCATCTCTCTGCTGTACTGTTTACTGGGATGAGGCTTCACCTTACGACCAGGCCTCATTGATTATCCTTGTACCTTACTTTTATTGCTACAGTATGTATTGTATTACTATGCCCATTTGTGCTATTTCTAATGTGCTACTGTATTATTTATTCTGTACCTACCAGGACCTTCTTGAAAATAAGCTTGATCAGTGAAGTTTCACCAGGCTAAATAAAGATTGATTGATTGATAAAGATTGATTGATTATATTAACTGTGGGTTCAATATATGCCCCATTTGTCAACTACTGGGAGTTTATGGCAGAAATAACTTGTGCTTTAACTGATTTGTCTGCACAAAATATTATTCTCATGGGAGACTTCAATGTTCTAATTAATCCTGAGATGGATAAGACATTAAAAGTTATAGCATATAATACACATCAGTCTGAACTAATTAACTAATTTAGCCAATTACATGACCTAGTGGATGGTTGGAGACTGATGAACCCACAGTTAAAAGAACACACTTATCATGATAAGAAAAATGGAGGCTTTTCCAGAATTGATTATATTTTCTTATTAAAAATTGTATTACCTTTATTAATGAAGGCCTGGATAGACTCAATATATATTTCAGACCATGCTATGACACAGATAGAAATGATACTTCCTGAACAAAATAGAACATATTCTTCACAGTGGAGAATGGATAATTCTCTACTTTCAGATGATGTTTTTAACCAGAGGATTAAATCAACTATTACAGAATTTTGGCAATTCAGTTATGATGGAATGCAATCAGTTATCAGATTATGGGTTGCCTTTAAAGCAATAATATGGGGGAAATGATTTCTTATAAAGCATGTATTAATAAAATTAGAAGAAAAAACAAGAAATTGACAAACAACTGAAGAACTTGGATTTATTAGTAATTAAGGATTATAATAAGTACTCTCAGGAATGGTATCACTCAAAACTAGAAAAGAATGAGATTAACACTAAAGAGATAGCTATCAATTTAAATAAAGTTAAAAAGCCAAGGTATGTACAATGAGACACGTCTGGCAAATTGTTTTCCTACCTGTCAAAAGACAAAATGAAAATAACCTAATTATGTGTTTAATGGATAGTGAGGGCAACAGACTAATGAGGAGATGGGAGAAGCTATTAAAGAAGTGATTAAGTTAATTTACCAATCAGAACTACAACCTACTCTAAAAGAAACATAAACTTATTTAACAAATGCACAACTTCCCTTATTAAAATGTAAACAAGATAGTTTTATGGTTAATGAGATTTAAGATGTTATTATTAACATGCCAAAAAACAAGAACCCTTGATTAGATGGACTTACAATAGAATTTTGTATCACCTTTTTGGAAGATTTGATTCCTTTGCTTACTTTATTATTGGAAGACATTCTAAAGAAAAGTCCATCTCTGCCACCATCAATGGAAGAGGCACAAATTATATTAATATTAAAAGAAGGTAAACATCCAGAATCATTAGATAGCTACAGACCAATTGCTTTACTAAATAGTGATTGTAAGATACTAACTAAATTGCTAGTTAATAGAATTAAAGAAGATTTACCTAGGGTCATTCACAGTGATCAAGTATGATTTCTTTTGGGGGTGTACTATCCCCAATGCTTGTAGGATAATTCAATCCCAAATTTATTATGTATGAAAAAATAAAATTCTATCACATGCTTTGGCTATAGATTTCTCAAAGGCCTTTAATCTATTTAATAGAGATTTTATGGTAGATACTCTTAAGTACTGGGGGGTTCCCTCTAAAATATTCAGGATAATTTCCCTATTGTATAAGAACACTACAGTTAGGTTTATGGTAAATTCTTATTTAGGTGAGTCATTTAGCATGACAAATGGGGTAAGGCAGGGATGTCCCCTTTCCCCAATACTATTTATCTTGGCTCTTGGACTATTTTTGAGAACAATAAGGAAAAAAACATATATTTAGGGGGTTATATTTCAGGATATAGAAACTAAATTAAATGTCTTTGCAGATGATGTCCTATTAATAATTTAGGATATTAATAATACCTTAATGATAATATTATAAGAAATTAATATATCTGGAGCTCTGTCTGGATATACACTTAATAAGGCTAAATCAATTATTTTGGAAATTTATGAAACAATTACATATTAGATAAAACAATAACATATGACTTTACAATTAGCAACAAATGTAAATATATGGGGATTATATTAACTAAGGATCAAACTGAAACCGTTAAGCTAAATTATGACGAGGCTAAGGACAGAATGAGCATGTTACTGGTAGGATGGGAAAATTGTCTCTATCATTATGGGGAAGGGTAGATACAATTAAAATGATGGTACTACCCCATTTGATTTATGTTATTCAAAATATAGTGGAAGTCCCTACAGAAAAGTGGTTTAGTAATATGTGTAGCAAATTTTTTAAATTTCTTTAGAGAGTGGGAAGCCTAGGATACCCTGGAAAACTATGATGTACCCAAGGAAGCAGAGAGGTTACAGTTGCCCAGATCCCATGTCCTATGCAATGTCATGCCAAATCAAACTACTATGGGAATGGACCTTTTTACCAGCAAAGGAAAAATACTTTGAACCCTATTTTTTTGAATGAACCTAGTTTACCAAGCTTTGATAATATCATTCAAGAATTAAATACAAAATCAAGGGTACCTTATATATGTTACCCCATTAAAAAGGAATTAGTGCAATCAATTGTTAGAATTAAAGAAAGGAGCTTTGTCCCTTGGGGATATGTAAATATTTGACAATATTTAGCAAAAGGAAACTGGGGAAAAGAATGAGATTATGAATGGATCTGGAATGTTTACCATGGTCTCAGATGGTGGAAGAGGGAGCATTTATCTCCATGGACAAATTCAAGACACTATTTCTAAATATGGAACGTTTAAATGTTTTTATTACTTTCTATTAAAGAATATTTTTCAAGGATAAGTTTGTCCAGGGAGACAGAAGAAATCTTTTGGCCCTAATGGAAATGCATAAAAAAAATTATTCACAAGGGGAGATCCTAATTATCCCAAACATTTTTTCTGATGTTAGTATCCACTTAGGTGGATCCCTGGATTAAAATAAATGCTAAATGTGAGAAATAAAGTAATGTATTATATTCTGAACAACAATGGAAAAATGTAAGGATAAAAATTAATAAAGATTACTATATTTGTTTGCCAAAAAAAAGGCTATACAAAACAACATTCTGGATAGAGCATATTTTACCCCCAGATTTTAGGGAATATTAAAGCAGGGGGTAGAAAAGAATGTTGGCATGGTTGCAGTCTTTTAAGGGACTTATACCACTGTTTGTGCGGGTGTAAATATATTCAGACTTGGTGGTCAAAGACAAATCAAATATTGGCAGAATTGTTTCACTTAAATTTTTCAATGTGTTTTAAGAGTATGATTTTGAATGTTATACAGGAGCAGGATTTAACTCCACCTCAAAGGAAAATATATATTTTTAGCACTATGGCCACAATAAGACTGATTCTATCTCTGTGGGATGCTGAAAAGCTTGGAGACTTTGATCATTATAAATGGGTATATACGGTGAGAGAAGTTGTTCATATTGAACAATTGTGGGACACTTATGAAAAAGAGTATTGGCAGCCTGATGCATCATGGAGAGAAGTGCAGGATTTGATTTCTCCACTAATTTGTTTTTTAAATATAAATACTCAACTGTATTTAAGTATAATGGTGGGGGGACTTTAGAAACTTATTAAGATTATATTCTACAAGTATGCTATATGTTATTTTCAGGAATTTGTATAATATGAATACGTATTAGAATAGGTAATTCACGCCTGGGGTGATTAGGCATGAGGCCACAGGTCGAGTGCAACTAATCACCCAGAAGTGACGTTATCCCAGCACCCACACACACCCTGGAGTGCATTATTCCTATTATACAATGGCTTGTTTGTAATACAAACAAAAAATGATGAAACACTATATATAAAGTATATTTTTTTGTTATTTTGTGAAGGTGTAGGCTTACTTTATGAAAAAAATAGTGCTGATTTACTCTTTCAGCCGGTAGGTAGAGTTGCTGTGTTTTCTGTGTGGATCTGCACTCTATATAGCATCTTTGTCAGTGATGCCAGTTTTTTTCAGTCTGCCCTTGCAGTTTTTTTGTCAAGATTTTGTTGTCTCTGCCTTTTGGTAACTGGCTCAGAATGCTGCAGCTGGTCAGCAATCAGTGTTATCAACTGCCCCCCCCACTCCTGCCAGTTCCCGTCTTTCATCCACCCTCCTGCTGTGAAGATTTCTGTGATATAGGAGAAGAGGAGGTAGGGAGGTGGCACTGGGAATGTTTCGATTTGTTTTACATGGTCCTGTTTGAAAAAAAAATATAGTGAGTGAGCATTTTGTAGAGAGAGGCGCGATGACTGTTGAAGACATGTTTTCTGACCTACTCACTGGGCGCACCGTGCACTCATTCCCTGAAGTACGACAAAAAAAATGTTTCTCAATTTAAGGGGATTGTGTGAGAGTTATTGGTTGTTTTTGTTTTTATTGGCCAGTGTACGAACCAGAACACTGAACACTGCCTCTGAGCGGGATGCGGGGAAGCCGGCTGCCGAGCGTCGATCAAAACGTGCTGTTTGAAGTGATTCCACAGGAGGCAGTGTTTCATTTGTGGCATGCATTTGCATTTATTTTTTGTATGTGTGTTACAAGAAGTGAAGTTAGAAATAATGGGTGGATTTATTGTGTGTGTGTGTGGGCGGGGGGGGATTCTGAGTGGGGCGGGGAGCGTGGATTGTGAGTAGAGTGCCAGAGCAGGGATCACTGAAGCTGCTTGTAGGCAGCAGAGTGATCTTCTTTTAAACTTTGAATGAGGTCAGAATTGTGCTGGTACTAGAGCCGTGATGTTATGCCAGGATAACATCACGGGTCCAGTGCCAGCCTGACGTATCAGAGCATAGGATTCTTTCTTTCCATTGTATAATGTATTATAACTAAGAAGGAATTAGGAATGTTTACGAACAAGACTAACTGATGTTCAAGTTGGTATTATATATTTTGGTCACGTTTTATGAAATTTCATTGTAACAATACCTGAATTAAAATCAATAAATTACATTTGAAAAAAAAAAGACGGGATCAGAGAGAAAGGGAACCACTTGCACCAGGGATTGTGCTTGAGACATATGGGCTGGTGATCTGAAGAAGAGGGGACCACTAACACCAGGGATATCTACAGTGCTCTGGGGCTGGGCAAATGGGGAGGGCAGCACCATGCTACCATGCCTCACTAGTCATGCAAATGAGATCATAATGGCATGCAAATGGCTCCTTAGTACCTTGCATGCCTAATGGGCTCATTTGTATATAATATATTGCAGATAGCACTTCAGGGTGATCCATTCTAAGTGGCTTAATGCTGCACTGACATGGCCCTACATTCACTTGAATAGCATCAGTGCACTATTTGACTGAATATAGCATCTTCAGGCACCCCAGAAATCGTAAGGTCCATCTCAACTTTTTGTACTCAGCTTTGTGCAAATTTGAATATCAGGCCCATGATGTCTTAGGCAAACTGTTGCTTTAATTGCAAAATTATGAGCATCCCCTATAGGGGAGCACCTTTTTTACAATGCACCAGTTGTAGGGTGTGAAACGTCAGATGACCTTTTCTATGCTCCTGTTTTGGATTTGCCATTTTAGGCACTGTGAATGATTATTTTGCACATGAATTATGTTCTTCTATGGACTCTTGTTACTGTAAATGCCTGTTTCATTTCTAAGTGCAGGTGTGGCAGTTACAGGATCCTGGCTCTGTTTTCTTTTCCAAGTACAGTTGTTGAGACATGGCCCCAGTATCACTATAGGCTTCTCTATGTTTGTTGTTTTAGTCTTCTAAAAGAGCCCACAATTGCTTTAGATTTCTTTCCAGCATTTGTACAGCAGTAGTTACTGTATCTTTGCCTGAAAAGACAGTGCTGAAGATAAGTCAATACCAACATTGATTGCTTGCTGTTTCAAAGACTGACAAACACTGCACCACAGATTCACCAAGAATCGGTTAAAACTTTGTTACCCTACAATCCCATGTCCATACTTTTGTGGCACTAAGTGTCAACCCTAACTGATGCCTAAATGTGTTTTTTTTTTTGTGGGGGGGGCAATGAATGTCTTTATTTTTAAAGAAAATGGTATTTAATAACAGATATGCACTATCTTCTTGACAAGTAAATGCTTTTAGTTACAAGCAGTAACTATTCACAATCCCAGTCACCACTGTTAACCCACCCTGTGTCAAAACAGTATCATTAATAAACTGACATGCCCAACTTCACCCCACCCATTTACCAAGCAGTCCCTGATGTAGAATGGCACTCTCTCACACTCTACCACCTAACCAAGTACACACTCTACCACTTGAAGAAGTATATCTGGAATCTTGTGGTTCCCCCAACCCTGCCCCATGCCTAAGTATTTCTGGTATCCAATGGTAACCATCATCACACATTCTGTACCCTGCCCAAGTCTCCCTGACATCCTGTGGTACACTCTACCTGCAGCAAGGCCCAACATATTACTATGCCAGATGCCCTACCCTGGTTTCATAAGAACAGAATAAATGAAAAAAGTAATTTCCCATCCCCACCCCCTTAAACCCATCCCTCCCTCATCCCCATCCCTGCCACTAATATGCATATCCCTCAGTCCACTAGTATCTCAGTCCAACCCACCTGCCCTCCCTTTCTTTGAGACCATTGAGTGAGTGAATGAATGAATGAAAATGCAATAAGCTGTTCACAATCATATTTTCATTCAGTAATAGGGTGGCAAGTCTGGCTGGTAGCTATTTACTTTTTTTTAAATTTGGGTAGCATAAGGGGATTAGGGTTGGATTGGAGGTGATAGTAGGCTGGAAAAAAGGGAGCTTTATTGCACTGTGTTTGGGAGAGTAAAGAGAAAAGGATGGGTGCTACTGGGAGGGGTAAGTTAAATTAATATTTTCATTTTATAATATTGGGATATACAAACATCAGTTAAGAGCACCCAGTGTTTGAATGGGGTAGTTTTTTAGTTTGGCCAGAGCTGGGCTATATGTGTGCACCATTTTTTGTAACTGTTCACAGCATGGGGATGGGCACCTAGTATCAGAATAGCAGGGACATCTTTGGCCACTGGAGTTGGCCACTTGGTGACTACAAATTATTTTATTATTTTTAACACCTCAGTGGGAGTTAAAGAGGAGAGGGCCACAGTTATGGTAACACTACCAGTAGTGGAGATGGGCTACCAACCACTGATCATCTGATTGAAACAATAATTGATTCCCTGCTGGGTCCCTAGGCCTGCTGACAGGAAGTCATTTGCCACTGTTTTTGTGCATATGTCAGAGGCAGCGGCATGGACATAGACTTACAAGAAATAGATTTGATAATTTTCACATTTTGTGCCACTTAATAGCAAATAAATATGGACTCAAATTTCACCAAAATTGGCAGAGCAAGAGATACTGTGCCATAATACGCACTTTTTAAAATTACATAAAATTCTTCCAGGGAACTGCTCAAATAGTAGCAGCTGAAAATTATGATTTAACATTAAACTGCCTATCCAGTCTTAACTATAGTAGTGATTCAGTGCCACTATGATAATATGGACTGTAAGAAGTCATCTTCAAGACTAGTTTAACCAATTTACTAATATAGGCTCTACTGAACAATGAAGTGATGCTCCAAAAATGTCTGAATTAGTTCAAGTTCAAGTTCAAGTTTATTTCATCATGAAAGCTGCATTGAGCAAGCTCATTTACAAGGAGGTCCTGTCCCAGGCAAAACAATACAGCAATACATAATACAGAATTAAAAACATGTTGGTAGATGATACAAGATCAACATGGCAAAACAAAATAAGAAACTAACAACTGGTTCAAGAAGGCAATACAAATTTTATGTAAAACAGTCATACACAACAAGCGTAGTAGAGATTGAGAATAATAAGTGCTCAGTAATGACAAATCAAATGGGTAGGAAGAATCTCATGATAATCAATAGAGCACTCAGGTACCCAATACTAGCAGTGTAGAATTATAAACTCTATTTTCCAAATACTGATAGAAATGAGTTCTTACCAAGGTATAATGCTCTTGTGATTCAATAAAAGCTTATATTGAACCATTTCTAGTTAACAAATGAATGAAGCGGAGTCCTAATGAGTCCCATTGTCAAAATATGTGATCTTAAAGAGACAAAAATAAATGGTGATATCAAATGTATATCTGTTTAGAGGGTCTTTCTAATATGCAGTCTTGAAGAGACAGATGGAATGGGGATATTAAATGTGTATCTGGTTAGAAGGTATTTTTTAACATGCATCTACCATCTAAAGGGATAATGATCATAATATTATTAAAAAGCTTAGAAAGAATCTGAAATAAATAAAGATACCCAAAAAAATCTTAAGATCTTTTTTTTTTCCTTTTTGAGATCAGTTTAATAATTTAACAATGATAGGCTAACTTCTCCTTCTGGAAGGTATCACATAATGTTACAATTACCGCATAAGGTTACAGACGTAATAAGGTTTCATTTATTAGACCAGCGACATTTAGACATGGTGTTACCCCTAGAGTTTAAATCTGGCAAATATATCTAAAAGGGAAAAGTATAAAAGCTATAACGAATGCAAGGTGAGATATTATTTCCAACAGAGTATGTTTGAGAATAAAAGGACAGAGGAAGCAAAAAATATTTATTCAGATTGTGCCAAACTGCAGTCAGTAAAGAAAAATAGAAACAGAGAAAAGTGATGGGCAGGAAAAGACCTGAACAGTCTATATTTTCTGCCCCAAGATTCCCTACTTGGAGGTTCTCTAATCTCCATTCTCCATCACAGTTTCCCCTTCCACACTCTTATCTGCAGCCCGATAACTCTTGTATGGATCCTACTTCCTTTTGAACTCTTCTATTGTCATTTCCTCCACAACTTTGTCATAAACTTTGTTCCACCTATTTACTACCCTTTCCATGTTTTTCTTCTACCTAATGTCCTTTTGGAATCCTCTTCCCTCCAGCTTGAGCACATACCTCTGGTTGACAGAGTATTTTTTAGTTTGAACAAACATGCTGTATTAACTCTGTTGAACCCTTTCATAAAATTGAAAGTCTCTGTCATGTCCCCCTCTCTCTTATATCCTCTAGGAAATGCAATTTGAGACTTTTCAGTTTCTCACTAACCACTCTGCCCTGCTGGACATGAATGTTCAGTGTGGTCCTTCATTGCACTGCCTCTGACCCATGCTTGTTCTTGCTTAGTTGTGAAAACCAGAACTCAACACAGTATATTGGGCAATATCACCTTCCACTTTCTGCTAGTAATCCCTCATCCATGTACCCCAGCATTCCATATACTATGGTGCACTGAGCAGCTGGCTTCAGGTCATTGCTGATCTCAACCCCCAGGTTCCTCTCCACTGTACCAGCTACCTGTGTCCCATTAATATTGTATATAGTTCATGGATTTTGCCTTTGTGTATGCATGACCTTGAACTTTTTGGCATTAAATTTTAACTGCCAAATGCTGGCTAATTTTTCCAGTCTTCTATCATCCTGTCTCATAATTGTTATCCATTCCTAGCTATCAACTCTCCCACAAGCTTGGTTTCATCTGCCAACAGATTCTTCTTACCCTTGATACCCTCTCCTATGTCACAGATATACATATTAAACAGGAGTAGGCCCAGTATCAACCCTTGTCATACCAAACTACTTAATGCCCTCTCCTCAGTGAATTTTTCATTTAGGGCTATCCTAAGAGTTCTAGCCATTCACTAATTTTAGATCCACCCAGTAATTTCCTCTCCTAGACCCAGGTCACTCACATTATAGCTTGGAAACGGGAGTAGTTTATTCAAAGTATGGGCCTTTAGTTTTTTTTTTCTTTGGAACTCAGCTTTATTCCATAAAAGCAAATACTTACAGCAATAAATTGTTAGAAATAAGAAGCTACAGGTACAGTCAAATATTTTTCTCCAGGTCGTACATTAGTATCATGTGGTATGTGCTCTTTAAAATACATGAAGGTAATTATTATGTTAACAGTGCTGAAGTCTGCTACATAAAACGATTAGCTAAAATACATTCCCCTCTTTTGGGGGATACTGTCTAAATTAATATTAATAGTTTAACACACAACTTGCTGGGCTAAACTACCCAGTTCCAACCTATGGCCATAAGTGCTCCCCCAAGGACTGATGCGTTATGAGCACTTGCCAATTTAAAACTTTCAGCAGCCCAAGTAATCACACATCCCCAATCACCAAAAAACACTTTCTTTCCTCCAAAGAGCCCATCATCTACTATTCCTGTATTCTACAGTTCACTTCTATTCATGAGCCAAGTTTCCCATCCTTGACACCTTGCATCAAATTAGTCATGGCAATGCCTTAGTTTTGCTGTTGAGGCCTTCACAGATAACACCTCTTTAACCCACTGAATCCATTCACCCAGGGTAGGAGGCTCCAGCTGCAACCATTTTACCATAATACATTTCAGAGCAACTGCCAATAGAGTCAACAAGACTCCTCTAGATTCCTACCTCTGGTATGTGGCCATTGGGAGCTCCAATACCCATCCTTCAAATTCCAGAGGAAGGAGGACTCCAGTGATGTCCTGTACTGCCAGCTGAATGGACTGCCAATATCTGGCTACGGCCAGACAACCCCAAAATATGTGTCAATGATTCCCCTTTTATCCACAGACCTGCCAGCATGCTGCTGATCCTGAAGTGCTATATTGGCATTTATAAAATGGGTAAGACCAAACTTGCAACCTGATTGGCTAACAGGTACCAGTAGCCGTGTCCTTATCAGCTGATATTCATGGCAGCTGGTACTTCTTATGCCAAGCAGGACACACTGCATCCACAGATCAATGCATGTCACTTCACAAAAAACATTTTCTGCTGTTGTGCTCTAGTCCCGTTCCATCTCCCGCCCGTTCGCTCACTCGCCCGCCCTGTCACAACACTGAACTCATTGCCAAAAATGACTGTATCTGCCTCCTCATCATTTTAAATACAGCATTTATGATAAATAACACTGACCTCTGCTTCACTAACATAATTTCTGTCACGTCTCTTCAAACAACCTGCTTCCAATCCGGCCAGCGTCCCGCGTGCTGTCACTATGCAATGTTACATTTAAATCACTTGAAAATCACCTCTACTATAAAACATTTAAATAATTAAGAGCCTTCTTTCTTTTTAAAAAAAACGAAACATACTCTTTTCAAATGGCACGATTAGTTCGGCAAAGCACTAGTAAAGAAAACCGCTGTCTACAGCAGCCGACCTGTGACACACTCGCTCCCACTTGGTCTCATTCAAATTATCCGCATAGTCTATCATATAGCAAGAAAAAGAAAGAAAGCTGACAGCACGTGGGACGCTGGCTGGATTGGAAGCAAGTTGTTTGAAGAGACGTGACGGAAATGATGTTAGTGAAGTGGAGGTCAGTGTTATTTATCATAAATGCTGTATTTAAAATGATGAGGAGGCAGATACAGTCATTTTCGGCAATGAATTCAGTGTTGTGACAGGGCGGGCGAGCGAGCGAGTGGGCGGGAGATGCAACGGGACTAGAGCACAACAACAGAAAAAGCAAGAAATACTCACAAAGTAAAACAAAAAAAATAAAGTAAACTAAACGTACTTTGCTTGATTTTCTGTGTGTGTGTGTGTTGTGTCTGTGTGTGTGTGTGTGGGGAGCAGACACTCGTGCCTACTAAAATTGTCCACATCAGTCAGCACAAACTGCCGGCTTGCTCTTACATCCCTTACAATGAAACCACCCTCTCCCTCTGAGTGAAATGGATCCTATGGTCCTCAAGCACTATATGACCTGTTATTTAAAACAAGTAGTTAACACTTTTAATCCAGTATCATTTAACTGTTCAGTGATTGCTAATGAATCAACTTAGGAACTATTTTATCTTATTTTAAGACTGTTGTCAAATAAATATGTTCAACTTAAAAACCACACAACTCTGTTTCTACTTTTATTTACAAAATACAGTGCCCATTTTATAGTGGAATAAGACTCTATTGGTGAGTTTATGGCTTGATAAGAGCACTTCCCGGGTGCTAAAGTCACTCAGCACAAGTGCCTCGTGCCTCATTATGCACCTGGGGCGTGCTCTTATCAAGCCATAAACCACACCTTGTCATGTCTTATTCCTTATGTAACTGATGGTGTATGAAGGAATTTTACCAGAATTTTACCAAAAAACTCCTGCCAGACCGGGTAGGAAGTGACACACTTGCCCCACTTAAGCCAATGTGCCCAATCAAATCCACTGATTTAAGTGTAAGACTCTTTCTCCCATGCTGTCTTGACTGGATCTAAAGATGTCCTGTTTTGCTGCAGCAGGATTCTATAGATATTCAAAATATATTTACCAATATCTTTAATGGTGACTGTCCCATAGAGGAACTCTTCCCACCCCATGCAAAGTCTGATGAGGCATTGGATATGCTCCCATGTATTAATAAAGTATCAGATCCGCAAGTAATGGAGGAATTCCAAACGGAACCAATTAAATTTGTCTTTGGCTGTCTGGAATGTTTAACAATTCTGACCTTCAATACATTGTGTAAATCTAAATGGTCTGCGCAGCCCCCAGCCTGCATATCCTGGAGCCAGAGTCAGTGGAAAGAACTATGAGTCATACCTAATAAGAGACAAGGGCCCAACTCCCTGGGTGTGTCTGTGAGTTTCCAGATCTTCCTAAGGACATAGAGACCATGTCTGACCCATCTATTCCTCACCCTCCCCACAAGGTCCTGTGGGGCAGCTGTGATGGCCAATGTGTACAAAGGTCATTACCTTACATCGGCATCCTCTATCAGATACCATTGAGAGGATGTTCTTTGTTTTGCCCAAGTTATTGACATCCCTCCTGGTGAGGCCAAATAATTTAGAAGAAGATTGGGCAGAGCGAGGCCCTCCTCCTCCATTGGAAGAAGTAGGACCGCCCTGCCAATTCCAGGTCTTTTATTATTTCAGATAATCTGGAAACCTGCTGATTGATTTTGTTCCAGTAAGAAACAGGTATCCTGATGGGAAAACACTGGAACAGGAAGAGGAAATGAGGTAGCACATAAATCTGTATAGTGACTACTCTCCCAATCTAACTCAGAGGCAATAGTCGCCATCTTGCCAGGTCCCACTTCAAAGCCTCCCATAAATTCTCATAATTTGCAGTAAAAAGTCTAGATAAATCTACTGTAATCTGTATTCCTAAGTAGCAGATCTGATTTCTGGGGGCCCATTGAAATGGAAAGGCTCCTCTAAATCTTTCCAGGCATTTCTCACTGAGAACCAGGGCTTCTGATTTAAAAAAAAATAATGTTATAGCCCCAAATGGTCCTGAAAGACTGCAATGTCTGTATGAGTGGTGGCAAAGTGCCTTCAGGGGATGATAAAAAAAAGATGGAATAATCAGCATAAATGGAAAGTTTCTGTTCGATTCCTCCCACCATGGCCCCTCTTATATCAGGATTGCTGCACACTTTGACTGCTAAAGGCCTCAAACTGAGGGAAAACAGGAGAGGGAAAAGAGGGGAAAGAGGGAAACCCTGCTGTGTCTCCTTTGTCAAGGGCAAAAACTCAGAGATATTTAGAGAATTGCACCAGTGCAAGTGCGGTATTGCGGCAAGGAGCTATATTCAGTGGAAGCCAGTGTGCAGTGCAAAATCCGTTGTGCCAATGCACAACTATAATGAATGCATGTGCAGGAGCAGTGAGCATTCCCATGAATGCATATTCAGCACAGTGGCATATTCAACCATGAATCCATGGTGCAAGTGTGGAGCAAATCGAAGTTGCTCTGAGCAGAATTGTTCCTATAAATACAGGGCACAAACACAGACACAACACTTGCACCAGAGGTGTGAGGGAGAGGGAGTGAGTGAGAGAGACAGACAGAGAGATACACACAGACAGACAGACCGACAGACAGACCAAAGCCCACATACAGAGGGAGAGGGACAGAGGTGGCATTGGAGAGGAAGAGAGGGGCAGAGAGAGAGAGAGAGAAAGACAGAGACACACACACACACACACACACAGACAAGCAGTGCATCAGGGTGGCACACAGCCAGAAGCCAACCACCTAGGGGGACAGTGGACAGCAAAGGCCATGGACAGTATGCCCTTCATGATGGAGGCTGTAATGAGGGGTGTGAGGGGGCAAGAGGAACAGCGACATGGCAGAGGAATGGCCCATTGGTGGTATGCCCGATACAGGTGGTACTGTGTCCACATCACCTTTGAGAACTACAGTGACATCGAGATCGTGGGCCAGTACCACCTGAATAGGGCCATTCTGAGGCAGCTGTATGAGTTATGCAGTGAGGAGATGCAGGCACCCACCAGACAGAGCCACGCCATGTCCGTGGAGATGAAGGAGACTGCCGTCATGTGCCTGCTTACCACGGGCACCTTCCAGAGACCAACAGGGGACACCACAGGCATAACCCAGTCAGCCAGGTCCCGTCTCCTCACACAGTTCCTCAATGCCCAGCTGCCACGTGCTTCAGAATTCAACCATTTCCCCAGCACACAGGCAGAGCGTACAGCAACCATGCAGGACTTCCACTGGGTGGCACGTATGCTTGGCATGATTGGGGCCATTGACTGCACCCTTGTGGCCATCTGCATGCCACCTGGCTCTGAGAGCATGGCATACATCAATCAGAAGGAGATCCCAAGTGTCAACTGCCAGGTGGTGTGTGATGCCACGGGATGCATCACCAATCTGTGCATCACACACCCTGGGAGTGTACATGACACTTTCATCTGGCACAGCTCTGTGCTGTGCCACAGGTTTGAACATGGGGACATCCCCAAAGGCCATCTAGTGGGTGAGAATGGCATAGGCAAGGGGTGATGGACAGAGCAGGCCTGTGGATGGGGGTGGACAGGGTGTGCAGGGTGGTGTGGGTACCAGGGACAGGCAAGGGGTGCAGCATAGGAGAGCAGAGGACTAACCATGTCAATTTCTACACAGGTGACAGAGCATATCTACTGAGGCCCTGGCTGCTCACCCCCTATCGGAGCTCATCGTCCCCAGCAAGGGAATGGTACAACGAGGCAGAACCCAGCACGCGCAACATCATCGAGCGTGTCTTTGGCATTCTGAAAGCATGGTTCCATTGCCTAGACAGGTCAGGTGGTGCCCTACAATACAGCCCCTCGAAAGCTGGTGGCCTATTCCTGGCCTGCTGCATAGTGCACAACATGGCCATTGACCATGGGATAGCTGTCAAGGCTGATGAAGGTGACAGTAGTGGGAACGATGGAGGCAATGGTCCGGAGGGTGGTGGACAGCCACCCCCTGGGCAGAGGGACCCCCAGCTGCTCCAGCAGGCATGACGCAACTGGGTCACCATCACACATGAGCACTATGGTGCACACAGGTAGGTAGTGTGGTACATAGGCATGGGCCACACAGAGAGGTACAGCACACATGCAAGGGCATGCATGGCAATGGGCATGCACACACAGTGGAGCGAGGAAGAGGTAGGGGAGTCAGTGGCACACAACCACACACAGCAATACACACACACACACACCCACACACCCAAGCATTGGTATGTGGCATGGATCAAATGCATTGCACCAGTGCACAGGCGCAACTGGTGCTAGCCTGTCCCCATCACACCCACACCACATGGTCCAGTGGCCGGGTATGCATGCACACAGGCAGCCTGCAGTGCAAAACACAGGAACAAAACTAGTGGAAGGCACACACACCACCCATGTGCACACAGGACAGCCGTGGCAGATAGCAGTCAGGGTGGCCTACACATCAGGACCACTGCATGAACCCATGGCCACCATGGTCATGGGGCGGATGCACCAGGGCCAATCAGCAGCCACAGACTGTGCATCAGCCATGGAGGGGTTTGAAACAGCCCCTGAGGGGTGGAACTGCTGGACCACAACCGTGTCCATGCAGGGGTATGAAGACACTCAAACAGGCAAGCCCCAGGTGTGCCTGAGACACCTACATCAGAGCCCAGAATTGACTGTGATGGGGTCGCCTGCTCCAGGTTCATGGAGTAGAGAGCACACTGCTGGGGGTCACCTGCACATGACCACACCCTGTGGCAGCCAACAATGCAAAGCCATCTGTGATCACAGTGGCAATGCAATCCAAGGATGCAGTCATGGCCTCCTGCATGTGCTGCATCCCCACGAGGATCTGCACAGTGCCCCTCTCCTGCTGCTTAGCTAAATGGCACTCCTCCGCATGCAGTGCATGCACCCCAGTGGCAAGCAGCACCTGTTGCTGAACGGATGCCTACAGCAGTCGGGTGTACTCAGCCAGCCGGTCAGCATCCTGGGTCTTCTGGGTGGGACGCCGATCCACTTGTGGTGACTGGCAATGCTGCACAGCCCCCTTCCCTGATGGATACTGCTCAGTGAGGTCTGCATGGGGAATGGGCACAGCAGGTGCACCAGTGGCATACCCTGTGTCTGGCTGTCCAGTGGCACCCACAGCCTGCTGCTGTCACCTGCCCAGCCACTGTTTGCCACCCAGTGCCTGCGTGGCTGCACAACCACCACTGCAGGACACAGCCGGGGCAACGCACACCACTGCACCTGCAGTGGTGACAGGCAGCTGTTCCACCACTGGCAGAGTGCTGGGCCTGCTGCCTGTGTTAGAGGCCAGCAGGTGCATCGCACCCACAAGGTTGCCCATGCTGTCCAGGATCAGTCTGATGTCATCATCAGAGTCAGACCCAGCCCCGATCTGTGTCTCTGCATGCAGGACACCAAGGTTGGCATTGTGTAGGAACACATCCAGTGCCTCATCTGACCCCATGTCAAGGACATCCGCCTGAACTGCGGTGGTGATCTGCAGCTTGTCAGGCCTCCAGATGCCAGTGGAGGTGGACAGTTGGTCTTCCGGGGCCATACCAGTGTCAACGGTCGCTGCTGCTGCCAGCGCCCCACCATCTGCATGGAGGCGTGCTGGTGCTTCAAGAGAAAGAAAGGCATGTTAGTGTTGCAATGTCCACATATGCCCCCCTGTACACAGCTGCTGCATGTGTTCTGTGGCATGGCATGTGCGTGGGTGTGCACACATGCACATGACACACATGCTGGTCACATTGCATGCCAGCATGCCCATGTATGCACCCTCTGTGCCACCAGCTGTGCATGGCAGACAGATCTACCATGCAGTGATGGGCTGCCATCTGTCTGGAACCCTCCACCAGGCACACCCTCCACTGTGACGTGGTGCATGGTGGCTTCCACCAACTCCTCCTGCAGCATCAGTATGGGTGCATCCACAGGCCCTCCTCCAGTGGTGGTATGGAACACCTGGATGGCTGCCACTTTCTCCATTATCTGCCGCTTGTCCATTCCCACCTTCTTCTGGCACTCCTGCACCGACCACTGGTGGCTGCCATGCTGGTTGACATAGGCTGCCTCCTCCTCCCACGCACCAGCCCAGGCCTGTGGTGTGCCTGTGGCACCACTCAACAGGGGCTCCCTGTCTAGGTCAGCCTCAAACAGGGCATCGGTCTTGGCCTTTGTGAAGTTGGGCCTGAGCTTCTGAGCAGGCCCCCGCTCCTCGACCTCTTCATGTGCTGACATGTTGCTGCCTGTGGACAAGGACAGCAAAAGTGTGACAGTGGCAGCATCTCCCTGGTCCATCCCACCATGCAGTGCTGTCAGCTCCCAGTGAGCTGCAGTGGCATGCATAGCTTACCTATCAAGGTTACCTATCATGGCCTGTGCTGTTCTGTGGTGCTTATATAGCACAGTGCATGCAAATGAGGTTGGGCACAACAGTAATGACATGCTAATGCACCCACTATGCCATGCATGGGCAGATGAGCTTATTTGCATGTGGTGTCTGAATATCGTGATATTGCACTATGCCCAATGGGATTGCAATGGAGCAAGTCACAACGGCACAATGCGTGTGCATGCATGGTGTATGGGCCCACAATACGCATGCACATCACAGCATCATGGCATCAGTTGCACACCGGTCACTGACAGTGCGATGCAGTGGCATTGCACTTGTTGTGCATGGGCCAGCTATGCACATAGCCGTGCATGGGGTGCTGTGCCCCATTATGCACATGTGCAATGCCGATCTACCTCTAACCCCGGTTCAGACCTCTGACCCTGTGACCCCACATAGCCACACCCATTCCATGCATCTCCGGCACTGTGTGATGTGCATGTACTGCACATGCACCTACGCATTGCGGTGCAGGAGCATGGTGTGGACACGTTCAGCTATTGTCACTGCCAAATGCAGTTATATGAACATGGCAGAGGCACAGTAAAGGAGGGCTCAGAACTGGTTGCCTATCAAGTTGGCCAACCTGGTGGCTTGCGTAGAGCCCCATGCCCCCAGCTCTTTGGACTGGTGCCCTGCAGTAGGCCAGAAGCATCATGTGGCAGGACAGTGGCACAAGCCTGGAGCACACCATTATGGGGATGCCCAGTCCATGCATCTCTGGCACTGGGAGATGTGCGTGTACTGCGCGTGCACCAGCGCATCACACAGCAGGTGCATGGTGTGGACACATTCGGCTCCGGCCACCACTGTTACAGCTGAATGCAGTTATATGAACATGGCACAGGTACAGTGAAGGAGGGCCCAGAACTGGTTGCCTATCAAGTTGGCCAACCTGGTGGCTTGCATGGAGCCCCACTCCAGCTCTTTGGGAAGCAGGCCAGGGGCCACATGTGGCAAGACATAGCCACAAGCCTGGAGCACAGGACAGGGGTGCCCAGGACTGGGGAACAGTCACCACCATTATGGGGACCTCATGCAGCAGGGCCCAGAGTGCCTGAGGAGGTTACAGGCACGCGCAAGGTGAGGGGCCATGCCCAGCCAGGTAAGTAATCTCATGTTGCATGTCTGCCCTGTGCTGTGGTATTGATTTGGCTGCTTGCCATGCACTGCAGAGGGGTACACTGTCATCATGTGCATCGTAAGGTGGCATTGCCAGCTTCCACTCTGTATCATGGCTGGTGGGCGCAAGGCACAGGACATGTTGGTAGGGCACACCCTGTGCACAGGGGTGGGGGGCAGCTGCTCTGGTCAGCACCTGATGTGCACCTGTCTTCTTTACATTCCCAGGACCTGAGGACCATTGGAGGGCCCAGGCTGCTGCAGCAGTGCAGCAGGACACAGTGGGACATGTTGGAGCGGGACCAGCACCAGCAGGGCCTCAGAGGGCAGGTAGGTACTTTCATATTCTTTTGCACTGTGAATGGGGCTGGTGGAGGGAGTGTGGGCATGGCCACCTGTGCCATGTGCCGTTACAGCTGTGTGTGTCACACTCTGCATGGTGCATGCCACTGTGGCACATCCTATGGACAAGTGTGCTGGCTGTTGGTGGCATGTGCATGCACCTGGCTGCCACTTTGTTGCTGTGGTTCTGCCGGTGCACTCTGCCATGTGATTGTGATTGCACAGTCATATGGCCATTGTGCTGCAGGGACCACCTCTGTGCAATGTTGTGGTGCGCTGAGTTGCTGGCTGGTGTTAGTCCACCCCCCTGTGGGTGGCCATCACTGGTCCTTCATGGGTGTATGTTCCCACTGCCCATTGCACAGTGGGTGGGCATGGTTCCTTGGGACATAGCACTGATCACCTGTCCTGTCCCTTGTTATAGGTGTCCGGCGGCAAAGAGCACCTTGCTCAATGCTGTCAAGACTGCTGCGCCAAACCCTTCTGATGGCCTCCATGACACTGGAGGTGGTCATCCCAGTCCAGCAGATGCTGTTGGTGGAGTGGAGGCAGTGGCAGCATGCCAAGGTGGCCAGATTGGGCCACCATTAGTTCAGCCCCTGTTTATCCCGTTCCCCTGCTGTACCTCCTCCTTCAGTCTCCCCCACACTATACAGTCCCTGTTCCCCGTCCCGTTCCCTTACCTTACCTACACTTTCCCAGCCTCTGGTTCTTGTAAATAGTCCCTTTAAATATATATTTTCTGACTTATCTTCCTGTGTCTGTGTCTGCTTTGCAGGTGGCATGAGGAGCCATGCTGCAGTGGCCCAGTGTCTATCCATGTGGTGTGCATGTGCAGGGACACATGTTGTGCTTCCATGGTTCACTGCTGTGTGTTGTGGTGTGTCCCACTGTGGAGGTGTCCATCCCCTGGGGTGGCTGTGCCTTGGGGTGCTCTTGGGCTGGCTGTTGGGATGTGTGGCAGTTACATGTGGTGGTGGCACACAGCTATGGCCCTTGGTCAGGTGCAGTCAGCACACTGTGTTGGGGCCCCTGCTTGCTGTTGTGCAGCCTGTGACATGTGGTCTGTCATGCTACCTGCCACTCAGCATGTTCCATGCCTACTGTTTGGGCTTCCTGTGTGCCTGTGTGGCATGTGTATGCTTGGCTGCATGGTCCTGGGTGTGGCCTGCTATGGTCTGGGTGAGGGTGAGCACAGCCAGCAGCCTGCGGGGGGGGGGCTTCCTTGGTGGACCTCTGTTGGCCGTTGGCACCTCCTGTTGCCTTCTTTCTCTGCCACTGTTGTGTTCTGGGGTCAGGTATCTGGGTGCCTGTGGGTGCTCTGCTGGTGGCAGCCTCCTGTGACCTGTCACTGAGCCTCCCTGGCTCTGTCCCTGGGTCTGTTCTCTGTGCTGTGTCTCCATCTGTTGCTCTGCTGCTCTGCTCCCTCAGCTGCACTGAAGCATCTCTTTTTGCACCATGGTGCAACTCTATTGCACCATTGCACAACTCTTTTTGCGCCATGGTGCAATGCTGCCATACTCAGTCAGGTTGCACTGGCACTGTTCAGCCTGTGCAACCTCTCAATATGACTCCTGTTGCGCTATGAAACATCAGTTTTGCACTGTGCTTGACTTGCGCCAAGCTTTGGTGCATTTCTGAATGTATGGGCCAGAGCTTATACCATTAGCTTTCATCAAGGTCTTGCGCTTGTCATATAACTGGGAAATAACTTTTTAATAATTTAGGGCTGAATTGCATACATTCCAGGGATGCTTTTAGAAACTACCAAGTAACTCTATCAAATGCTTTTTCCGCATCCATGGAAAGAACTACATGAAATTGAAACTGGTTCTTCTGAGTTGAGACGATGTTTAATCATCTGCAGATATTATCCGGGAGATATCTTCCTGAAATAAATCTGGTCTGGTCCTCCTGCACTACCATGGGAGCCACAGCCTGCTGCCTCCCAGCCAATAGGCCAATAAAAAGGTTTAGATCTATGCTGAGCAAGGATATGGGCCTATAGGATCCACATTCCAGTGGATCCTTCCCCTCCTTATGTAATAGGGAGTTCTGGGCTAGTTGCCAGGAGACTGGAACGCCCCTCCATCCATAATTTCCTCACAAACTGGAAGCAGAATTGGGAGAAGGTGATCAGCAAAGGTGTTATAAAACTCTGGCATGAAGCCATCCAGGCCTGGACATTTGTCACACTCATCACCTGGGCCCTTAGTTCTGCTAAAGAAATCCCCACTTCTAAGCCATCCCTGGCCACCTCTTGCAATTTTCTGAGGTCTAGGTCTGCAAAAAACCTGGCTGTGAAGCTATCAAAATCTGGAAACTCCTCCTGTGTGTAATGGGAGGCATAATATTTAGTGACTATATTTATGGTTTCCCTCCCTGTTGTGGGACATTCAGTTTTAAGACCAACTTATAGATCTGTTGCATCTGGAGGATGGCTACAAGTAGCTTGCCTGCTCTGTCCCCCCTTGAAATAATACTGGTGGATCCACCTGTATTTCCTTTCTAGTTGAGCCTGAATTTAATTTTCTATGGCTGTTCTCTTGTCTGTCAATTGTTGTTTAACTCGTGGGTTTAAAGAAATCTTGTGTTGAAATTCTATGTCCCTCAGCTCTTTTTCCAGGCTCTTTAAATTACTAGCCATCTTTCTGTTATGTTCTGCCACAAATTTTATGATTACCCCTTGGAGGACTGCCTTCAAGGCATCCCACCAAAATGTGTGTGATGTAACTCCCTCTGGGTTCCTCTACTGGTACTCCTAAATAGCTGACTTAATAAGTTCTTCAAAGTCTGAACTACTCAGCAGCCCCACATTAAACCTCCAGTGTGAATTTCTGATGGAAGGTGCTATGGCCAAAGTTCATCTAACTGGTGCATGATCAGAAAGGGTACGTGGCACATTACATACAGAAGCTGTATGGGCCCACTCTTCTGAAATAAACAGCATATCAATTTTGGTATAGCAGTCATGCCTGTCAGAGTAGTGGGAATAATCCTGAGATTGCCCCCTGATCCCTCTCCAGATATCCTGAAGACCAGCCATCTGGCACAGTCTAATCAATGTGGGACCCGCCATCCCCCTTCTAGTCCCCTAAGTTCTCCCTCTTCTATCCAGTGATGGAGATAAAATGGTGTTACAGTCCTCTCCAAGGATGCAGAGCTGGTACATGGGGACTAATAGCTCTGTAAAGATTTTTCTGAAAAAAAGAGAGGCATGTTTGTCCTCATTTGGAGCATAAATATTTAGGATTACAAAGGGGTATCCCTACAAGTGGCTTGTAACTTTATATAATGCCCCTCTGTCTTCAACTTCTGCTCTAATTGTATCCAACATTTATGTAAGGCATCAGAGTTCCCTGAAGAGTTGCCGAGAGGTAATTGTAAAGTACTGTCCCTCCCCTATGACTCGCTGGCAGAGTCTGGGTCCCAGCTTTCTGCAGGCCTATTTGGCGTAGTTTCTTTTACAGGAGCCTGGGGAGCTAGATTTAATTTTTGTTGTTTTATGCTCCCTTCTGGTGTCGCTATGTGTTTCCCTGTGGAGGTCATGAAGACTAGTATTTGCCACCAGAAATGTTTTGATTTTCGTGGGTGAGGTGAGCTGAAAAAGTAGATTTAATTAGGGAATCAGCGGCAGCTGATCAACCCAGCTCCTGCATAGTATGGCATCGTCCATGGAAGTTACCGACCCTTAGTTTTTTAATCACACTCATAACCATTATGAAAAGAAAACAGAGACATAAAAACTTCTGTCGGAGAAAAATGATATCACAATATTTCAGTTTTTGTTTAATATAGCTTTTAACCTGTTTAAGTACCAAATGTTTGCTGCATGAACATTATGGGAAAAACAGAACATTGTCAACTAAAGAGATAGAAAAGAATACAACCAATTGCCCTAGTCACTTACAATGAGGGGAAAAAATAAACTGGGCAAGATTCTCTATACACAGTGCCAGCCCCCCTCAAGAATGAAGTACCATATCCCAGTGTTAGACAGGGATATCTTACAGAATATTGCAGCAACGATGTTATCCAACAAGAATAACTCCAATTCGCCATGCAGAAACTGTTATCTAATCACACAGTGCATTAACATGGTTGGCAGCACTGTATAAGTCAGACTATAAAGGGGATTTCAAATTAATGAATCTATAATCAGAATTAAGAATCACCCTACTTCAGGGCAGCCCTATGGCCTGGAGGCCTGACGCACCAGGCACTTCACCTTCTGCCACACAAATGACCTAAGTTCGGGAATGGATAGGGGATCACTGGAGGGCTGGCTGGGGTGATTGTGTGTCCCAAGGACAGCTCTGCACCCTCAGCTGGAGAGATACAATGTCACAAATAGTGGCTGCCACCAAGTTGAATCAGGATGGCATTGCAGTGAGATGCAAGGAAATAGGATCCAACCTTCAGGATGCTGGGGGCATCTCTGTAGAAGCACAGTATTCACAATGTGTCATTGCACATGCTGTGGGCCCTAGGGGAGCAGAAACAGTGGAACCCCCCCATCTGCAGCTGTATGATGCCCCGGTCACATGCAGACTACACACCAGTGACTGATCCATCTGACTGTCCTGTGGCACAGTATAGACCGCAGCATGATGTTATGTCACAGAGAAGCTGAGTGATAGGGCCTGGGGGATGGTCTGGATGGGGGCAAGTTGAATGACAAAGAAGATAAACTACTAAAAGAAATAAAATCACCCTACCTCTTATCCTGTGAACAGTTTTGCTCTCATGACTAACACACTGGCAAACTCATTCCTGCTGCTCATAAGTGAATTTACTGACATAATTTCATATTGTTCCTTCAAGTGCCATCAGCCAAGTTTCTGCCAGCTGCCCTGTCAGCTGTTTGATCACTTTACTCAGAGTAGCTCACATTCATAGCAGAATTCATTGTTTTTGAGGCGCACAATCTGTAAAAAGAAACAAAATATCTTAAGTACAATGAGGCCTAATGTCAAGTTCCCAAATGTCTAGTCATGTCAATCAATATCTTAAGTGAATAACCATTGAGAGTAGCCAATAACTTCATTTTATACTTGCCTGTCTACTTGCCACTTGCCACAAGAGTACTAGAGCTAACAGACTAAAAGGCTTATAAAGGCACACACTATGCAGCACTGTTTCTATACAATGCCACCTGCTGACTCTTTAACAACACTTCAAATGGTGATTTATACTGCTAGCATTTGAAACCAGTGACATCGTACTATACAACTAGTTTTGACTGAGGGCATCATGACCGTAGTGCCATGATATTATTAATCATGATAGAACCTAATACTGGGCACCTCAGTAATGTGCTTGCTAACCGTTGAAGATGATAGCCTTTGGGCATTGTTGCAGACAAATCAAGAGAACTCGCAGCTATGGTACAAGAATCCAGGGCACTGTCACAGACAAATCAAGATGAAATTTCAGACATGGAACAAGAATCCACTCAGCCTCTAACAGTAAGTGTGAATGGAAGATTGTGCACTCTAATAGCAGCACTGGACTGAAAACCACAAAAGAAACTATGAAATGCCAGTCCATTTGGAATGTTATAATCATTAAAGGCTTTTGTCAGGAGAAAACATGTCTCTTGAGTTTGAAATCCTGCCCAGAATTGATCTAGCTAATCTCCTGTCAAACGTCTGCTGTACCTACAGTTGTAGCAGGAGATTTTAAGTCCCAGTACATGTCTAGATATATCACAAAAAATCCCATGTCAGAGAAAGGGGATTTTCTTTGATATGTCTAGCCATGGTGGAAGTATCAGTCAAATACAATAATGGGAATCTGTCTATAAAAGACAGCCTAATAAATACACACAGTGGTTTAAATTGTTCCCCAACAGCAGCCCTGATCCAAGAAACATAGACATATTGAACACCCATGGCTTTTGGCAAGTAATTGCTTAAATCTGCAAGAAAATAAAAATGTCTGCCATGGTCAAAGTTATATACTTCAGAAAGAGATAATGTCTCAATTCAGACCTAAAAAAACTGTACCCCAGTGACACTTTCAATAATAAAGCAACTGTGTCCTATTTAAGACCTTGCTTGAAAATCATTTTTTTTTCTGAAGATGATGCAACAAAAACACTGCCAATTTATTGAAGAGTGGTTTTGTCTTACAACATGACAGCATTGCATTCTAACAGAGAAGTCAAACCAGTGCTTTATAAACCAAGAGCCAAAAATTGGAACTAAACGGCACACCAGTTTTTGCAGTGAAGGACTTACTGGGTTTGAAGCTGGTTGAGAAGGAGGGAGGCAGGCAGAAGAGGGTGGTGGTAAACAGGGTTAATTCAGAGTAGAGGCAGATCACAAGTGGGGTGTTGCAGGGGTTAGTTCTGGTACCAGTCTGATCAATATGTTCATCAACATCATAGGAGAAGGAATACACAGTAATATATGCTCTTCACAAATGGTACTAAGGTCTGTGGTAGTGTAGACAACAAGGAGGAGGGGTAAGGGAATAGCAGTGGGACCTCCAAAGTATAGAGACATGATCCATTTTCTGGCAGTTGAAATTCAACTCCAAAAAGTGCAATGTGGTGCACGCTCAGAACAAGAACCCCAGGACAGAATATTGGATGAGAGGAGTTGGGTTGGGCATTACTTTTGAAGAAAGAGAGCTAAAATCCATAGTAAACAACTCCCTATAGCAATGTAGCCACTACAAGTAGGCCCACAGCAAGATAACCAGAATGTTGGAGTGCACTGGCAGGGTTTTTAGAGCAGGAAGAAAACGGTAATAATACTTCTCTAAAGAGCAATGTTGAGGCCCCATTTGGAATACTGGTCCCAGTTCTGGAATCCTCACCTAAGAAAAGACAAAGACAGGATGGAGACAGGGCACCACAGAGTAACCAAGATGATTCAGAATCAATAGTACAGATCCTATAAGGATTGATTTAGGGCACTGAACATGAGGTTGATTAAGGCCAGAAGGGACATGGTCGAAATGATAGAGATATTTATGTTACTGAAAGGAATGAACAATATGAACTGTGAGGAACAATACAGCTGGAATGGTATTTCAAAAACACAGGGACATGAGTAGAAGTTTGTGTGTGTGTGTGTGCATGTGTGTGTGTTCAGGAGGAACATGAGAAACATTTATTTTACAGGGAGTGCAAGTGACCCATGGAACAGACTAGGTGGTGGGCACAAATCCTTTCATGGTTTTATGCACGTCCTTGACAGAAAAACTTTTAATGGATATATTTCCAGTGATGTAATCTGACTCATGGCTGCTTGAACAGAGAGCTCCAGCTAGAGATGCTGTGGCATTTTAATTCACAGGCAAAGTTAAGGTGAAGTCGACGAATCTGCCTCTGCAGATAATTTTTCTGTTTAAAAGGAAAATTATCAATCTAAATGGTGTGCAAAGTTGGAAAACTTTGCTCCATGGATTAATTCATGAATTTGCTTAATTTCATGACTTTAACAGCCATGTGAAGTTACAACTTCATGTAAAAGTGATAATTTCATGAAATTCAAAGTCATAACTTCACCAGTACAGTTAGGTGCAAAGGTGAAGTGTTACAGGACCACAAAGTTGTAACTTCGGCAGTGAATTTTTATACAGAGGCAAATCTTGCACTGTACTATGGAATGGGGTCACATGTTGCTGAAATAGTCTGTATACCATGTAGAGGAGGCTATCTCAGTGCAGTGTTGTAAACAGAGAGATAGAGAGAAAGAGAGAGTAGAGAGAAGTCTATGTGCTTATGAGAGAAAGAAAAACCTTTAACTACATTAAAAAAATGTTTGGAATCCAAATTGCTAACAAGTTGCTGTAGAGGGCCTTGTGCTATCAGATTTGTGTTTTTTGTTTTGTTGTTTTTTCAATGATTATTTACTTTGAAGTACTGGTTTCTGTTTTTGAAGTCTGTGAAGCAGTGGTATTGGGAGGGTAAATACTGTAAGTAGCAAGGTAACAAGGCAACCCTGAATGATCTGGAGCTTTTATTTTTGTAAACAGGAGATTTGTGTTATATTTTTGATCCAGCAGCCATCCATGCAGTGCTGCAGTGGCTCCCAGATTTGCAGCAGCAGCAACAGCAGCAGCATATAGTGCAAGTGGCACCAACCCTCACTGACCCCTGCTTCTGTACCTGCAACATCTGCCCCTGTGCCTCCGTGTAGTTGTAGCAGCACCACATAAATTCCAAAAGATGATGAGACCATCTGTCTCCTCCACTTGACAGCAGCACAAGTCACTCTTCAGAGAGCTTATCATGTTACTAAGTGCACACAACTTTTGCTACCAGTTTATCCACAGCCACTGGGTGGAGAGCAGTATGGGGTATAGCTGCCCTCAGTGCCAAAAATCTTTTATAACTACAAGCTACTCTAAGAACCTTTTTCACTGGCAGTCGAGTGAAGAACATCAGATATAGCACTTCAGAATCCAGGAAATCTATCCTACTAGAGGATCAGTTTCAATCTGTTTATAGGCCCCTTCCCACATTTCCATCTCAATATATGACAAAATTATACCCACATGATTAAGGAAAAGTACAGTTTATTTTAATAATGATGACTATGACCATGAAGGAAGGAAAAGACTCTGTCACTTCATCTTGGATGAGGTAGATGGGTTTCAGTTCAGTTGACACAAGTAAACGTATGTTTCATTAAATGATTAAGAAAAAGTATAATTTATTTTAATAAAGTGACTGTGACTGTGAAGGAAGAATAGACGCTGTCACTTCATCTGTGATGAGCTAAATGTGTATGAGTCAGTTGATGCAAGTAAATGTATATTTCTTTAAATGATTAAGGACAAGTGTGACTTATTTTAAAAACATGACCAGGACATTTAACATGACCATGTGCATGATGTGAGCATGGACTTGAGCACACAGAATGTTTTCCATTAAACCACAGCTTCCTGTATCACCATCTGCCCACAATTACCTGCTGGGAGAGTGGATGGGCAGCAGAGGGTGCTTTGTGGGATGATTTATGCACTGTGACAGTGTGTGAGTTGACACAAGTAAATGTATATTTCTGTAAATGAGTCTGCGAAATTTAATTTATTTTAATGTGATTGTGACTTTTAAGTTTCATTATCACCATGACTGTGAAGAAAGGGGGAGAGCTTTTGCCACCTCATTTTATATGCAATAGACGTGTTGGAGTTGACACAAGTAAATGTATATTTCTGCAAATGAGTCCATGAAATGTAATTTATTTTAATGTGACCAAGACTTTTAAGTTTTAATCATGACCATGAAGAAAGAGGGAGAGCCTCTTTCACCTCATTTTAGATGCAATGTATGTGCTGGAGTTGATGCAAGTTAATGTACAGTATATTTTTTAAATGATTATGAGAAATTGTAATTTGTGTTACTGTCACCAAGACTTTTAACATGAAAGTGACTGTGACCTTGTGTATGGCATAAGCACAGAACATGTATTCCATTAAGGCACACCTTCTCCTTTCGCTGTCTGCTTCCATTACCTGATGTACATTTAACAGTGTCTGCCTCTCCACCTATAGAAGTGGGATGGCCTGACATTGACAGATACTGAATTATGGATTTTGTAGCCCTTGATTTTACATATTGGTGATACAGGGGCAGTAAAAGGGTGGCAATGGGTGTTTTGGTGGGTGATGTATGCACTATGACAGTGGGTGAATCAATTCATGTAAATTACATTTTTAAATGATTCTATAAAATTAAATGTATTTTAACATGACCGTGACTTTTAACTTTGAACTTGACTGTAACCCTGAAGGAAGGTAGATAGCTTGTGCCATCTCATTTTAGATGCAATTGATGTGTTGGAGTGGAAGCAGGTAAATGTGTTGTTTTAAATGATTATGGGAAATTATAATTTACTTTAATGTGATGGTGACCGTGAAGGAAAGAAGAGACTCTCAAGTCCACAAAAAAGCTAATGAACAAAAATCAATTCAAGGTAGTCAAACCACAGTGACAAACAATAATTTAGTTAAACATACCTGACTGTTCTACAGAAGAACTAAAATATTCACACCCCTGAAAACGGGGGGGGGGGTGGAATCACACAAAACACTAACTACAACAGTGCTGCCAGCTAAGATAGGAAAGGAGCTGCTTAGCCTGCCTTTTTCTTTCTGGAAACTGCTACAGCTAAGCTCCCACCCTTAGCACTGTCTCACTACACAGACTACAGAAAACAAAACTACAAATTTAAGCTAACTAAATCACAAAAAAGAAAATACCAGAAATAGTTGGTGATCTACCGGCACAAAGCACAGAAGACACTTAATAGAGTGATTTTTTGGGGAAAAACACTGTCTATTTTAAATGCCTTACAATGCTTTTAAGGCACAAAGATACTGAGCACACCTAACACCAGCTCTTTCTTCCTCACACTGCACTGAATTCAGCCTGCATATGGCAATACAGCCAATTGTAGCACCATGTGACATCTAATCCCATTAATCCATTGCAAAGTTCACCTAAGAGCCACAATTCACAGGCAAAGTTTGTATTTTCACCACTCGTGAATTTCTCCTTTAAGGCAAAGTAAAACTTTGCCTTGCAGATTAAATTTGTGAATTCAGTAAAATTTGTGAATTTTTCCATAAAGCAAAGTTTTATGACTTTTTCCACCACTAGCTTAAGCCTTCAACCTGTACAAATTGCCTTAAAACATATAAAAAATACAGTAGATCAGTATCAAACCTATTTCAAAGTGGCAAGGTAAGATTAATATGAAGACAGGAAGAAAAAAAATTGAATTTTTAAAGCTGGATGCAGATGGCTTGGTGGCAGACTTCTCAGAATTGGCCACCTCAGAGATTTCCCTGGTGGCACAAGCTTCCATGACACAGGTGCCAAAATGCAGTAAAAAACAAAATGGACAAAAATAGGATATAATTCTTTCTAAGATCCAGGCATTTTGTTCTGAATTCACAATGTTCAAAGATTCACTTGCCAGCAGAAGATTGGGCAGAGACTCATTAGAAAATCAAGTTAAAGAAACCGAACAGAAAAAATAAACCAACAACAAGCATGTTGTAAGCCTACAATACTGTCTCTTAAAACTGGCAGAAACACAACAACAAATCATGGAATGACAGGAAGATGCCAACAATTGGGCCCACTGGAACAGTACTCAGCTCTATGGACTCCCCAAAGACTCAGAGGGAGCAAATATACTTGAATTTATTGAAATCTTTCTACATACTGTACAGCACTCACTTTTGATACTGAGTTTAAATTGGATATAGAACAAGTGCATAGGGCTCTGGGCCCAAAGCCATGTGCTCCAACAACCCACCCATGATCAATACTAACAAAATTTCTGAATTATCATTTATACAAAAAGCTTGGTCACAGAAAGAAAGTATTTTATGGCACAAGTTAAGTTTACTTTGATAATGACTTTGCACCCCTGACAATGCACCTTAGGAAGGAATATATTCCAATCTTCCCCACCCTGAGACAAAATAAATTATAATTTAGGACACTCTAGCCGCAAAGCTAATGGTACGGTTCCCAGAGGGACAAAAAACATACCTAACTGCAGTGGAGGCAGTCAGAGATCTGGCAGACAAGGGGATCACAATAGAAAATTGCAACCCCACCCCCCAAGTGTCCCTAGGACAGGTGAATGACCTCATGCACCAAGCAAAATGAAGATGAAATCAGACAATACACCCAGGACACTTTGAACCAAACTTTGGCTCATCCATGAACTTTTCAAAGTACCTGAACATAGCAGAGCTCAGGACATAAATTGGAACTGAATGAGTACCACTGGGCAAAATAGGGGGATTGGGAGAAGACTCTGAGAGGGGAGGGTGGCCAGCACACTCCTAGCCTGGAAAAGATTCTCATTGATTTCAACTATGAGGCCCCTTTGATGCTTGACCATAATGATTCAGGAGCAAATTAGAGGAAATCTTGCAGGCTTCCATTTGCCAAGAACTCCACAACTCCTAGAAAGCTATAAGCCATCTCTGTGTGAGGGAGGGCCCCACAGCGCAGACATCTTTGAGGAGGCGGGGCTGCGTTGCATGACCCTATCTCATCTATCTTCAGCTAGCACAACTGGTGTGTGGAGAAAAGAACAGTTATAAAACTGTGACTCAGATATTGTGTCAAATAGCCTGAAACCTCTTTTGGGGTGAATTCATAGCCAAGGAGTAAACAAAGGATTAGCTCCCATTAATGATGCATATAGGCAGTAGATATTACACAGCAGCAAAAAACGTTTAATGCAATTGCACCATGGAGCTAGCACTTAGGTAAATTAACACCTATAAACCAATCCTTTTCAAGACGGTTTTGTCAGACAGGAGGATGGTGCGGTACCCTGCTCCCGGTCGAACTCCCATGCCATAAGGTACTAAAAACCTTCATAACAAGACCATTTAAATAATAGCTAAACTACACATAAGGGGCCCGATTCTCAAAGCCCTGCATCTGACGCAAGGTGCTTGCTCCGAACAGATATGGTGCAAAGGTGCACCTTGTGTCCAGGGCTGCCTCCACAATTCACAAAAGGTAGCCTCGTCGACCGCAGGCATATACTCAAATAGGGCTTGCACTGTCCTTGCGCCCAGAGCTGGGCTGTGACAAGGTGCAAGAGACGCTGCGGCAGACACAAGCTGCCACAGCCCGAGCACGGGATTCACAAACTGCGCCCTGAAGGCAGAATTCTAAGTCTAGGGCTGGTCTAAGGGGACTTAGAAAATGCTCTGCTGGGCACAACCCCTGTATGCGGCACTACACCGCAGTCCTCCAGTGGTGCCAGGGCCCATGTCATGCCCATAGTAATGTACACCCCCTATCCCCTATGCAGCCCATGGTACTAGTACTGTCCCCAACCCACCCAAACCCTGATGTTGCCCCAGTACATTTCCCGCTAGTGCTACCCACATGGTGGAATAGTGCCCCCGCACCCCAACAGATAGTGGCTACCCCATCCCCAGATAGAGCAGGGGACCAGCATAGCCCTCCACACACCTCTATGGAGGTCCCCAACTACCCAGAGTGTGCAACGGACTGTACAGTGTACATGCTAATATTAGCTGGTACACTGTACAGTCTGCTGCACATTCTGGCCAGTAGAGGACCTCCACAGAGGTGTGTGGAGGGCTATGTTGGTCCCCTGCTCTATCTGGGGATGGGATGGGCACTATCTGTTGGGGTGGGAGGCTGGACCAGCACTGGGAGGGTCATTGGCCTTCGTTGGGGCCATCAGGATAGGGGTTACCAAATGGGCATTGCTGCAAGGGGCTTGCAGCACACCCCATCCATGTGCCATGTGTTGGATGCATGTGGGGTACTGCCATGCATAAGGGGACTTAGGTTCTGGGACGTGTCCCATACCTGAATCATGTGCAGGGTCCCTGGTGCAGGGGGCTTTGGCACAAGCTGCAGTTTACTGCAGCTTGCGCCAAATGCTGCCCCCTTTGAGAATAGGGACCAATGTCTCTGAAAACATGTTTTATGTAAGATGGGACAAGGCAGAGCACTACCAGACCACCCTCACTTCCACTTGGGGTTCAGCCTGGACCTTCTGGGATAATATGAAAGAGCTAAATGGGAAGTCCCGCTCCCCCTCCACCATCTCAGCTCTCTATCAATGGCACCCCCACCACAAATCCACTCCTTATAGCTGATTGCCTTAACACTGCCTTCTCTGACCTAAGCTTGATCCTCCCCAGCAGCTACTTTGACCCAATCCCCACCTTTCTCCCTCTGGTCCTGCATCACCTACCATACTACCTACACACTCTATCTCCCCAAGAAGCCAGGCCACACCTGCTAAAAGCCTTAAGCAGCAATAACCCCAGCAGTGACCCCCTCGACTCCAGGATCCTCTGTATGGTCTTAGACAAAGTCCTAGTCACCCGACTGACCTTCTAAACTGGTATCTATGCCTGGGTGAATTCCCAAGTGCTTGGAAAACTGCTGAAATCACACCCATACGTAAGAGTGAGGACTGG
The DNA here is from genome assembly GCA_016271365.2 of Neoceratodus forsteri. Lineage (NCBI taxonomy): Eukaryota > Metazoa > Chordata > Ceratodontiformes > Ceratodontidae > Neoceratodus > Neoceratodus forsteri. The sequence continues at coordinate 432,957,543 of CM028137.1, read as the reverse complement.
TCCACCCTCAACAATTACCGGCCAATCTCCATCCTCCCCCCACTCTCTAAAGCCCTTGAAAAAGTGGTGTTGATCCAGATCTCTGAATACCTAACCAAGTACAACATTATGTGCCCAGAGCAGCACAGTTTCCACCCAGGACACAGTATAACCATGGCTCTCCTGGAATTCTCCCAACACCTGCATGCTGCTCTCAACTCTTGCAGCCTTGCAGGAGCAGTGTTCATTGACCTCTCCAAGGCCTTTGACACTGTCATCCCCTTCTACTTGACTCTCTCTACTAACTTGACTTCTCTGGCAGTCCCATTTCCTGATTCTCTAGCTACCTCTCTGCTAGATCCCAGCGTGTCAAGATCAGTGGCTCCCTCTCCAGAGCTCTTCCCGTTTGCTCTGGGGTCCCTCAGGGCTCCATCCTGGGTCCAATACTTTTTAGTCTCTACCTCAACACCCTCCCCAGCTCATGTACCATTAAAATGTTCCTCTACACCTATGATGCAGTCCTCATTGCCTCACATCCCAATCCCACCTCCCTCCAATTATCTCTCCAGCAAGCTTACAACCAAGCCAAAAGGTGGTTCGGCGACCGCAGACTGGTCATTAACCTAAAGAAAACCAAATCAATGCTCTTCTCCCATCACTAAAATAAAGCTAAAAATACCCTCCTCTTGATTATCCCCAGCACTCTGCACCTGCTAGAACAAGTGACCACATACAAGTACCTAGGCATCATGTTCGATACTGCCCTCTCCTTACACACCCACATTAATGCCCTGTCAGCCACCATTAACCCTTGGATTGGCCTGCTACACCAGCACAGGGACTGCCTGCCTCAGGTTGCCCTTAGGCTGGCCATCGCTTCCTCTGTCTTGTCCCTCGTGGACTATGGCTTGCTCATCTACACCACAGCTGACATAATTGCCCTCTTCAAAATCCAACTCTCCATCAATAAGGCCTGTAGGCTCCTGACCAGTGCCCCCATCCATACTCACACCTGACTTCTCTATACTGCCACTAATCTGCTCAACTTTGAGGAGCTACTGCTCTACCAGACCTTCCTTCTCGCTAAGAAATCCCTACTAGGACTCTCCCCCCCCGGGTCTCCACCTCCCTACAGCAGTCATTGTTGTCCATCACCACCCTTAGCTCTGTTAAGGCCACTTTCAAGGTGCCCAGAACCAAGACCTCTCTTGCCCAGAGATCCTTCCTCTACCGAGCTCCCACCTGGTTCAACTCCCTCCCTAGCTGCATCTCCAACTTGCCAAAAATTGGCTTCTTCAAAACAACCCTTTGGAACCATATCTTTAATACCTGCAATTGTAGGTGCAACTAACCCCCTGTTGTAACCTGTGGTACCCACCCACCTTGCCCTCTGGCTTGACAACGTCCACTGGACATCCTCTCCCTTCCCCAGACCCACTCCTTCCCTACTAGGTCCAAACAGGGATGTAACCCGCTGTCTTCTCTGAGGACCTACTATATCCATGAGTGTAACTCACAGTTTTGTAACACTATGTAACCTAAGTAACATACAAACTACTACATTATGTAACCTAAGTGCATCTATGTTAAATGTTGCTTTTACTGCACCTGTAATGTTATCTTCTGTTTTAATCTGCACTGTAATAACTATCTTGATGTCTGCCCCCCTGCAATGAAGTGCCTTTGTAAATGAGTCTCTGACTCAAAGGTTGTAAACCTAGCAGTGTCAATGGCTCAGTAGGTAGCACACTCACCGCTGAGGCTGGGAGATCAGAAGGCTGTGGGTTCAGTTCCCACATCTGGCACTTGGGCTAATATCCCAGTACAGACACTGTAGCACAGCATGAGAGGGGTACTGCACTTCTGAGGTGCCGTCTTTCAGATGAGACATTAAACCGAGGTCCCATCTGCCTGGATTGGTGGTAGTTCAGGTGGATGTAAAAGATTCCATGCACTTATCGGAAAGAGTAGAGGAATTTTATTGAAAAGAGAATGGACTTCATTACAAAATAAACAAAGGCAACATAAAATTACAGAAGCAAAACAACAATAACAGGAATATGAGCTAAACAAAAGTATCAAAAAAAAAGAAAGCTACAAAATATAACATAAATAACAGAAAATTAATTGATATGCTAAATATCACTGTTATTCCAGAACTGAAGAAACTGTGTTCTGGTCCTAACTTTAAAATCATTCAGTTTAACACTAAGTACAGCAGATTTAATATTGCACACAATTTCCTGTAACAAAGTCCATTTCTGATGCAACACCAACAGGCACCTGGCCTGCCATAAATAATAACGTATCAGTGTCAGAACAACATATATAGTTTCAGCTTCATATTTATCATTCAGGACACATTAGTGCCAAACATAATATCATCATATGTTAATTGCATAAATAAAGGTTCAGTCCAAACACTAGCTAACAGTTTCCAGAAATCAAGTGCAAACTGACATTCAAAAAATAAATGTTGTTGAGATTCTATAATACAATGACAGGAATCCCTAGGGCAATATCTATTATCCAGGGATTTATTCTTGTGATCACCCTTAACATTCAATCTCCCATGGTTATCCAACCAAACAGTATCCCAAATGTACGGAGGTAAATGTGGGTCTGAAGTTGCTTTAAAATCCAGTCAAAATGATCTGGTGGGCAAAAGAAGAAGGTAACCACGTCCTGAGCATCTTGCCTCCAAATTTCTTCATAGAGAGATTTCCTACTCCGGACACAACAATCCTGGGGTTTAAAACCCCAAGACATGGCCAACTTTATAGCTTCCCTACCATAGATAGGAATATCAGGTATCCTGGCCAAAAATCCCTTTTTCCCCCGGTTCCCATTGGGCCAGACAAGGTACCAGCCATACCAAAAGAAATGGTTTCCAACCTGTACCACCCGGCTTCAATACCCCACCAAATTTATAATTGAAAAAAATACTATAAAAGAAAGCAACTGGGTTTACCATGCCAGCCCCTCCCTCTACCAGTGGTCTATAGGTCACACTGTGCTTGACTGGGTTCAAGCGAGACCCACAAAACCTTTGAAAGAAAATACTAAACAATCTAGTAAATAACTTAACAGGCAGGGGGAAAACATAACAAAGGTACAAAAAAATAGGAACCACCAAAGTTTTGATTAAATAAACATGTTTTCTTTTACTGATTTGGTGTTGCTTCCACCCAGCAATAAATTGATCAGCTCTCCCCAAGGCCGTCTGCCAATTAAGGGATTGCATATCACCCGTCCCAAACAAGATACCTAAACTTTTAAAAGATGTAGTAGAAATCTTGATACCAGCAAAGTTTCCAGAAATAGGGACAGTAAGGTGCCCTAGGGGAACACCCATACTTTTTTCAAAATTGATGTGAGACCCTGCAATTGATGAGTAGTTCTGCAGGACACCCTCCAAGGCCCTTTCCTCTGTATTCATGGCTACAGCCAGGACCAAATCATCCGCATAAGCCAAAATCTTAATGGGCATAGGACTATGGGCCCCTTGCAAACCCACTATCTCTGGGCAAAGAAGAATAGCTCTAATCAAGACATCAATGCAGAAGTTATATAAAATGAGGCTTAAGGGGCAGCCCTGCTGAAATCCACGTTTAACTGCTACCTGCCTACCTAACCAACCATTAACATTAGGAACAATAACAGCCTCTGAATACAGGGCTCTAATCCACCATATAAACTGGGCAGGGATCCCGAATGCTGCCAGAACTGAAAATAAAAAAAGATGGGAGACCCTATCAAAGGCCTTTTCTTGGTCTAAGCCAAGTACCCATCCTTTGACATGGCCCATATCTCCCAACGAAAATAGTTCCTGTAACAGAACAAGATTGTCATGCTGACACCTCCCAGGTATACCACATGTCAGAACGGGGCTAGTCAATTTCACAATTCAAATTAATCTAGCCAACAAAATGTTTGCCATAATTTTGTAGTCAACATTTAGCAAACTAAGAGGTCTCCAATTATTAAGATAAGCCGAAGAGCCCTTCTTTGAAATAAGTACTAGAATAGCTTCCTTCATAGATTTTGTAAATGTAGCTTTAGACAACATGTCATTAAAGAGAAGGGTCATGGCTGGAACTAAATCTTCCTTAAAGGTAATGTAGAAACCTGATGTAAGGCCATCTGACCCAGGAGCTGAGTTCAGGTTTAAACTAATGATAGCCTGTGACACCTCTGCAGCCGAAATAGCATATCACCATCAGCCTGCGAAAGAGGGGGCAAGTTCAAGGATTCCAAAAAGGAGTCTGCCGGAACACAATCAGGGACAGTGTCCAACATGCTACCACATGCTGCTCGACAATATCCACCAAAATCTCAGGAGAACTGACAAGCTCTCTAGAGGGGAACCTTAAGGCCTGAATAAATCAAGACTCTACTCTTCCCTGACAGGCCTTAAAAGGGTCCAACCCCGCTTTGGATAGCCGGGTCCCAAATCTAGCCTCCTGCCCCAAAGAACTAGCTCGATCATACAGCAAGCTTTTCATCTGACCACTAATAACCACAATCTGCTTACTATAATCTTGAGAGGAGGCATCTGCAAGAGAGACCAGATTCTGTAATTGCGGATGCAATGCCAAATAATGCAGATACTGGGCACTGCGATCAGCAGCAGCTTTCCACTGCAGAACTTGCCTCCCTTGGACCTTAGAATCCTCCCACCACTCGGATGCATCGTCATAGAAATCTGCTACTGACAGCCAGGCTGCGCATTCCTTCCTCCATATTTTCTGAACCTTAGGATCCTGTAACATGGAGTCATTAAGTCTCCACCTATTCTTTTTACAACACGGAGCATTCTCCCAAGAGAATGAAACCCATATAGCAGCATGGTCAGAAAATTCCATACCAATAGTTCTACAAGAGAGAACATGTAAGTTCTAAGGTCACCTTTAAAAAACATAAACCCACCAGTAGTATGCTTGGATCTGTAAGCATCCACAAGATGGGCCATGGAGATTACATTCTTAAGGGCTACAGAATCACAAAACAACTTGGGTGTCTTGAGCCCTCTATCCAATTGATGCAACCCACAATTAAAGTCCCCCGCTCAAATAATCAATCTAGAAATATGGAGGAAGGGACGTACTAAATGAAAAAGAGATACCCTCTGTGCCTTAGTCTGGGGGGCATAAATTACAATCAACCGAAATCTCTCTGAAGAGAACGAGATATCTAATAATAATGCTTTCCCAGGCTGTATATCCACAAGTCTGGAGTAATGCAGGGCAGGGTTAGAAAATAAAATCCCTATGCCATCACACTTGTCATTCCCAGAGGACCAAAAGGAAGGACCGTGAGGCCATGCCTTGGATGCCTGTTGAATTTCCTGATTGGATTTCAACCTGGTATCCACTAGACAGGCACTATCACAATGCATATCACGGATGGTCAATGTAACACTCCCAAGCTTCCTGTGTCCCTTAATACTATTGATGTTTAACAAGCAGACTGATAAAGAAGCCATCTAACTACCTAAGGGTGACTTACTTCTCTGACACTGCCGAGTTCTTTTAACAATTGGATCCACATCCCTACCACCCTCAGTATCCGTATTAGAAATTACAGAAAAAGTATCAATTTCCTCATCTGCAGAGTCTCTATCTGACATCTCAGAAGCCAGCAGGGCAAATTTATTCCCAGCCTTCCAAGAACGAACCCAAGCATCTTTACAATGTCCAGAAATAGCCAAACCTTTCCTAGTTCTTTTATGTTGCACCTTAACAAAAGTTGTCTTTTCCATTCCTGAAGTAGACTGAGATGCCGGAGTGGGGGGGTGGCATTACACTAATATCCTCAGCCATAGTCTCCTCTGCCACCGTCTCCTCTGGAGCATTTTTCTGGTTAGTTACTAATTCCTGCCCTTGGGAAACTAGGTCCAGTTTCGTACTATCTTCCCCAATTGCTCCCATCCCAGAGGTGTTCTTCTGTCGCTCATGCAGTGAGGAACCTACACCTTCCAGTAAATCATGCTCTGCAATTATTTTGGCCTGTGATTGCTGGGCAAGAGTAATCAGGCCTTCATGAGAGGGACAATCCTCCCTATTATGAGAGGCCCAGCGACAACGCCCGTATGCATGTCCTGTGCATTCACACAAGTTGCATTTGAATAAATTCAAGCAGGCATTAGAATTGTGCCCGAATTCAAAACAATGACTACATTTAACCGTATCACAAGCAGAACTAAAGTGTGCTCGAAAGCAACATTTAAAACAGGACTTAGGTTGCCCTGCATAAAAAATCAACCCCTTATCTTTCCCCAGAAAAAAGAAACTAGGTAAATGACTGGGACCTGAATTAGTGGAGTACAATTTAACTCGAACCCTTCACCCGCCATCCCAAAGCTGTTCACTGTCTAAAGTAGGGACAGGTTTATTTAAAACTTCACATCTTTGTCTTAACCAGAACAAAATATCCTCAATATTAACCCCTTTGTTCTTAAACATAATCGTTATGTTCCTAATGGCAGGCTTAGTCAGTGGGATAGCATGGAAAGGGAACCAAGTGGGTGAGGTTTTACAAATAGCGTACTGTGCCAAAAATCTATCTAAACTGGAGACGTGTTCAAAATTAATGTCATAATTACCATCCCCAACCCAATGAGGGCAAAGATTTCAGAGGAAAAAAATCTAATGGAACCTTTAAGTAAGGTCTTAGCAACATAAACCCTGTCTGGCGGGTCCTCCAGGCCCCCTTTATATAACAGCTGAACAGCATTGCGCCGTGGAGCAGGTTCACCTTTAGAGGTAAACAAATCTCCCAGTTTAAAACCCACCGGTTTTGTAGTGTCCTCCTCAGGTGCTTCAAGCAGCTCAGGATTGGGCCCTAATCTGAGAGGAACCTCAGAATCAGCGTTTTCACCAACACCTGTAGCAGGACCAGGAGATCCACTACACGTAGGCACTTCTTTAGTTTGTAAGGGACTACCCATAACTTTGGTAACACCCCATGTCACTAACAGGTATGTCATCCTGAACAATATTAACAGTACAGTCTGTATTAGAAACAGTAGCAATTTTACCCCTGGGTTCATTGGAGCTCTGAAGAGAAGTCAATTCGGTGGCCACCGGAGCTGCAGCCTTCTGCAACATATTAAGATAGGAGAGATCCTGTGAATCCAGCGTCCAGCCCATAAACACACCAAAGCTGAGTCAGATTGGGAAGAGTTGAAAGCCACAGGCGATCCAGATGTCAAAGGTACTTCTGCATCTGCAGAGGACTCGAGAATCCGAGAATCTGCTATAGGAATAACAGAAATGGAAATCTTCGGGAGGGCTGCAATCTCCTGCCCTAATGTTACCATCTTTTCCAGTAATAAAGATCTTTCCAGCAATAACTTAGCTTTCTCTGAAATATTGCAGGACAAAGTCAAAACATCCTGCATTGAAGCATGAGCAGCAACACCAGACACGTTGGCCTCTACCACACTCACAGCAGTAACATCAGCCACTACACGATCCTCCTCGATGGCCTCATGCACATCAAGCACAGGAGAGGAGGCCCTCTCTCCTGCACCCTCCACATCCATCTCCTCTGACAGCTCCCTCGGACTGGCCATCATGATGCAGGTGGCCAAGGCTCCCCCTACTGACAGAGTAGGGGAATTCCCTGTGTCCTAGCCAAATTTCCCTCATTCCCTAAAAATACCACCAACAGCTTAATTTGGTTCAAGGTCAGTTGGCATTCATCTGTATCCCCCTCCCCCGGGTCGTGCCTGAAAATAGGCAGGATTTGTCTGGTGCATTTACCCGGTGAACAAAAACTAAATAAAAATAAAAAAATTAAAACCCGATTTGTAATAAATAAATAAATGAATAAATTAAAAACATAGGTTTCATAGGTTTACTTGAGCGAAATAGGCAATGTCCATAACAACTTGCCCTTAAAAAAGAAATCCCTTGATATTTCTCTTATTGCAGTAGTCATCCTGCCTTCTCTTGAAAATGTCCATATTTTCACTGCCAATCACCTCAATTGGTAATGAGTTCAAAAGGCTGACCACCTTTTGACCTAACCATGATGGCCTCTTCCTGGTGTGAGGACAATACTCAGATGCATCTGCAATCTGAACCCGACCTGAATATGTACAGTAATGACTAATTTCAATGGAAAACATCTGTGGAAATTGTGAATGGCAGCCCTCTATAAGGATTTCCATCACTAATTCAAACAGTAATGACTGTCATTTTCTCACTAGACTTGAGAAAGTTGGAATATGCAATGTGTTTGATCCTTGAGATGTCTGGGGTGCCTTGTTACTAGAAACGTATATAAGATATAGTTTGCTGGTTGACAAACACTGCTACATTAATAACATAACACAGTATTTGACAGCAGATAAGGACTGCTAGGCCCACCCAGTCTGCCCGTATTCCTTGCCTGCATCAGTGGTTGCTGACCCTACTTGGTTATTGACCATAGCCTTTCCTACCCACCCCTGGGGTATCCTTGTGCCTATCCCATTCATGTTTGAATCTAACCACTGTGCTAGCTCCCACTACTTCCTGGGGTAGGCAATTCCAGGCATCTACCACCATTTCTGTGAATTAAAACTTCCTCACATTCCCCTTTAATACAAGTCTTCCTCTACAGAAACATTTCCTTGAGTTTTTCTGGCTTCCTGACATAACTTGTAAGCTACCGTGTGGTCGAGGGCTTGCACTACAAGACAGGTCAGCAAGGACCTTGAGATGAGTGTCTTTCACTCTGCCCCTAACCATTTTGATTTATTAAATATTATTAATTTGCCTACTCTGCATTATTCAAGGCTGGCAGGTTCTCACTGGAGCCCAGCTCCACTCAGATGTTTGATTACTCCCAAGGAAGCATTTTAGGTTACAGCCACAAGGAGTGATATTATGATCACCACCTATTCTGGAAGTCATTGCACCTGATTCCTACCTCAGCCAATTTCAGGCAACAGAAGTCTACCACCCCTTCCATGATTTCCTTATTTTTGGCCTGACTGGCCAAATTACCACAAGCTCTTTAAAAGGTTCCCCCAGTTGCTATTGTTACCATTACTGTTCAAGTGAACTTCTAGGTAAAGGTTATAGGTTATTTATGCCCTAATATACCTGTATCCCACCCTAAAAACGAAGTGGTGATCTCTCTCCTAGTTCATGGAGTCTAACTTAAGGTTTTGTGACAGTGTACATTAACAGGAATTCTGAGATTAAACAGTAGACAGCAATGTTCTGCTGCAAGGAGAGACAGGAATGATACCACTAACATAAGAGAAACATCATCCAAAAGGGAAGGGGTACCGCAACTAATGTTTTGTAAATGACATCAAACTTTAACATTATTTCACATAATGTGAGTGGACTTTTGAGCATCATGAAATTATATAAGACCATCAGAGCATTACAAAACTACACCCTGATCTCCTTTTATTACAGGAAATGCACCTAAACAGCACATAACACCAAAACGTACACAGATTTGGATATGAACTCATAATTGAATCAGCATATAAAACTGCCAGACAAAGAGGAATAAATATCTTAATCCCTAAACACTCTCTTTTCCATATAGACTCCATATGCACAAACCAGGAGAGGAGATTAGCAATGGCAGTGGGGACACTGCATGATCGACTCCTTATGGTTTGTAGTCTTTACACCCCCTTGGTAGTGATGCCTCCTTGATAAAACAGATAATAGACTCCATCCTCACCCACCACCAGGGGACATTTCCTCATTAGAGGGGACTGTAACAGTCTTCTGAATCCATAACTACAGTCTACCAACCTACAACCCATACCATCCACAACCATCCACAAAAGGACAATGACGCCTCAGATAATTACGTATAGATATGGGTCTTAAAGTTATTTGGCACCACCTACATCCCATGATGAGACAATTCACTTTCTATTCACATGCTCGCAAACATTACTCAAGGCTGGATTATTTCTATATTAGTGGAGAGCACTTGGAATGGGTAACTAGAGCAAATATAGACACTATACATATTTGAGACCATACTCCCATACGCTTAGACCTAACAATTCCAACAGATTTAAAATGCACACAGCAGTGATTGAACCCTTTGTTACTAAGAGACTCACAATTTATAACAGTTTTACAGGAGATAACATCTAGAATCAAAAGGGAAAATGACTCTGAACGAGTGGGACACAATGAAAACTGTATTACACAGAGAAATTATTGCTTTGGCCTCACAGAAAAAGAAACAGAGAGAGGAATGTTTGCTTCTCCTTCAAGAGAAATTACAATTTCTACAACTCACACACATACAGGGCAATTCATCATTATTATGACTCATTAAACAAACCCAAGCTCAGATACAAGATATCCTCTCACACAAAATGGAACACGCTTTGCAGTGGTTATGGCAAACATACTATGAACTCATACAGGTAAAGTTCACTCTCAGACATTAGGCATTTTTAGAATTTCACAAGAATATTATACCTCCCTAAACACAGGAGAGGAAGCCTCCTCTACAGAAAGTATTCAATCCTTTATGCAGGAGTTATACCTCCCCACTCTAAAGGGTATACATATACAGTAAATACCCTCCTGCAACCAATTTCTGACCAAGAATTACTTTATGCCATCAAAAATACCAAAAAAAGGAAAAAAGCCCAGGACCACATGATTACATAGCAGAATTTTATAAAGCCACAATTAAACTCTTGCAAGACTTATTCTTAAGAGCACTACAGGAAAGCTATAAAATGGCCATTTGTCCCACATACTGGTAATAATGCCAGCATTTCAGTAATACTAAAACCACCCAAACCAGCAGTACAATATGATTGATACAGATCAATTTCAGTATTAAACCTAGATTATGAATTATTTACCAGCATAATAGTCCATTCACAAGACAACATTTTACCAGACCTAATACATCCAGACCAATTAGGTTTTATCTGCAAGACGCACACCTAATATTATTAAAAGAACCCTATTATTAATTCACCTTGCCTCAAGAAATAAGTATCCTATGTTAATTCTCAGTTTAGACACCCATAAAGCCTTTGATAGGGTTTCTTGGACTTTCATGCAACATACCCTTTCAAATATTTGCCTACCTGGAAGAATCTTGCAACCTTTTACAAGGTATATATACTACACCTCATGCTACTGTGAAGGAAACTGGCCCATATTCTACCCAAGCACTTACATTGATCACAATCAACTGTCATTACAGTGGCGCCGCCTCTTGCGTAGCACGATATGGGTTGCCGCAAAGAAATAAAAAAGCAGTCTCCATTCTTATAAGCTCCTTAAAGAAAGTTATACTCTCTGCTTCTTCTCTGCTCAGGAAATGTGGAGCTCAACCCTGCCCCCACACAACTTACCTCTCCTATCGATTTTGCTTGAGGCTACAGGTCTCAAAATGTTGATGGTCAACATTTTAAGCCTGCCTAAAAACTTGTATAGCTGCAAGCGCCTGTACACGTTAACCCAGACCTTATCATAATTACTGAGTCGTGGTTAAAAAAGACGAACACTGATCAACAAATATCACTGCAGGGCTACAATTTATTTAGAGCAGATAGAGAGTCTAGAGGCGGAGGTGTGGTTATCTATGCCAAATCTAAGTACTTGGTCACCAATATTAGTTGCAAATCTCTAGCCAAGGAATTTGAGTTAGTTTCGCTGAGCCTTCATCTCCCCTCCTCGGAATGTATCACTATCCTAGGTGGCTATAGACCCTCGTCTGGTAGTGATGAAGTCCTTAATCTTTTGAAATCCATGTTCGTAGATGCAAAAACTGAAACAATATTTCTAGGAGATCTAAATATGGACTGGCTGTCACCTAAATCACATGGCCTCAAATCCCTTTGTGACGAGCTAGGTCTTGGGCAATTAGTCAGAGAACCTGCTAGAACAACATTCTAAATACTGCCAACAGTTCCATTCTAGATGTGGTACTAACCACCCATCCACACAAAATATCTCATTTGGCAGTGTTTCACAATGACATGAGTGATCATGGAATTGTTGCTTGCATAAGATCTCAAATTAAGGCCGGCCGCAACCCATCTTTATAACAAAAGATCCTTTCTCAAATTCAGTGCAGTAAACTTCCTATCTGACCTGAGCATGATCAGATGGCAAGATCTTTACCTAGCCAAAGATGTCAACAAGGCAGCTTGCATCCTTAATGACAAACTCACTACAATAATAAATAAACATGCCCTTTCATCAAAGTAAAAGTGCGGAACAATTCAATCCCTGGTTCACCTCGGATCTCAAGGCAGCCCTTATAGCTCGAGATAAGCTCTGGGCTAAAGCTAGACATTCCAAAGAATCTTTGGATTGGCAGGCCTTTAGAACAGTGAGGAATAACTGTGTGAAAAACTTCGCTCTGCTAAAGCTAACTATTATATTTCTACTTCGAACAAGCTAAAGGTAACCTCATAAAATATGGAAGACTATCAAGCTATAGAAGGACTGCCCATGGCCCCTCTGTCCCAACAAAGATAGTCGCAAGTGGCAAGATTGTGGAAAACAAGTCCCTAATCCTGGAGGAACTTAACTCCCACTTTGCCACAGCTGGATTAGCTTTTGACTCGTCACCTTATGCTGGTGCTGCGGTGAGCCAGCATACCCCTCCATACATCTAGTCCTGCACCCGAGTCCCTTCCAACTGCGTCGAGATAACTTATAAAGAAGTAGAAGATTCTCTTCTTAACTTAGACACCAAAAGCTTAGGGACGATGGCTTGAACCCTTTTTCCTAAGTTCAGGCTATGCCCATCTCACTGCCCCAATTCTCCACATCTTCAATCTTTCCATTACATCTGCTGCTGTGCCGTCCTGCTGGAAATCAGCACATATCCTCCCTCTATTTAAATCTGGTGACCCATGTGATGTAAACAACTACAGGCCTATCTCCATATTGCCTATCCTTTCTAAAGTTCTCGAAAAACTGATCCATATTCAGTTAAAATCTCACTTGGAAACCTTCTCTCTCATTAACCCAGCTCCATCTGGCTTCTGGGCTAATCATAGCACAATCACTGCACTAGCAAAAGTAACCAATGATTGGATCTCTGCTATAGATGCTAAGAAGGTAACTGGTGCAGTCTTTTGGACCTCAGCAAAGCTTTTGATACTGTTGATCACAAACTATTAGTCAATTGCCTTGCAAAGTTGAGTGCTACATACCATACCACCCAGTGGTTCTCTAGCTACCTAACTGGAAGATTCCAAAAGTAAAGGAGAAGGCTTTTTTCTGCTGCCTTGCCAGTTGCAAGAGGAGTCCCCAAGGATCCATCTTAGGCCCTATCTTGTTTCTCTGTACATCAATGACTTAGATGCTAACATATCTACGTCCAATCTGCACTTTTTGCAGATGATATTGTGTTGTATACTTCTGGCTCATCATTATCTGAAGTCGAGGAGTGCTTCAGCGGACTTAGCACAACTTGAACATAATTTAATAAAGGCAAAGCTTCTGCTCAATGCCAAGAAGACTAAAGCAATGATATTCTCCCAGTGCTGTCTCAGGCTCCCCAATACTCTTGCCCAAGACTTCATTGTCACCGCTAAACGAGCCTCTGGAAGTTGTAACCAAATTTAAATATCTAGGTATCTGGATCGACAATAAATTATCTTTCAGTGACCACATCGAAGATGTCTCTAGAAGGTTAAAGCAAGGTTAGGTTTCTTCTACAGAAATAGGCCCTTTTCCCCTGAAACTCGAAACAAGCTTGTACAGGCCACTTTTCTCCCCTACTCGACTATGGCAATGTAATCTATTCCTCCACCACTCTTGCAAATCTAAGTAAACTGGACATCCTTTATCACCGTATGCTACGGTTCATTACCAACTCCCTTACTGTTCGCACCACTGTGACTTATATGCAGCTGTTGGTTGGACATCCCTTACTACTAGACGCCTGCTCCATGCTGGACTATGGACTCTTAAACTGCTCCTGCAGAAATTGCCAAGCTATCTCTCTTCCCTTATTAGTATCTCACATAGTGCATACGATAAGAAAATCTGACTTTATTATGCTTGACATACCAAGGACGCGGACTTCCTTTGGTAAACGGTTATTGCATATGCCCTTCCTCCATTTGGAACCAATTACAAACCGTACTGAAACTAACTAGCACAGTTTCAATAAACTTCTACAAATCGCTAAGTTCAGCCAAAATAAAAGACACCTATAACTGTCATTAAGTCTCTTCCTTCTCCATGTGTGCCATATTTATCCACTGGTAAGGTATAATTGATTTGTCATATTAACTGCTTTCCTTCCCCTTCTACTCCTGGCTTTATCTTTGCTTACGCTCCACTGCTACCCTATCAAATCTCTCCTCCCTCCCATATCAGTTGTAGACTGTTGTTTGTTCTAGCTGCCAAAATACTGTATATTTGATTTGATTTGATTAAATCAAATCACACCAGTCATCATGTTTCATTTATCAGTATGCGACCTATAAGTCGCTTCCCTGTCTCATATCAATGTTTACCACCTGCGGTCACCCTATGTGGTACCCTTGTATGTATATCTAGCCTGTATCATGTAACATGTATTGCATGTATATACTGTTATTACCTATCTGTGTTTGTACTTTAAGTGTTTATGTCACAGGACCTCCTTGTGAATGAGCTTGCTCAATGGAGTTTTCCTGCAATAAACTTGAAACTTGAACTTGAACTTGAATATTCATCTAGATTTATTCTCTCAAGGGGCACCCATCAGGGGCTACCCCTTATCCCAATATTTGTTTCCATTATATGCTGAGCCTTTAGTTCAGCACCTAAGAAGAAATGAGGAAATCTACCACTATACTATTAGGGACAATTCCCACAAAGCCACGTACTGTGCTGATGATCTTCTCTATATCACTGACCCAAAAACATCAATTCAAGCTCTCATCCAATGCCTGCAAAAAAAAACAAAAAAACTGTCTTGCTATAAAATTTACAACTCCAAGTTTGAAGTGCTGCAAATAAATTTCCCACCCTCGGACATACTTATGAAAGTCTGATTTAATTTCTTGATAATATTGCAACCATAAACAAAAATGGTGGTAGAAGTTTTATGCATTTTCAAAAGTACACATAATAAATAAAATCACAATAAGTACATCATTCTTATACCTTAAAATGCAGCAAAACCACAATTTAAAATACGATTAACATAGTGATATATGTTCAGTTATGCCTCAACAATCATATCTAAATAACACACAAATATTTAGTATAAGTTTGAGTTCTTACAAATGTTTTTTTTCCACTTTAACTGCTTACGTAACTGATATCCAGAATTTTCATTTCATAGAAGCAAACAATAAAGTTTAAGCATTGGATCACATACCTTTCTAAACATTTCTCTTTCTATTTTTCCTGTCTTACTTCCAACCTCTCTAACCTGCAATTATTTAAAGACTTACTGTAACTCACTTCTCAACCCAACATTATCCTAAGTGCCCTTTTTTGTACCCTTTCCAATTCCTCTATTTCATTGTTTATAAGCTCAACATGCCCCACAGCTGCACCATATTCCAATAGTTGTATAACCACAATAGTATAATAATATCTCAGATCAGATAGATTTAATCCAACCCTTTTCAAAGTGGTCAAAAATATAGCTTACTATTTGCCTTTTTAATCATGGTTGAAATGTGCTCTGCCTAACCAAAATCATCTTGATGAATAATACCCAATACATTCATTTTGTTAACCACTTCAGATTTCGCCTTTCCAAAAAAATTAGTGATTTACACACTTCCATTTATTCTGCTTCCAAAAATGTATCTCCTTAGCTTTATTTGGATTTATTTGCATGAAGCTGTTTTTTGACCATCTTTCTGTAGACTGCATATCACTTTGCATGGTATTTACTTCTGCATTTTTCTAAATATCTAATACTGCATTATTAGCCACATATTTTATACAGGGACCATTTGTAATCAAATAGTTTATTATAATTAAAAACAAAAGTGGCACAATTTGGTACCCTGGGGGTTTCCACCCTGGACCCAATGCCACCTCAGATGTCACATCTTCCAACTTGAGCCATTGAGACCTCCCCTCCAAAAAAATCATATACCCAATTAATAACACAATCAAGAATTCTAAAACCTTTCAGTTTCTTAATTAATGTTTTATGACCTATAAAAAATGCTTTCTTTTAATCTATCAATACTGCTCTAACAATTATGCCTTTATTCCATGTTCTCATACATAATTCAAACATTTCAAGGCAGAATCAGTCATTAAATTTCCCTGCAGGGATCCAAATTGATTTTTGTCTAACAAACTCTTTACAAACTCCCTAATACATTTACAAATGAAAGTCTCACACACTTTTGATATTGTACACGTCAAAGCTATTGGTCTAAAATCCATAACTATATTTTTGGGTATCAAAACCTTTGGAAGAGAAAACATTTTTGCTTGTTTCCACTGTAGAGGGAATTTTTTCCAGTTATAATTAATTAATTTAAATGACACACACCCATGGTGCAAGTAAGTCAGCTCCTTCTTTCCATATCCAGTTTGGGATGGCATCTGGTCCTACTGCCTTTTTTTATCCCCACCCAATCAATGATATAAATCCTCCATTAAATACTTACAAGTCATTTGCCATTGAACCTCTCTACAATATACTGTATATTAAAAAACTTTTCACCGTTAATGGAGCAAATATATACTGACCTGAAAACTTGGGACCTGGTACCCCTTAACACTACTACATATAATGCAAACTATTCAAATGAATTTCCTCCCTAGATATTTATATATTTTCCAAACTATACCAATACTACCACCAGAAAAAGAATTTCACCCCTGGAATACATTGATTATTAGATTTCTATGGCAGGGAGAGAAGCCTAGAATAACATATAAAAAATATTATTACCAAAAAGTAAAGGTGGCCTAGCCTTTCCCAACCCCCAGCAACATACTAACATACTATTTGCCAGCAGATTAGGCCTTATGGTCTATTGAGTCTGCTCGAACCTCAGATCCCTAGTTGGGTGCCGAGGCCCTTCCCTCCCTTCCCTTGTGTTCCAGAAACCCATATCATCCATCCCCACCCCCCTGGGACAGGCCATCATCTGATACATCCACTTTCTGTGTCTGTCCCACCCTCTCTTGAAGCCCTCCACTGTGAATCTCTGAACCAGCTCACCAGTCAGTGCATTCCAAGGGTCCACCACCCTCTCAGTGAAAACCTCTTCCTCTTTCCCCTCACCCTTCCACCTTCCAACTTCAAACCATGCCTTCTGGTGATACCTCCTGCTTTAGTCTAAAGATCCCTCCATGTTTACCTATTTATTCCTTGAGGTACCTTGAAGACCTCAATCATGTCCCCTGTCCCTCCTCTCCTCCAATGAAAACAGGCAGAGCTCCTCAAGTCTGTCCTAATACGTCAAATCCCCTAGCACTCGTATCATCTTAGTTGCCCTCCTCTGTTCTCTCTCCAGGAGCTGTATGTCCCTCTTCAAGTGTGGTCTCCAGTACTGTACACAGTACTCAAGGTGTGGTCTAACCAGTCCATTGTACAACAGCAGAATCACTTCCTTGCTCCTAGAGGTGATCCCCCTTATGATGCATCCCAACATCCTGTTTGCCTTGCTAGCCGCTTTCCTGCACTGCTCAGAGTTATTCATACATGCATCCACCATGACCCCTATGTCTTTTTCCCCTATTGAGGCCTCCAGCACCTCCCCTCCCAGGGTGTACCTGTGTTTAGGGTCCCCCCAAGATGCAACACCTTGCACTTGGTGATATTGAAATTTAATTTCCATGTGTGAGCCCAGCTTTCCAGGGTGTCCAGGTCCCCTTGCAGGGCCAACCTCCCCTCTTCTCCCTCAACTACTGCTCCCATCTTGGAGTCATCAGTGAAGAGACTCATTTCACACCCTATACCCCCCTGATGTCCGATATGTATGCATTAAACAGGATTGGACCCAGGACCGAGATCCATGGGTGCCCACTACCAACCTCTAGGGTTCAGAGCTCCCCACAGACCACTACTCTCTGGGTGCATCCAGCTAGCCAGTTTTCAATCCATCTGACCATCAAAGGGCCAACTCCTAACCCCATCAGTTTCTCCACCAAACCATTGTGGGGGACAGAGTCAAATGCCTTGCTGAAGTCCAAGAATAATACATCCACAGGCTTTCCCTGTCCAGTTCTGATGTTACCCATTCGTAGAACTCCACAAGATTGGTTTGACATGATCTACCAGGCACAAACCCATGTTGCTGACTATCCAGACCTCTCACCTCCTCCAAGTACACCCCCAATTGTTCCTTTAGTATACTCTCCAATAATTTTTCCACCACTGAGGTCAAACTGATGGGTCTATAGTTACCTGGTACTTCCTCGACCCTCTTTATGGATTGGCACCATGTGCCTCTCACCAATCCATAGGTACCCTCCCTGTCTCAAGTGACCTGTTGAAGAGCTCACCAGGGTGCAGCCAGTATGTCCACCAATTCCCATAGTACTCTCAGATGAATGCCATCCGCCCAGGAGATTTGTCTTTCTTAGGACCTTGAGGCTAACTCACACCCTTTGGTGGAGATAGCATCATCTGTCCCTCCACCTTACTGGCCTTTTTATCCTTATCCAGATGTGACACCCTGGGGTACCTCTCCTCCCTCCCTCTTGCTCCATTTCTGTTGCTCCCCTGATCCCACTCACTGCCGCTTCTATCCCCATAATGCCTTGCTTTGTAGATATCCCATCCCCCTCCCTAGTGAACACAGAGGCAAAGTACTCATTAAATACCTCTGCCTGGTCCTCACCTCTTCCACCCACCCTCCTTCTGATCTCAATCTGCTGAGATGGCCTTAGTTTTCTCTGCTCCCAATGTACCGAAGAACCCTTTTCTCCATGTATCCCCTGTGCCAGCTGTTGCTCTTTACTAGACTTTGCTCCTCACCATCTGGGTGACTTTTCTAGATGCAAGATGGTACATTTCCTTATCCCTATCCCTCTTGTTGTTTTATATTTTTTATAGGCCGCCTTCTTTTCTCTGACCGCTACCTGTACCTCACTGGACCACCAGCATGGTTTATGTGACCTTGCTCCCTTACATTTCAACTTAGCGCAGATCCTGACTGCCTCATGAAGTTCCCATTTTATGACCTCCCATCTCCTTTCCACACTTGTCATTGATGTAATCCCCTTCAAGTAATCCTTGAGAATATTTCCTATGCCCACAAAGTCTGCTCCCCTGAAGTCCACTGCCAGTGTCCTAGATCTCACCCCCCCTTCCTCCATGCTTATTTGAAACCAGACAGTATTGTGGTCACTCCCAGTCAGGGGGTCCTCTACATACAGGTCCCTTACCAGATCCCCATCTGCCAGAACCACATCCAGGACATGCCCCTTCCTTGTGGGCTCCATCACATGCTGTGTTAAGAACACATCGTGGAAGCCGTCCAGCAGCTCTGCTCCTTGGCCACCTTAGAGGACATGGTTCCCAGTTTGTACCTGGCATATTAAGGTCCCCATCAACACCACTCCTTCCCTTGGTCCACACTGGGCAATGATGTTGTCCAGCAAACCATCCTGTAGAACATCACCATCCCGGGGGGCCTATATACTACACCCAGCTTGACCTTATCTCCTGCTGGGGATAGTAAGGTGACCCATAAGACCTCCACGTTTTCCTCTGCCTCTTTTACCATAGCAATTTCTATGTCATCTCTAATGAACATAACCACTCCACCCCCTCTGCCCTCCTTTCTATCCTTCCTAAGCATAGTGTACCCCCGCACGTTTAGGTCCCAGTCATGGTTTTTGTTGGCCCACGTCTCCGTGACCGCCGCCACATCCACCCCCCCCTTCAAACAGCATGGCCTGGAACTCTGGCAACTTGTTTCCCAAGCTCCTGGCATTTACTAACACCAACCTCCACCCCTTATCCCTGATCCTCTTTGTCGAACCTCACCCAGGTTCCTTATACTTCCATTCTCCCTCTGCTCCTCCTGAAACCTCCACCCCCAGTCTGTTTCCCCCTCCCCTTGGGTTTGAAGGCTACTCCCCTCATCTGGAGGAGAGGGTTTCTGGTCAGCTCCTCCCTTATCCCTTCCCCCCCCTCACAAGTTTAAACCCCACCTTACTTGAATGTAGTCAGCCATCCTCTGTTTAAGGACTTCCTTCCCTAATGGGGCAAGATGAAGCCTGTCCTTGGCATACAGTCCCTTATCCTCCCAAACTTCTTTCCAGTTCCCTAACACCCCCAAACCTCTCTCTTCACTCCACTTCCTGAGCCAGTCATTAACCTCTGTGATCTTCATTTTTTTCTCCACTGAGGCCTTTAGTACTGGCAATATCTCCGAAAAGGAAATGTTGCATCCATTATCCCGACAGACTCTGGCAAGTTCTTGGAACCTTGCTTGGATTTCCAAAACGCTATTTCCCTCTAGATCGTTAGTTCCCAAATGTACCATAAAATCTGGTTTCCCTCCACAATCCCTAACCAGTTCATACACCATGAACTTTGCTCTGTGCACTGTCAGCCCAGAGATACTCACTACCTTCTCCTGGCTATGGCATCCACCCCTCTGTCCCTCCCACTGGATACCCCTAATCATCGAGTCTCCCAATAACAGAACCTTAACACCGCCATCATCCTTATGGTTACCTCCACTATGCCCTCTCAGCCCCCCTTCCCCTTATTCATGAGTTCATTTCGTGGAGTCTTCCTGCCTTATTAGAGAACACCTTGTCAGCCTCCCTTTCTGCCTCCCTTGCTATTTTGCCCACTTAACTCAAACCCTCTGAATGGGTGTCCCCTTTAACCTCTCTTATCAGAACCATTTATCCTGGCCCTGATGGTTTCCCCTTCCCCACACTGCCATCCTCCCCTTGTAATAGTACCCCTGCCTCCAGAGGCTTTCTGTGGATCCCTTGCTGGGGCCCCATCCTTGGTACTGACCCCCTGCTGAGAGGGCTCCTCCCACCTCCTTGTCTCCCAGTTTCTCTCCAGTCATGCTCTTCTCCCTCATGTCTGCAATATGTTGCTATCTCCATCTGGTTAACATTTATGTTTCCCCTTCTCCCTCTGGGATTATTTCTATCCTTTCCATTGCCGGTCTGTGATGCCCTATGGGTATCCGACTCCCTCCCCCCGGCATCTGTATCAGTTTCCTCATTTCCACCAACCCCTTCCTCCCCCTCTAGGTTGCTTAGTAGCTCAAATTTATTGTGACACTCTATGTCAGCCTCCATCAAGTAACCCGAGTTTCCCCTGACTGCACCTCTAAACTGCCCCTCTTCTTCCCCTCTTGCTCTGTTCTCCTTAGGAGCTCCCTTCCCACAGTCTGCTGTTTTAGGCTTCCCCACAACAGCCCCTCCCTTCTCAATGTCTGCTCTACTAGGCTTCCCCACAACAGCCCCTCCTGACTCTTCCCCCTCCACTCTCTTTGTATTTGGAATGTTCACCTGTACGCTTCCCTTAGCATCAACATCCCTATCTAAGGTCCTCTGTCCCAATATCCCCCCTCCTGCTTGCTGTAACATAACGTCCTGTAATTTCAGGCGTTGCCCCAGCCTCCCTCAACCCCACCCTTCTGCTGCCCATATCCACACCCTTATCCTTGGACACCCCCAGCTCCCCAGCTTACTCCTTAACCAATATACCTCACTCCTGATCAAGATAGCTGTCTACAGTGGGCAGCCTCCATCTCCAGGCCCAATTGAGAATTATTGCCATCCCACAGCCTGCAGCCTACAACCCTTCTGAAGATGCCTGCCATGGTGGAATATGGCCACCCTGTTTGTCCCCCTCTGTTTATAATGGCACACCCCCTTTTCTCAGTCCCTTCCCCCTGGAATACAGTTTCTCTCTATACTGACTGCAGTTATTTACAAACCCAATTTCAACCCCACCAATAAAGTTCCCAAGTCTCACAAACACATACAGTCCAGTGTGTGTCCAGTCCCACTAACAGTGTGTGTATGCCATGGATTACCCCAATCTTCCTCTTTATACTACACCACATGATAGAGGCAACAGCAACACAGTTTATATGTAGATGTTATCAGGCATTAATAGCTAATCCTACAAATATGGAGAGCTTACAATTCACATAGGAAACAGAACTAAGCACTGCATTAGCAGATAGGCACTTGTAAAAAATCTGTCAAAGACAACATAAACTCACCAATTCATACAGATCGAGACAGCCATGGCAGCTATGATATGACATGTACTCCACTGGCTAACCCCCCCACGCCATAGTGGGTAAGCACAGAGAAAGAAATTGACCCACAACCCTTGGAGATAACACTCATATTTCAACTTGATAATGTTAAATGCTTACCCCAACTCTTTACTATCATTTCAACTATCCTCCAAAACGATATAACTTCCTAGCTCTAAAAAGAAACATAGCAGAGACCAAATGGATAGTTATTCCACAATTAGATACAACCTTTATCCCAGTTTACTGGGACCATAAATTTAAATCCTAGATAAATTAGGTAGAAGACTTGGTTTGCTGGCCAAGGCACCTAGCTTCACCTGAGCTCTTTCCTTCTAAGACTGCTTGAAAGGCAGAGTAGAGAAACTTACCAGAGCAAGGGAGAAGGATTAAGACTTAGTTTGGCTAAGCAGATTTACTGTGTGGTGGTGTTTTTATTTTTACTCACAGGGATTGCTACTGTTTGTTGCTAACATTTCATTGCTTTTATTTTTTCTCTGATTCAAATTGTTGTTGCTGGTATACCTTCTTCTGCATTATTACAAGGTGTGCCTACAGGTGTGTGCTAACAGATTACTGCTGTAATCTTCTGAGTCAAATTGTCTTTGCAAGGTATATCTTCTGTTACTGCTTTATTTTCTCTGGAGCAAAGTGTTTCTTACAGGTATATCTTCTCTGAAATTACTGTATTACAGGTGGAGCTTACATTTTGTGACTTTTTATCATTGGGCTAAGCAAAATTACTGTTTGACACTGTGTTTTATTTTATTCTTGTTTGTTGAAAAGGTTTGTTGTCTCAGAGGTGTTTCAGTCTCCTTCTCACATTGAAGGAGCTAATTGCTTTCCTCCCACAGCTCTTCCAAAGGATTAGGTGTGTATGTGGGGTGGAGCTGGCAAACTGTCAGTAATTTCCAACAGAAAGAAGGGTTAAAAAGTCAGGTTAGTTGATATCTTGGAGGTAGAAGACTTGGTTTGCTGGCCAAGGCACCTAGCTTCACCTGAGCTCTTTCCTTCTAAGACTGCTTGAAAGGCAGAGTAGAGAACTTACCAGAGCAAGGGAGAAGGATTAAGACTTAGTTTGGCTAAGCAGATTTACTGTGTGGTGGTGTTTTATTTTTACTCACAGGGATTGCTACTGTTTGTTGCTAACATTTCATTGCTTTATTTTTCTCTGATTCAAATTTTTGTTGTTGCTGGTACCTTCTTCTGCATTATTACAAGGTGTGCCTTACAGGTGTGTGCTAACAGATTACTGCTGTAATCTTCTGAGTCAAATTGTCTTTGCAAAGGTATATCTTCTGTTACTGCTTTATTTTCTCTGGAGCAAAGTGTTTCTTACAGGTATATCTTCTCTGAAATTATTACAGGTGGTGCTTTACAGGTTTTACAGTTTTATCTAACATTAGGATAAGCTTTCAGGGTTACTGCATTTGTTGTTGACTGATTGTTTCTGCTCTTACCTCCTTGTTCTTTCGTCCGTGGTTCTTCTTTTTAGGCAGGGAAGGGCCCAGCCACCCACCCCATCCCCAACCACCCACTACACTCCTTTTATAGGGTACCACAGTTGTGACATTTCCTGTGGCAGAGCAGGAAGGGGCGGATCAGTGGGGCCTCCACAAGGTGATCTCATTTACGGGCACTAGTAATTTAACTTGTTATAACAAGTTAAACAAAGCACAATTAAACCATTACTTGCATTTTTTTCTTCTAATTACTCTGACTAGGTTACAAACCCAGCAACTTATTTGGAATGGATTTCATTAACTGCAGGTACTGTGGAACAATTTTCAGAAGGACAGTCTTACAAGATTTAGGACACTGTCCTACATGCTGGGCCTTTGGAGATCTTAGGTCTCAGCTCCAGGCAGCATGGGCAGAGATTGCACGCCTCAAATTTCATATTGAAGGAAATACATTATAAGAACCACGCCATTTTCCCCAGCATCCAACAGAAAAACCTCGGGCATGAGAGGGTAGTTGGTCCAGGAGGTTGGCAGGTGGTTAGGAGGAGCAAATCAGGTGCCCCATCACTCTCTACTCTCCAACACATTACCTCAAAACCATATAAACACTACAAACAGGTATCTGCCTCATCTCTGAAATCAAATAAAGAGGCAGAAGACACTGCAGACAGGACACTGTGGCACAGGAGCTAGCACAACAATACTCACCCAAATCAGGAACCAAAACTAAACAAGCACAAAGAAATCCAAAAACTTCTGATCATAGGAGACTCCATGATTCGGGAGTTGATACCCATCTCCAGCCAGGGGTGATGGTCAGATTCTCCCAGGTACATCAGCATGGAGAGACACTGACCGCATTGCTAAAATTGTTCACAAAGCAGGAGAAAACATTGATGTCCTAGTACACACAGGGACTAATGAATCTCGCCAGCCGTCTGTTGTGGAGACCAAGAACACCTGACTAGGCTGGGTGACAAACTATCATCTATTTCGTCCGGCATCTCCTTCTCTGAGATCCTGCCAGTCTGGGAGAAGGGAGCAGATGGACGGAAGGTCAGAGAAGGGAGATAGGGGAGCTAAACACGTGGCTCAAGGACTGGTGCCATGAAAAGGACACAGATTTGTAGGGAACTGGCAACAGTTCTGGGAGGCAAAGTTCTTTAATTTGATGGACTGCATCTGACTAAAGAGGAGTCAGTGCATTAGGGCAGAAGTTTGGCGTCTTTGCAGAATATTTAAACTAGCAAATGGGGAGAGGGGCAGCACCCCATACGTCAAATGGGAAGAACACCCTCCCTCACGCTAGTGGTCAAACAGGAATTCAGCGTGTTTGCCGTTCATTTGCATCACCAGGTAAGAAAAAGGTTTGTCTCCCCATACGATGCACAGGGTAATGCCAAACTTCACCCAACAACTTCACACACAAAATCTGGCCAATGGAAAATCATGTACAAATGCTCACAGCCTGGAAATAAGATCCCAGACCTGCAGGCATAATGTCAGGAGGCTAAACTGGACATAGTAGCAATTAGTGAGGCGTGGTTTACCAGTAACCACACTTAGGAGACTTCAGTACCTGGCTATGTATTGTTCAGAAGGGGCCGAAGTGCAAAAGGGGGGGTGGCCCTGTATGTTAATGAAAATATCAAAGCTACAGAAATTCAGAATACACATAAGGCCAAGAAGAACTGTGGGTCACCCTGGAAACAGGAAATGGGACAGCCATAAGAACTGGGGTTGTCTACAGGCCCCCAGACCAGAGGGAGACATAGACACATTACTGTTAGAAGATATACAAAACATGACAGCTAAAGGGAGGTTCTGATAATGGGAGACTTCAACATGCAGATGACAGATTGGTCAATACCAGCAGGAACATCTGCCAGAACTAGACTCATAGTGGATTCCTGCA
The DNA here is from genome assembly GCA_016271365.2 of Neoceratodus forsteri. NCBI lineage: Eukaryota > Metazoa > Chordata > Ceratodontiformes > Ceratodontidae > Neoceratodus > Neoceratodus forsteri. The sequence goes on along the minus strand of CM028137.1, from coordinate 432,932,000 downwards.
GGGGAGGGCCTCAAACAACTGGTACAGCAACCCACAAGAGACAGGGCTATCCTAGATCTAGTACTGACTAACAAAGAAGGGATCACAGATCTCCAGGTAGAAGGTCACCTGGGGGCCAGTGACCATCACATGGTATGGTTCAATTTGGTTACTACATCTAAATCATCCCATTCCAAAGCAAAAATATGGGACTTCAGAGGAGCTGACTTTTGATAAGATGGCCAACAGAGTTAAGCTAGCCCTGGCAAAAGAAACACAGGTGAGAAGGTACAGGCAAAGTGGGCAAGCATTAAGGATACAATACTTGAAGCAACATCCCATGGTGTTAGACAGAAAAGGAAGTGCAAAGAAGAAGGAAACCACTTTGGTTCTCAAATACAGTAGCAGAAAGGTCAGAGCCAAAAGGCTGGCCTTCAGAAAATATAAGGGAACACAGCGGGATGAAGATAGGAGGCATACCAAACTGCCCTAAGGGAAGCAGGTAAGGCAGTAAGGCAGGCAAAGTCCCAAACTGAGGAAACACTAGCACTAACAGTAAAAGAAGGTGACAAGACTTTCTATAGATACATTAGTGAAAGGAGAAAGTCCAGAGGGTATTGCTAAGCTTAATGGAGAAAAGGGAGCATGTGAGGAGGAGGACCCTGTAAAGGCATCTATCCTAAATAGATACTTTTGCTCAGTATTTACTGAAGAGAAGGTAGGCAGGGCCCACAGCTCAGCATCATGGACACAGGGGAGGGAGGTGAGCACTACTCCCTTCACAAAAGAAAGGGTCCTACAAGAGCTTGCTAAGCTCAGGGTGGATAAGCAATGGGACCTGATGGCATACATCCCAGGTACCTAAGGAGCTAAAGGAGGAACTAGCAGAGCCATTAGCAGAATTGTTTAGTGAGTCTCTGAGCACAGGAGAGGTCCCAGAAGACTGGAGAAGGGCTCATGGATCCCACCACAAGAGTGGTAGCAGGAGGAGGCGGGGAACTACAGACCGGTCAGTCTTACCTCAGTAGTGGGCAAGATTATGGAGGCACCCTTAAATGAAAGGATAGTGCAACACCTGGAATCCATAGGGCACAGGATCCAAGACAGCATGGGTTTACAAAGGAAGGTCCTGTCAAACTAATCTCATAGATTTCTTTGACTGGGTAACAAGTGGTGGACCAAGGGGGGCAGTTGATGTAGCCACCTTGACTTCACAAAGCTTTTGACACTGTTCCACATGAAGATTGATAAATAAGCTAGGTAGGCTCTGGGTGGGTCAGAAGTTGGTCAACTGGGTGGCAAACTGGTTGACTGGCAGAAAACAGAGAGTGGTGGTAAATGGTATACAGTCAGAAGAGAGTGCAAGTCACAAGTGGGTACTCAGGGATCAGTCCTGGGCCAGTCCTATTCAACATCTTCATTAGTGACCCCGCAGATGGACTAGAGGGTAAGGCTTGTCTGTTTGCAGATGACACCAAGATCTGCAACAGAGTAGATGATCCAGATGGGGTGGGCAGAATGAAGAGATCTGGATAAACTAGCAGAATGGTCAGAAGAGTGGCAACTGGGATTTAATGCAAAGTGCAAAATCATGCACATAGGGAGAAACCCTGAAGCCACTTATAGGCTGGGAGGTTGCTAGCTGTCACAAGGAAGAAAAGACTTGGGCATCATCATCACTGATGACCTAAAATCATCCAGCAGACCTCTAAAAGCAGTAGGTAAGGCTAGGGGTGTTAGGGTGTATTAGTAGGGGTATCAGTCGTAAGAGGGAGGTAATAATCCCTCTGTACAAGACATTGGTTAGGGTCCATCTGGAGTACTGTGCAGTATTGGAGGCCACACCTTCACAAGGATTATTAACCAAATTGAGGCAGTCCAGAGAAGGCAACCAAAATGGTGCAGGGACTGCATCAGAAGGACAGATTAATGGAGCTCAATATGTATACCTTGAGCAAAGGAGGGAGAGAGGTGATATGATCGAGACATTTAAACACCTTAAGGGCATAAACAAGGTGAAAGAGTCTAACATGTTTAAATATAAGAAAATAGCAGGACAAGAGGACACAGCATGAGATTAGAGGAGGCCGATTAAGGGGAATGTGAGGAAATTTTTTTCACAGAAAGGGTGGTAGATGCATGGAATGGCTTACCACAAGAAGTGGTGGCTATGAATACAGTGCAGGGCTTCAAACAGGCATGGGATAGGCATAAGGGAGCAATACAAATGACTATGAATAGATAGGTCACTGACAGAGCAAAGGCCGATGGCACATTTATAAGGTAGGAAAAGAAATGGGCAGACTGGATGGGCCTTGAGGTCCTTATCTGCCGTCAACTTCTATGTTTCTAATACGGCTTAATGAATGCCTACCAGTTCTACCTGAATGGTTCATTACAATCATTTGACCAACTGTAGAAAGAATTTTATCTCAATAAAACAGATTTTATAGATGTCTTCAAATCAAAGCCAATTTAGAAAACTTATAAATACATACAGGTAGACCCACAACAAATTCCCCCAATCTTCCCCTTTATACTACACCACATGATAGAGGCAACAGCAACACAGTTTATATGTAGATGTTATCAGGCATTAATAGCTAATCCTACAAATATGGAGAGCTTACAATTCACATGGGAAACAGAACTAAGCACTGCATTAGCAGATAGGCACTAGTAAAAAATCTGTCAAAGACAACATAAACTCACCAATTCATACAGATCAAAAGAGTACGGATGGAAATAATTGTAGTTTGCAGATAATTTTGCTCCCCACAGATAACTGCTAAACACACCTTATTACACAATGCTTCATTCTGGCAGACATGTGATTGAAGGGTCATTACCCATCCACATGTGCTGTGGCTCTGTCTAGAGCTTACCACATTTTGGAAGGCAGTGGAGGTAGTACTGCAACACATTGTTCTGAACAGATGTCCTTTAATGTCAGAAATGGCACTTCTACTTCACTACCCTTCTCACATGAAACACAAACACCATCTTTATATTGTTGGCATATTATTGACAGCAGCAGTAAAGACTCTTACCATACTACAGTAGTAGTACCAAATTAGTCAAGGGATTTTTAAGGATTTTTAAAAATCCCTTTTGAGAAAGAATTGTGAAACCTTTAGTTATGGATTTTGTTTTGTTTGTCATTGTGTTCACTGCTGCCCAGAGATGGTTGTCTGATCTGATAGTGTAGTTGAAAATCTACCAGATGGCACTTTAGTACTGTAATAGGAACTAGCCTCTTTCTGCAGGTATAACAAAAATAATTTTAGAGGATTATTTCCCCCAAATTATGTAAAGGATAAATAGGGAGTCTCACAAAATTGCTTGACAAATTCAGCATTACTACTGTATGGCTGCAATTGCCCCCCCCCCCCAATCTGAGATCACTCAGTGGGAAGACATTATTTTTGACATTTACAGACTAGAAAAAATTACAGCACATCTATAAAACTACCTCCCTACCTTGAAAGCAAGGTGGAACACATGTCTCCTATACACTATGAATCTCATACCAGAAGTAGTAGCATAGCTCGGAGAGATAGAGAGAGAGAGTGTACTACAAGTGGAAGATAGGAGACCTCATAGACCAGCTAGGCAGTCTAACATATCTATAACAAACCACATTAGAACCTAAAATGATAACACCCTTTCCTCAGTAATACTCAACATTATGGCCTCTCCAATAATTAGCTTAAATGCATTACTGGAATGCATACCCTTTGCCTTTATCACTATGTACCACATTTGACACATAGATGGAAATATTTATGTAAATGAGATGTAACACCCAAATATTTAAAAAAAATCAAGTTTAAATTAAGAAAAATCTTTCATTTTATATAGACAGTTCTTAGAAGATTTAGTGGTAGTGCTACCCTCATGTTAGTTGGTACCATAGCAAAACTTGAATTTCTTAAACTGGAAATGGGTACAGATTGGTAACAGTTGATGAAGCATTGCAATATTCTTCTATAGATTATCAGCAATGTTTGATAGCAGTGACATACTGTTTGGGAAATGTGAATAAGTGATTGCCAGCACACTACCCTGTGGCTTAATTTTACAAATACTTGCATTTGTTCCTCTCTATGACAATTTCACCTTTAATGATTTGTTTTACTTACAGAAATGAGGAACATGATGGGGGCTTGCATGGCTCCTTCTTGTGCAAATGTATTTATGGAATGGTGGTAGAAGAACTTTGCATAGTCAGACTGGAATCTGTATTGCGACACGGTAGTGTGCTAGCATCACTACAGTATATGGATGATATTATCATCTGGAAAGATACCAAGTAGAAATTGAATGCTTTTATAGATCATTTACATGACAAACATTCATAGCTGAACCTGACTATTTCTTCTTGTGAAAGAAGTATTGACTTTTTAGATCTCACTTTGTGGAGCAGAACCATGAGGTAAAATTTAGAGTGTATGAAAAGAAAATACTGTAAGCAATGACTATTTGCAATACTATTTGCAATGAGTTTCCACTCATGTTCACTTGTATTGAGCATTCCTCATGTTCACTTTCCCTGTTTTTGTAGGAACAGTTCTAAAACTTTGACTTTGAATTAGAGATAGAGAAAGTGTTAGCAGATTTTTTTTGAAATGAGGGTAGAGTGAAGGCTTATTTATTAATACTTCCAGAAGATAAGAGAGGTGCAAAGAAAGGATTTATTAGTACCAAAACAAAGAACTGGAATGTATGTTAATATTACAATAAATGTCATATCCCATCTTAATACATTGGCACCAGAACTGGGTGAAAGTGTTTGTAAGCATTGGTCAGTTCTCATAAATGATCTTGATTCGGCATCCTCTATTGGTAAGAAATCAGGAGCTGTATTTTGAAATGGAAAATGTCTGGGTGATATGATAATTCACAGCCATTATAAAGCTAGGAAAAAGGCACAAACCATAACACCAAACTTTATTCCATGCTACAAGTGCAACATCTATAAATTTACTAAAAAGAAAAAAAAATCCTTTAAGGACCCTGTTAGGACAATGGAAGTAGAACCTGCAAGATGAGATTTGTGGTATGGTATGTGGGTAGCATGGTGTGAATGCATGAAGGTGTGCATATGGAGTACATTGTGTCCTTTAAAAGAATGCATTCAGGAGCATCTGCATGCTATGGAATATGTAAGAAGGAAAAAGCACACTGAGACATCATTTTGCAGAATGTCATCAAGGTAGTTCTAAATGTCATGGGTTTGTAGGTGTTGACCATATTCCAATAATGGACAGAGGAGGAGCAAATCAAATTAATGTGCTCAACAGAGTTAATCAAACAGGATTTCCATTATAATTTCTTTAAAACCCAATGGGCTAAGCGATATGTTTGATTTTGTCCTGTTGTTATGAATAAGAGAATTACTTCAGTTGTAAGCATTAGAATTCAATGATGAAGTCCATGTCCACTGAATTTAATTGTCCCCCTTTCTGTTCCTTCTTCTTTAATGCTTGACCTATAATCCACAGCAGTATTGTTCTTACAAGGTCAGTTTGAATCTAATTATCTGGTTGATGTGTCTTTTGGATTCCAAATTTGATACTGATTATTTGGGGAATGAGTTTGTCGAACTGTGCTATTGTTCATTGGCTATTTAGAAAATAGGCTGCTGTTTTTAAATTACTCTGCTTCTCCATTTGCATGCTTCTGAGACTGTTTTAAAATATATTTTGGTAATCAAAGGGAAATCAAAAGAAAACTAATAATTACTATTATGGTTAGCATTGTAATTATACCTGCATATCCCATATTGTATGTGTTTATATTATGTCTTAAATAACTTAACAGCCCCTCCTGTCTCTCTAACTATATACTATATATATATATATATATATATATATACATATAAATATATATATATTTATATATTCTATGTAAAAAAACTTTGTTAATGCATCATTTAGGGTTAAACCACAAAAGTCAGGAAATTAAAAATCTTTATGGTTGCCTCCTCCAATCATCCCAAGACTGACAGATGATGGAGTGTGTCATTGGGGTTGTGGAGGCCTAAATGTCACCCCATTCCATGTGTAATGATATTGGCAAGGACAGCAAAAAGAATGGGGTGACATTTAGGCCTCCACATCTCCAATGACATCCCATCATCTGTCAATTTGGGATGATTGCAGGTCCAGGGTGAGGGCAACCCTAAAGATTTTCATTTCCCACTTTTGTGGTTTAACCCTAAATGATGCATTAACGCAGTTTGCATAAATTTCCTTACTTTTGAGAAAGAATATGAAAGTAAGAACTTGCGCAAGTTGGTGAGAGCATGGGCCCTTCAGGGCCTCCCACCAACTTATAAACGTTTGTGTACCATCAACACCCTCCAAATTTCAATGTAAAAGACCAAACCGTGTCTGACATATAACATGTAAAGTTTGAAATTTTTGTTTGTCAGAGTTGCAGAATTCCACACCTGTTAACGTTTTACAGGCACAATGACTGAAAACTACATCCATTACACTAAGCCTTGGTACTGAATCAATTTCAAGTGACCAGCACAATGCAAAACACTGTCCACAACACTTAAATTGCATCACGTAATATCTCCACAAAAAAATATTTTTCCAACACATAAGGACTGTAATTCACATCTACAGAACATTCTGAGAACACCCTCCAAATTTCAAGTAAAAGCCCAAACCATTTCTGGGATATTTAAAGAGGACAGGAAATTAATAAAACAATGATTTCTATGAAGAGTGTGCTGTGATTATTTATAGAAATGTATATAGGTTTGACCATCACCTATGGTGTAAGTCTGATTTTTTGAGTTTTTAATTTAGCCAACCAACAGAAAATGTAAATATGGCTGTTATTGGAGCAGTCCATTTATATTTCCTAGTTTTCATATTAGGAGAGTGAGCATGACAGCTAAATGCTGACATTGTCATTCATGCATTCCATGAGGTCAACTAGGCTCGTGCTCTGTGGGACACATTCTCCTGAAGCTGTCAGAAAATGAAAGCAAATAAGAAGTGAAGAACTTCTTTTCTGTGGGTATTCTGTTTACCTTTTATTTGCTTTACTGTTACAGCTTACAGAAATACTTGTACTATGTCTGCCACAAATCCTACTTATTTCCCTTATTAAAATCATAGTACACCATAGCAAGCATTCCATGGACAAATAAAAGGAAAAAAGGATAGAAAGAGTAAAACCTTTTTATTTTTCATCAGTTTGCTCGTTGACCAAAATAACACACCAGAATAATCGATACAACTTTCAGTTTTTTTCACATAATTAAAGCGATACAGCACCATAACCTATTGCAGCCCCCCCTTCCCACAGACACACATATACACCCACACAAACACAAATCCTTAGGTGTCCATCAGTTTTTCTGATTTTTGGGATATTCTTCAGAATGTGCTTGTCATTCCCTTTTACTGTGCCTTAAACTTAGCATTTTCTATTTTTTTTATTAACAGATCCTGGTCTTTATTGATTCATTACCTAGCTCCTGTGATGTTACCCTCTGCATGATTTCACAGATCTGAATAAATTCTATTTGGTCTTCATTTCATTTACTGGATTGTCTTACTGATACCCACTGATGAGTTTTTCAATCATTTCAGTTTTTTTTATTTTGGTTTTTCTACGTCTCCAAGGACGTTTTCTTTCACCAGCTGTAACACTTGACTGCACTAAGCTGGAAATGACTGCTACAGTAGATTATCCCGCCAGTGACTCCACTTCTGATTTTCTTGCCAGGAGATATCACACAGGTCCTATAGCCTCTCATCAGCCCCATCAGCCTCAGTTAGCCATGAGGCGAGAGCAGTGCGGCAGTGAAGCAGTTTCCAGTGTGCTCACAGCAGATTCCATTTATACATGTAAAATATTTTATTTCTTGGCACTGTACAGGTATCCAAGACATTTATTTTAGCAATGCTTTAATAATATAATGGGACACTGTATATGGTGCCACAGAGATTCATTGTGGCAAACCAATCATGTCTGATCAAGGGAAGCTGTAGACGGTATGTCATGGGGATTCTTTGTAGCAAACCATTAAAAAAAGTATTGTAGCTTTCAACATAATTGATGTCCCAACAGATTATGCAGTACTGTATATGAGAAACCCATAATTGACATTACTGCATTCATGAAAGAAAATGACATTCTCTGAAGTGGCTGTCAGAAGCATAAAAAACTTACTTTGGGATAAACAGATATCAATACCCATAATCAGTCCACAATTCCAACAAACAGAACACCAAAGAGGGCACAGGCATAGCAAAATACAATGAAATGCATGATTTCTTTTTTTTTTGCTTATTTAAAAGATAATAGGTTCCCGCTTCATGCACTTACAAGCAAAGTGATAAAATAGCACTGGCTCACTCTTCTCAGGTAAAACAATAAAACACAAATTTTATTAGTTTAAAATTAATGTAATGAATATTCACAGTATAACTAAAATAAAAGCTTTAATATGTCATTAGTCAAATTTGAAGTCAGAACATCAGTTTCACTGATTGTAATGGATCAAGTGATTATGTACTGGTGGGGGGGTATTCCTTCATCCTGCTTCAGGTAAGAAATGGTCCCTCGATGTCTGAATTATTTTTTCTATCCTGTAAAAAGAAAACTGTCCAATGCTGATCTCATCTGCACCACCCCCACATGACCTCTGACAGTGTACACACCACTCCGCACCCCCTAGACCCCCCACCCACACACATACCTTCACTCACCTGAATTGATACCACTGAGAAGATCCACTCTCAGATTGAAGACACTCACTACAGGAAACGGCGACTACTATAGAGAAATAAGGTAACTGTGGTATTCCATTGAAATATATTGTACCTCATTTACCTGATTTCTCATACAGTATGGATGATTCCTATAGTGAGATGTGTCTTTGATCGGTTAGTGAATCTTAAAATTGGTACCAGTTCAGGTAAGTGCAGGTATGAAGGGGTGGGTGGAGTGTGCTTAATTGGGGGGGTTCAAGGGGCTGGTGAGGATGCCGGTGCAATCAGCAGTGGACTGTTTTCTTTTTACATGTTAATAAATTGAGTCATGGAAACTAATTTTTAAGTTACATGTGACAATAGACATTATGTGAGAGGTACCACTGGTCACCAATGAAAACATCAGGACCTCAGTGACTGTGTTATGACAACCATTATGAGGGTCTGACTCTCACAAACTCCACTTGCACAGTTTGCCACAACATGATCATGCCTCAGAATCTCTCCCATTCTCCCAAGATTTCACTTAGAAACAGTCATTTGTGACTAGATGTACTTTATGCAGCAAGCAAGTGACTAAAAACACAATGAAATATTTAACATTCAACTGTGATGAGACAATTCCATGCAGCAGGAAATTGTAGTGAGAGAGAGCTGCAAACTAGGGTTGTTGGCTGACACTTGAGCAGACTCAGATAGACTGGGTGGTCCATTTCTGCTGGCACATTTGTATGTTCATATGTTCGTAAGAGAGATGAGACACTTACAGATAAATAAATCTTGTACCCTACATGGATTTGAACCCCATCAACAGGAGTACTGTATAAGAGTTTTGAAAATTAGTCTGTGCTTTGTGGTACAGACAGGCACATCTAGTTGTACTCAAATGAGACATCACTTCTTTTTCAATTTTTTTTATTTTTTTTAATTTTCACCAAAATTAGAGCATCATTCATACCCCACTTCAGAAGTCGCCAACCCCCTCCACACACAGAGCATCCATGATGAAAGAAAGAAAGAAAGAAAGAAAGAAAGAAAGAAAGAAAGAAAGAAAGAAAGAAAGAAAGAAAGAAAGAAAGGAGACAAGGATATTAGTAATCAATACATTACAGAAGGGATTTAAACAGGAAAACAGGTGTTACATTTCCTTCACCGAAAAATCACATAGTCATTCAGCCTACAACCATCGGGAAATTACCTGAATGATCAGCTGATATCCTTTTTCTGCTTAGTTTTTCATACCATTCAGTGTATGGTATTTCTCAGAACCATTTACAAAGGTCATGAAATCATGTATATTTAATTAATAAATGTAATGCTTTGATCCATATAACTGAAGGAGTTATTCTGACGCAGTCTATGCTGCGATTCAAGTTCAGCAAGTATTTGCAAGGAATGTACCAATGAGGACATGCTCACCAAATACACAACATCCATTCAGTCTCTCCCATGCATTATTAGAATGTCTAGACTTGGAACAGTATAGAAAATGATAATAGGCAGAAAAGTAAATAAAAATACACAATTAACATCCTTTTTTTTTCATAAAAACAATTTTATTTATGAACACCCTGGTAGAAAATACACAAAACAATGTAAAATCAAATTCCTATCCCTTTAAACTTAAAGATTGGTGAAATTTCCCTATCTAATTCTTTTATCTATTAATCTAATCATTATAAAATCTGGACATCTAGTCCCTCCCTCGCAATCAAAGATCGTGATCAAAGAATCTCAGGATCAAAGAATTTGCAGCCTAGCGATCAAAGAATTTGCAGGTTCATGATCAAAGAATAAAAAATGCTGAAACTTGAGTTTTAGGCAGAATTACATGGAACCACCACCATACTTCTATAGAATGAGGCCCTCTGAGCAAAACCCACCCTCATTTGTGTTCCAAGGCCACCCCTGGGCTGAGAAAATTGAATCTTTAAAAGAGCCATCTTGTCCCTCCCTTGTGATGCAGGATCATCATTAAAGAATCTCATGATCAAAGAATTTGCAGACTCATGATCAAAGAAATTGCAGGCTCATGATCAAAGGAAAAAAAATGCTGAAACTCGACTTTTTAGCAGAATTAAATTAAACCACCACTATGCCTTGATAGAACAAAGCCCCTTAACAAAACCCACATTTATTTGTGTTCCTAGGCCACCCCTGAGCTGAGAAAAAATTTATTTTTACCTCATGAGGCAAGACTGGGATCAAATAGGCTCGCAATCAAAGAATTTGCAGGCTCGCGATCAAAGATCATTAGCGAGCCACTATCAAAGGTTTTAAATGTTTAAAACTCTATTTTTTGACCATTTTACACTGAACCAAAGGCATGGCTCAACAGAACAAGGGTCCCTGAGTAAAACCCATTCATGTTTTACTTCAGGAGTGACCCCTTAGCCGAGATATTTGATTTTTTTCAATCGGAATTCAAAAAACAAAATGGCAGACCTCGTGATCAAAGAATTCTCAGGTACAAAGATTCTTTGACTGTTAGGCTGCAAATTCTTTGATCACCAGGCTGGATGAGATGGCCCAAACCTCATTCTTTGTTCGCAAAACAACCATATAAATTTTCACATTGACTTATAATGGGAGCTGAAAAGTGGCATAACTTTGAATGCCTTAATATGTTTTCACCTAACAAAAAATGTCATGTTCAGCCAGCCAAGGTCTTTCAGATGAGCTTTCTTGCAGAGTGACATGCCACATAATGGCTGCGCAGGGCCACAGAAAAAAATCCCCAAAGCTGCCTCCAAAACTGGATCATTTTGCATTTTTCAGCATGTTTATGCACAAAGACCATAAGTCTGACCAAAAACAAAATTTGACAGATCAAGAGATCTGCAATGCCCCACCAAGCATACCAAATTTCAGGCAAATCCATAGAACAGATCCAAAGTTATTAACATGCAAATGTTTGACTGACTTTAACATAGAAATGCCTTCATAACCCTAAATATAGTGGTGCAACCGTGCCACTATAATATATATATATACTGTATATATATATATAAATAGCCTGTTTAATGTTAAATGTAAATTTTGTTATTTAATAACTTTGCAGCTGATCGATGGATTTTGTACAAAATTTGGTATGTGCTGCCCTATGGGGAAGATCTCATGGTGTGGCAAGTTTCGGTCAGTCAGATATACAGATTCTGAGATCCAGATAGTGAAAAAAACAGTAAAAATTCATCCTTTTCTGCAGTTTTTTCCTCATCGCCTTGCGTCAGGCAGTGTGGAATTTTGGCATGATTTTTTATGGTAGAAAGAAGTTGGGCAACAGAACTGCCACTGTTAATTTGGTGCAAAAATATTAAACTGCTGCAAAGTTATTCGGTTTTTTGGTTCCCATCATATCTTGTGGGAAGTTCATTTTTCAGGGTTGATGTCTTGAGTTTGACAAAAGATTTGATCTTATGAAAAAGAGTTTAGTCTCGCAAGAGTATTTTATTTTTTGTCAGAAAAAATTATTTTTGTGAGTCACCATCTTTTCTGTTTTTTCAAAAAAAAAAATTGAAAAGCACTCAAAATGAAGGTATCTAGAGACACCAACACATGTATCTTCTTCATCAGGACTCCATTAGGTTGACTGTAAAGTTATTTGTTGGCAGAACAACCTTGCAATGCCATTTTTTTATCATACAGAGTTAAGAATAATAGGCAACCAGAATTTTCTGATGGCGGCCCTGAAGGAATGGGAGAGGGGGGTGAGCAAGGAACAGAAATAACAGGGAGGGAGGGGGAGTGGAAGGATGGGGGAGTAGTCGGAGGGAGGGGATGGAGTTGGGTGATGTCAGACCTGACAGACAGGTAAAAGGGGAGGGACTGGGGAGGTCATGATTGGCAGGTACGGGGGGTGATGCGTACACCTCTGGGACCACAGGATTGGCCAGGGGCATGTCTTGGAGGGGTCCTTTTGGGGTTTATAAGCCCTAGGATGAGAGTCTTCTGTGTCTTTCTGCTGGAATTTTCAATCTGTATCTCAGCACAGTGTTTAGCAATTTTCCTGAGGCATTTACACCAATGGGTAAAATATTGCAACTCTGGGCCTAGTTGTCCTATGCCTGGAAAGGGTTTCTCTCACTGCTTTGTGTGTTTTAAGGGGAATAATATGTCCTGAAATTACATTTGTGGGGATAAAGTAGGGTCCCTCTTGCTATTCATTTACTTGTATTATCGAATAATTTACTGGTTTCTGTATTACTTTGCATTTGGTGGGGATTTGGGGCCTGCTAGCCATGTGGCAAAGGGACAACACACCCTATTTCTTTCCAAGGTCAGGCAGTGGCATTACAAGATAAGAAATAATACGCAAGAGAAAAATGCTGGTGCTTCATAGGACAACTTGGGACAGATTGCGTTTGTTTTCTAGGTGTTTACACTCATTTGAATTGATTCCTTGGCTGTGGAGTTTTGCTGGTGTTTTGTAGCAGCAGTCCTGACAGTTTGAAAAGGTTTTGTTTCCTTTGGCTTAGCATTTTTCTGTGCCTGTCTTTAGGGTTGATTAAGGTGGAAGTGGCAGACTTTGCAGGGTTTTTGGCTTTCGAGGCCACCAGGCATGGGAGTTTTGTGGTACAGGCAGGGACAAAACTTAAGAGGCATAGGGAGTTTATGGAGGTTATTGTTGGCTGTGCTTCACTGCCAATATTGGGGGGCATCAAAAGGTCCAGAGCACTGAACGATAAGGAGTAGTGCATTGGCTGGGTTGGGGGAGTCCAGTGACTAATATCCGGGCATAATTGCAAAAAGGACAAGACCACGATGGGGGGAGGAGACAGGACTTAAAAACTGGAAGTTCTTTGGGCCACCAAGGGGGTGATGATGTTGAGACAGAGGTATGGACCACAGGCTCTGGCAGTGGCATCTGACGTCACTGCCATGCAGTTGGGAACATTAAGCATGGAGCATCTGGGTCGGGGAGTCTGTCACTGAAGGTGAGCTTGTTTTTGCAGATGACACACAGTACTAGGACTGGGGATATTTCTTGCTGGTTCCAGGAGGGAAACAGTGTGGTAGGCCAGAATGGTGGGGCCATGGCCATGCGGTGAGGGATGGTAACAGGATTCGGGGTGTTTTTTAGGTCTGGGGATAATTGGTAAGGGGACCGACAAATCCTGCACAGCAACATAATTTATACTATTAGATCTAAATGACCTTGAGCATTTTAACCAACAGGCCAGGTTAATTACCCCTATAAGCCTTTAAAAAAAAATGGTGGCACGAGTGATGGATCCAGGTATTGGGATATTTTCATGGGGGTCTAGTTTTGGAGGCCTTGTTTCAGGTCCACAACCAAGACCTTACACTCACACCTTTCCAAACTAGCTGACAGGCATGACTGCCAGGGGAGAACAAGAAGGCTGTTTTTAAGGGGAGGGATGGGGAACTAGGGCAGGATTGCTGGGGCAGGGGGAAAGTGTCTCCTGCATACAGACATTGTTGCGGACCTTGACCAGGTGGCCCATGGGAGGTCTCAGCTGACACTGGCTCAGGCATCTGGGGGATTCAGCAAGAGGCATGATGCCATGGGGGAAGGGAGAACAATGGAGAATAATGCCCAGGTGGCTGAGAGGTAGGCCACATTCTGGCTACACGTCTTGAGGAGGTGTCATTGGGTGGCTGAAAATGGGAGTAAAGGGTAACAGAGTGGGGGATGATGGGGAGACACTGATGTGGCAGTTATTTGGGTGGGGAGTTCATTTGGTCTGGTGTAGTTAAGGGATCCATTGATACTGCATGTTCCTGCAGCACATGGTGAACATATGGATGTATGGTGCACCCTCTGGATCCAGAACAAGGGTGTCAGAGTGGCCGGCAGGGTCTTCTAGCATGGTCACAAGGCCTAGGTTGGTGGAACACTTTGCAGTATGAAGGGAAAAGGGGAAGTAAAAAAGTGCTGCTCAGACCATGTTTCCTCATGCCTCCTTTCTTGATAGCATCTCTTTCAGGAATGGCACCCAGGAAGCAGCCTGCCACAGTGTCCAGTTCTCAGCTATGAACAGAAGCTGCAGCACTGATGGGCAAGATGTCAGAGCTTAATGAGAGGGCCCAGATAAGAGAGGAAGAGGAGGCGGTGGCAGAAAGAAAAAAGAAACAACCGGCAGGACCCCAGGGTAGAGGCACAGGTGGAAAATGCTCAAGGGGGCCAGCACCAGCCCCGGAACAGGCTCTTCTGCCTGACCCTACACCAGAATCATCAGATCCAGACACAGGAATAGGTAATGGCTTGGGTGAGCTTTCAGGAGAGGGTAGCTTAAAAGAATAAATGGAAGGGCTGTTGATGGAGATGGGGGACAAATGCCTGGATACAATGGAGAGGATTTTGGAGGAACTTAAGAAGGATAAAGGAGGAAAATGGGGGGTTAGGGGTGGGTCCGAGTGGGGGAAGAAAGTTTTACGATACCCCACTGGGTTTCTCCTTGGGGGATCATGTACCGTCATCCATTAAAGAAAAGTTATGGAAGGGAGAGTATGTGGACATATTCAGCCTCTTGGACAAAAAGACAGCCAAGAAGTATGATTAAAAGGATACAGCATATAAGTCAGAAATGGCAGTTGCATTAGCAGTGGTTGGCCATAAAGAAGAGAAAACTAATTACAAGGGGAATAACTTAGACACATGGCAGGTGGGTTTCTTGATCTATAGTGTTATTTTATTGGAGAAACAACTGGAGGAATGCTTACAAGGCCCAGAAGGGTTACAGGTGGTTAGAATATGACTAGACTTTCTGGCAACAGATGGCTGAGAGAGGAGACCTGTGGTGGGGACTGCACACACTTGGAACTATGGATCAGAATCTTGTCCAGTCAAGGTGGGGGTGAAAGAAGGGTCTGGAAAGATAGTGCCCTTGGCAGGGGCAAAATCTTGCTGGACATATAACAGAGGTTTGTGCATTTGGGCCAATTGCAAGTTTAAACACCTGTGCTCAAAATGTAGTGGGCAGCATCCAGTAAGTAAGTGCAAGGGGAACAATGAGTGCTTTGGGGTGGAAATGAGTCAGGCACAGCCCTTTTGAGGGGTACAAGAGGGAGGGGGAAACAACAGTAGATGGGGGTAGGGGGTTGGGGAATAGAGGTGGCTACAATTATTCCAACTGTGAGTAAAGTTGAGAGACAG
Organism: Neoceratodus forsteri; assembly: GCA_016271365.2. Classification (NCBI taxonomy): domain Eukaryota; kingdom Metazoa; phylum Chordata; order Ceratodontiformes; family Ceratodontidae; genus Neoceratodus; species Neoceratodus forsteri. The sequence continues at coordinate 432,916,163 of CM028137.1, read as the reverse complement.
TGGATGGAGGCCTTGAGATGGGGTTTCCAGTTGGCCAGGACTCCCATTAGGGCTGAGATGGTGGAGGCCTGGACAACTGGATATCCAAATCAATGGCAGGGAGCTACTGTATGCTGAGTGAGGATTTCACAAAAGGTTTTACATTAGCATTCTGGGGATTAGGAAAAAGGTGACAGCGAAGAACTTGGCATCAGTCAGAGGGAAGAGGTGGTGCGCTAAAAGATCATTAAAGAAAAAATCAGGGGCAGGTTGGAAGGGACTTTTGCCAGTCTGCCTTGTGAGGACTTTCGCATCTCCCCTTTAGGCATAGTCCCCAAGAAGCAGCCTGGTGAATTCTACTTGATCCACCATCTGTTCTATCCAGAGGGCTCATTACTGAACAACAGAATAGCTGATGAACACAGTGCCATGTCCTATTTATCATTGGATACAGTGGTACTGCTCATTAGGGTGCTGGATGGGGCATGGCTAGCTAAGATGGACTTTGAGTCCTCCTTTAGGCTGTTGCCAGTGCGTCCAGAGGACTTGGCAATGCTGGGGTTTCAATTTAAGGGAAGAATTTATTTTGATAAGGCTATGCCAATGGGGTGCTCAGTAGTATGCACCACATTTGAGGCCTTCAGCATGTGTATGCAATGGGTATTTGGGCACAGGTAAGGGGCACAGAAGGGTAGTACATTATTTGGATGATTTTTTTCAGATTGGGAAATGAAAAAGGAAGCAGTGGGGATGTTACAGGATTTTTAACTCCTTTGCAAGATGATTGGAATTCTTTAGCAGTGGATAAGATGGAAGGGCCAGCCAGGGTATTAGAATTTTTGGGGACTGAAATAGACACAGTGGGAGAATGTTTCAGCCTGCCACAAGGCAAAGTCCTCTGTCTTAGGGAGCTACTTGGTCAGGTGTTGTGGAGAAGGAGGGTTCCATTGGTAGTTGTGCAGCAGTTACTGGGACACCTGAATTTTGCCTGTAAGGCAATTGCCCTTGGCAGGGCTTTTACACAGCAGCTGGGGCAGGCTACAGGGAAGGCTAAGAGGTTGCACTACTGGGTGGACATCACAAAAGGGGCTAAAAGTAACCTGGTGGTGTGGGAAGACTTCCTAACTGATTATAACGGGGTGACTTTTTGGCAGGATGAATAGGTTGATAGTGACGCCTTACAATTGTACACAGACATATTGGGGGCTCTGGGAATGAGGGCATACTTCAGGGGCAGATGGATTTCAGAAGCTTAACCTGATAGCTGGTGAGTGAAGGCTTTGCTAATAGACATCACTGTGTTGGAAATTTTCCTGATTTAGATAGCGCTAACAGAGTGGGGTGAGAAGTTTTTGAACAAGAAGGTCATATTGTGGTGCAACAATAAAGGGGTGGTGGAGGTTATCAATAGCGGAAGGGATCCATGGACATGATAACCCAGGTATTGAGACAGTTGGTGCTGCTGGGGCTATGCTTGAACCTCACATTTAGAGCTAGGCATGTGGAAGGGGTCCAAAATGAGACTGCTGATAACCTTTCCCATTTACAGTTAAGCAGGTTCAGGAGGCTGGCCACTCAGGCAGCAGTGGTGAGAACAGCGGTGTCAGGACAGCTATGGGAGATTGGGTGGCAAGAGCCCGAATGTTGTACTGGAACTAATGGCCAGCCAATGCTCTGAAGGCCTATGCAGGTGCATGGGAAGCCTTCCAGGGGTTTCAGTCACAGCAGGGCATGGTGGTAAGTCTGCCCATCACCGAAGAACAGGCAATAAGGTTCATGGTGGAGGGACGGGAAAAAAGGGGGGGCGCCTTCAACCATGGTGGTACAGTTAGCCAGTATCAGTTGAGCCTGCAGCACCAGAGGTTTGCCTGAGTTGACCACCAGCATGAGGGTGCAGTGTATGCTGTTATGGTGGCAGTAGGGGTGGGCCCCGCAGTCAGACTCCCAGAAGCCCATCATGCCGGACATCTTAACATCTGTTCTGAGGGTGTTGGATGTCATCTGCACTTTAGCCAGTGAGGAATGCCTGCTGTGGGTGGTCTTTACACTTCTGTACAAAGGCCTTATGTATAAAGGCCTTCTGGGTAGGGGAAGTGGTACCTAGGAACAAAAGGGATATTGGGGGAAGCCTGCAGCTGGGAGAGCTTCAGTTTAACTGAGAGTGTTTGGGTATTTGGTTACAGCATTCAAAAAACAACTAATTGGGGTGGGAAGGCTAACAAGCAGATCAAACAAATCTGGAGGGACCAAGGGTGTGTGGTCCTGGTGATGGAGGAATACCAGGTCATTCATCCCTTGGGCATGGGCCCATGGTCCCAACATGGTGGCAGCAGGCCAGTGACTTGCTACCAGGTTGGAGGGATCTTGAAAAAGGCATTGACATTCAAAAGTCAGGACCCAGCACAATTCTCCACTCATTAATTTAGAATTGGGGCTGCCTCCTCCTTGGCCCGGGAGCAAGGGCCAGAAGAAGAAATCAAACAGCTTGGCAGATAGAGATCTGCCTGTTACAAGCGGTATGTCAGAACTTGAACTAACTGTGTTTCTTGTGTTTTTTTTGTGTCAGCAGGTGCAAGCAGGAGAAGGGTCATATGGATTGTGGGGCACTCATATATATACTGGGTGTAGAGGCATGCAGCAGCTGTCCAGCAGGACACAGAATACCTTAGAGGACTAAGAAATCTGTAGGTTCACTGGAAAGGGGTCCAGGGCATGTGTTGGGCCCAGCTGCTTCAGTTGTTTCAGTTGCTTCTGCTGATGGATGAGCTAGTATTGGTTTGAGGAAAATTGAACATCTTAGTGATTCACATTGGGGTAAATGACCTGGGAAGGATGCCTTGGGGAATTTTATTACAAACAATTAAGGCCGAACTAAGGGCCATAAAAACACAGTGGCCAGGGGTAGAAATAATCTGGTCAGAGATTATATCCCAACGGATGTGGTGGCACACAGTCCACATTGGGACAATCGAGAGGGCCCAGACAAGGATTATCCTGAGAGTAACGGGGTTTATGGGGGAGGTAAAGGAATCAATTTTGACAAACCAGATTTATATAGGGGGGATGGGGTCCATCTCTCGGAGGTGGGCATGACCTGTTTTTTACTACCCTTCTGGCAGTTTGGGCACTAGGTTAGGTGGAGTATAAAAAGGTCCCACGGTGAGGAAGCCCCACCATCCAACGCAAGCTGGAGGTGGGGACTAGTGGAATGGGAGTCAGGGAAGGGGAAGAGCAAAGAGGGCAAAGGGGAGGTAGATGGAGAAGGGGTAGGTTACATGGGTCAGGGGCTTGCACCTCGATGTTCTTAGAAGGTGGGGGGGTTAGTGAAGGGCTAGGGATCGGGTTAAGACATCTGGACCTAGCCAAGGAAGGTAGGGAGGACTGACTGATGGTGGCGGGGGGGTGAGACGATGCATCTGGACCCTGAGAATGAACGATCAAAAGGTGAAAACTGGGAAAAACTGAGGAAGATTCAATGCAAGATTGAATGGAAAGTGTATGAACAATAAAGGAACAACTGTTATGTTGATGAATTTTGATTAAGTTCTGTAATATATTTTATTGCTGCAAATAAATGAATTGCCTTTTGCTCACCCAAAAACTGGATTGGACATTGAATAATTTCTGAAGAGACGGTCAGAAGACAGTGTAATTATTTGTCATGACTCACATAGATCTTTTTTTGGAAGCTGATTCTTATTTTGTGAGCTCATGAAAAAGGATTTTACTGGCTACTTTGATGCATAACTCAGCCATGTTTTGAGATTTTGACCCCAATTTTTTATCATGGCCTTTTGGGGACCCCACTTCATGAACAATATGACTGCTGTTTGTCATCTCCAACTCAAAAGGTGATTTTGCAGTCTCTTGTTGAATTGTAATTTAGGGCAGGATTTGAGTAATGATTTACATATTGTTCATGAGGTGTGGTCCCCAAAGTAACCATTCACTGCAATTTTGCTATGCATGCTCATAACTTTGTAAATTTAAAATATTTTGACCCCAGATTTGAAACATAGTTTTGTTATTATCCCATCAAGCATATGTCACAGCTGTCATTTTTCAAATCCTGGCTGAAATGTGTTTTCACACCTGTGGCTTGGAAATGGCATTGCAGTTACATAGAATTATGTTTTGGTGGGGATTTGAATATTTTCTGCCCTGGGTACATCAGGTGGAGTAATAACATGGCTAGCCAGACAATTTCATCACTCGTGGGCTATACATGCAGCACAGGGCCCAGAGAGCCCTGTGCTTCAAAATATATATATATATATATATATATATATATATATATATATATATTATGGTAACACGGTAGTGCTACCATAGTTAGGGTTGAGGCCATTTCCATGTTAAACCCAAAATTTTGCACCTTAATAACTTTGCAACCATTTGATGGATTTGCCTGAAATTTGGAATGTGTGATCAAGACCCATAGGCCTTGGGATCTGCCAAGTTTCGTACTGATCAGATATACGGTTGCGGAGTTATTAAGCATGATCTATGCGCACGGTTACGCTTTTCTGGAATTCTGTGGTTGCGCCTACAGGTCGGATGGTTTGCGTGACTGGCCCAAAATCTTCAGGGAACATGCAGCCAGGGTTCCCAATGTGCCTTTCGAAGATTTCGTGAAAAAATATTAAACAGTTCAAAAGTTATTCAAAAAACAGTTTCCCATTATAAGTCAATGGGAAAAGTTAACAAAAAGTTCAACACTTTCGCAAATGCATTTTTACTTTCGCAAATGGGCCTGTTACTTTCGCAAATCGGCCATTTTGTTTTCAGTTGGTGATCAGAAAAATGGCTGGCATTTAAATTTGGGACCCTCTAGCAATCTAATTTTTTTTGTATTCACCTAGTCGGGCCCTGAGGATGCTTGCCATGTCTTTATTTTGTGGTAAAATACCCCAGAAATATGTTTTTCAAATTTCTGGAAAAAGTAGTTTCGTGCTCACGAACGTGTCGCAAATTTTTGTGAAAGCTTTCGCAAATTGCGACAGTAATTTTCTAGTCTGTGGGAAAATGACAGCAATTCTTTGGCACTGCACTGCAAAATAACCGTTAGGAGTTTGGGGCTGAAATTTGGAGGAAAAGCAGCCGACATCTCACCGATGTGCTTTTCAGTGTTGTATTGAAAAAATATTACACAGCGGCAAAGTTATGGCACTCCAAAGTTGACAGTTTTTCCCATAGGATAACATTACGGCGCCCGAAGCATTACAGGAATCCTTTGGCACCCTGCTGCAAAATAACGGTTTGGTCTTTTTTCCTGAAATTTGGAGGAAGACAGCCAACAGTACACAGATGTGCCTTTCAGTAGCTTGGTGAAAAATATCACATGGCGGCAAAGTTACGGCACTCAAAATTGACGGTTTTTCCATAGGATAACATTACGGCGCCTCGACACTTAACAGAAATCATTTGAGCCCTGCTGCAAAATAACGGTTTGGTCTTTTTTCCTGAAATTTGGAGGAAGACAGCCAACAGCCCACAGATGCACAATGTGCCTTTCAGTAGTTTGGTGAAAAACATTACGGGAGGCAAAGTTATGGTGCTCTGAACTTTTCTTTTTTTCCCATAGGATAACATTACGGCGTTCGCCGCGCCTTTCAGGGCCCGTATCTCGGAAACGGTGCGAGATACAGACTTTGTCAGAAAATTTCTTAGCCCCACAATGGGGTTAAGATTCAGATTAGCCAGGACAGTTGTAAATAATATGACTTTTAAATTTTTTTTCTACGTCGTACGGTTCCTGAGATATAATGTATTTAGTATTCCAAGATCTCATTTTCTGCGCTGATACTCATTATTTTGCATACATTATTTGTACTCACTGTCTTTCTCAATGCAGGTTTTTGGGAAAACCAGCATGTGCGCTTACATTACTGTTACTGTTGCCGTTTCCGCTTGCGGATCCGTACCCGTTTCAATTGCCATTGACGTCTGCGCCACCATGTGCGTTATCCTTTGCGTTTTCATTTGCGCTTGTGTTTCTGTTATTTTTTGCCATTTCTGTCTACAGTACTGTTTATCTTACTGTTTCACTTTACATCACCATGCCCATTGACATTTCTGTTTGCAGGCACCATGTTACTATGTGACAACACATCACGTGGCAGACCATTCCCGTCTACGCCACCATGTGCGTTACCCTTTCTGTTCTAATTCATGCTTGTGTTACCATGTGCGCCACTGTTAGCATTTCTGTTTGCGTTGCTGTCCCTGTTACTATGCCACAACACATCATGTGGTGGGAGCGCGGGGCCCAAAGGGCCCCTCCCGCCCGCTACATCACATTCACTATTTCGTTATCATTCTCAAAGAAGGGAAATTAGAGGCAAAAACTCCATTTAATGCATTAGTTAGGGTTGTTCCACAGCGACAAAAGTGAGGAAATTCGCTGTTAGGGTTGAAAACCCCCTTGGACCCCCGCCCACCCCAACTGGCATTGGGGTGCGCATTGGGATCGTGGTTCCTAACTCTCACCCATTCTCCTATACTTGCTGATTTACATGTCATGGGGTGAAGAGTTAGGGCTGACTATCCAATGCGCACTTTTAATGCCAGTTGGGGGTGGGGGGGTCCAAGGGGGGCTAAAAACGTCAACAACAATAACCCTTCACTTGTCACTATCAATATGCGTAATCAGGTTCTCTAATCTCTATATATATATATATATATATATGTATGTGTGTGTGTATATATATATATAAATAAATATATGCATCTATGGAGGAATGGGAGCACAGGGCCTCAATGGCCCTGTACTCCCACAAGCAAATTATGATATGATTTTACTATCTTAGAAAGTAAGGAAATAAACTACCAAAAATATTGTTAATGCATCACTTAGGGTTGGCACAACACAAGAAGGGCAATTTAGCATTAGGATTTCACCCTAACACCCCACCCTTACCCTAAAATCAAGAGGCAAGAACCAAGAAGTATTGGGGTGGCACTGGGGTCATCAACCCTAATGCTCACTCCATTCTCCTATGCTGTACCCACCCAGTTTATTTTATAATGGAATGGAGTGAGCATTAGGCATGATGACCCCAATGCCACCCCAACACCTCTTGCTTTGCACAGGGTAGAGGTGGGGTGTTGGGGTGAAACCTTAGTACCACATTTGCCTAATCTGGCAAGTTGCATTATAGTAGGAGGAGTAGTTGTGGAACTGCAGAACACCAAAAAACACAAAAAACAGGGTTTTGGTGCATTTCTTTGCTTGTGCCTACAGCCTTCACAATTTGTCTGATTGATCTGAAAATCTCAGGGAAGCTGCAATTTAGGTCACCGATGTACCTTTTGAAGATTTGGTGAAAACATATTCAGTCATTCAAAAGTTAATCAAAAAACAAATATTCCATTATAGTCAAGGGGAAAAAAAATATACTGTATGTATCTCTTGAAAGCTGCCACCACTACATTTTACTGTCACATATAGCCTCTGTAGTGTAGTGTGGCTGCCATCTTGTTTAACTTAGTGAAGCAGAAAAAAATGCTGTAATTCCAAATATCGTGCCCCTTGCTAAACACCAACAGTTGTGTTTGCCTAATCAGGGGCAGAGGAACACAATCCTGTAATTAGATTTTAAAAATAATGGCCAGAAATATGTTTTTGCACTTCAGCCGTTAGAAGTGTCGCACGTTTGCGAAAGTCTGTTTGCGAAACTTTCGTAAATTTGAAACATTTATTAAATATGGCCCATTTGAAAAGGTCGAAACCTTTTCTGGCCATTACTTTGTCAAACTGAGGGCAGGACTGTGTTCCTCATCCCCCATTTAGGTAAACACCTGTTGGTGTTTACCTAAATAAAGGATATTTTTGTCTTTTCAGTGCCTCCAAGGCAGCTAAGCCATGTTTGTATTACAAAACAGCCTTCTTGTTCCCTCCCACTGTGTACAGTCCCACCCTCCACCATCTGCTGCCAGTGCAGTCATCCCTCATACACACAGAACCCCTCCCACAACATCCCTCTATGCAACATCCCACCATCTGTTGCCAGTTCCCCCATGCCAGACCCTTGTTATATTTTATTTGCCAACATCGGGGTGCCCAATTCCCGTGTTGGCATTTGTAACACCCCCCTCCAGTTGCCTGTTTCCCACGCCAACCCCTTGCAATATTTTATTTGCCAACATCAGCAGACAAGGGTAAGGTGGTGCTGGTTGGAGACTTCAATATTGTAGATGTGGACTGCAGCCTCCCAGCAGCAGCAGCAGCATCAGGTGCAGATTTATCCTTGACTCCCTTCAAGGTGCCTTCCTCAGGCAACTGGTAATGGAACCAACTTGGCAGAAGCAATACTGGACCTCATGCTCACAAACAGTGGTGGAGCATCTGGAGAACAGTGACCACTGGTCACTGTGGTTTGGAATCTCAGGAGGAACAGAACCAAACCACATAAAAACATGTATCCTGGATTTTAGGGAGGCAGACTTTGGAAAATGGAGAGATGCTTGAAAGAGGTATTAATGGGAATGGGGAGGGAATCAGGGGTTGAGGAACTGTGGGCAATATTTAAAACAGGGATTACAAAAGCAGCAGAATTATGCATTAAGCAGGTTAGCAAGGGGAAGAGGAAAAGGAGGACAGTGTGGTTTTCCAAGGAGGTAGCAGAGAAAGTGAAAACCAAAAGATCACATTCAGGCAATACAAAAATACTCAGGCAGAAGGGGATAGGGAGAAGAACCAGGAGAAGCAAAGGGAGGCAGGGAGATCAGTAAGGGAAGCCAAAGCTCAGACAGAAGAGTGCATCACAAAATCAGTGGGTAGACGGGACACAACCTTTTACAGGTACATAAGTGAAAAAAGAAGGGCAAAGGGAGGGATAGTGAGACTGAAGGGGGGGATGGGGGCCACTTGGAGAATAACAGTAAAGCTGACAAACTGAACCGATATTTTTGCTCAGTCTTTACTGAGGAAGAGGACGGTAATGAGCCTGAAGGGAGAACAAGGGGTGGGAATGGTACATAAATGGACACAAGTCCCTTTACATGGAAAAGTGTCCTAAAGGAACTGGAAGAAATAAGAGTCACTAAAGCAATGGGGCCAGATGGGGTGCACCCCAGGGTCCTAAAGGAACTAAAAAGGGTAGTGGCTGAACCTCTGGCAATCCTGTTTAGCCAGTCACTGGAAACAGGGGAGGGACCCAAAGACTGGAGGACAGCATATGTAGTCCTCTTACACAAAAGTGGGAACAAAGAGGATGCAGGGAAGTAAAGACCAGTCTGCCTGACCTCAGTAGTGAGGAAGATCATGGAAGCTCTACTGAAGAAGAGATTGATGCAACATCTGGTTGCCAATGGACTACATGACCCAAGGCAGTATGGTTTCACTGGGGGAGGTCATGCCAGACCAACCTCATTGAATTTTTCAACTGGGTGACAAGGGAGATTGATCAGGGGAGGGCAGTGGACATGGTCTATCTGGACATCAGCAAGGCCTTTGACACTGTGCCACACAGAAGGCTATTAAACAAACTGGGGAATATGGGAGTGGGCAGGACAGTAGTGCAGTGGGTAGGTAATTGGTTGGGCGACAGGAGACAGAGGAGGGTGGTAAATGGCTGTCACTAACAGAGGGAAGAGGGACCAGTGGGGTACCACGGGGATCAGTGCTGGGACCGGTCCCATTCAACGTCTTCATCAGTGACATTATGCAGGACCTAGAAGGCAGAATTTCTCTTTCAACTGATGACACTAAGCTCTGTAACAGAGTGGACACGCCAGAGGGTGTAGATAGAATGAGGAGGGACCTTCAGAAGCTTGAAGAATGGTTAAGGGATTGGCAGTTGAAATTCAATTTAAAGAAGTGCAAGATAATGCATATGGGGCACAAAATCACTGGAAAAAATATCAGTTGCGGGGTGAGGATATAGCATGCACCAAGCAGGAAAGGGACCTTTGGGTTTTCATCTCTGATGACCTCAAGGTAGGGAAACAGTGCAACAAGGCAACAGGTAAAGCAAATAGGATGCTGGGATGCATAAGCAGAGGCATCACCAGCAGGAATAGGGAGGTCATAATTCCACTATACATGACACTAGTGAGGCCCCATCTGGAATAGTTCACAATTCTGGAGACTTTACCTGAGTAAGGACATAGACAGAGTAGAGAAGGTTCAGAGGAGGGCAACAAAGATGGTACAGGGATTACATCACAAGTCCTATGAGGACAAGCTAAAGAACTTGAATATGTACTCCCTGGAGGAAAGGAAGGAGAGAAGGGATATAGCAGAGACATACAAGCAACTTACAGGGAGGAACAGGGTGCAGGAATACACTATTCTCCAGTGAAAAGATGTTTCAGGACTAAAGAGCATCGAATGAAGTTGGAGGCAGGGCAATTCAAAGGAAACATGAGGAAGAATTTCTTCACAGAAATGGTGGTGGACAAGTGGAACACCCTGCCAGAGGAAGTGGTGGGGCTTGATACAATCAAAGGATTTAAGAATGCATGGGATATACATCAGGGAATTCTGGAGGTCAGGGGTAAATGGCAACAGACTTCTAGAAAACATAAAGTGAACTTACAAGTTCAAATGGGCAGACTGGGTGGGCCATAGGCCCTTATCTGCTGACAGTGTCTATGTAGCTATGTTTTGGGATGCCCAATCCCTGTGTCGGCATTTGTAACCCCTCTCCCAGTACTCTGGGACACTGGGTAGGCCTTTCCCAGTGTCCCAAAATTGAATTTTGTTGTGTAAACACCTGTAAAAAATAAAACAGTCCCCTGATGTCTTTCTTTTTATATAAACCCCAGAAAAGGAAATGGTCCCTCGCCGTCTCCCCCATTCCCCTCCCCCATCCCCACCCTTCTCTGCGCTCCCACTTCCCACCCCCCTTTACCCCATACTTACCTCCAGAAGTCATGCACTGTCATCTTCTCTGGACCTTGACACGTCTGCACTCTTCAAAGGTGAATAGCAAACTGAAGAATCAAGGTAAGATTTGTATAATGGCAGTTTTCAACTTATTTTGATATCTCAGCCATTTTTAAGAATTTTGACCCCAAATATTCAACATGGAGTTCTTGGGACCTCACCTCATGAAAACTGGCACTGTCATCTCATTAATCAGACTCAAAAGGTTATTTCATGGTCATGACAAGGAATGACCTTTCAAGACTGATTAATGAAATGACAGTGCCAGTGTTCTTGAGTTGGGATCCCAAAAAGCCCATGTTGAAAATTTGGTGTAAAAGTACCAAAAAATGACCACGTTACGAGTGTACATTGCACACTTTCTATGCACGCTCATAACTTTGCCAATTTTTAATGTTTTCAATCCAGATTTTCTACATTGACATTTTTTCAAACCTACTCATGAACAGTACAGCTGTCATTCCTCACATCCTGCACAAAATGCATTTTTGCAACAGTGATGAAGAACGGCACAGTTGCTGTGCGAAATTAACTTTCAGGACAGATTAATGAAATCACAGTGCCCGTGTCCATGAGGAGAGGTCCCTAAAAGTCCATGTTGAAAAAGTAATTAAAAAATTCCCTAAATGGCCATGTTACAAGCATGCATTGTGCAGTTTCTATGCACACTCATAACCTTGCCAATTTGGGTGAAAACATTCCTAAAAATGCCTGAGTTATGTGTGTCTGTTAAATTTATTCTATGCACGCACATAATTTTGCAAGACTGGCATGCAGGATACTACTGTACTATCTCAAAAAGAAGGGAATTTCATTGCAAAAAACTCTTTTAATGCATCAGTTAGGGTTGAGCACAGCAACAAAAGTTGGGAAATTAGTTTTGGGTGCCACCTACCACCCACACCCCACCACCACCCTCCACACACCAATATGCATTGGGAGTGCCATGAGGTTGTCAGGCCTAACTCTCACCCCATTCTCCTATACTGTAGCATGTCAGCCTGTTTAGACATCGAATGTGTTGAGAGTTAGGACTGACACCCCATGGCATGCCCAATGCATGTTGGTGTATGCGGGTGGGGTGGGGAGATAGTGGACACCCTAACATCACATTTCCAACTTAGGTTCTGTGTTATCAATTCCTAACTGATGCATTAATGGAGTTTTTTTTGCAATGAATATATATATATATATATATCTACAGTGAAGCCCGCCATGATGAATCACAGTGTCACATAATTACTGCATGACAAAAGGGATTAACTCCCTTTGAAATTGCATTGTTTTGCTGCAGTAACTCTACTGCAGAATTCTGCAGTGCTGAGCTTCATCCTGGTGGGCTTCACTGTTTATATATTCTTTGCAAAAAATTTCATTATTGCATCAGTTAGGGTGAATACCACAGTGACCAAAGAAGGGAAATCAGGCGTTTGGGTTTCCAGCCCAAAAGTCCCACCCACAGGGTTTCCACCCCTTTCATCCCACCCTCTATTCACCAACAGGTGTTGGGGTGTGCCATTGGGTTGTGAGGCTTTCAGATCCTGTGCTCCCATTCCACCATGAAGATAGTACAACAGTGTGAAAAATGGGAAAAACTGGCAAAGTTACAAGCGTGCATAGAAACTGAGCAATGCACGCTCATATCGCACTCATTTTTTTGGAATTTTTTCACCACATTTTCAACATCAGCATTACAGGACCTCCACTCATAAACAGTGAAACTGTGATTTTGTTAATACATCCTAAAAGATGATTTTGCACAGTGACTGCGCCATTCTGTGCCACAGGTGTAAAATCACATTACAGACAGGATGTGCAAAATGACAGCTGTTCTGTTAATAAGGTGGTGTAAAAAAAATGGCAATGTTGAAAATCTGGAGTGAAAATATGAAAAATTGGAAAGTTACGAGAGTGCGTAGAAAGTGCACAATGCACGCCTGTAACGCATTCATTGTTTGAAAATTTTCACCAAATTTTTAACATGGGCTTTATGGGTCCTCCCCTCATGAACAGTGGCACTGTCATTCTGTTAATCCATCTCAAAAGTTTATTTTGTGTAGCAACCATGCCATTCTGTGTGACAGGTGCGAAAATGCATTTTGTTCAAGAATTGAATAATGACAGCTGTACTGTTCATAAGGAGGTGTTACAATATGGCAATGTTGAAAATCTGGAGTGAAAATATAAAAAATTGGCAAAATTACAAGTGTGCATAGAAACTTTACAATGCACACTCATAACACAGTAATTTTGGAATTTTTTCACCGAAATAGTAACATGGGCTTTTTGAGACCCCACCTCATGGACAGTGGCACTGTTGTTTTGAGAATCTGTCCCGAAAGGTGATTCCTTGCAGTGACCTTGAAATCCCCTTTTGGGACCAAGAAACAAAATGACAGTGACAGTGTTCATGAGGCGGGGTCCTGAGAACCCCATGTTGAAAATGTGGGACCAAAATTCCTAAAATTGGCTGAGATATCAACCTTAGTTGAAACCCCCTATTAAGTCCCATTGTACAGCACTTACCTGATTGCTCATTTTCAAGTTCGGCTTTGAAGAGTGTAGATGTGTCCAGGTCCAGAGAAGATCGTGGCTCGCAACCTTTGGAGGGTAAGTATGGATGAGGTGGAGTGCGGAGAGGTGGGTATGCAAAGGGACAGTGGGGATGAGGGAGGGAGATAGGGGAGACGAAGATGAACCCTTTTCTTCATTACAGGTAAAAAAATAAAAAAGACTTTGTGGGATGGTTTTTTTCATTTACAGCAATGAAAAATAAAAAAAACAATAATTTGAGCTCACTGGAGTGGGATCTCAGTGTGCTACTTGAGTTGGGAGGGTGGCATACATGATGCCAACAGGGGGATTGGGCACCCCATTGGGAATGAAAGATGGTGGCAGACGGAGACATCCAACACCAGGAGTGGGCATCCCAGTATCAGAAACCAATACTTAAATTACCTGGGCACACTGGAGTTGGCTCCCAGTGTGCCAGAATAATGGGGGTGGGAATAAAACAGTAATGTGAGCACATTGCAGACACAGGGATTGGGAACCCCTTTTCAGAAAGCATTGAGCGGTTCATTACATAACTTCTATGCAGAATCCTGTATCGAAATTTTCCATAATTTCAATACAGGATCCTGCATTGAAGTACTGTTATGTGCTGCACAATGGTTTGGTGTTGGAAAGCATTGTGTGGCACATTACAGTACTTCAACACAGGATCCTGCATTGAAATGATTGAATATTTCGATTCAGGATTCCACATAAAAGAAAAGATCTCGGGGGATGGTTTTCTTCTTTCACAGGTTTTTCAAGGAAACAATACATTTGGGCACACTGGAGTGGGCTCCCAGTAAGCCCAGTACACAGTATGTATCGTGTGCACAAAGTGGGTCTTGCTTGACTCTGCAGCTGACAGCACAAGTTCCAGATGTGGCTGCTGAAGTCAAGAAAATACCGTTCTTCTCATACAGAGAATGGACTCCAAGCAATTCTCTGTATAAGCTAGCACCCATGAAAAAAACTTCGTGTCCAGCTTTAAACACTAAAAAAAATTAGAAAACAGCTAAAGAGGTTCTCTTTAGCTGTTTTCTGATTTTGTTTGTGTTTAAAACCTTTGGTAATTCAACATCCTCGTTAAGCAGCAAAACAAGATGGAGGACACAACAAAACTCATTCGATCACAGGACTGTGAACTGTGGAAAAAAATACCAGCATTATTTGCAAAAAGAAGCTGATATTTTTCACATGGTAGTCCTACTGTTCGAAAATAAGCTGCAATTTCTCACAAAATACTCTTATTATGTGAACAATATATATTTTGAGCCTGACATATACATTTTCCCATAGGAAACAATGGGAAAATTAAAAATGTCACAACTTTTGAATGGAATAGTATTTTTTCACCAAACATTCAAAATGCACACCTGTGACCCAAAAGCTTTCTATGCTGAAATGTTCAGACCACAACATAAAGGCATTCCTGAGATACAGGTGAGCAAAGAAATGTAAACAAAAATTGATTTTTCTATTTTTTCAACACTTTGTCTCATGAACCACTTGATGGATTCCCATGAAATTTGGCAGTTCAAGGGACCCAACCCTGGAGGATACGCATGCTAAATTGCCTTAAAATCCATATAAGGGCTCTAAAGTTATTAAGGCTCAAATCTGGACTTTAACATAGAAGTGCTGTTTCACCCTAACTACTGTATACTGCCATGATTGTGACAGTATAATATATATATATATATATATATATATATATATATATATATATATATATATATATATGTATGTATTAGAGGCAAAAACTCCATTTAATGCATTAGTTAGTAGTTGTTCCACAGTGACAAAAGTGAGAAATTCAGTGTTGGGTTGAAAACCACCCTTGGACCCCTGCCCACCCCCAACCAGCATTGGGTGTGCATTGGGGTCATCAGCCCTAACTCTCACCCCATCACATGTGTAAAACAGCAGAAGTATAGGAGAATGGGGTGATAGTTAGGACCGATGACCCAATGCACACCCCAATGCTGGTTGGGGGTGGGCGGAGGTCCAAGGGGGATTTTCAACCCCAACACCGAATTCCTCACTTTTTCGCTGTGGAACAACCCTAACAAAAGCATTAAACTGAGTTTTTCCTCTAATTCACTTCTTTTGAGAATGATAACGAAATAGTAAGATGTAATGAGTGAGGGAGCGCTGGGCTCCTGGCCCCGCCTACATGATGTCTTGTGGCATAGTAACAGGAACAGCAACGCAAACAGAAGTGCTAACAGTGGCGAAAGTGAAACAGAAAGAGAAACAGTACTGTAGACAAAATGGCAAAAATAGAAACGCAAGCGCAAATGAAAACGCGAAAGACAATTACCAGGGCCCCACGCTCATGCCACGTAATGCGGCAGCGGGAGCGCGGGGCCCAACCACCTGATGTCTTGTGGCATAGTAACAGGAACAGCAATGCAAACAGAAGCACTAACAGTGGCACATATGGTAACGCAAGCGCGATTGAGAACAGAAAGGGTAACACACACAGTGGCATAGACGGGAATGGTCTGCCACATGATGTGTTGTCACATAGTAACATGGTGCCTGCAAACGGAAATGTCAATGGGCATGGTGATGCAAAGTGAAACAGAAAGAGAAACAGTACTGTAGACACAAATGGCAAAAAATAACAGAAACGCAAGCGCAAATGAAAACGTAAAGGATAACGCACATGGTTTTGTAGACGTCAATGGTAAGTGAAACGGGTACGGAACCGCAAGCGGAAAGGGCAACAGTAAAAGTAATGTAAGCACACAGGCTGGTTTTCCCCAAAACCTGCATAGAGAAAGACAGTGAGTACAAATAATGTATGCATAATAATGAGTATCGGAGCAGAAAATGAGAACTTGGAATACTAAATAGGTTATATCTCAGGAACCGTACAATGTAGAAAAAAAATTTAAAAGTCGCATGATTTACAACTGTCCTGGCTAATTTCGTTCTTAGCCCCATGAGGGGGCTAAGTATTTTTCTGACAAAAAGTCGGTATCTCTCACCGTTTCTGAGATACGGGCCCTGAAAGGCGTGGCGAACGCCGTAATGTTATCTTGTGGGAAAAAAAGAGAAGTTCGGAGTGCCATAACTTTGCCTCCCTGTAATATTTTTTCACCAAACCACTGAAAGGCACATCTGTGGGCTGTTGGCTGTCTTCCCTCCAAATTTCAGGAAAAAGGACTAAACCGTTATTTTGCAGCAGGGTGCCAAAGGATTCCTGTAATGCGTCAGGCACCGTAATGCTATCCTATGGGAAAAAACGTCAACTTTGGAGTGCTGTAACTTTGCTGCCATGTAATATTTTTTCAATACAACACTGAAAGGCACATCTGTGAGATGTCATCTGCGTTCCCTTCAAATTTCAGCCCAAAACTCCCAACCGTTCTTTTGCAGCGGAGTGCCAAAGATTTACTGTTATTTTGGGCATAGTGTCACAAAGTAGTGTCGCAATTTGTGAAAGCTTTCGCAAAAAATTTGCGACACTTTCGTGAGTGCGACACTACTTTGCGAAAGTACTTTTTCCAGAAATCTGAAAAACATATTTCTAGGGTGTTTTACCCCAAAATAAAGACATGGCTAGCATCCTCAGGGCCCAACTAGGTGAATACAAAAAGAATTAGGTTGCTAGCATTTTTCTGATCACTAACTGAAAACAAGATGGTGGATTTGCAACAGTAACAGGGCCATTTGCGAAAGTAAAAAGTGCATTTGCGACACTGTCAAACTTTTTGTTAACTTTTCCCATTGACTTATAATGGGAAACAGTTTTTTGAATAACTTTTGAACCATTTAATATTTTTTCACAAAATCTTTAGAAAGGCACATTGGGGACCCCGGCAGCACATTCCCTGAAGATTTCGGGCCCAGTGCGGCGTAAACCCGTCGACCTGTAGGCATAACGTGGGAATTCCAGAAAAAGCGTCGCGCAGCAGATCACACTTAATAACTCTGCAGCCATATATCTGACTGGTATGAAACTTGGCAGATCCCAAGGCCTATGATTCTTGATTGTGTATTCCAAGTTTCAGACAAATCCGTCAAAAGGTTGCAAAGTTATTAAGGTGCAAAGTTTTGGGGTTTAACATAGAAATGGCTCCTCAACCCTAACTACGGTAGCACTACCGTGCTACTATAATATATATATATATATATATATATACTGCATTTATAAAATGGGTAAAAGAAGAAGCTCCAAATCATTTGTTCTGATGGTATAAAACACATCACATGACCATGTGTATATCAGAGTGTGACTGCACACCTAGACATTTACCCCCCTCTAAAACAATTTTACCATTTTATAGGATAGATCATAGGATCATAGGATCATAGGAAAAATCAGGAACTTTAACTGTTAGGCCATTATTGTCCTGCACCATTATTACATAATTTGACAACAATGATTTTGATTCAGCTTATCTAAAGCAAATTTAAACTGGCTAATAGTTTCACATGAAACTACAGAACCAGGGAGAGCATTCCATTGAGTAACTATTCTCTGAGAAACCATGCCCCTCTTTTATAGGTTTTATAATTATCACCTGTTAATTGGTATTGATGACCCTGATTTTTTACTGTACTAAGGCGGCCTCGTAACCCAATAGATTTCCATATAATAGGGTCACTGCTTGCTTTATAAGTCAAGCACATATCTCTACTGTATCTCCTGTATTGCAGGGAATGCAAACCAAGTTCTCTCATCCTTTCCTCATAGGAAAGTGACTCTATACCTTTTATTATTCTATTAACCAATCGATGAACCCCCTCCAAATGTCTCATATCCTGTTTAAAATGGGGTTGCCATACAGAACCAGCATACTCCAAGTGAGGTCTGACAAGTGGGCAATAAAGGGGGACTATTACTTCTCTTTCTCTGCTTTTAATATTCCTTAAGATTGAAGTCAGAATCCCATAAGTTTTTTTAACAGTTGTTACACAATGATAGGAAAATTCCAATTCCTTATTTATCCATATTCCCAAATACTTTTCAACATTTACGGATTTTAGACTGACCCCTTCAAGTAAGAACTCGTATTCATAATTATTTTCCCCCAGTGCATAATCATATATTTTTTCAGATTACATTTTTATTTAGTCCCCGTGGCCAGTTCATGCAAGTGGTTAATGTGGTCCTGAAATTGCTTAGCATCCGACTGATTAGTAACTACAGCTCCACATTTCATGTCATCTGCAAATTTTACAAGCCATGCATTATCATCACAATTCATGGATGAAACCAATATCCCAAATAAAACTGTCCCCAGCACAAATCCCTGAGGAACACCACTAGGCACCATAGTCCAATCAGAAAATTGACCCTTGATACAGACACACTGTTTCCTGTTAGTAAGCCAAGCAGCACTCTATCTAAGGATAAAATAATTAATCCCAGATTTAACTAGTAGTTTAAGCAATTCACCATGAGACACTGTATTGAAAGCTTTTCCAAAATCTATATATAGAATATCCACAGGCAGATAGCTATCTAGTGCTGAACTCACTGTTTCAAAGAATGACAAAAGATTAGTCACAACTGACCTACCACTTACAAATCCATGTTACCTCACATCCATGTTCCCTCCTCCCTTAAAACTCTTTCCAAGTTGGTCTTTCAAAATTGATTCCATTCATTTGCTGATTATACTAGTGAGGCGTATAGGATGATAGTTTGAACAACTAGTCTTTATACCTTGCTTGTATATTGGGATCACATTGGCAATCTGCCAGTCTTCCAGGATCACTCCCCTATCCAAGGAGGACTGGAAAATGACTTGTAAAGGTTTACTTATTTCAGGGGCCAGCTCTTTTAACAGCCAAGGGTGCAGCCCATCTGGGCCAGGAGATGTTGTTACTTTCAAATTACTAAGTTTTACAAATACATCTGGAATGGTTATTTTCAGTTTGCCGTTATCTTCAATGGGGTATTCTTCATCATGCCTTGGTTCATTTAAGTAAACGCTGTTAAAGTAATTATTAAATTCTATATCCATTTCCTTGCTACTAGAGATCAGATTTTTTCTGGCCATCAATGGGCTCACTTTGTTGTCTTTTTGTCTCATTGAATTGATATACCCGTAAAATGCCTTTTTATTATCTGCTACTTGGGAGATGAGATTTTTTTCAAACTTTTTTTTGTTCTAGCTATTAATTTTTAAATCCCTTAATCTATGTCTATATTTCATTTTGGATCTTGAGTTGTTAAATTTTTTAAATTGTTTGTAAGCCCTATTTTTACCTTTGATAAGCTTATGAATTTTGTTAGAATACCAACATGGGATCTTTCCTTTGTGATTATACTTAATCTTAGTGGGAATTTTGGTTTCTATTAAACCCTGAATATATAATTTAAACTCATTTCACATTTCTTTCACCCCAAGTGATAACCCACTCTATGGTGTACTGTTATGCTTTGATATACACATGCCTTGGGTGATTGTTGCACACCAAGGCGTGCGTATATCAGAGCGTGACCGAACACCTAAGAGTGGGTTATCTATTACAGATATATATATACACACACACACACACACACACACACACACACACACACACACACATATATATACATATTTATACAATGGATGTGAGAGCAATATCAATGTGATAACCTCAGTTATTTTCACTGCAGTGTGATAAATTATGATGACATTACCAACACAATCTGCTGATGTCAGCTTCCCTACAGCCTGCATTCTAAATGGAACATCTTCACAAGACAGTTTCTGGTTCTGAGTTCTACCTGCAACTAACTCAATCAGCATTGCAAAAGACACTCACCTGTGTCCCATAGAGTTTCTGAGACTCCCAGCCCATTACTATACTGATCTCAGCTTCACTACATCCTGCATTCTAAAAGGCACTGCTCCACAAAACAATTTGTTTCTCACTGCTACCTACAACTAACTCAATTAGCATTGCAAAATACCCTCACATGTGTACCATAGTGTTTCTGAGACTCCCAGACCATTACTGTGCTGATCTCAGCTTCACAACAGCATGCATTCTCAATGATACTGCTTTGCAAAACAGTTTATTTATCACTGCTGCATGTGACTAACTCAATTAGCATTGCTAAGGACACTCAGCTGTTTCCCATAGTGTTTCTGAGACTCCCAGCATATTCAGAAAAACTCACACACACTCAGACCACACACAGAAAAAGCAGACAGCACACAGCAATAGGAAAAGAACACAGGAAAACATAACAATCCTTCTTCAGCACTCATGAGTATCCAGAGCTCACTCTGCAGGAGTGAGAATATTTTCCATATCACACACCTGCCCATTATGTATTTTATATATATATATATAAATCAATCAATCAAAATCTGTATTTAACCAGGTGAGCATCATTGAGCAAAGCTCATTTTCGAGGTGGACCTGGACATAGATAAATAGTCAAGCGTAGAAGGGTTACATACACAACAGAATCATAATATAATATAAATTAAACATAGAACAATGTATATTATTCAGATGGATAACAGTACTAATTATTGGTAAAAATATATGCATACAAAAATATACATACGATTCTCTGGACTGTATGAAGGGAATAATAAATACATGTTACAAGGAATATACAAGGTGCAAGAGAGAGGGCTCTTAGATTAGATATGAAGTAGATGGATAGATCCATAAAGTGAGGGGGAAGGGGCAGATGCCCAAAAAGGGAGGAGATAAAGTGGTAGAAGACTAAATGGGCAGTTGCAGCAATACGGTGGCCACTGATCACAGAGTGCTACTGAGACCACCAATGGAATGAAGATGGGCCCCAGGGTGGACGTCAAAGGCAAGTGGAGTGAAGGGATAAGGGAACCAAAAGAATAGGAGTCAAGGGAGGATGGAAAGTAGGAGGCTCAATTCAAGTAATCATGCAGTGTCAGGTAAAACAATTACAATATATTATATTCTTTGCAAAACATGATGTTAATGCAGCAGTTAGGGTTGATATCAAACCATAAAAAGGAGGGAAATACAACATTAGGGTTTCCAACCCTAACAGCCCACCCCCACCCTGCACACACCAACAGGTGTTGGGTGTGTGCCTTAGGGTCGTCAGTCATAATGCTCACTCAAATTTAAATTTGTCAGGCAAAACTGAAAACAAGATGGCCATACAAAAAAATGAATTTTCCCATATAAAACAGGATTCCGTTTTTATTCCACAGAGCTATCTTTTAGCTCCTACTCAGCATGCTCAGAAATTATTTGTTCAAATTTTTAAAATGCAATAACTTACAAGCTGCTTTTTTTTTTGCCAGACTAGCAAAAGGCACAGCTGGGGTTAGTTCCTTTCTAGCCTGAAAATGTCAGACCAAAATTCCAAACCATCTGGGCTGTAGGCAAGTTCAAAAAAAAATTCCAGCAAAGTCAATGAACAAAAAAATGCTTTTTGCGCCTCTCCAGAACTCAGAAATCACACATCCAACCAGAACGTACCTGTGAACTGTGTATTATAAACCTGATCAACGTGTATTGTATTTTGACTTTGACTGGTAAATCCAATGAAATGATCAAAGTGTGAGTGAAAGCAAGCACCCACCCACCTCACCATTTCTCCAATGTGTACAGGAATTATTCTTATTTTCCTGGTGGTCTGGTGGACCCCCACTCTCCCCACAACCCTGTGAAGCACCCAGTCGAGATGTAATGTATCTAGACTTCGATCGGTAAATTCAGTGAACCGATCAAAGTCTCAGTGAAAAAAGAAACCACCCCTGCCATATATTACTGATATGTACAAGAAATATTTGAATTTTATTTCTCAGGTGGTCTAGTAGACCCCCACTCCCCCCACAACCCAGTCAGATGTCAAATGTGTTACTAATTAGTGGAAAACATCCTCACAGCAACATGTCAGCCATCGGGTAAGTTGTGAAGATGTAGCAGTAAAAAGGCAAAGTGGAGCAAAAACAGCACCTAGTGACAGCAGACAGCAAACAGTAGGCATCTGTGTATCTGACCAGGAGAGCAGCTTATAAAGGATTTGGTTAAATGTCTATATAATGAGTGAGGCTCAATTTCAAGCTGCAGACAGGACCTGCTGTAACAGCCACAGCTTCTCCTTTGACTCCTGTATCTGCACTGCATTAACAGAACACTAGTGAAGCAGCATTTAAAAGATAAACTGCAGCAATCTGTTATTGATTTCACATGCTAGGAAGGTTTACGTCCAACCACAACATGACCTAGGAAGACTGGGGTCTTTATTTGTCCTGGTACTGTAGCAAATTTGGATTACAGGGGGAACAGTGTGCACCAACAAACTCACAGATGCTAGCAATTCATCATGGCAGCAGTTTACTGGACTCTTCATGTGCAGGGATACTTTTGTCAAGTTGAATCAATATTTTTATTGATTGGCTTCATGAACAAAGGAATACATTTACTATCTGAAAATATCATTTTCTCGTAATTAGTGGCATGGATGTGCATGCTTTATATCTGATCAAGGTATAAGCAGGGAATGTATGGAATTTATTGATATAGCAGCAAGCATCTGCTAAATGTGGGAGCTGTGATCAGACCTCATATGGTTAATTGTAGGACCATTAATCAAGGGCTACAGTACAGCAGCTAGGCTTTGCAGATGTTGTTTTGATTATTTTGGTAGAATCAGTAAGGGCAAAGGATTTCCTGGTGTCTAGTGGCACCCCCCCAACCATTGATCACCACTCTCATATAATCCCTGGTGACTAGTGGCACCTCCTACCTGACAATTGCCATTACTGTTTAATCTCTGGTGTCTAGTGGCAATCCCACCCCAATCCCCATCCCTGTTATGCCTCTGTATATTCCCTGATGTCTAGTGGAATTCCTCCACCCTCACATTGCAGTCACAACCTGAAAACAAGAAAATGGTGCCTTGATTTTTTTTAACCTGAAAAGAAAAAAGTGGTCCCTTGACAATCATCTAAGCGCCACTCACACCTCCAACTCAGCACCCACCACCCCACACCCCCAGTACACCCCCTCCACACCCTCACTCACCTGAACAGGTCCCAGGTTCGAGATCCACTCACTGATTGAAGACATATCTTGCTACTGGAACTGGCTACTAGAATGTGAGAAACTAAGATAAATGAGCTTCAATGTATTTCAATTGGGTTTTCAACTTTTATGCATAACTTTGGCATTTTGAGGCATTTTGACTCCAAATTTTCAACATAGCCTTTTGGGGACCCTACCTCATAAACGATATGATAGTCGTTACACAACTCCCACTGGAAAGGTGATTTTGAGGTTGGTTGGCAAAATCACCTTTTGGGTGGGATTTGAGTAACAACAGTCATACTGTTCATGAGGATGTGTCATTAGAAGGCTATGTTTAAAATTTGGCATCAAAATTATTGAAAATGGCAAAGTTATGACCATTTGTTGCAATTTTGCTATGCACAATTGTAAATTTGGAAATTTTAAATATTTTGACCACAGATTTTCAACATAGCCATCTTATTATTCCACCTTATGCATGCTACAGCTGTCATTTTTCAAATCCTGGCCAAAATGTGTTTTCACGCATTTGGCACAGAATGGCATTGCAGTTGCTCAGAATTATGTTTTGGCACGGTTTTAAACATTTTCTGTACTGGTACATGAGGTGGAGTAATAACATGGCTATGCTGAAAATTTGTTCACTGTTCTCATGTCAATGGATGCACAGGGCAAATAAGGATATGATTATACTATCTCAAAAAGTAAGGAAATAAATAGCAAAAAACTGCATTAATGCTCTAGTTGAGAATAAAGCCCCAAAAGCAGGGAAATGTTGCATTAGGGTTTTCAAAGCTAACACTCCACAGCCACCCTGCCCAACAAGTGTCAGGGGTGTGCCTTGAGGTCGATGTCCCAAATACTCACCTCATTCCATAAGTAAATTAGTTGAGATGTGTACAGTACAGGAGAATGGGGTGAGCATTAGGTCTGACAACCCCAAGGCACACCCCGATGCCTGTTGGTGTATGCAGGGTGGGTGTAGGGTGTTAGCTTTGAAAACCCTAAAGCCACATTTCCTTCCTTTGTGGCTTTATCCCTAACTAGAGCATAAACACAGTGTTTTGCACTACATATATAGATATATATATTTAGATATATATCTATGTTTATATATATATACACTGTATATATCTATATATATATATATATATTAGAGGCAAAAAAAACTCCATCAAAAGTGAGGAAATTCGATCTTAGGGTTGAAACCCCCCTTGCACCCCTCCAGCCAACCCCCCAACCAGCATTGGGATGCACATTGGGGTCGTTGGTCCTAACTATCACCCCATCACATGTGGAAAGAAGCTTAGGAATAGGAGAATGGGGTGAGAGTTAGAACCAATGACCCAAACACACACCCCAATGCCAATTGGTGGGGTGGGCTGGAGGGGTGCAAGGGGGGTTTCAACCATAACATCGAATTTCCTTTCTTTTGTCAGTGTGGAACAACCCTAACTGATGCATTAAACAGTTTTTTGCCTCTAATATATATATAATATATATATATATAGTATAGTATAGTACAGTATAGTATAGTATAGTATAGTATAGTATAGTATAGGGCATGGTACTGCCCTAGAATTAGGGTTGGTACAGTCCTTCAATATTGAATCTCAATTTCTGCACCTTGATAACTTTAGCATTTTTCAACTAACTTGACCACAAAATGGTATGTGATGTCATGTTGCCAGTGTCACAAGATGTGGAAAGTTTCTTGATGGCAGTTTTTATTGTTTTCAAGATATAAAGTGGCCAAAAAGCAAAAAATGTATGTTTTTTTCCCATAGGATAACATAGGATTTTTTGCCATCATCTACAGCCCACAAAGAATTACATTTTTCTCTGAAATTTGTAAGGATGATGGCGTGTATGCCAAGGGTGGGCCTCTGGATGGTTTGGTGAAAAAAATATATTACCATTTTTGAATTATGGCAATTTTTTTGATAGATGAAGGAGAGGCTATGTGAACGGTAAATAACTAAAAGGTAAATGGCATTTACTGTTTGAACTTTACTGTTTGAATGATAAATGGTGTTCATCGTTCAAACGGTAAATACCATTTACCATTCATACTTTACTGTTCGAACTGTAAATGTTATTTACTATTTGAATGGTAACTACTATTTACTGTTTGAACTTCACTGTTCGAACAATAAATAGCCATTTAACATTCACACTTTACTGTTTGCTGTTTCACTATTCAGTCAAGATTCAGCCATCTTGTTTCAATTCAGTGAGGGTTAAAAAGTTAAATATTTAAAAAAAAATACCACCACAAGGTAAACACTAACAGCTGGATTTACCTAATCGGGGCCCGAAGAACATGATTCTGGCATTAGTTTGTCTGTACGGGCTCCTGAAATATGTTTATTTTTTTGAGTGGTAGAGTATGCTACAAATTGTTGCAGAATCCTGATACAACCTTGCCACAGACAGTATGGGGGGGGTGGATTTGTGGAAAATTGCACCTGCTCATTTTTGGGGCAAACAAACCCCAAAATTGGATTCCTCAGCCTTCGATTAGGTAAACACCATGGCCCAGATATTCAAACTGCACCCAAAAAGTGCACAATATCAGGAGCAAGCGCAAGTCCATTGCACCCAAGTGCAAGAGGTGTGATATTCAAAAACTGAGCCGGCTAAGATGTGCCTACAGCTGACGACTGAATATTGCACCACCTGCACCATAGCGCAACTAGGGAGGGGAAGCTGAGCATATCTGATGTGCCATAGCGCAACAAGGGATGTTCAGCTGAGCAGTCCAGAGGTGCCATAGAACAACCAGGGACACCCCCAGCAGCAGGGAAGCAATGCAACTGCACAACCAGGGATTCAGGGGCCCACCACCTGTGCCACAGATGGGCAGAGGAACACACAGCAGAACAGATATTGTCCCCCCACATCTTATGCACTGCACAACTGGGGGAGGGCTGGAATAACCACTGGCCCATGAAGACAAGCAACCAACCCACAGCTGAGCCATGGTGCCCCATCACACCCCTTGGCAAGCTGTGACAGGCACACAAGGTGGGCTGATCACCCCATGCCACATCATCCCCCCAGTGCAGAGCACACCCTGCACCGTGACCCCCAGACACCCTGCCCAGGAGCAGCATCCACCACTGCAGGATACCCCATGCATGCCACCACCCCCACTGTGACAATGCAACCCCGTGCACCACAGAAACATGCAAGGCAGCCCCACCATGAGCACCCATCAGCAGGTGGCAGCACACAATGATGCAATGATGGCATACACAGTGCCACCATGCACAGCCCCCCGAAGTACAGCTGAGAGACCAACCATGCATTGGCACACAAGGTACCGCACACGTGACAGGACATGTCCCAGACCCCACCACCAGTGGTACATCACCTTGCACACCCTCCCAAGGACACACCCCGACCCAGCACTGGCCACAACAGCCAGCACAGACACCCACAGTGGTGTGTGGAAGCATGCACCACACAGGATGCAACACAGTGCATGGACAAACACCCACCCATACGCAAGGGCACACCAACATAGGGACACAGTAACAGGGCCACCAAGCCCCAGCATGGGGCCATGGAAACTGTGTACACATAGCCTAGCAGTCCTCCATGGCACAGGGTGCCAGCCACCCTCTTGCAGGCACTGTGGACCTGTACACCACCATCATTTGCCGGAGCACAAGTCACAGACAGTGGTGCACATCCCCTGCAACACACACAAGCCACAGCATAGAGGTGGGACAACAACCACAGAGGCCACAGTGTCATCCGAGGCAGACATGCACCACACCAGTGACAGGATGCAACCCAGCATTGTGATGGGTACAGTGGCTGCCCTGCATGGACAGCCACCACTGACATGCCAGCAGACTGTGCAGGTCACAAACATGCAAGGATATCAGCTGCACAGGCCATGGACAGGCTGACAGGTGCACCATGGTACACAGCATGCACCATGGACCACTGCACACAGTCATCCAGTGAACAGGGAATAACACACACATTCCACAGACACTGACTGATAGCTACTCCCACACCATAGTCACTTCCCCATGGACACACACACATACCCATGACTGCACCACCCTGATGCCATGCACACCACTGCAGCTGAGCACCTATAGCCCGCTGCAAATCAGAGACCACCACAGTATTCATATCAAAAGAATTGTAATAAAAAAATATCAAACAAAACTATTTACAACTATGTACAAATGTGTGGGGGGAGGGCCGCAAACAAGGTGGGGGTGGGTAAGGGGCAGGGGTGAACAAATGGGAGAGGAAAAGAGGGGTGTGAGGGTGGGTCCATGGGGGTAGGGGAAATCAGGGGCATATAGATGGTCAGTGGGAGTCCTGCTCCCCACTCTGGCTGCTCCACCTCCCATGTCTCCGCCGGACCCCCAGCCACTCAATCCTTTGCAGGATGTCCAATGATGCCCTCGCCACAGTCAGTATTTCCTGCAGTGCCTCCCAGATTGCCTGCAGCTGGCAGACACCTAGATCAAGGGAGTACAGTCAATAGGTGTGAATGCACAGCCCCATACAGCCCTGCCACTGTGCATGGCATACGGCCATGGGACATGCCTCTGTGATGGTGTGTGACCACACACAGTGTTCACATCCACAAGACCTGCCCACCCAGGCACATACAGCCATGCAGACTGCTGCACACACCTACTGGCCAAGTCCTGCACAGCACCACTGTGGCTGTTTAGTGACATGGCTATGTGGTGCAAAGGCAGTGGCACAGCCATGTACCCGGTGCATGCATGGACCACCATTGACTCACTCCCAGACATGCAGTGCCACTGGACTGTGCTGACTGTAACAAGTTGCATGCATGGCAGTGGTGTCAATGGATGGTGGCCATGCCCCGCTGCCCACTTTGTTACACAGCAATAGTAATCATGGAGGTATGGCACTCACCATCATCAGGCCAGTCCCTCTGGCACTGTGGACCTTCGTCCCTCCTATTGGCCCTGTCTTCCTGCTGGCACCTCTGCTCCTTGGCCAGCCATCTCTCTTCCAGCCCTAAGGTGCAAACATGGAGAGAGGAACATCAGTACAATCCTGTAGCAAAGTCCCCCTGCCCCCATGTGTGTGCAATCCCACACACCTCCACCCACACCCTGATAACACCACCACCACAGCCAACACCGGACGGTCCCTCTCCCATGTTCAGGACACATGCAACCGTGATACCCATATGGAAGATAGAAGTGTGTGGATGTTACACCTATCTGGCTGTAGCACCGTGCCCCTCCTGGCATGTGGCCGCAGGGAGCAAGCAGGTCTGGGTCCCTCCACCTCAGGACCTCATACCTGTGGTGGCACTGCTCCACCATCCGCCCCATTCCTGTGGCCTCTTCCAGGGTGTCGGTCACCTCCTACCACACCTGACTCCTGAACCTGTCCAGGGGTGCCTCCCAAACAGTGGGCCATAAAGTGGCTCAACAATGGCAACCAGGTTTGCCATTTTGATCGGGCTCCACTGGGCAGCTCTCCTTCATGCCATCTCTCTTGCTCAGTAGGTTCAAAATGGCACTCTGCAGTGTAGTTCACCACATGCAGATGCTGTGTGGTACGGCGCTGCCATTCCCTATCGAGCTCTCACCAAACAGCGCTATAGTGGTGCACCCATGCCTGACACATGGCGCCTAGGGGGCAAAGGTCGGGCACAGGATCAAGGGTCTCTGGCACACGGACAGGCACAGCACAATATGAACCCAATGCATGTAGCACTATTGGGTGCCTGTGTGCTACCTCCAGTAGCGGCCTACCGCGATGTTGCCCCAGTGCGCCTACGATGCCCCATTGCCACAGCCCCATATACATGAATATTGCTGTAGCACCACTGGCACAATGGTGGCCGTGCCCTGCATTGCCTCCCGTGCACAACACTTCAGCAGCGTGGCAGGTGCCTGTGTCAGCAACCCGGGCATGCACAGTTAGGTGTGTACTGCGCATGTCACAGAACTGCACCCTTGGCTCAACACGCTCAACACAATTGCGCAAAGCGCAACAGCACGATATTCAGCCGTCATATGCAAATCAGCTGATCAGCCATTCAATGGCGCAGCACTGCAATTTGCATCCACTTAAAGTTGCGCCTCGCCTCATTTGCATGGGTTGCGCTATGAAAGTGTGACATTGGGCTGCATTAGCCATAGTCGGTTACTGCAGTCTGTTGGTGAGTTGCATGCTGTTTGGGAGTGTGGACTGTGGATTTTGGGACATGCATGGGACTGCACAGTCACAGGTAACAACTTTCATTCTCACAGACTAAATCATGACCGAGCGAGTTGTGGGAGAGGATGAACAGAGTGGTGGGAGGAGAAGGAGGCCTAATTTCACCAAGGCCAAGACGGATGCCCTGTTTGAGGCCTACCTGGATCAGGAGTCGCTTCTCAGCGGACGGCAGGGAACACCACAGGCCTTTGCTGCTGCATGGGAGGATGTGGTGCATGCAGTGAACCTGCATGGCAGCCACCAGTGCTCCGTGCAGGAGTGCAAGAAGAAGATGGGCACAGACAGGAGGAGGATAAAGGAGAAGGTGGCTGCCATCAGGGCAGCACAAGCTGCGAAAGGTGGGGAACAGCCGGAGGTGCTACGCCTGACCCCACAGGAGGAGAGGGTTGCTGGCAGCATGCAGCGTTGTGCCATTGAGGGTGTTCTGGGTGGTGGCTTCCAGATGGGTGGTAGTCTGTCACTGCATGGAAGGCCATGGTCTGTCTATTGGGGGTGCAGGGTAGGTCACATGCAGTAACGCAACTTTGTTTTCCCTTACAGAGCCTGAGCATCTGCATGGGTCAGTGGTGGTGGGCCTGTCCACTGAGGCCAGACAGATGGAGATGGAGGAGGGCCCATCCACTCCACAGGTATATGCGGCTCAGTGCAACAGTGGGCCTGCCTGGCTGTCCAGACTGATGTTGTTGGAACAGGTGCGGAGGAGGCCCTGCCCGTGTCCCAGCATACCAGCATCCATGGATGCCGGCATGCTGTGACTCGGGCTGGTGCCAGGTCCATCACCGATGATGATGCCACTAACACCATGGGCAATACATGTGTGTGCCATGGGATGGCCACACAGCAGGTAACATCACTGCCATGGCTGTGGGTGGTGCCACCGTGAAGGCCTGCGTGTCATCACAGTCCCAGCCTGTGCCTGTCAGCACCAGTGGGGCAGCACTGGTGTGTTTACAGGACAGTGGGACTGTTGTGGCCACTGTGGTGGCACCAGTGAGTCCTGGGGAGCAGCAGCTGGAGGGGCAGCATCAGCAGTCAGCCAATGGGCTTGGGGGTACAGTGTCAGGGGGCAGCATCAGTGCACCACCTGTGGACATGCCCAGACCTGGTCCTGGTGTGCAGCGTCCACCCTCAAGGGGTGCTGAGCATCAGGGTCACGCACACCCTGAGGGACAGGATGCTGAGGAGGCAGATGACCTCTTGGATGAGCACACCTGCGTACTGCAAGCATCAGTCAACCAGCAGATGTGGCTTGCGACATCGGTGGATGCACTGCGTGCGGCTCTAGAGCGGGCAGAGGAGTGTCGCGGCAGAGACACCGCTCTGATCCTGGCAGGGATGGACCAGCTGTGGGAGGATGTGACCGACCGGTTGTGGGACGATGTGACCGCTGCCATTGACAGGTAGACACAGGCATTCACTGCTGTCATGGCCACAATGGGCACACAGTTATTTGGCCATGCATCACAGACACCATGCAGTGCACTGTCCACCCCCCATTCCCGGGGTCGTGCGACACCATCCTTGTCGACACTGGGTTCAGTTGTGGGTATCCCGAGCATGCCTGGTGCAGGCATGTTTGGTGTGCTGCAGACCCCTGCGCGAGCACAGTTGTGTTCATGCAGAAGAACCCCTTGGGGACCATCGGTGCCACCCAATGAGGCCAGTGGTTAGCCTGTCAGTGCTGGCGGGTTCTCGGTGGGGCCGCCCACACATCCATGGCAGCTGGGGCACTGTGGCACATAACTGACCTGTCTCCCAATGTGGCTACTGTCTGGTGCTGCCCTGTGTGCATTGTGTCATTCAGCGGGCAATGCACAGGTGGGTATCCAGCCCTGCACGCTGAGACACAGTCCATCTGCACACCCTCCTGGCTGCTGTCCACAGTTGCATGTGCATGAGGATGCCTGCATTGTGCTGTACACCAATGTGCAATGGTGCTCAGCATCTGACACACGCACAATGACAGGCAGTGGGCGTGGTGGTCTGTGGACATGTGTGTGGCTAGGGGTGGCATTCTGGGTTGGTGTGCCTCCTACCCTTTGTGCATGTCTGGTGCATTTGTGTGTGTGTGTGTGTGTGTGCACGTGTGTGTGTGTGTGTGTGTGTGTGTGTGTGTGTCGTGGCATGTTAGACCACACCCATCCCTCATTGTGTGTGTGGTTCCATGCCCGGCCAGTTCCCTTGACAGCATGCACCCCTGGTGTGAGTCCATGCGTGTTTGTGGGTTGTGCCTTAGCCACTGTTGGTTGCACATGGCCCCATGACTTACCTGGATTGGCTGAAGTGCTCCTCCATGATAGTGTCCCGGTGCAGCTGTGCCAGCTGGAGCAGTCAGGGGTCCCATCACCCAAGGGGGGCTGCCCATCACCATTGTCACCAGTGTCCTCATTGTCCACATTGCTGTCCCCCTCTTTGACCTGTACAGCTATCCCACATTCGTTGGCCATGTTGTGCAGGATGCGACAGGCCAGGAATAGCCCACAGGCCTTTGAGGGGCTATACTGTAGGGCACCGCCGGAGGTGTCCAAGCAATGGAAATGTGCCTTCAGCATCCCGAACACCCGCTCAATGACATTACATGTGGTGGCGTGTGCCTCATTGTAGCATTGCTGCGATGGGGTCACGGGCCACCGGAAGGGTGTGAGCAGCCAGGGACGGAGTGGGTATCCACCATCACCTGTGTGTAGATGGTGGAGGTTAGTTTGGTGATCAGCATTGCCCTGCCCCAGGCCATGTAGGCCACTACCCATTTCACCTCTGCCCATGCCCCCCCAGGCCCTATGATTGTCTGTGTGGTTTGCATACTCACCCACTAGGTGGCCAGTGTGGATATCCCCACTCTCAAATCTGTGGCACAGTGCTGACTGGTGCCAGATGAAGGCATCATGTGCTCCCCCAGGCTGCGTGGCACAGGCATTAATTATGCACCCCCTGGCATCACACACCATCTGGCAGTAGATGCTGGCATAGCCCTTGCGATTTATATATGTGGCCCCCTCGGAGGCCAGGTGGTGTGCAGATGGCCACATGGGTGCAATCTATTGCCCCTAGCATGCCAGGCATACGTGCTACCCTGTGGAACTCCTGTATGTTTGCTGTGCGCTCGGCCAGTGTGCTGGGGAAATGGATGTACTCTGCAGCATGTGGCAGTAGTGCGCTGAGGAATTGGGTGAGGTGGCATGATGTGGCCAACTGGGTTATGCCAGTGGTGTCCCCAGTTGGTCTCTGGAAAGTACCCCTGGCGAGCAAGCACATGCAAGCTGTAACTTTCATCTCCACTGACAGAGCATGGCTCTGTCGTGTTTGTGCCTGCATCACATCACTGCACAGCTCACAGAGCCGCCTCAGAATTGCCCAGTTCAGGTGGTACCAGCCCACGATCTCTGTATCACTATACAGCTCTAAGCTGGTGTGAGCTCAGTACTACCTGTTGGGGGCATACTGCTGATGGGCCCTTCCACGGCCACACACCCCCTGCTGCCCACCTTCTCACCCCCCTCATTACTGCCTCAATCTGCATGGTGGCAGTGGCCATGTCCCTGGCTTGTGTTCACCCCCCCGACAGCTGTTTCTGTTTTCCCCCCGCTGTCCTGGCTGCTACTTCCCCTGCACCAGGAACAGCTGACTGTGCTGGCCTCACTGCTGTGTGGCAAGTACTTCCCCATTCTGCACTGTGGCTCCCCACATCTTCCCCTGAGCCTGTGGGTTCCAGGTGCTCTTTCCCTGGCCTGCCCTCTGTGTCCCTGCTGCCCAGTTTGTCTTGCTAGAGTTCAGCCTCATGTGCCTTCCCTGTAGCGTTCTTGCACCTCTCCCTTGCTCCCTTTTATTTTGGTTCATTTCCACTATGGAGCAACTTCCGCTGGCTCCCCTATTGCATGGCGCATGTTGTTGAATATCGCATAGCGCCATTTATGCATGGTTCCTCCCCCTTCAGTTGCCCATACATTCATTATCATTGCGCTGTTGCTCAGCGTGATTTGTTGGCACAACTGCCTCCTGCTGAATATCGCAGAATGGCGTATTTTCAGACTTGCGTATGCGCAACCCTATTGCACATGGCTCAACTCTTTTGAATATTTGGCCCCATGTGTTTACCTAATAAATGCTTGTTTTTCCCCTTTTACTTCTTCTAAGGGGAAGGGGTCAAGGAATATTAATATTAAATATTGAAATCTCTGCTGTCATCGGGTTGCCCAATCCTTGCGTCGGCAGCTAACACCACTTTCCAACCACCAGTGTGGGACACTAGGGAGCCCACTCCCAGTGTTCCCAGTATGTTCTCCTCTCCAGCAGTGTGACCTCTTCCCTTACAGTTTGCAGACAGTGGGGTGCCCACTTCCCAAGTGGGAAGTAGCCCCCTTCCCCTGACAGTGGGGAACACTTGGTAGTCCACTCCAAGTGTCCCCAGTTATGTCCAAACTCTCCTTTCACTGTGGGACACTGGGGAGCCCACCCTAAGTGTCCTGAAATACTGTTTTACATGACTTTGCCAACATCGAGGTGCCCAATCCCTATGTCAGGAGTCACTACAATCCCTCCCCAGACAGTGTGGGACACTGGGGAGCCCACTCCCAGTATCCCATTTTGGCCTCCCCCTTCAGTACCATGGAACACTGGGGAGCTTCCCCCCATTGTCCAGAAATATTGCTCAAAAATGTTTCTGTTAAAAAAGAAAACAGTCCCCCTACATCTTTTTTTAAAGCCAAAAAAAGAAAACAATCCCTTGGCATCTCCCCCATTCTGACCCTTCCTCTGCTTGCCCACCTCCCCTTAGCCCATACTTACCTCCGGAGGTCAGCAGCTGTGATCTTCTCTGGACTGGTACATGTTTGCACTCTTCAAAGCTGCACCACAAACTGAAGAATCAAGGTAAGTGCCATATAATGGCCTGTCAATGGAGTTTTCAACTTATGTTGATATCTGCCATTTTGGAGTATATTTGCACCAAATTTTCAACATTGGCTTTTTTGTGGACCCCATCTCATGATCACTGGCACTGTCATTTCATTGCTCGGTCTCGAATGGTGATTTTGCGGTCACTATGTTGAATTACCTTTAGGGACCAACTAATGAAATGACAGTGCCAATGTTCATGAGGTGGGGTCCCAAAAAGGCCATGTTAAAATTTTGGTGCAAATATACCAAAAAACACCTGAAGTATGTGAGGTCATTGAAATTTTGCTACGCACGTTGGTAATTTTGGTAATTTTGGATATTTTCAATCCAAATTTTCAACATAACCATTTTTTTGCACCACCTCATGAACAGAATAGCTGTCATTTGAGACATCCTGCCTGAAATGTGTTTTCATACCTGTGGAATGGAATGGTGTGGTTTCTGTGTGAAATCACCTTTTGGGACAAAGTAGAGAAATGACAGTGCCAGTGTTCATGAGGAGGGGTCCCAAAAAGGTCATGTTGAAAATTTGGGGTCAAAACTTCGAAAAATGGGTGTGTTATGGGCATTTGTTGCAATCTCACGATGCATGCTTGTAACTTTGTTAATTTACAATATTTACACCCCATATTTTCAATATAGTCTTCTTAGTACCCCACATCATGAATGCCACAGCTGTCATTCATCAGATCATGGCCAAAATGTGGTTTCACACCTGTGGTGTAGAATGGTGTTGCTGTTGCACAGAATTATGTTTTGGCAGGGATTTGAACATTTTCTGTAATGGGCACATGTGGTGAGATGATAAGAAGGTTATGTTGAACATTGCGGTTGAAAATTATTTAAGATTGCACAGTTATGACTATTTCTTGCAATTTTGATATGCCTGCTTGTAACTTTGTGTATGGAAACACAGGGGCTGGAGGTTTCTTCATTTCTACAACTTAATACATATCTGCATCTATTGAAGGGTAGGAGCACAGGGAAAGATGCTTCCACAGCTAGAAACATATGTGCATCTGTGGAGGGGTGGGGTCCCTGCGCTTCCATAATAAAATAAAGATACTATTAAATTATCTCAAAAAACAAGGAAATACATTACAAAAAACTATGTTAATGCATCAAGGTATTTATTAAAGTATCAAAAGCTGGGAAATTCAATGTTAGGGTTTCCAACCCTAACACCCCACCCCCATCTTGCCCAGATGAAAAGGGATCAGGGTGTGGCATTCGGGTTCTCTCCCATAATGCTCACCCCATTCCATTAGAAGATAACCTGGGTGGGCACAGCATAGGAGAATGGAGTAAGTGTTAGGGCTGATGGCCCCAATGCCAGCTCCAATTCCTCTTCATCTGTGCAGGGTGGGGGTGGGGTGTTAGGGTTGAAACCCTAAAGTCGAATTTCCCAGCTTTTGACTCTTTAGTAAAAACCATAACTGATGCATTAATGTAGTTCTTTGAGAGATATATGTATATATATATATATAGATATAGATATATATATATATATATATATATCTATATCTATATCTATATATATATAGATATATATAGATATATATATATATTAGAGGCAGAAAATTCCATTTAATGCATCAGTTAGGGTTGTTCCACAGTGACAAAGTGAGGAAATTCGATGTTAGGGTTGAAACCCCCTTTGCACCTCAGCCCACCCCCAAATGGAATACGAGGTGTGCATTGGGAGTCATCAGCCCTAAGTGTCACCCCATCACATGTGGAAAGAAGCTGAGGAATAGGATAATGGAGTGACAGGACTGATGACCCCAATGCATACCCCAATTCCATTTGGGGAGGTGGGCTGGAGGGGTGCAAAGGGGGCTTCAACCCTAACATCGAATTTTCTTGCTTTTGTCACTGTGGAACAACCCTAACTGATGCATTAAATGGAGTTTTTTGCCTCTAATTTCCCTTCTTTTTGAGAACGACAATGAGAAATAGTGAATGTAATGTGGCGGTGGGAGCACGTGGTCCTGCGGGCCCCATGCTCCCGCCACATGATGTCTTGTCACATAGTAACATTGCCCCCACAAACACAAATCGTAATGCACGTGGTGACGCAAAGCAAAACAGAAAGAGAAACAGTACTGTAGACAGAAATGATAAAAACAATGCAAACGCAACCGCAAATGAAAACGCAAAGGGTAACGCACATGGTGGCGTGAACGTGAAGGGTAAGTGAAACGGGTACAGAACCGCAAGCAGAAACGGTAATGGTAACAGTAATGTAAGCGCACAGGCTGGTTTTACCCAAAAGCTGTATAGAGAAAGACAGTGAGTACAAAGAATGTATGCAAAATAATGAGTCTCGGAACACAAAACTGAGGACTTGGAATAGTAAATTGCTTATATCTCAGTAACTGTATGACACAGAAAAAAAATGTAAAAGTCATATGAATTATCACTTTCCTGGCTAGTTTTGTACTTATGCCCCATTAGGGGGCTAAGAAATTTTTTGACAAAAAGTCCGTATCTCACACCGTTTTCGAGATACGGGCCCTGAAACGCGCGGCGAATGCCGTAATGTTATCCTAAGGGAAAAAAACAGAAGTTTGGACTGTCATAACTTTGCCTCCCTGTAATATTTTTTTACCAAACCACTGAAAGGCACATCTGTGGTATGTTGTCTGTGTTTCCTGTAAATTTCAGCCCAAAAGACTGAACTGTTATTTTGCAGTAGGGTGCCAAACAATTGCTGCAATGCATCATACGCCGTAATGTTATCCTATGGGAAAAGTGTCAACACTGGAGTACCGTAACTTTGATGCTGTGTAATATTTTTTCAAAGAAACACTGTAAGGCATATCTGTGAGATGTCGGCTGAGTTCCCTCTAAATTTCAGCCCAAAACTCCAAACCGTTCTTTTGCAGCGGAGTGCCAAAGAATTGATGTAATTTTCCCACTGACTAGAAAAGTACTGTCGTAATTTGCGAAAGCTTTCGCAAAAATTTGTGACACTTTCATGAGCACAAAAGTACTTTGCGAAAGTACTTTTTCCAGAAATTTGAAAAACATATTTCCGGGGTGTTTTTCCCCAAAATAAAGACAAGGCTAGCATCCTCAGGGTCCGACTAGGTGAATACAAAAAGAACCAGGTTGCTAGAGGGTCCCAAATTTAAATGCCAAGCATTTTTCTGATCACTAACTGAAAACAAGATGGTGGATTTGCGAAAGTAAGAGGGCCATTTGCGAAAGTAAAAATGCATTTGTGACACTGTCAAACTTTTTGTTAACTTTTCCCATTGACTTTTAATGGGAAATTGTTTTTTGAATAACTTTTGAACCATTTAATATTTTTTCACGAAATCTTTGAAAGGCACATTGGGGACCCTAGCCGCATGTTCCCTGAAGATTTTGGGCTGGTCGCGCAAACCGTGCGACCTGTAGGCGTGACCGTAGAATTCCAGAAAAAGCGTAAATGCACATGCAGATCACGCTTAATAACTCCACAGCCGTATATCCAACTAGTACAAAACTTGGAAGATCTCAAGGCATATTGGTCTTGATCATGTATGCCAAATTTCAGGCAAATCCATCAAACAGTTGCAAAGTTATTAAGGTGCAAAATTTTGGGTTTAACATGTAAATGGCTCCTCAACCCTAACTATGGTAGCACTACCGTAAAGGCATATCGGGGACCCCGGCTACACATTCCCTGAAGATTTCAGGCCAGTCACACAAACTTTGCAACATGTAGGCGCGACTGTAGAATTCCAGAAAAAGCGTAAACGCACGCACAGATCATGCTTAATAACTCCACAGCCGTATATCC
This sequence comes from Neoceratodus forsteri, assembly GCA_016271365.2. Classification (NCBI taxonomy): domain Eukaryota; kingdom Metazoa; phylum Chordata; order Ceratodontiformes; family Ceratodontidae; genus Neoceratodus; species Neoceratodus forsteri. The sequence goes on along the minus strand of CM028137.1, from coordinate 432,877,821 downwards.
AACCAGTACAAAACTTGTCAGTTTCTAAGGCATATGGGTCTTGATCGTGTATTCCAAATTTCAGGCAAATCCATCAAACAGTTGCAAAGTTATGAAGGTGCAACATTTTGGGTTTAACATGTAAATGGCTCCTCTACCATAATATATATATATATATATATATATATATATATATACACACACACACACACACACACACACATATATTATCACTGAGGCAATGGTCAAGGTTTACTAAAAAGGGCATTGGATACAAAGTCAGGTTTCAAATAACCCCATAATGTAAAACAATATGGAATGGATATGCAAATTTTAATGAATATGTATATTATATATTTTAATGCAATGGTTGTGAGGACACAATTTAGAAAATGTCAATATGTTGAGGGTGGTCAGACCTAGCATGAGAATATTGGGGTTATCCTCACTCTTGGTCCATTTATCCACATAGTAGGTCCTTAGTGGCAGTGGAGGTCCAGACTGTGTTTTTCTGTGTTGATCATCTTCAAACAGTTGTTTGATCTTCATTCAGTGATATTGTGCTGGGATTATGTCTCTTTTGAAGGTGGCCACTGAACAATCAGGACAAATGATTTTTCTTGCCTTAGTAAGAGAAGAGCCATTACATATATCAAATATATCATGGCCCTAATGAAAATATTACTGATATTTCCCCTCCTACAGTTTGCCCTTTTGACATCACTGTTGTTTCCCCACTCCTGATGTCATAAGGTCAAATTGCAGTCAGGAAAAATATCTGATATTTTGAGTGGTATTTGAATTAGTTCCATGATACATATCTATCTATCTATCTATCTATCTATCTATCTATCTATCTATCTATCTATCTATCCTCTTGGGGTCGATAACGACCCTGCAAGTCATGCAATAGACTCCTTGCAATTCACAGTTGTGACATCACAACAGTGAACTATCTATCTTCACACATTTGGTTAAGGGGAAGGGTTGAACCATGTTAAAATAAATGTGGAAAACTGAGTTACCAGTAAACATTGTGTCTCTGGGTTTTCGTCAGCTATTGAGGTTTATTATTAACAAATCCACTCGAAATTAGTCTCTTGTAATCAACAGTTACCATGATTTATGTTATCTGTCTGTCTGCCTGCCTGCCTGTCTGTGTGCCTGCCTGCATGTCTGTCTGTCTATCAGTCTGTCTGTCTGTCTCTGTCTAACACCGTAATATTGCTCTATTGGAAACGTGAGATATGGTTAAAAATTGTTATCTCTGACTTTTGGTCAGCTATAGAGCTTTATTGTTAAATCTAATGAATTATTCCCTTGTAATTCAGTGCTGCCCACCATTTATGGTATATGTCTATCTGTCTGTCCATCTGTCTGTCTATCTCTCTATCTACCTGTCTAACATACCTACCTATGTAACATTGTTCTATTTATCTCTGCTTTACTTTATGGAAAATTTATCAATCAGAATGAAGATCCTTGTGAATATAACTAAACCCTCCAAATAGAAGTTATCTATTTCTTTTTAAAGTACAGGTTTTCTGCAACTCTTCTGTTCGGGGCAACAGTGTGGGCTGATTATATTGCTGATGACTGTTTGAAAATAGGGTCTGCAAACTGGTTCCACGTCAAAACCGTGCTATGATACCCTATAAACTGACCAACGTATCTGATTGGACGGAGGTCCAAGGGTTCAGTAAAAGGTGATCATTAAACATTAAACAAGACATTCCTGAGACGTGCTTTTGAAATCCCACATTTTGTATGTGACAGGGTATTGCAAATACTCCCACTTGGTAGGCAATAAAAAAGTTTAACATTGAAGGCAACATGGTCTAGCAGTGAGAGCAGGGGATTTGGAACCAGGACAACTAGGTATGAATCTCATCGCAGCTTTGCTCAGTGTGTGACCTTGTTCAAATCATTTTACTCACTTTGCTTCAGTGCTCCCATCTAAAAACTGGGTAGAAGCAAGACCCACTGTAGATGTTGCATCTCAGCTGGGCTATCCTGTAAAGGAACCAAATGGAGAAGTGTGTTCTTGTTCATTTCAGTCCATATTTTTTTAAATATTCACACAAACCTGCACAATGACAGGCCTTCATAGTAACCCTTCAGGGTTTCCAGAACATTATGTCTACAGCATTGCCGCAATGCTTATTTATTTTATAATTATTTTTCCATCTCAAAACACACACACAGTGTAAAAAAATTGCATCAGCCTTTCCAATACACGTTACATGCAGAACTTTTAAATTCTGTTCCTTTTCTCACTACAACGGACAGTTTACATTTCTATTCTGCGTTCTCCATTATCCCATCCTATTTACATTAACACTTTCAGCTTTTTGGATCTAAGGAAGGGGAAAGAGTGCTTTCTCTGATCCAACATTATGAAATCATGCCATTAATACTCTTTGATGCAAGGGTCTGGGTTTAAGGAGTTATGATTGGTGAGTGAGTGTGTGTGTGTGTGTGTGTGTGTAAATATTACTGTATATATAAAAATACAGTAAATAAACCGCTGTAACCCAATTATCTCTCTCTCTCTATCTCTCTCTCTCTCTCTCTCTCTCGGAGGTAGACTGGGTCTCATGAACCCAGTATCAGTCAGGCCTAGGTAACTTGTATACCATGTTTTTTGTTTTGTTTTGTTAATCTTGTAGGTTTTCCAATGATGTAGTCTTCCGGTAATTTCTTGTGAATTATGGTTCAGAATGTTTTGAAAGGTTACATTGTATCTGCTGTTTGATGTCAAGTAACCTGGATGTTAAGAGGGTGTTTCATTTGTATCCTCACTCATGTATTGCCACACTGTAAATATGTGTATGTCTCATTATCAGATATTTAAAGAGCAAGTGGCTACTAAAATAAAAGGCTAAAAACGTTGACGTTTACAACAATTATGTCTAGTGTTTTAATATTTTAATAGCTCATGTTGGCCTAATAAATATTTCAGATCCTGCAGTGGCAATTTAACCATTTTTCTTAAAGTCTACGACTGTTCCCAACTGACCCACAATTGTGGTTTGTTACATCACTACTTGTCATAGTAAGCACTATGTTGTTATAAACAAAGGCCCTATGACATCAGTTGGGGACAGACAAATGCATTTTATAGACACTTGATAGAAAGTCTACCAAGATATGCTATAAACCCTGGTGAAGAAAACTGAATGTTAAAAATTTGAATTCCGTAGTGAATTGTAAGGATGTACAACATATTTCTGCAAATACACATTGATGTGCAGGGTTTCTCATTAGGTTTTCAAAATGCAGCATTTCTTTTATTGAAATGTTATCACTTAGGCCACCATTTATTAATTTGAGATAATATAATATATCTATCTATATATATATATATAGTATACACACACACACACACATGCTCCATTCCCTAGTGTGGTGAATTAGTTAGAACTCAAATCTTAAACTTTCTCCAAATCATTCCATATTGGTCAAGCAGTAAGCTCAAAGAACAAATGAAACCAAGGAGCGCCACCTACAGAAAATTCTAATTATAGCAACTTAAAGCTTGGCATGTTAGGTTGTGGGGTGGGGGGGCAAGTTTACACTTTCAAATCAAGAATGTGCAAAATACATACCCCATTACCAACTCCACTAAATCAAAACTCCGAAGGCATGTGCCTAATATTTCTTGCCCAAGAGCAAAGTTAATGTTCTGATAAAATAAGATATAACTTTAATCAATAATGCAATCCCAGAAAAGTTGTCTGTCACATTAACTTTTAACACAAAAAAGATTTATAAAATTTCTTGAGAGCATATACTGTAGCTTGCCCTTTCTTCCCACTTTACCTAAGAATGACAAAAACAAATGCAGATTATTTCCCCCAAATAGAGCAATTATAGTACTTTATTTTAAAGTGTTTGCGAAACACACACACATCAGAAAGGTCAGTATTTACCCAGAAAAATTATCAATCTGCATTTTATCAGTTGTCTACATGCTTATACACACACACACACCAATACATGCAGACATGCAGGCATCAAATGAAATGTCAGTGTTTATCCACACAATTATTCAGACTGTATTTACCTATTACCAATTGTCTGCCTCTATACACACATCAATACATACACAAATATAGAAGCATACAATTAACCGTCAGTATTTATTTACCTACAAAATTAATCAGCCTGCAAGTATTAGTAATTATAAATTCTCTGTATGAGCACGCACACACACACACACACACACACACACATATATACACACAAATCCATTCACACATACCATATTAGAACCATCAAATGGAACGTCAGTGTTACCCACATACTTCGAATCAATCTAGCTACACGTATTTCCTAGTCTAAATCTAGTATGTGAGTGTATATATGCACACATTGATACAGACACAAGCATCAGCCAAACACATAATATTTTATGTGCCCCAATCTTTTCCAACATGCATATAAAAATATGTTTTTACGAGACAGCTTATTTTGATCTGTGCAGAATATTTACCTAAAAGTATACACAAATCTAGCTGAAACAGACATTTTAAAATATATTATCAAGGACTAAAAAAGTAAAAAAGATCATCATTCATCACAAGACTATGTCAAAAGAACTATAATTACAGAATACAGCATGCTAAAGAAAATTAAATGTATTTTGTTGTAGACGTGAAAAAAGAGTCTCAGTCTAAGTTTTCATATAAAAAAATTAAATTTCCTGGCGGCCCTGTAGAGTCTACATCGCATATAAATGTAGCACATATCAAAATATGGCATCATGAGATAAGGCATTCAGCACACCAAACTTTTGGTACAACATGCACTGCGAGAGTAAAGAACATCTGTAAAAAATATATGGATCGATCATAATAAAACAGCTATTAAGGAGTAAGTGCATGCTAGCTGAGTATGTTTCTGCTATTTTTTTATTCCATTTTCTTTGCATTGCCCCATCTATATCACCAACTACTCTCCTGCCATTGTGTTTGCCAGAGCAGGTGATACTCAAATAGCGGTGTAAAACAGGTAAAGAGAAGACCCCTTTGGAAAAGCCCATTTTACAAGGGAATATTCAACACTAATTTTTGCTTCCTTCCTGTCCTTATCTTCCATTTATCTCATTTACTCGCTTCCTTTTTAGTTGTCTTTCTGATCCCAAACTCTGTTGTCTGGGGTGCCTGGCTGCCTGGCCGGGTCACCTCCCCCTTCCCTTTCACCCTCCCTTTGCTGAGGAGTTGTCAGCTCATAGCACCTCCTTCATTTTGGCTTCAGGGCTGCGCGCTAGTGAATCACAAAGTGTTGGAATCTATTGCCTTTGTCTGACAAGTCATCCATCTGCATGCAAGAGGGGGATCTGGAGGGGGCTTTGCAGCTTTTAGAGAGACACACATGAGGACAGTAGACTTCATTCTCCAGCTCAGGCTGCCAGCAAAAGCATCAGCAGCAGCCCCCTGCTCTTCCAATAGCACCTATAGCAGCATCCAGCCCTCCTGCTTGCCCGCCCTTCCTGTGCCACTCGCTGCATGCTTGTATATCTATCTGTACATCTGTCCCTGCTTGCCTGCCCCTGTCTCAGAGACCCCACCCCCTCCTAAAAGCTCCAGTACCAGATCTTCTCTGCCTTCAAATCTCTGCTGAGAACCGCTGCCTGGAGGAAGACCCAGCCACAGCACTGCTGCTCCAGCTCTGCCTTAGCCTCGGTTGTCTCCTGTCGGCAAGGCTTTCTGTCTTTATTTTGTGAATCTGTGTCTGATCACTTGGAGGAAGCCTTGGCCATGACATCCACCTGCCGCACCGCGATTACCTCTCCTTCCAAATGACTCTGAGACTACAAAGACAGATCCGCAAATTTCAGCTGTGTTTTTGTGTTTGTATTTTCCTGAAGAAAAGTTTTTTGTTTTTTTTTATTTGAAGAAGAGATCCTGGAGATCAGGAGTAAGATCGCTTAGTTCCTTTTTCCCTGTTTGATTTTTTTTTTAAGTATTTAAGTATTTAAGTTCATCTCGAAAGGCGAGACAGCAGTTTCAACCGACCTTGTTTCTTTTTTTTGCTTCTCTACGGATATTCACTGCAAGGCAGATCCATTTTCAGTGATGCACCATGAGTACTAGAGCTAGTTCTGCCCTCCTGGCAAAGCATTTGAACACCAGACAGTAGCAGCATGCACAGCTCTAGTCTAGAATCAGAGCACAGCAGTTAGTATCTGGGGCCTCGGTGGTGTGTGTGTGTGTGTGTGTGTCACATGCACTGCAACAGAAATCATCTCGCTACCCCCTCCAAACTAACAACTTCAATACCTATCAACAGCCTTACTCCTTTTTATAAAAAAGGAAACTAAAAACTGCTCCTTAGTTTTTACAGTTGTATACACACAGTTGATCTCTCTCTCCTGCCCCCACTCATTCTCTCTCTCTCTCTCTCCCACAGACTAGAAAAGTACTGTCACAATTTGCAAAAGCTTTTGCAAAAATTTGTGACACTTTCATGAGCACGAAAGTACTTTGCGAATGTACTTTTTCCAGAAATTTGAAAAACATATTTCTGGGGTGTTTTAGCCCCAAAATAAAGACATGGCTAGCATCCTCAGGGTGCGACTAGGTGAATACAAAAATAATTAGGTTGCTAGAGGGTCCCAAGTTTAAATGCCAAGCATTTTTATGATCACTAACTGAAAACAAGGTGGCGGATTTGTGAAAGTAAGAAGGCCATTTGCGAAAGTAAAAATACATTTGCGACACTGTCGAACTTTTTGTTAACTTTTCCCATTAACATATAATATGAAATTGTTTTTTGAATAACATTTGAACCGTTTAAAATTGTTTCATGAAATCTTTGAAAGGCTCATCGGGGACCCTGGCCGCACGTTCCCTGAAGATTTCGGGCCAGTTGCGCAAACTGGGTGACCTGTAGGCGTGACCGTAGAATTCCAGAAAAAGCATAAATGCAGCGATATATCCAACCAGTACAAAACTTGGCAGATCCCAAGGCATATGGGTCTTGATTGTGTATTCAAATTTCAGCAAATCCATCAAACAGTTGCAAAGTTATTAAGGTGCAAAATTTTTAGGTTAACATGTAAAAATATATATATATATATATAGTATATACACACACACATATATATATATATATATATATATATATATATATATATTATATATGGTAGCAGGTAGTGCTACCATAATTAGGGTTGAGGAGCCATTTACATGTTAAATCCCATATTTGCACCTTAATAACTTTGCAACTGTTGATGGATTTACCTGAAATTGGCATGCATAATCAAAGACCCATACACCTTGGGATCTGCCAGAACTATACCAGTCGGATACACACAGCTGTGGAGTTATTATGTGACCAGCACATGCGTTTGCTTCTTTTTGGAATTCTGCGGTCGCTGCCTACAGGTTGCACAGTTCATGGGACTAGTCCAAAATCTTCAGGGAACGTGCACCCTGGATCCCCAATATGCCTTTCAAAGATTTCGTGAAAAAATATTAAACAGTTGAAAAGTTATTCAAAAAACAGATTCCCATTATTAGTCAAAGGGAAAAGTTAACAAAAAGTTCGACAGTGTTACAAATGCAGTTTTTGATTTTGCAAAGGGCCCTTTTACTGTTGCAAATCTGCCATTTTGTTTTCAGTTTATGATCAGAAAAATGCTTGGCATTTAAATTTGGAACCCTCTAGCAACCTAATTATTTTTGTATTCACCTAGTTTGACCCTGAGGATGCTAGCCATGTCTTTATTTTGGGATAAAACACCCCAGAAATATGTGTTTCACTTTTATGTAAAAAGTACTTTTGCAAAGTACTTTTGCACTTGCGACACTGTCGAATGAATTTGCGAAAGCTTTCGCAAATTGCGACAGTACTTTTCTAGGCTGTGGGAAAATGACAGCAATTCTTTGGCACCCAGCTGCAAAAGAACGGTTTGGAGTTTTGGGCTGAAATGTGGAAGGAATGCAGTCGACATCTCACAGATGTGCCTTTCAGTGTTTTATGGAAAAAATATTACACAGCGTCAAAGTTACTGTACTCAAATTTGAAACTTTTTCCCATAGGATAACATAACGGTATAGGACACATTGCAGCAATCGTTTGGCGCCCTGCTGCAAAATAACAGTTCAATCTTTTGGGCTGAAATTTACAGGGAAGACAGCCAACATCCCACAGATATTCCTTTCAGTAGTTTGGTGACAAAATAGTATAGGGAAGCAAAGTTATGGCACTCCAAACTTCTGTTTTTTTCCCCTTAGGATAACATTATGGCATTTGCCGCACCTTTCAGGGTCCATATCTCAGAAACATTGTGAGATACGGACTTTTCATCGGAAATTGCTTAGCCCCCCAAATGGGGGCTAAGCATAAAACTAGCCAGGAAAGTGATAATTCATATTACTTTTAAATTTTTTTCTATGTTGTACGGTTCCTGAGATATAAGCAATTTTACTATTCCAAGTACTCATTTCCTGTTCCGAGAGTCATTATTTTGTATACATTCTTTGTACTCACTGTCTTTCTCTATGCAGCTTTTGGGGAAAACCAGCCTGTGCACTTACATTACTGTTACCATTACTGTTTCCGCTTGCGGTTCCGTACCTGTTTCACTTACCCTTCACGCCTATGCCACCATGTGCATTACCCGTTGCGTTTTCATTTGCATTTGCATTTGCGTTGTTTTTAACATTTCTGTCTACAGTACTGTTTCTCTTTCTGTTTTGCTTTGCATCACCATGCACAATACGATTTGCATTTGCGGGCACGATGTTACTATGTGACAAGACATCACGTGGCATTACATTCACTATTTCTCGTTATCATTCTCAAAAAGAAGGGAAATTAGAGGCAAAATACTCCATTAAATGCATCAGTTAGAGTTGTTCCACAGCGACAAAAGAGAGGAAATTTGATGTTAGGGTTGAAACCCTCTTTGCACCCCTCCAGCCCACCCCCCCAACCAGAATCAGGGTGCACGTTGGAGTCATCGGTCCTAACTGTCACCACATTCTCCTATTCCTCAGCTTTTTTCCACATGTGATGGGGTGAGAGTTAGGGCCAACAACCCCAAAATGCACCCCAATGTAGGTTGGGGGTTGGCTGGAGGGGTGCAAGGGGGGTTTCAACCCTAACATCGAATTTCCTCGCTTTTGTTGCTGTGGAACAACCGTAACTGATGCATTAAATGGAGTTTTTTGCTTCTAATTTCCCTTCTTTTTGAGAATGATAACAAGAAATAAAAAATGTAATGCAGCGGCAGGAGCGCGGGGCCCTTTGGGCCCCACGATCTCGCCATGTTATGTCTTGTCACATAATCACATGGTACCTGTAAACGCAAATGGTAATGCGCATGCTGACACAAAGTAAAACAGAAAGAGAAACTGTACTGTAGACACAAATGGTAAAAATAATGCAAACGCAAGCTCAAATGAAAATGCAAAGGTACACACACATGGTAGGCGTGAATAAGGCAGTAAATGAAATGGGTACAGAACTCGCAAGTGGAAGTGGTAAGGTAACAGTAATGTAAGCACAGTCTGGTTTTCCCAAAGCTGTACAGAGAAAAGACAGTGAGTACCATGAATGTATGCATTCAATGGACCTCGAGTAAAAAATGTGGAGTTGGAATACTAAATTGCTTATATCTCAGGAAACCAGACGACGAGAAAAAAATTAAAAGTCATATGATTTATGGCTTTCCTGGGTTAGGGTTTTAGCCTTTGGGCCAACCATTTTTCTGACAAAAGTCCGGTTCGCACCGCTTCGGTGATACGGCCCTGAAAGGCGCGGTTAATGCTATAATGTTATCCTATGGAAAAAGAGAAGTTTGGCGTGCCATAACTTTGCTGCCCTGTAGTATTTTTTCACCAAACCACCAAAAGACCCATCTGTATGATGTTGGTTTTTCTCCCTCTAAATTTCAGTGTAAAAGACCAAACTGTTATTTTGCAGCAGGGTGGCAAAGAATTCCTGTCATGCAGCAGATGCAGCAATGTTAGTCTGTGGGAAAAAGTGTCAAATTCGGAGTACCGTACCTGTGCATTCATACAATAGTTTGTCACCAAACCACACAAGGCTAAGCTGTGAGATGTTGGCTGCCTTCCCTTCAAATTTCAGCCCAAAAGACCAAACTGTTCATTTGCAGCATGGTGGCAAAGAATTCCTGTTATTTTGCACAAAGTGTCGCAAAGTAGTGTAATGATTTGCGAAAGTTTTCACACAGATTTGCGAAAGTGTCGTGAGTGCGACACTACTTTGTGACACTACTTTTTCCAAAAAAATTTAAAACATATTTCTGGGGTGTTTAACCACAAAATAAAAACATGGCCAGCATCCTCAGGGTCTGACTAGGTGAACACAGAAAGAATTGTGCCCCTAGAGGGTCCCAATTTTAAATGCCAAGCATTTTCTGATCACTAGCTGAAAACAAAATGGTGGATTTGTGACTCTAAAAAGTGCATTTGCGAAAGTGTTAAACTTTTTGTTAACTTTTCCATTGACTTATAATGGGAAATTGTTTTCTGAGTAACTTTTGAACCGGCTTAATATTTTTCACGAAATCTTCAAAAGGCACATCGGAACCCCAGCCTCCACGTTCCCGATGTTTCTGGACCTGTCACAATCCAGTGCAACCTGTAGGGATGAGCAAAGAATTCAAAAAAGCGTAAACGTGCATGCAGATCGCATGTATAACTCCACAGCCGTACATCCAAACAGTACAAAAGTTGGCAGATACCAAGATGTATGGCTCTGGATCGTATATCCACATTTCAGGCAAATCCATTAAATGGTTTTCGAAAGTTATTAAAGGTGAAAATTTTAGGTTTAACATGTAAATGGCTCCTCAACCTCAACTATGCTACCACTATCATGCTATATATATATATATATATATATATATATATATATATATAGTATATAATGGTAGCATGGTAGTGCTACCAATTAGGGGTTGAGGAGCCATTTCTATGTTAAACCCCAAAACTTTGCACCTTAATAACTTTGAAACCGTTTGACGGATTTGCCTGCAATTTAGAATACATGATCAAGAACCATAGGCCTTGGGATGCCAAGTTTTGTACCAGTCGGATATACGGCTGTAGAGTTATTAAGTGTTATCTGTGCGTGTTTACGCTTTTTCTGGAATTCTACGGTCACGCCTACAGTTCGTACGGTTTGTGCGACCGGCCCGAAATCTTCAGGGAACGTGTGGCCGGGGTTCCCAATGTACCTTTTGAAGATTTGGTGAAAAAATATTAAATGGTTCAAAAGTTATTCAAAAAACAATTTCCCATTATAAGTCAAAGGGAAAAGTTAACAAAAAGTTCGACAGTGTCGCAAATGCATTTTTACTTTCACAAATGGGCCTGTTACTTTCGCAAATCCACCATTTTGTTTTCAGTTGGTGATCATAAAAATGCTTGGCATTTAATTTTGGGACCATCTAGCAACCTAATTCTTTTTGTATTCACCTAGTCGGACCCTGAGGGTGCTACCCATGTCTTTAGTTTGGGGTAAAACACCCAAGAAATATGTTTTTCAAATTTCTGGAAAAAGAACTTTCGCAAATTACTTTCATGCTCACGAAAGTGTCGTAAATTTTTGTGAAAGCTTTCGCAAATTGCGACAGTAGTTTTCTAGTCTGTGGGAAAATGACAGCAATTCTTTGGCACTGTGCTGCAAAAGAACGGTTGGGAGTTTTGGGCTGAAATTAGGAGGGAACGCAGATGACATCTCACAGGTGTGCCTTTCAGTGTTGTGTTGAAAAAATATTACACGGTGGCAAAGTTACGGCACTCCAAAGTTGACATTTTTCCCATAGGATAACATTACGGCTCCCGACGCATTACAGGAATCCTTTGGCATCCTACTGCAAAATAACGGTTTTGGTCTTTTTTCATGAAATTTGGAGGGAAGACAGCCAACAGCCCACAGATGTGCCTTTCAGTGGTTTGGTGAAAAAATATTACGGGGAGGCAAAGTTATGACAGTCCGAACTTCTGTTTTTTTCCCTTAGGATAACATTATGGCATTCGCCGTGCCTTTCAGGGCCCATATCTCGAAAATGGTGCGAGATATGGACTTTTTGTCAAAAAAGAACAAAACTAGCAAAGAAAGTGATAATTCATATGACCTTTAAATTTTTTTTCTGTGTCATACGGTTACTGAGATATAAGCAATTTACTATTCCAAGTCCTCATTTTTGTGTTCCGAGACTCATTATTTTGCATACATTCTTTGTACTCACTGTCTTTCTCTATACAGCTTTTGGGTAAAACCAGCCTGTGCGCTTAAATTACTGTTACCATTACCGTTTCTGCTTGCGGTTCCGTACCCGTTTCACTTACCCTTCACGTTCACGCCACCATGTGCGTTACCCTTTGCGTTTTCATTTGCGGTTGCGGTTGCGTTGTTTTTAACATTTCTGTCTACAGTACTGTTTCTCTTTCTGTTTTGCTTTGCGTCACCATGTGCATTACGATTTGTGTTTGCGGGGACATAGAATAACATTACGGCGTTCGCCACGCCTTTCTGGGCCCGTATCTCGAAAACGGTGCGAGATACGGACTTTTCATCAGAAAAATGAGGGGGCTAAGCACAAAACTAGCCAGGACCGTCATAAATCATATGACTTTTACATTTTTTTTCTACGTCATATGGTTCCTGAGATATAACCTATTTAGTATTCCAAGTCCCCATTTTCTGCTCCGATACCCATTATTATGCATACATTCTTTGTACTCACTGTCTTTCTCTATTCAGCTTTTGGGGAAAACCAGCCTGTGTGCTTACATTACTGGTACCATTGCCCTTTCTGCTTGCGGTTCCGTGCCCGTTTCACTTACCGTTGACGTCTACGAAACCATGTGCGTTATCCTTCGCGTTTTCATTTGCGCTTGCGTTTCTGTTATTTTTTGCCATTTTGTGTCTACAGTGCTGTTTCTCTTTCTGTTTCACTTTGCGTCACCATGCCCATTGACATTTCCGTTTGTAGGCACCATGTTACTATGTGACAACACATCACGTGGCAGACCGTTCCCGTCTACGCCACCATGTGCGTTACCCTTTCTGTTCTCATTTGCGCTTGCATTACCTTGTGCGCCACTGTTAGCGCTTCTGTTTGCATTGCTGTTCCTGTTACTATGCCACAAAACATCATGTGGTGGGGGCCCTGCATTCCAACCACCACATTACATGGCAGGAGCGCGAGCGGGGCCCTATGAGCGTTATCCTTATGCTTTCATTTGCGCTGTGTGTTTCTGTTATTTTTGCCATTTGTGTCTATAGTACTGTTTCTTCTTTCTGTTTCACTTATCGTCACCATGCCCATTGACATTTCCGTTTGCAGGCACCATGTTACTATATGACAACACATCACGTGGCAGACCGTTCCCGTCTACACCACTGTGTGCATTACACTTTCTGTTCTCATTCGCGCTGCATTACCATGTGCACCACTGTTAGCGCTTCTGTTTGCATTGCTGTTCCTGTTACCATGCCACAAGACATCATGTGGAGGGAGCGCGGGGCCCTATTCACTATTCTCATTATCATTCTCAAAGAAAGAAATTGAGATAACAAACTCCATTTAATGCATTAGTTAGGGTTGTTCACAGCGACAAAAATGAGAAATTCGCTGTTAGGGTTGAAAACCGTAACTCCAAATCACCCCCAGCACCACACACACACACACACACACACATGCAAGTATGGGGAGGACCAAGTCAACACAACCAATGACAGACATCCAGCAGCAGGTGACAGAAATAACAAACAATTGTCTAAATGTACTACAAGACATCCCACCCACCTGACCAGGTACTGCATGCTCAGTGGAGATCAACAGCAAAACTGAGGCCATGTACACAAGCGTACACATCCCTGATTGCAGCTGCACACAACGACCACACTTAGTAGTTGCATGGTCTTACCTAGCGATGCCCCACACCACACCACAACTGGTACTGTGTCGTTAGTCAATATAAATGCTGAAGGTGCATGATGACAGTTGTAGAAAGGTTTTAACACTAGTGAGTATACATTAATTAAGAGAAGTACATAAATTAATCTACAAGACACTAGCATGCTCAAGATAAAAGTAGTGTTACATTTAGTATGTGATTTACATAAAGTAGTACATTTACTGCAACTGTTTACTCAAGATAGAGAGGCTGATGTAAACATATGGAAAAGCATTGCCTGTTCAACCGCCAGAAATTGGTACTGCCAGTATCAGATGCATTCTTACTGATGAAGGTGTACTGCTTGATGTACATACATAGACCTTCAGTGTGTTTCAATACTAAAGATGCAATAAGTATTCTTTGTAAGAAACAGTGTAATTGCATGGATCAGCCAAGCAACTTCTAAATATCATAGCACTACTGAGCCAACAATGACGCACCTGTATCGGAGATGTCTATAGGATAGATTTTCCTGTAGGCACTTACTGAGTATGTTGTACCTGAGAAAGACAATCTCATTGCATCTGGGATGACTAACTTATTCAAATAGTGATACATTTACTATTGTTGCAATGAGTGATCTATGCCATATGGACACAGTGTAATTTTTAACAGTTGTTTCATACTCAGGCTGTATGCCTAGTGTTTGGGTTTGCCACACTTCTGTCACTGATGCTATCAAAGTAATAACTATGTTAATTGTGGTACAACAGGAATCAAGTAGGTATAGTGTATATATAAACAGAATGTATTTTAGTATTGATTTAACTCACAATGGGGTAAGTGTACTAGGATGGCAGGGGTTATTCTCTATCACTGACTCTGTCAGTTATAATCACACTAAGGTTTCGATGACTGTAATGATCAAGTTACACTGTTCATCTTCATGAGTTCATATTCACAGCCATTCTCCAGTAACTAGACAGTGTATGGTGTAACTGGGTGGGACACTGTGTTACAAAGCTGCTGCAGTGCCTAGCAGAGGGAGGTATCTACTCATAAAGACAATTAAGCAATAAGACATGACCAACAGTTATGTTAAATGGTCTGTTAATCACCCTGTAGGGGTTTAATGTTGAATGAGGTGTAGCATGAGTGCCACATGTCGCTAGACAGTGATAAACTGACCATTAACATAATACCTGGGAGTGGCTTATTATCATAATAAAACTGCTTTTTAAACAACATTAAACCATGTTCATCATATGGTTAGGCTCACATGTATCTTAATAAAAACTAAACATAAGGCTGTTACAATGTTTACAGTCAATTAGAAAGCTGCATTTCTCAAACCCTTGTTATAATCAGAGATATTAACCTGTACAACTCCTTGGTTTTGCTCAACTCTATTGCTTCAGGTGGCCCACCATGTGGTGTGGTCTGGTGTGGGGCATCGGTAGATAAGGCCATGCAACTACTAAGTGTGGTACGCTGTGTGCAGCTGCAATCAGGGATGTGTACGCTTAGTGTACATGGCCTCAGTTTTGCTGTTGATCTCCACTGAGCATGCAGTACCTGGTCAGGTGGGTGGGGATGTCTCGTAGTACATTTAGACAATTGTTTGTTATTTCTGTCACCTGCTGCTGGATGTCTGTCATTGGTTGCGTTGACTTGGCCCTCCCCCATACTTGCATGTGTGTGTGTGTGTCTGTGTGTGTGTGGTGCTGGGGGGGGTGAATTCAGAGTTAGGGTTTTCAACCCTAACAGCGAATTTCTTCACTTTTGTCGCTGTGGAACAACCCTAACTAATGCATTAAATGGAGTTTTTTGCCTCTAACATATATATATATATATATAGAGATATATATATATCTATATATATATATATATATATTATAGCTACGGTAGTGCAGCTATAGTTATGATTGAGTACCCCATTTAAGGTTAAATGGTGAAATTGTGCACCTTAATAACTTTGCCATCGTTTGCTGGATTTGCCTGAAATTTGGCAGGCACCTAGCAGTTGCATAGATCTTAGGATCTGCCATGTTCTACACTTTTCAAATGTATAGTTGCAGAGTTATTAAGCAACATTCTGTAGCACATTTACACTTTTTTGTGCATTCTTTGCTCAAACCTACAGGTTGCACGGTTTGCGCAACTGGTCCAAAAACTTTAGGGAACATGTGGTCAGGGTCCCTGATATGTCTTTTGAAGATTTCGTGAAAAAAGATTGAACAGTTCAAAAATTATTCAAAAACAAATTTCCTATTATAGTCAATGGGAAAAGTTAACAAAAAGTTTGACAATGTCACAAATGCAGTTTTAGAATCACAAATGACCTAGTAGTGTCACAAATCTGCCTTTTTTCAGTTACTGATCACAGAAATGCTTGGCATTTAAAACTGAGACCTCTAGGGACACAATTCTTTTTGTGTTTACCTGTAGTAGAGCCCTGAGGATGCTAGGCATGTCTTTATTTTGGGGTTAAACACCCCAGAAATATGTTTTTGAAATTTTTAGGAAAAGTAGTGTTGCACCTGCAACACTTTCATGATTTGTTTTACAAAACTGTCATAATTTGTGACACTACTCTTCGACACTATGGGGAAAATAACAGGAATTCTTTGCCACCCTGCTGCGAAACACTGGTTTGGTCTTTTGGGCTGAAATTTGGAGTGAGGACAGCCAACATCCCACAGATGTGCATTTTCCTGGTTTGGTGACAAAATACTGCATGGATGCAATGTTACAGTACTCCAAAATTGACGCTTTTTCCCATAGACTAACATTATGGTATTAGCCGTGCCTTTCAGGGCCCATATCTCAGAAATGATGCAAGATACGGCTTTTCATCAGAAAAATGCTTAGCCCCCTACTAGGGGGCTAAGTGCAAAACTAGCCAAGAAAGTCATGAATCATATGAAATTTAAATTTTTTTCCCTATGTCATACGGTTCCTGAGATGTAAGCAATTTAGAAATCCAAGTGCTCATTTTCTGGTCCAAGGCCCATTATTTTGCATACATTCTTTGTAGTCACTGTGTTTATCTATGTAGCTGTTGAGGAAAACCAGGGTGTGTGCTCCTGTTACTGTTACACTTAGCGTTTCCACTTGAGTTTCTGTACCCATTTGTGTTACCATTCCCGTGTACACCACCGTGTGTGTTACCCTTTGCATTTTCATTTGCACTTGAGTTTGCGTTACTGTTACCATTTGCGTTTCCAGTACTGTTTGTGTTTGCGTTTTGATTTGCATCACCGTGCGCATTACCATTTGTGTTTGCTGTCACCCTTCCATTTGCGTTTGCATTTGTCTTTTGTTTTGTATCATCATTGCTGTTACCATTACCATTTGCATTTCCAATTGCATTACCGTGACCATGCGTGTTACGGTTTGCATTTCCATATGTACTTGTGTTTGTGTTTGCGTTTCTGTTTCATTTGGCATCATTGTTGCTGTTACCATTACTATTTGCATTTCCAATTGCAGTACCATGACCGTGCACTTTACGGTATGTGTTTCCGTATGCGCTTGCATTTGCTTTTCCGTTTCTGTTTCCTTTGGAGTTATTGTTGCTGTTACCATTACCATTTGTGTTTCCAAAAGTGGTGCTGTGACTGTGTGCATTACCAGTTGCATTTCCATATGCTCTTGTGTTTGCATCACTGTTTTCGTCACTGTTCACTTTGGCGTCACTTTGTGCTTGCATTTCTATTACCATTTGCGTTACGATTTATGTTTGCATCTCCATGTACGTAAACATTTGCACTTGCATTTGCATTGCGCCCACCATTTCTATGTGACCAAAAATCACGTGGTGGGGTGTGGGGTCCAAAGGGCACCACCACCCTGTCTCATTCATTATTTAGTCCTCATCCTCAAAAAGAAGGAAATTCATGGCAAAATCCATTTAATGCATCAGTTAGGATTGTTCCACAGTGACAAAGTGAGAAATTAATGGGGTTAAAAGCCCGCCCGCAACCCCACCTGCCCCTCCCAACCCACGGCCAGGTGTGCACTGGAGTTGTTGGTCCTAACTCCCCATTCTCCTATACTTCCCCAACTCAGCTTGTTTACACACATGTGATGGGGTGAGTAGAGATCGATGACCCCAATGTACACCCCTGGTGCCGGTTGGAGAAATGCAAAGTGAAAGCACAAGGATAGCTTTCAAACCTAACATTGAATTTCCTCACTTTGTCGCACTATAATCAATCTAATACATTCAATACAGTTGTTTTGTCATATGTGTGTGTGTGTGTGTGTGTGTATATATATATATATATATATATATATATATATTAGAGGCAAAAACTCCGTTTAATGCATTAGTTAGGGTTGTTCCACAGCGACAAAAGTTCAGGCCAAGCAACTTCTAAATATCATAGCACTACTGAGCCAACAATGATGTACCTGTATCGGACGTGTATATAGGATAGATTTTCCTGTAGGCACTTACTGAGTATGTTGTACCTGATAAAGACAATCTCATTGCATCTGTGATGACTAACTTCTTCAAATAGTAATACATTTGCTATTGTTGCAATGAGTGATCTATGCCACTTATGGACATAGTGTGGTTTTTAACAGTTGTTTCACATACTCAGGCTGTATGCCTACTGTTTAGGTTTTACACACTTCTGTCACTGATGCTATCAAAGTGATAAATATATTAATTCTGCTACAACAGGAATCAAATAGGTATGAATTGTGAGATATAAACAGAATGTCTTTTAGTATTGATTTAACTCATAATGGGGTAAATGTACTAGGACAGCAGGGGTTATCCTCTATCACTGAGTCTGTCAGTTATAATCACTACTAGGTTACGATGACTGTATGATCAAGTTACACTGTTCCTCTTCATGAGTTCATATTCACAGCCATTCTCCAGCAACTAGACAGTGTATGGTGTAACTGGGTGGGACACTGTGTTACAAAGCTGCTGCAGTGCCTAGCAGAGGGAGAGTATCTACTCAAAAAGACAATTAAGCTATAAGGCATGACCAACAGTTATAGTTAAATGGTCTATTAATCACCCTGTAGGGGTTTAATGTTGAATGAGGCATATCCGAGTGCCACATGTCGCTAGACAGTGATAAACTGACCATTAACATAATACCTGGGAGTGGCTTATTGCTATCATAATAAAACTGTTTTTCAAACAACATTAAACCATGTTCATCATATGGTTAGGCTCTACATGTATGTTAATAAAACTAAACATAAGGCTGTTACAATGTTTACAGTCAATTAGAAAGCTGCATTTCTCAAACCCTTGTTAAATCAGAGATATTATACCTGTACAACTCCTTGGTTTTGCTCAACTCTATTGCTCAGGTGGCCCACCACATGTGGTGTGGTGTGGTGTGGGCATCGGTAGGTAAGGCCATGCAACTACTAAGTGTGATACGTTGTGTGCAGCTGCAATCAGGGATGTGTACGTTTGTGTACATGGCCTCAGTTTTGCTAGTTGATCTCCACTGAGCATGCAGTACCTGGTCAGGTGGGTGGGGATGTCTCGTAGTACATTTAGACAATTGTTTGTTATTTCTGTCACCTGCTGCTGGATGTCTGTCATTGGTTGTGTTGACTTGGTCCTCCCCATACTTGAATGTGTGTGTGTGTCTGTGTGTGTGTGGTGCTGGGGTGAATCCGAGTTAGGGTTTTCAACCTAACAGCGAATTCCTCACTTTTGTCAGCTGTGGAACAACCCTAACTAATGCAGTAAACAGAGTTTTTGCCTCTAATTTCCCTTTTTTTGAGAATGATATTGAGAAATAGTGAATGTAATGTGGCGGCAGGCTGAGGCCAAAAGGATCCAGCGCTCCTACATGATGTCTTGTGGCATAGTAACAGGAGCAGCAATGCAAACAGAAATGCTAACAGTGGCACATGGTAACACAAAGCGCGAATGATAACAGAAAGGGCCGCACACGGTGGCATAGCCAGGAACAGTGTGCCACGTGATGTCTGGTCACATAGTAACATGGTGCCTGTAAATGGAAATGTCAATGGGCATGGTGACGCAAAGTGAAACAGAAAGAGAAACAGTACGGTACACACAAATGGCAAAAAAGTAACAGAAACGCAAGCGCAAATGAAAACGCAAAGGATGACGCACGTGGTGGCATTGGGGTGTGCATTGGGATCATCAGCCCTAACTCTCACCCCATGACCTGTGTAAAGCAGCAGAAGTATAGGAGAATGGGGTGAGAGTTAGGACTCATGATCCCAATGCACACCCCAATGCCGGTTGGGGGTGGGTGGGGGTGCAAGGGTTTTCAACCCTAACAGCGAATTTCCTCACTTTGTCGCTGTGGAACAACTCTAACTAATGCATTAAACTGATTTTTTGCCTCTAATTTCCCTTCTTTTGAGAATGATAACAGAAATAGTAGAATGTAATGCAGCAGCGGGGCCGCGGTGCCCTCTGGGCCCAGCTCCCACCTGTCGCGGTGGCGGGAGCATGGAGCCCTTTGGGCCCAGCGCCCCGCCACATGATGTCTTGTGGCATACTAACAGGGACAGCAACGTAAACAGAAATGCTAACAGTGGCACACATGGTAACACAAGCACGAATGAGAACAGAAAGGGTACGGACATGGTGGCGAGGACGGAATGGTCTGCCACATGATGTGTTGTCACATAGTAACATGGTGCCTGCAAACAGAAATGTCAATGGGCATGGTGATGTAAGTGAAACAGAAAGATAAACAGTACTGTAGACAGAAAATGGCAAAAAATAACAAGCATAGCGCAAATGATAGCATAAAGGATAACGCACATGGTGGCGCAGGCGTCCAACGGTAAGTGAAACGGGTACAGAACAAATGACGGAAGGGGCAACAGTAACAGTAATGTAAGAGCACAGGCTGGTTTTCCCAAAACCTGCATTGAGAAAGACAGTGAGTACAAATAATGTATGCAAAATAATGAGTATCGAGCATGAAAATGAGATCTTGGAATACTAAATACATTATATCTCAGACAACATCAGACGTAGAAAAAAATTTAAAAGTCATATTATTTAGAACTGTCCTGGCTAATTTGAGTCTTAGCCCCAGTAGAGGCTAAAAATTTTCCGACGAAAGTCGATTCTGCACTCGCTTCCGAGATACGGGCCCTGAAAGGTGCGTAACGCCGTAATGTTATCCTATGGGAAAAAAGAAAGTTCAGAGTGCCATAACTTTGCCTCCCTGTAATGTTTTTTCACCAAACTACTGAAAGGCACATCTGTGGGCTGTTGGCTGTCTTCCCTCCAAATTTCAGGAAAAAAGACCAAACCATTGTTTTGCAGCAGGGATCCAAAGGATTTCTGTTATGCGTTGGGCGCCGTAATGTTATCGTATGGGAAAAAATGTCAACTTTGGAGTGCTGTAACTTTGCCGCTGTGTAATATTTTTTCAATACAACACTGAAAGGCACATCTGTGAGATGTCGGCTCCGTTCCCTCCAAATTTCATCTCAAAACTCCCAGCGGTTCTTTTGCAGCGCAATGCCAAAAATTACTGTCATTTTCCACAGACTAGAAAACTACTCGCCATTATTAAAGCTTTCGCAAAATTTGACACTTTCGTGAGCACGAAAGTAATTTGCGAAACTACTTTTCCAGAAATTTGAAAACATATTTCTGGGGTATTTACCAAAATAAAGACATGGCAAGCATCCTCAGGGCCCGACTAGGTGAATACAAAAAAAATTAGGTTGCTAGAGGGTCCCAAATTTAAATGCCAACCATTTTTATGATCACCAACTGAAAACAAAATGGCCGATTTGCGAAAGTAACAGGCCCATTTGCGAAAGTAAAAATGCATTTGCGAAAGTGTTGAACTTTTTGTTAACTTTTCCCATTGACTTATAATGGAAACTGTTTTTTGAATAACTTTTGAACCGTTTAATATTTTTTCATGAAATCTTGAAAGACACATCAGGGACCCCAGCTGCATGTTCCCTGAAGATTTCGGGCCGGTCCGCAAACCGTACGACCTGTAGGCGACCACAGAATTCCAGAAAAGCGTAAACGCGTGCACAGATCACACTTAATAACTCCGCAACTGTATATCCAATCAGTACAAAACTTGGCAGATCCCAAGGCCTATGGGTCTTGATCATACATTCCAAATTTCAGGCAAATCCATCAAACGGTTGCAAAGTTATTAAGGTGCAAAGTTTTGGGTTTAACATGGAAATGGCTCCTCAACCCTAACTATGGTAGCACTGCCATGCTACCATAATATATATATATATATATATATATTAGGGACATAGTATTGCCCCTATATTTAGGGTTGAGTAGGCACTGTAATGTTAAACCTCAAATTTTGCACATTGATAACTTTGCAACTGTTTAATGGATTTATACAAAATTTGGCATGCACTGTCTGGTATGGTAGATCTCTTGTTTTACCAAGTTGTGTTTTGGTCAGATGTACAGTTTTTGGGCAGTGAAGCACTAAAAAATGCACTTTTCACCACTTTTGTGTGTTTTTTGCCTGTCGTGCTGCATGGACACCGTGTGGTCTATTCGTCCAAAACATGGGACATATAAAGATAATTAGTCAAGGAACATGCCAACATTAGTTTGGTAAAAAAATATTGATCCATTCAAAAGTTATTAAACTTTTAATTTCCCATTATATCCTATGGGAAAATTTGTATGTATATTTTGCGAAAGAAGAATGGCATTCTGGCCATCTGGTTTTCTCACAGCTGAAGATTTTGCTGTCTCACAACTGAAACATTTTTAAAGGTGTAAAAATGTTGGGATTGCATATCTCATTAACGGTTTGGTCTTTTTACTTGAAATTTACAGGGTGTTGAGGGGATGCCCTAGAGACATGAATTATGCTGTTTTGGTGTTGGGGAATTATTATAAGGGTGCGGTCACGCCCCTATATTTAGGGTTGAGAAGGCACTTTAATGTTAAACTTCAAATATTGCACGTTAATAACTTTGCAACTGTTTAAAGGATTTGCATGAAATTTGGAATGCATGGTCTAGTATGGTTGATCTCTTGATTTTCTATGTTGCATTTCAGGTGGACATACAGTTTTTGAACAGCGAAGCAGCAAAGATGTACTTTTAGGCACGTTAATGTTAAACCTCAGATTTTGTGTGTTAATAACTCTGTAACTGTTCAATGGATTTGCACAGAATTTGGAATGCAGTCTGGTATGGAAGATCCCTTGATTTACCAAGTAACATTTCAATTGGACATACAGTCTTTGTGAAACAAAGTGCTAAAAAATGCTCTTTTCACCACATTTGTGCATTTTTTGTCTGTGGCACTGCATGGACACTGTGTGGTGTATTGGTCCAAAACTTGGCATGTAGAAAAAAGTGTGGGCCAAGAAATATGCCAGCATTTATTTGATAAAAAAATATTAATCTGTTTAAAAGTTATTACAATTTGAAGATCCCATTATATCCTATGGGAAAATATATATGCATATTTTGCAATGTCCATGGGAAAGACCAGATGTCCCTAGGAAAGACCAGATGGCCCAAATTGGGACAATCATAACGATTTGGTATTTTTACTTGAAATTTGCATGGTGTTGAGGGGTTGTCCTAGAGATGTGAATTATACTGTTTAGGTGTTGGGGAATTAATTGACTGCAGAGATATTCAATGATGTAGTTGATGTTTTTCCCATAGGATTACATTGTGGTCTGTGTCACAACTTTCAACTCCATTATCTCAGAAAAATGTGAGATACAGACTTTTCACTAAGCCTCAGGAAAAAAATTTGAAATTCTAGAGGAAGCCTGCAGTGGAATTCTTTTTGTACATTGCGCGGTTCATGAGATATTGTGAAATTACTGTCACAAGAGTTCAAAGACTGCTGTCCAGTGCTTTTCGGTGCCCATATGTTGGAAACTATGTGAGATATGGGTACAGTCTTTCAATGCTGTGTGAAGTACTTGCTGTCACGATTACAATGAGATTTGAATTTTTTTGTACTCTTACAAGATATCTGCAAATTACTGTTACAAGGGTTTGGTGGCCCATAGGGCTGCTGTATAACTCTGTAGCTTTGCATAAGTGAAAGTACGGCTTGGAGGGCCTGTGCTTCCACAGATACATACTGTTATGCAAAAATTGGCATGTTATATTACACTTTTTCAAAAAGTAAGAGAATTTATGGCAAAAAAACGCATTTAATGCATCATTTAGGGTTAAAGTGAAAAAAGTCAGGAAATGAAACATTAGGGTTGAGCCCCTAATCCCCCTACACACCTCATACATCCTGTACCCTCATCCTCCACAGACTGACTGATGTCGGGGTGTGTCATTGGGGTCGTGAGGCCTAAATCTCACCCATTCTCCTTTACTGTAGCGTGTCACATGGAATGGGGTGAGAGTTTGGCCATATGACTCCAATGGCACACCCTGGCATCTATCAGTCTGTGGAGGATGGGGGTGCATGGTGTGTGGGGGGGATTAGGGGCTCAAACCTAATGTTTCATTTCCTGGCTTTTTTCACTTTCACCTTAAATGATGCATTAAACACAGTTTTTCTGCCATGAATTGATGTGGATATATATATATATATATATATAGGAGGCAGTATGGTGCAGTGCTTTAAGGCTCTGAGCTGCAAATCCGGAGACCTGGGTTTGAATCCCACAGGCCCCACTTGCATACTGTGTGACCCTGAGCAAGTCACTTAACTTCCTCATGCTCCCAGGTTGCACCTGCAAACAAGCTTTCAGCTTAGTGTGTCTCACCTGGTAAAATAATTGGTAAAAAAAAAAACACTCTGAGGTGTGCGGTCACACTCTGATATACGCATGCCTTGGTGTGCATTGTTACACATGAGACCACAGGCCGAGTGCGTCAACCACCCAAGGCGTGCATATATCAGAGCGCGGCCGCACACCTCAGAGTGGTTTATCAATCTTATAAAATGTCAAAATTGTTTTGGAGGGGGGGTAAAAGTGCAGGTATGCAGTCGCGCTCTGATATGGAGCACGGTCATGTGGTGGTGCTCATCCAATTAAAGAGCAACAATTTCCTACCCATTTTATAAATAAATAAATATATATATATATATATATATATATATATATATATACTCATTGATGTATCAGTTAGGGTTTCTATTGCAGCAACAAAAGTTTGGAAATTCGATGTTAGCGTTACCAACCCTACCACTCCACCCCCCAACCCCTTCACCCTCCACACACCAACAGGCATTAGGGTCTGCCATGAGGTTGTTGAGCCTAACTCTCACCCCATTCCATTTGTTTTTGCAGTTAATCTTTTTATTAATTTTCATAATATTCAGGTGTAAAACAGTGATATGAACAGATACCAAAAAATAGACCATTCAGAAAGAAACATTTGATAAACACAGATCAATAATCAAAGATGTTGCATAATCAAACTATTTAGTATATACGTACAGAGTATACTTTCAGTTAAACAGTAGGCATGTGTTACTTCTGAGAGGAAACATAAAGTATTTGAGATTATAGTTTATAGAATTAAAACACTAGCATATAAACTTGACTAGTTGTCAGAGAGTATTTGATTCTGAGACAAGTATTGAAGTGGGGGTCTGGGACCTATCAGTTATTTATTCATTAGTTGGGGCCTCAGGGTGGTCTTAATGAGTCTTTACTCTGTATTGGTGAGGCCTGGCAACACTTCATGGAAATGTAGGATCAGAAGGGGCCCATTTGTCTAAATACTAGATAGCAGAGCCTGTGGCAAAGTGTGACATTTAGGTGAAAGTAGCAACTTTCTCCATTGTCATAAGCCATTCCTGAAGGGGGGGGGGTGTCAGTAGACCACCACTTTCTTAGCAGCTCTATTTTTGCTTCTACTGAGGCCTGTATTAGCCATGGTTTGTGCTCATATGGCAGATCTAACTGCATTGGGACTAGTTCCAATATCCATAGTGAAGGGGAAAATGGAAGTATGCCTTTTAAAATTCTGCAACAACAAGCTATGACTCTCTCCCAGACTGGACGTATTTGTGGGCAGTGCCACACTATGTGGAGGAGATTTGCACCCCTTCCTCCACACTGCCAGCACTTGTCATCAGGCATGATCCCCATTGCGTGTATATTAGTTGGGATGCAGTACCATAGATGTAGCTCTTTATTCTATACTAGAAGGCTTCAGGGGTCAGAACAAGCCTTTTTGGCAAGTGCCCAGCAGACAGCCCATTCTTCATCAGATATTGAGATCTGAAGCATGTCTTGCTACTTGCTCAGAGCTTTAGAGGTGGAGTCTGGTGCAGTGTCTCTGAGTTTTTTGTATATTATGCCTGCAAGACCTTTTGACTTATGTAGCCAACTGGTCAGAGGGAGAGGGGAAGGTCTATGATTTTTTTGCTTATTGCATATTTGACATGGGGACAAGACTTGTGTAACCAAGTGGAGTATGCATGTCTCAGGTGGAGGAATTTCCAAAAATCTTGATGGGGCAGTAGATGCCTGTCCTTTAAGGAAGAGAAGGATTCAAATGAGTGACCATCGGAGGTCAGGACATCTTGCAGCTCAGTTATCTGCTTGTCTTGCCATAATTGCCAGTCGATTGGTTTACCCTTGATCAACCAATTGGGGTTATTCCAGAAACAGGTCAGTATTCCAGGGCCCATACAAGATTTAGTCATTTGTCAAACTTTGTGCCAGGCTCTATGTGCATAGTTAATAACCTGCCATTTTTCCAAGAAGCCAGGTAAAGGACCCACTAAGTAGGCAGACAAATCAGTGCCCCCTAAAATCTTGTGCTCCAAGTCACAGCATGAGGGTCGACTGGGGCCAAGATTCTGAAATATTCTACAAGTTCTGGCTACCAAAAAAGTATAAACATTCTGATGGAAATTAGGAGTCCCCATCCTCCTTCAGTCCATGGGGCTCTTAATTTTGCCCTACTGTAGTGCGGTTTAGCGGAGTCCCACAGAAAATTGCCAATGAGGTACTCTAGTTTTTGTAGCCACTTGTCAGGGAATTCCAAAGGAAGATGGGACATTAGGTAGAAGATTCTTGGTGCAACCATCATTTTAACTGCAGCTATTTTTCCTGGCATTGCTAGGTTAAGGTGTTTCCATCTTTGCATTTTAGCTTGA
This sequence comes from Neoceratodus forsteri, assembly GCA_016271365.2. Taxonomy (NCBI): domain Eukaryota; kingdom Metazoa; phylum Chordata; order Ceratodontiformes; family Ceratodontidae; genus Neoceratodus; species Neoceratodus forsteri. The sequence goes on along the minus strand of CM028137.1, from coordinate 432,850,866 downwards.
AGTTTGGCAAATAGAAGGGAAAGATTCCTGTCCATAAGGGTCTTTATATTTGAGGTGATGGTCACCCCCAGATATTTTATACCCTTCATGACCCAAGCAAGCCCAGTGTCTGTCAGCATATGCAGGACAGCTACAGAATTAAGGGTGAGTACCTTGGTTTTGTTAGTGTTGATGCAGAACCCTGAAATCATTGCAAATGAGTCTAGCAAGGACAGAACTGAGGGCAGGCTGGCCTGAAGGTCCCTTGTAAGAAATAGTCATCGGCATGCATCATAGTGTGAATTTCACTCCCACCCATCTCTAGCCCTTGTATTTTGTAGTGCTCTCATATGGTGCATGCCAGGGACTCAATTGCTAGGACAAATAACATAGGTGATAGGGGGCAACCCTGTCCAGTGCCCCTATATAAGCTAAAATGTTCAGAAAAGGTATTGTTCATAAGGACCCATGCAGTGGATTTTGGATAAAGTGTTTTAACCCAATTACTAAAATTGGAGCCAAAATCTGGGTGCTGCAGGTACCATGTAGAAATTCCCACTCCACTAAATCAAATGCTTTCACAAAATTGACCATGATGGCTGCAGCTGGAGTGGGGATTTTCATTGCACCCTGCCATAATGTGACTAGTGCATGCGGGTAGTCTGCACTTACTCTTCTTTAACAAATCCTACTTGAAATGGATGAATTAGGGTAGGGAGCACTTTCTCTAGCCAGGTTGCTAGGGCTTTGGCCAAGATCTTCACATTAGCATTTATCAGAGAAATCGGCCTGTAGCTCGAGGGGAGAGAGGGGTCCTTCCCTTCTTCGGGGAGCACAGTAATAATAGCTTCTCTGAGAGTGAAAGGGAATCCTCCACTGCTCGAGGCTTCATGTACCATATTAAGTAAAGGGAGGGAGATCTGATCTTGAACCATTTTTTACATGCCCACTGGGAAACCATCCCCTCCTGAGGCCTTGTGAGAGGCTGTACTTCTGATCCCTTCTCTGATTTCCTGTTCTGCCAGTGGGGGGCTCAAGAAGGGTCCTCTGGGACTCAGTAAGTTGGGGCATTTTTAAGTTAGAGACAAAAGCTGCATATTTTTGTGCATCCCATGTGATGTGTGTGCTATAGAGAGACTAGTAAAATTCTAACATGGCCTGGTTTATCCCTGCTTCTGTGGTTTGAGTCTTCCTTCTATTATTTTGTAATTATGCTATATGACTTTCAGCCTGGCATGTTTTTCAGCCTGAAGGCTAATAATTTCCATGACCTTTCCCCTTGGGCCCAGTATATATGTTGTATTCTTTGTATCTGTACTTCTGCCTTCTTCATAGCTAGAGAATTTACTGCAGCTGTATTCTGAGGCTAACAATTTCATAGATTAGGGAACTGGATGTTAGGCTTCTAGGGTTGACTTTGTATAGGGCTTCTTTGTCTGCCAAGTGTTGTTCTAACTTGGCCGTTTCTTCCTCCCTATTCTTTCTACGATTCGAAGCATAACTAATAATTTTTCCCCGGATGGTGGCTTTAAAGGCTTCCCATATAGAGGTGCTTGAAGCCAAGCCTGGTGGGTTGTCTGCAAAATAATTTTTGGTTTCATCTGATACCTAGATTTTAAAGTCTGTATCTTGTATTAGCAGAGGGTTAAGGTGCCATGTGAGGGATTTTTTAGGGATGGGGTCACTCAGCAGGGCCATAGTAAAGGGACATGGTGAGAAAGATATAGAGGATTAATTTTCATGTCTACCATCTTCTATGATATTTTTGGAGAGGTAAGCCAATAGTCCAGCTTTCTGGCCATTTGTCTGTGGGCAGAAAAGTAGGTGCAGTCCCTATCCTTCAGGTGTTGGAGTCTCCAAATGTCCTGTAGTGTGTATAAGTTAATTAAGGTCTTGAATGCTAGGAGTGATTTAGGGTGTGGCTCCAGCCTAGAATTGGATCTGTCCACAAAATGATCCACAGTAAGGTTCATGTCCCCTCCATTATGAGCTTTGTGTCCCTGTCTGTGAAGTCTGAAAGTTTTAGGAAGATCCCATGATTGAAGTCAGGGAGATCATCATTCAGGGCATAGACATTGACAAGAACTAGTTCTCCTAAGGGGGTAGACACTTTAATCATCATCCAATGGCCCTCCTCATCCTTTCACTGGTCTATCAAGGACAACTTCAATTTTTTGTGACAAAGAATTGAAATCCCACACTTGGCATATTTAGCTGAACTGTGGACCTCCCATTCCCACCCATTCCCATACCAGCTTGGAAGCGTCAACGTTTGACAGTTTGGTTTCCTATATGAAGGCAATCTATGAGTTGAGCTGTTTTAGTCTATTCAGGGTTTTCTTCCATTTTATAGGGGAATTTAGGCCCTCACATTCCAGGAGGTGGCCGTAGTCACGCCTGTGTTAGTCATTAGAAAATGTATTAAATACCTGGAGGGGCTTCATATCTTGGAGACCAAAGCTGTCAATTTTGGATGCTTTCTTCAGTGCCAAGCCAGTGTCTGCCTTTGTCATTCCCCTTCCCCATACCTGTTTCCAATTGCCTGTAATACCTGCACAACAGCCTATAGGAGAGGGAGGGAGGCCATCTCCCGGGATTATCATATAATGCATACCATCTAGTCATTAACATCATACTTGTAGGTACAACATCCTAACAAGAACTTTAAAGAACAGCTGTAGTTGAAAGACTAGTGTGGGAGCAGCTGCTCAGATCAGACCGGTGATTCCAGAGGGACAATACCAAAGGCATGGGCAGCCATCTGAGGCAGTAGCAGTAATGATCCAGTAAAACATCCATATAATTAGTAACAGTAACCTTAAACTAGAACAGTTGAAAGAGGAGAGGCGATCCATGGTCATCTACTTGATATTGTTATCCTGAGTGGAGGGGTGGGAGGTGGGGATGACAGCAGCTTCAACTTACCCTGTGCTGAGTAAAGGTGGGTTCCAGCTGTCCTCAAGGCAATGGATGAATGGGGGAGGGGGTGAAGTGGGATAGTACTGGGGAACCTGAGGAAGGGTGAGGGTGGGGGACAGAGGGTCTAGTTCCTCCTGATTTAACTCATAAAGAGGGTGCAAGTAAAGCTCTGAAAGACAGAGGTGTTTGCTCTGCCAGCAGCTCCAAATTAGTAATAGGAAGTCAAGCCTTGGATGCCCAGGGATGGGCAGCCCCTGCCGATCTTCCACTGAGTGGTCTTGTATCGGACCAGTTAAAAAAACAAAACACCTGAGCTAGTGCTGAGTTGTGTGCAGATCTGAGTAGCCTCTTACAATGCTGACATGCACCTTGCAGTGGATCTGGACCCATGTGAGGCCCCGGCTGCAGCAGAAATGGTGGGAGGTGCAGGTAGAATATGTCAAGACACAGAGATTGAAACAGGTCTCTGCACTTGAAATTCCATTCTGGAGTGTGTGTCTGTGAGAGCACTCATACCCCATAACCCAACACCTCCAGGGCATGGATTTTGGGAAGAGCATCACTGCATGCACAAACTATCCATCACCTGTTGCGCCCCTTACTTTGTCAAGGCAGCAGCTGGATTCGATGCATTGCTAGAAACCTCAGAGCCACCCCTGCACTATCGCAAAAGAACACCATAAATTCATATGTAATACAGGGGTAATCTCTAAGTCTTGTAACTAGCAATGGTCTACCACCAGAACAGTTTAAGCATTCAGTCCTGCAGTGTATGTTAAAGTCAGCAGCATGGTGCTTTGGAAGACCCTGCAGCCTGCAGCCACCTCATGGCTTCAAGTCTGACTCTTCAAGGTGGTGGAGGAAAAAGTTAAATAATGTGGCACCGGTTAGTGGGTAAACAGGACACAACTAGGTGGATTTAAATCCTCAGACAGTAACTTATGACAAGAGGATGAATCTGACAATATTTGAGTTCCCTTCTACTAGCAGAGTTGTTTGTCACTGTATCCCATAATCTGCTTCTCATCCATGGTATCCGGGATATTGGATTCTTGTCTGTCTTCAAGGCAATCCACCCATTAATTGCACATTGGAGTTCAGTCGAGGGAAGCTTTGCTAACAATCTCAGTGGTAAGGTCAGGCTACTCTGGTTCCTGGGGAGTTGCAGGGCCAAAGGGAAAAGCTCTCAAAGGGTAAAAAATGGTTGCTGGTTTTCACCGGGTGTCTCCCAGTGAGATGCTGCTTGCATCCGAAAGCATCTGGAGACTTTGATGACTTCTTGATATGTTTCTGTGAGTCAATGGCTTTGTTCCTGCAGATGATTTGCCGGTCTTCTTGGGTCTTCCACACTGTGCCATTTGACATGGCTCTTCTGGGAGATTAGTACCTTGTGTTGAAGGCCTGTGTGAGTTTGGTACATCGGGTGTGATTTCCATGGATTGCCAGAATGAGCTTTGTTGATCAGTGCCTGCTTGTCTTGTGGCCTTTGATGCTCTGGAGATATCACTAAGGAACATATCTACTTCAGCAGGGGAGTTAAAAGTGATAATCTACCCCTGATAAGTCACTCATAGCATGGCAGGGTAGCGGAGGAAAGCGGGGATATTGAGCTGGTATAGTTGCTTCTTGACAGCCACATAAGCCCTCTGCTTTTTAGACAGTTCGTATTAAAAGTCCTGATAGATCTGGACCAAGTGTCAGTGCAACTCTATGTTTCTAAGCTCCCTGACTGTGTGCAGATACAGCTCTTCAGTAGGGTACCTTATAAATTTAACTGAGATGGGCTGTGGTTTTTCTCCTGGAGGAGGCCTGGGGGCTAGACTCCAGTGTGCCCTCTCCAACTAAGGCTGTGTCCCAATATTGAGGTGCAGCATTTCAAGGAGAGCCGTATGCAGAAAAGTGATCATATCTCATCCCTCTAGCCCCTCTGGTATGCCCACAATCTGAATGTTATTCCTCCTAGAACAGTTCTCTGAATCATCCACTTTGTTGAGGAGGTAATTTATTTGTTGTTGCTGTTCATGCCACATAGCTTGATGGTGGTGTAATTGGTGTTCATGCTGCTGGATTACCACGTCCGTTTTTGACACCCGCTGAGCTACCAGTTCCAGATCAGTGTTTTGGGTAGTAGTCAGTTTAAGCTCAGCAGTATCCTGTAGAATTTTTTTTTAGCATGTTGATAAGGTTAGCAAATTCTATTGCAGAGTCCAGTGTGGGCACTATGCTGGCCATGTTGCACCACAAGTACCCCGCCAAGCGATCAGTGGTTAGAGCTTTTCGTTGGGTGGATATTGGGCTAGATGGAAGATACTGTGCCTGTTCCTCATGCTGGCACTACAAGGCAATTACAGACACACGATAAGATTACACTTGACCTAACTTGGTCACCCAAAGTTCGATTTGCTCAAATTTCTTTGCAAAATGCAGCCCTGTTATTCCGGTTGTGAATTCTTCCTCTCGATCCCTTCTCAAGGTAGTTGGAATTGATGGATGGTTAAAAGGAGATGCCAAGGTGTCTCTGCTCTTTCAGTTAGTGTGCTTCCATATTGGATGCCAGGCTCTGCCCCCACCCCATTCCATTTGTAAGGAAACTCAGATGGTACAGTATAGGAAAATGTTGTGAGAGTTAGGCCTGAGGACCCCAAGGCATAGCCGGAAGCCAGTTGGTGTGTGGAGGGTGGAGAGTGGGGTGGTAGGTTTGGTGGGCCATCCCCCATGGTTGCACAGCTTGCAGGTGTACTCCTACAATACTCGGATGGCAGCAGAACTCATATAGTTGCTGTACCTAGATGATGAATGTCTCTTGTGGTATGTTCACAGGGTTGTATGTTCTTTCTCTTACCTGAAGATGGCTGTTTCTGATTTGTTGTGTTGCCTTGCCCCTTTTTCTGCTTGTATGTGTGTGTGTGTTGGGGGGGTGCAAAGTTAGGGTTGTAAACCCTAATGCCGCATTTCCCAACTTTTGTTGCTTTTATAGCAACCGTAACTGATGCATTAACAAATTTATTTTCAATAACTTTCTTTACTTTTTGAGAAAGTCATGAATAAACTTTTTAACTTTTTACTACAATTCTAGTGTGGCATAAATATTTGTTATATTTACACATAATATTTCTTTCAGTAAGACATAAAAAGCTAGTTGTTAATGAAATGACGGTTGCTGATTATGTCATTTGTCATGGTGCGCACCCTTTTAGAAATGATGTTTAAATGCTGCCATGATACAGTAGGTACATGTTGACTGTAGGTTATCACATGTTCCACCCTGGTTTTCCATTTTTACAAGTAACACCAGTAAAAATCACGGAATCCTGCTCGGTTTGTGGATTTTGGATTCTTGTACTGGTGCCTCATGGAAATTGCATGTCACTGCATAGCATCCCTAAGATTTCGACATCTTTTTAAATTTTTTTATTTACTTTTTCTATGGCCTCTTCTCACAGCATCAGTCTCCACTTTTCAGAGATCCCTAGGCTGGGTATCTCCCATCTGCACCTCAGGTAATACTTGGGAGCTCCTGTGGACCTTCCCCCATCTTGCCTGGGTTGTACCCCCCAGGTGGGAAGGGAAGGGACCCCAGATCACCCCTCCACAGTCCCTTAGTGTGCATCAGGCAGCCCACTGGGTCCCTCATGGAACCTGGTTAGGAAGTCTTGGTCAGCTGGGTCCATTCTACCAGTGGCCAATGTGGGGTGATTGTTTCTGGTTTTCTGGTCTCTGTCCCTGAAGGCACCAGCACTGAAGGGGATCCAAGGAGGTAGGGTGCACAGAGACATGCCACTGCCCTAAATCCTGGCTTGTGTCCTTCCCTTCCGATCAATCTGCAGCCCCATTGCACCACCACCCATGTTTACCCAGGTGGTGGTAAAACAGCGGGACCTACAGCTCACCCTCCCCGGAGGAGGAGAGCAGTCTCCCAGGTGCTCGATCCTACTACCCTGGCCAGAGCTCCAGCCACCTGAGTTCACTTCTGACCCCGGGTCACTGGATTTACAAGCAGTACCCTACTGCAGTGCAGGCAGGCTGGTCCAGATCTCATCATCTTAAAATGAATGCTGCTGCTATTCACGTTATTTCTGTTTTGATGTCTATAGAATGAGTAAGGAAACCACCTGCACTGCTTTGTTGTAACCAGCCACTCAGTTTAACCACCCATGCTTCCCACCAACCTCTCCATCATCTGAGGACTGCTTTCCTTCCTGAAACCACAGTTTTCATTTAGTATGTGCCTAAACATCTTTTACTATTTACTGTGTATTACACTGGATGATACAAAAAAAAAATATAAGTATCAGCACACATGGGCAAGGCCACTGGAAAATTGTAGGAAAACTAACCTGAAATTGCAGAAGATTTTTGCAAAACTTGCTGGGCAGTTGTGGGAGTTCTACTATAAACCCTGAGTGCTTCACAATAAATCCTTTACTGTTTTCTGCAGCATATATTAGTCAGCATAAACTGCTAAATGAATACACTGATACCTGAATACGTTTTAAATATGAAGAAAAACTTATGTTCCTAACATGAATCCTAAACGGATAAGATGTGTTGCCTCTCTTCCAAAACAAAAAAAAAATCTGCCTCATACAGTGCTAACTAGATTCTATTTAGTGAGCCACAGAAAATCAATATTAAATAAATCCAGAATAAACCATTTTATCTGTTTCTTGATATAGAATAATGAAACCTGATCAAAAATGATTTACAGTGCTCTGTCAACTATTCACCCACTTTGGTGTAAGAAAAAGTAAGCAGATAGAGTGGCGAATAATTCTGTTATAGTATATGGCAAGGGCTTATTGTGACTAGAAAGCCGTGGCTTTCAAAATCTTGTTGTAGGACAGTTCAAAGGTCAAAAAAGTTGTTGTACTATTGCTCTGATGTCACATCGATAGTACAACAACTTTTTTTCCTTTCCCTGCCACCTGATTGGCTCATTGAACAATGCTGTGAGGACAGAAAAAACTGTACAACATGGCGGCGTGACTTACCGAGCGCTGGTCGGAGGAGTCTCCTCGTTTTGACAAGGAGAGCCTCACAAGGCTCCTTGTCACAAAAGTGAATCATCAGTCATTTGTTTTTAGTTTTTTAAACTAAATAAGTGACCAACTGGCAGGACGGGGTGAAACCGAACTAAGTCCGAAGCGAGACAAAGGAGAGAGCCGGACGGGAGCTGCAAAGACATAACTAAGGTAAAAGAAAAAAAAAAGACAAGCCAGGAACCACTATACTATATAAAATAGTGGATGGTTAACCATCACAACTATGGCTGTGTTTTTTCATCTCGGTTGTTGAAGACATCATGGAACCTCTCGAGCTTCGCTCTCAAGGTCTCTATGATGTCATCAACAACCTTGATGGAAACACAGCCTGGTTGTGGATGGTCACCCATCCACTATTCTATATTTAGTAAAATGTTGTAAAGTGTTTAATATTCATAATTTGCACTGTAGGTACTGTGCACTATTATTGAAATCACATATTAAAACATTATATATGGGTGTTATTATGGCTGGCAGTATAGCCTAATGGTTAGAGTAACAAATGATGATTGAACTGGGTACATCCAGCAGACTTGGGTTTGATTCCCACAACCTCCACTTGCATACTGTGTGACTCCAAGCAAGTCACTTACCCCCCCCCAGTGCTCCTGGGTCACCCCTGAAAACAGGCAGTTCTACCTAGTGAGCCTTACTTGGTTTACAAGGAATATAAAAAAAATACCAATATATGCTTACTACATCACACAGTTGTCAGGGTACCATGTAATTTATCTCAGCTTCAATCTGGCTAAAATGATTTTGTATAGGTAAAGATAAATGTTCAGATACATTTTATGTTTTATAAGCTTGTTTTTAAACTTTAGTCAGGTTTTTATTGTATTCTTTGGATGTGAGCATCTAGGTTGTAGATTGCTAAGCGCAGGATCACTGTTACCAACTAGGTTATTCAAGTTTATAATCAGCAGGGACATCCAGAATCCTCAGTTGTTTGAATGAAAACTAGTCTGAATGAAAGTATATTCAAAAGGAAGAAACTGCTTTACAACTTACAAAAAGACTTCACAGTTAGCACCCCATTTAGATGAGTGGGATCATTTGCACCTTTTTTCCCACCTCCTCTTTCAGTCTCTGTGACAACAAAATGTTTTCTGATAGACTGCTTCAACAAAAAGCAAATGTTAAGTGTTTAAGACTACTTATGCTTGGCCAGTGGATTTTGAAAGCATATTCAATGACACAGAAGGTAAGACCCCAGGGGCTGTATGATTCTGGTGGGCAGAAATGGTGCTCAAGTCACATCTGAGATCAGACATAAAAACTGACAGACATCCTTTTCATGGAGATCAAGTAAAAAAAAAAAACATCTGTATGTTTGGGAGATGCATGATTTTCTACTTGTGGATTTTTTAGGTGAAGACACTGTATTTCAAAGAAGAAAATTCAGGCAGGTTTTTTTTGTTCCTTCTACTCCCTGGCTAACCACTCCTTCAGGCCTGCCAAGGCCCCTACCACTGCTGCTGAGTCCCGACCACATCCACTGCCCCTTATTGCTGTCCTACCAGGTAACCTGAAGTAACCCTTCATCAGGTGGGCCCTTACCTGTGGGAGGCTACTGGGGATGAGAAGAGCTTCCTGTGTATCCCTGGTACAGTAAGAGTCAGAATGGACACATGTGTCTGGGGCTTTGGGTTTACAGAGGAATCAGCAGCCATCCTCCAGTTGGCCAGTTGGTGTTTTCCATTTTCTTGGGAGCATGACAGGCCACATGATGTCAAGGCACAAGCCCGATGTTCATCACAGCCCCCCTGCAGTGATGGCTGATGTGTTGCCATGCCCCTGGCCTGCATCAGGGGCCAGTAAACACTGAGCCATGAACCCACCTTCCCTCCCAGGAGAAGGTGAGTGGTCAGTGGACACTCAAGCCTTCATCCCCCGGCCATCCTTCCAACACCCAAGTCTGTTCCTGAACCCCAGTCAGTGGTATCACAGGCAGAAATCCAATTCAGGCAGTCAAATGATAGAGAGGAAAAAACAAAGGTGATCCACCTTAGTGGTGGTGGTTCAGATTAATTCACATCTGAGTTCTAACAAATAAAGATACCAACTCATTTGTAACTTGTGCATGTGGGGTGTGGGTGTTGAAGAACGGGGATCATAGTACTGTTACTACTGCCATCACCCCTGAGGGATGTGGACTGCATTGTTGCTACTGCCATCACACCTGAGGGGCGGGGGTTGTAGTGCTTCTGCCATCACCACTGGTGGATGGGGAATGTAGTACTACTGCCACCCCACCTGAGGGATGTGGCCCATAGTGCTGATACCGCCATCACACCTGAAGGATGTGGAATGTAGTACTGCTGTCATCACACCAGAGGGATGGGGGCCATAGTACTGGTAGTGCCATCACTTCTGAGGAATAGGGAATGTAGTACTACTTCCATCACATCTGGGGGGGAGGGGCCATAGTGCTGTTGCTGCTGCCATAACACCATCAGGATGGGGGATGTACTGCTGTTGGTGCTGCATCGCACCAGAGGGATGGGGGCCATAGTGCTTCTGCCATCACCACTAGTGGATGGGGAATGTAGTACTGCTGCTGTCCCACTTGAGGGATGGGCCCATAATGCTGATACTGACATCACACCTGAGAGATGGGGAATGTAGTACTGCTGCCATCATACCTTAGGGATGGAGGCTGTAGTGCTGCTGTTGCCATCACATCTTGTACCTAAAATAACTTTAAATTGGTACAAGGATGGAAGGATGTGCAATAGTGGAAATCAAAATTGCTAAAATGCATGTTAGCAGAGTTAAACATTGTTAAATAAAATACACAAAACCAAACACCGGTAAAATCGGATTTTGGCTTAGCAGACACTGGTGACAATACCATTTACTACAATGTGAAAAACTGAATTTTCCCTTTTGTCAGTCCCAGTAAACCAGTGTGTAAAGGTGTACAACATTATGTAATTGGGCCAATATGCATCAAAATTGTATCTATATAAATTGTAGTGCATTGATAATAGCTTTGTCAACAACACATAGAATATAATTTTGTTGTCATACTATACTACAGATGTATGCACACACGTGAGTGTGAATATACACCATATATCACATTTTTTTTCCAGGAATTGGAGATTCAGAGAGGATGATCTGAGACAATGTAAGTCATCTTGCCCCACAATCATGGTCATGAAAGAAGTTATGTTTAATTCTTTTTTTTTTTTTTTGGCAAACAACTTTATTTTATTAAAATGAAAACATACAGCATAGACAAAAACATAACAGTATAATAAAAACCAAAATAAATACTCCCAAAATTCCTTGCCCACAACCCCCCTGGCAGCCATCCAAAGTATTTAATACAGCAAAACTGGAAGTACATTGCCTCAAATAGAATTAAACATTAGCTAGCATCTTGGGATATATGGGGGAAGAGAAATTCAATAATCTTCATGTCTCTGAAGTAAATTTGAAGGAAAAGGGGGACACAAGTACAATACTCTAAGTTTACAGATAAGAAGGTAAAGGATTAGAAAGATAAGGGGGTGAAAAAGGTATATAAGAGATATGAGTGATAATACAGAGAATAAGAGGGAAAAAAGCAGAGAGAAGAATCTCACTGTCTAATAACCATATCTATCTTTCAAGGATTGGAAAAAACTACCCCAACACTTTTGAAATTTACCCGAAGCCTTGAGAAAATTTAACACTGACCTCTCTGCATTTAATGCATTCAAAAATTCATCCCACCATTGTTTAAACGATGGAATCCAATCATCTTGCCAATGACGAAGAATCAATAGTTTGGTAACTGAAGCTACCAAAGCCATTTGGCATTTTTGAATTCTAGAAATAATTTGGGCGTACATCCCAAAAATACAAACATCCACATTAAAAAAAGCTGATAAATCACAGTACGGGTCCAACCAACATTTGACTGATTGCCAAAACTTAGCTATTTTAGGGCAGGACCAAATTTTATGGAAGGTGGTGGCTATAGGGTCTCCACACTCTCTACAAGCCGGAAAAGACAATTTATTCAGCCGGGACAGTTTGGCAGGTGAAAAATAAAGATTATGCAATAGGTTAAACTGAATATCTCTCAATCTGTCCTGCTTGATACATGAATAAATGTTTACCCAGACACTCTCCAAAATCTCCTCTGGCCACCCCATAGACAAGTTAGTTTCCCAGTAGGAGGGAACAGGGGATTTCTCAAGTTCTAGTCTTAATAAAATATACTTGTATATTTTAGAAACTACTTTCCAGATATTGCAAACTCACACAGTTTCTCTAATAGTTTTTCCGCTTCCTCAGAGACTTTACCTTTCAGTAAAAAAAATGGATGCTTCTTCGTATCTGAAAGTCAGATAAAAGTTTTGAGGTTCCACCCCAAACTTTTCAATCAAAGCGGGAAAGAAGAAATTGTATTATCGAAATGAAGTCCGAAATACGAAGTTTGAGAGGGGAGTCAAACACAAACCTTTTAATAGGCTTGTTACCCACTAGGAGGTTAGGATTTCTCAAAAGGGGTTGCGATGAGTCATTTAAATAAGAAATATGTAATCTTAAATAAAGTTGGTGTAATGCCCTAATATCCCAACCCAATGGGGTATTTCTAATTTGAGTAGGGACCTTAGACCATGGTATGTATAAGAGGGATTCCAAATCAAGATTAGCCCCTTGGGAAATCGCATGATCGATGGCAAATCCATGAGAGAAGGCGTCTACTTCTCGGAGCCATAGAGCTGACCTCGCTGCATGAATGGCTAGATAGTAGGTATAGAAGTCCGGGATCTGGAGGCCCCCTAGTTTCCGTTGGAAAATTAATTTAGAATAAGCCCTGCGTGGGGTTTACCCTTCCACAAAAAATCTGAGCAATATTTATAAAGCGGGCTAAAGAAAGACTTGGGGAGGTAGACGTTTAAATTAAAGAGAGAATAGAAAATCTTAGGTAAAACCATCATTTGATTGTGTTAACCCTACCTGAAAAGTCAAAGGAAGCTTGACCACCTCTCCAAGTCTTCCCTGATAGACTTAAATAAAGGCTTTAAGTTTAGGTTAGCCATTCTCTCAAGATCTCTCGAGACCTGAATGCCTAAATAAGCTAAAGATTTTGTCTGCCATTGCAAACCTAAAGAAAAACACCAGCTTTTCTGAAGGTAAGGGGATAGTGAATAAACCATTGTTTTGTTCTTATTTAGTTTGTACCCGGAGAATTCACTAAAACACGAGATTAAATTAAGTAAGTGAGGAAGCGATGTAGTAGTGTTCTTAACGTGCAGCAACAAATCGTCAGCGAATGCTGATACCTTAAACTCCATGTCACCTATACGGATCCCTTGGATTAAGTGGTTCATTTTGATAGCTCTTATTAAGGGTTCTATGTACAAATTGAATAAATATGGTGACGGGGGAAGCCCTGGCGTGTACCCCGTAGAAGGGGAAAAGCTGCCGAAATTAAGTTGTTGCATTGGATTCTAGCGGTTGGGCACATATACAAAATCCAATATAGTGAATAAATTTTTCCGGAATGCCAAATTTAGCCAATATTGCAAACATAAAACCCCATTCTACCCTATCAAATGCCTTTTCTGCGTCTAACGATACTGAGGGAGCCTCCATATCCAGGTTCGCAGACGCAGAAATTAAATAAAACAATTTCCTGAAGTGGTCTGCCGAAGAACGGCCTGCCACAAATCCAGTCTGTTCAGGACTCAGACACCTGATCCACGAGGACTTTAGCCTATTAGCTAGGATTTGGCATAAATATTTACATCTATATTTAATAAGGAAATTGGTCTATAGGTTGCCACCAAGTCTGGAGGTTTATCAGGTTTAGGTAGCAAAATTATCCTAGCTTCAAAAGGTTTATCTCTTACCCTTGGTTATGCCAAAAGCGTAAGTTGATACAAAAGTGGTATCAAATTCTCCTTAAACGTCTTAAAGAAAAGGGGTGTGAATCCATCTGCGCCGGTGCTTTATCCACTTTTAATGAGTCAATGGCATTTGCTATTTCTTCGTTTGAGATAGGGGCTATCAACATCTGCTTGAATTCCTTGGGCATCTGAGGGAAGGGGATTTTAGTTAAAAATTCTCGCATTTTAGATTCACTCTGTAAAGAAAGCGGTTGACTTGAATATAAGTTTTTGTAAAAGTTGGAAAAAATATCCAAAATATTCTCAGAATCTGTAACCAACTTGCCTGTGTCCGGATGTTTCAAGGCCGCCATCTGGCTGCCGCTCTTTGCTTTAACTGCCATGCCAAGGTTTCCAGCTTTGCACCCTGTCCTATATATGCAGCTTTTAATTTAGAAGCTGAATTCTCCACCCTTTCGTTTAGAGTATTCACATACTATACCTTAAACTGGTCAGGTCTTGTACTGTTCCTTGACTAAAGTCTCTCTAATCGCTTCTAAAGTAGAAATTTTCTTTAAACAGTTAGTTAATAACTTTTTTTTTTTTCGCTTTGCGCACTGTTGCAATTCGTAACAGTTCTCCCCTCCAAGTGACTTTTAAGGCAGCCCAAACTTGGTCTACTGCATTGATGGACCCCCAGTTGTCTGTAATTGAATTAGTCATAAACTCTTGAAATCGAGCTAGTATCTGGGAGTCCTTTAATAAAATATTATTTGGAGACCATGAATAGGATCTAGGTGGGGTGGACAAGGAGGAGCATCGGAATTTAATGGGGGAATGGTCTGAGATTACTCGAGTCAAAATTGAAACCTCCTCAACAAAAGACAGGCAATGCTGGCTAACCAAAAATAATCGATTCTTGAGTAAGATTTATGGACCGGGAAAAAAGGTAAAATCTCTACTGGTGGGATTATACAACCTCAGGATCTATTAAGCGGATGATGATGAAACTCTGACAAGGCTCACTGAGCAGGGAGGGTGTAATGCTCTATGCCAAGAGCGATCAAGCTATTAGACTGGACTCAATTCCAATCCCCCTAGAATGACAGGAATATCTTTAAAAGGGGCTAGGTTATAGCCAATTGCATAAAAGGAGGAGAATCTACGTTAGGGCCATATATTGATCCCAAAACTAAACTAGCCCTCCTAATTTACCCAAAACTATAATGTATCTGCCTTTCGATTGGGGATTATCTCAGATGAAATAAAGGGAACCCTCTCACCACCAAAATGGCTACCCCTCGACTACTTGAGGAAAACCGGTAGCCAAAACACAGACACCCATTTTTCCTAAAGTAGTGGAGCCAATCAGGAAGTACATGGGTTTCTTGGAGAAATACTATGGATGGGTCTGAAATGAGCAAATGGTGTAATATAATATATTTTTTCCGATTGTGTCTTCCCCCTTTGATGCTCCAAGAAATAATATTCAATTTACTAGCCAGACGGAAACCTCAACTTATTCTTCAAAAAGGTATGGATAGCTGCCCTCCCTCCCAACAATAGACAACAAAAATTATTAAACCAACATCCTAATCCCCCCTCCCCCCAAAAAATACCCCCCCTCTTAGAACCACCTTTAGGGCGGCCCCTGACCCGAAGCCAACTCCTAGTGCTATGGTCCATGGTACGCCATAGAGGTGGGGCACCCCCCCCGAAAGCAATGTGCCACTAATCCGTAGATATTAACCTGCAAACCTTTTCATCCCCCACTGGGGGGAATCCCCTAAGCATATTTTAAACTAAAACCATTACTAAGAATCTTTGGCTAGAGGGAAAGAACTCTAACACTTAGTGTAGTACTTAAATATCAAATATCAAATATAGAACTAACTCAGTAATTAGACATTGCCCCACAAAGTGCCAAAAACCACTAAGTAAAGGGAACTGGGAGGCGAAATCGTGAGACAACTGTAAGTATAGTCGTACATAAATATAACCTCTCTTGTCCCTAGTAGCATCGAGGGCCAAACAACATGGAAAGTAATACCAAATTACGGTTAGTCCCAGAAAAGAGATTTTCTGGTTAGCAATCCAGGATTGTCAATCAAAGGCTAAATAAGAGGGCAAATATACCCTGTAACTACTGCACAGTTCTCACAGCCCGTTAAGTCTCTAAACAAACTAGTTACTTTCCTACACTTAACCTAAAGCATGCACTAAAACATAAATGCCATGAAGGTCTTACTGTCCTAATAATCCTACACTATTGGAACCTCTTGCCTGTCTAAGAGCACTGAGCTCGTAAAGTTAAACACAGTTAAATACTCTGGGAGCAGCAAACAAAAGAGATAGTGAAATCAAACAGACTAAGAGCTCCCTCTTGTGGCTCTTATTAGTACATTACATAGCGATGAGAACTTTAAAGACTGTGGAAGAAATGTAGTGAACTGAAAATCATTTTGCATCCCCAAGCTACCAATTATTAATTCAAAAAGTACCAAAACAAGAAGAAAAGGATTAGTTCTTGGGGGAGAAGATGCACATTTTGAACCCCAAACACTGAAACAGTAGTGCTTTAGTATAGTGAACTACAGAAATTTGTCCATTGAAACTCTTAAAACTCGAGTAGACAATGAGATCAGGAGTCCTCATCCTTTCTTGAACAGATCTGGCAGAGAAGTCGAAAGTACTTTTAGTGTCTCTTCCACAGAATCAAAACGCTTAGTCCCTTCTTTCAGGGTAATCTCTAATTTGGCTGGGTAAAGCATGCGATGACGAATGCCAGCGGCCCACAGTTTGGAGGTAATGGTCAAAGCTTGCTCGGGCCTGCCGGACCTTCCAAGTCAATCAGAGACAAGCTGGAGCCTTTGCCTTCCCACTGAATAACAGAAAGTTTCCGTGCTTCTTTTAAAATAAACTCCCGGTCCAGATAGTTTAACAATTTGAAGATCACGGGCCTTGGAGGTTCCGAAGGGGGAGGTTTGGCTCTGAGGGCTCGATGGCCCCTCTCTATCACATACTCAGGCCCGTTAGGTGAAGGACCCACTGATTTCTTTAGGAACTTCTGTAGGAAGAGGACAGTATTGGGGCCTTCCTCACCTTCAGGGAGCCCCAGTAAAACCAAATTGTTGCGCCTACTTCTCCCCTCGAGATCATCTAAGCGGTCTTCAAATTTGGCTGTAGCCCTTTTGCAATCGACTATAGCAGGGCCTGTCTTCTCCTGTTTTCTTTCAAGAGAAATCTAGCTTGTATCCACCTAGAACTAATTGTGTCCAGCGCCAGTTTAAATTCTGCCACCTTGTCTACTAATTTAAAATAGCGCCTCTTTGATAGTCGAGAGATCGCTGTAGATTTTAGCCGGCGATAGGTCTTCCTGGGTAGTTGTCGGTGATGAGCTCCGGCGAGGCCGTTTGGCTTCTAATTCTTGATCCAAGCCCTCCATCGTTCGTCGGAAGCTGAGAACCGAAATAAACTGATGGCTGCAGTCTCGGTCCATTTGGCAAGGGCGCTGGCTGATTAAAACTTAAAATTTTTTGTTTAATTGCAGGTTTTCTTGCAGGGAAGGGAGACCCAAAAATCTGCTACTACTCCTCTTGGCGCATCACGTGACTCCACAGTTATGTTTAATTCTTCTGTTTTTTATATAAGTATGTCTTCAATTTGAATTAATATGACAATGTCAAGATTCATGGGGAAAATGCTACAATGTGTCCAGATGGCCTAAGAACCACTTACCACAGAAAATGTGTACTTACTGTCTTACTGTGTAAGTATCAGAACCATTGGAACTACACTGTATTGCTGGTATAAACAGCAGTACAATACACGTGCCCCGTCACATGAAGTAGGATGTTGTATGCCAGCTGTATGCATTACACACTCCGCTTTGTCACCCTAAGAATATATTCATAGTAGTTTGCATGCAGCTAACATTGTTTTTTCCCACTTTGACAGTTGTCTTTGTAAACCAGGAGTACTATTCATATGCACTTGACATGGCAGGTAGTCATTGTGCTGGTATTGTTACAATAAGCCTGTGTTTAATTCGCAACCATTAGATATACCATATTTAGACTTTTTTTTGTGACCAGTTCTTTCAAAGGCATAGTGTCCAATACATATTATACTGACACAATAATAACTGTACAACCCAGCTGGTCTAAACAGAAAACATTTCAAGAAAGTCTGCCATGACTTGTACACAGGTAAGTTGTCTGGTTTGCTACATGGTCATAACATGCAATGTAGACAGTTGTCTGCCTACGAAGACTACGTCAAATGCAGGCTGCGTGCTCCAAAAGGGGCTTGCACCAGTCTTGTGCCATAAAAGTAGCTGCAGGTTGTGCTGGGCTCCCAATCATGTTTTGGGATGGGGGGTGGTGGGCACTGCATGCTGCGGTTGGGAGCCACTAGACCACCAAGACAGGATGTTAACAGTTGTGCCATAGTTGGGCATATTAGGCTGGAGGCAGGGACCGATTAACAAGGAATGACTGTGTACAACTAATAGTTTGCATTATTGGCATACCAGGGCTTGGGGGAAGGGGGGATTGATCACTGGAAATGACTGTTGTTTTAAAATTGTGTACGGTATTGGCATATTGGGGACTGGGGGGACCACTAGATCACCAAGGTTATTTGTAACTTATTCAGTTACTAGCAGATTGGGGTTTGGGGGTCCTAGCCGTGCTCCTGTCCAAGGGTGCAGAAGTTACCCCACCACCCCGCAGCTGTTCCTGAATACCTCATGAGTGCACCATCTGTTTGGCACACTGTTGCCACAAACTGCAGGATTTAGGCAACGGTATCCTGTAGGATGCAAAATCAGGGATAGGGTCCCAGATGCACTGACACATGGTACAAGCTGCCATTGTCACAGTTTTTGACAGAACTTTGAAAATCTTCCCCCAAGGCATTTGTATTTATAGCGTTGCACCTGGAAAATTCCACACTCGGCCCCCTTAATGAAAGCGATCTTATGAAAGAGCAGGAACACACAAATGAGTTGAATTCTAGGTTAGCCATGCACAAGTAGTGTTGTAGTGCTATTATAATTACAATTGTGCCAATCTGCATATGTATGTAAGAACTGCATTTACATGCAGAATAACATTTACTGTCATGCAAAACATGAACGGTCACAGTTTTTTTTTCCTAAAGTAAGAACATCTTTAACACCAATGTAACATAACATATGACCTACAGATGAAAACTTTTTTCATTTTTTTTGAGAAACATTTACAATGTAACAAGACAAACATATCAGCCTCAAAATACTCTGTCTTTGATACATATTTACAAGTCAGTGTCACAATTTGGTGGTTCTTCAATCCATGTCTAGCAAAGTAATGATTTTCTTGTTATCATATCATACAACTATTAATTGATATAGTTGTACATTAGCATGCATAGCATGCTGTGTTTAAACAACACTCACACAATGGTTCAATATTCTATATCTACATGGGCCATGACCTGTCTAACTTGCTGACAATATTAATGCAGTCCAGTGCCCTAAAGTCCACTTGGACAATGCACTTATCATTTTTGTAAGCAAAGAAATCAAGGTCACACATGTAGGGCATGACAGCAAAAGGACTATTACTTTTCACTGTCTGCATATAGCAAATCTATTTGCAATTGTTATGTATGATTCTCTCATGCTTCCCAATAATAGCTGAAATAAGGTTAGATATGCTGTACTGTTTCCTAGTCTGCAGACAGTAACAGTACTGTATCAATCTATCATTACATGGTTTATGTAAAAAGGCAACAAACGTAAAAAGGAAAGATGTTACAGAACAGGACCATTTCATGGAGTGTACACTTCTGACAACTTGCCTACTCAAATACAGAAGACCACTAGTGACAATGACACGATCAACAGGGCATTTTAATTATTTTATCTTATCTTGTATATTATATTTTTTTGCTTGTTTGTGTGTGTGTATGGGGGGGTGGCTTGTTAACAGACTGGATTAACAGTGTGCCATATACCTTTCCTGTCTTAGTAGATTCTCATGCCTTGCAGTCCCTCATCACATCACATGAACTGGTGATGTAGAATTACTCACAGCATTCTCTAGTAACAGGGCACATTAAAGTTCTAAACAGCTTACATACCTCCTTGTCTATTGCTCATGTCTTGTGCCACACCAGCAGTGAATTGTAAATCCTTTACAGGGCAGTATCCACACAACATATGAGTTGTGCTGTAGACTGGTCATGCACAACATTTACAGTTCTGAGCACAGAGACACATAACCTGTTGAGTATAGTGTACTGTCATTCCAGAGCAATAATAAGTTAGCCACAGTACACCAAAATGAGAGAAAAAAATCTGCCCCGATCTTGGGGGCAAGATGGCTGCAGTACCGCACCACTTCCCACTGCTCCGAGCTTGTCTTGGCATTTTTATGCTTTACATTGAGGCTTTCTGCTTCTATATTTTAAACTGGATGAAAAAACTTAAGTTTTATTTGCTTATAGACTCATCGTATTGAGTTTATGTGGCATGCAGTCACCATTATCTGTAAGGGATAAGCTAACTAAAGTTCGGTGGTAATAAGTTTATTCAGCTGTGGGAATATTGTCTGAGCATGTCGCCTTTGATTGTGACTGCTGCAGCTTAAGCAGGGAGTGCTGAAGATGTTATTTCTGAGACAAATATGTAAATGGGTCTCACACTGTGAATGAAAGTAGAGAGAAGGATTTTATTTTGCAGCATGCCTTCACCCTGTAAAAAGTCTGGTGTGACTAAGACGGAGTGCTCCAACTGTTTGTGAAGCTGAAAGCCATAAAGCAAGTTTGCTGGACTAAATTAAATGGATGGCACACAATAATAGAAGAAGTGTGTAGGTTGTGTGTGGAGCTGGAAGAAAATGTCAATAGTACTATAGGCAAGATCAAACAGCCAAAGATAAATTTAAGGACACCTCCTAGGTTTTTGGGGGCACAAATGTGTTGAAATGCCTGGGAATAATTTAAAAAAGGTATGATACCCCTTGGGAGTTAGCCCCTCATTTGATAAGCCCATTTTAAAGTTTTACTATGCTCAGTGGTGTGTTTTCTTTTTTCTTTTCTCTCCTAGGTGTATGTAAGCATTGGAAAGGTGAATCAAGAGAAGGCTCGCAATGGCCTTGGATCTTGAAATGCCAACCCAAGGGAGACATTTAGCAACTATCAAGAAATAGGAAAGAAAGGGTGCCTTTTGTTTCTCTGTCTGGCTCAAGTCTGGCTTATTTTAATGAAGTTTGATACTTGAATGGGCATGATGATCTTTTCTCAAGTTATTGTGGATAAAAAGGTGAAGGCGGAAACCAACTGGGGAAACAGCCCATTAAGGTATTGTTTAAGAGCACTTTATTTAAACACAAACCCTGTGAAGCTCCTCAATTTTACTTGAGTCCCTGAAAGGTATGTACTCTGGAAAGTGAATCTTTTGATTTTTAGTAAATACTTCCGGTGCAATTATTAGCAGATAGCGGCATATACTTACTGTATGAAAATGTACTTCCCACTATAAAAGTTTAAATAACAGGATGCTGTATAGGAAATAGCGTAATCGTTATTGTTTCTGTGGCATATATTAGAATCTGTGTACAAAGTCCCTTTAACTACTGGTTTTAGGAGTCCCATTAGAGATGCTGAACTGATGAACAAAGTTACTCCTTTATGGGATGATTGTCTGATTTGGTGCTACTGCCTGGATACCAATTGCACAGAGCACCTCTTTTTGTTGCCTAAGGGGCTGAACACTGAAACCACAAGACTCTGGGAGTTTTGTTATATTAGGTTGGATAATAACTCTAAAAGTTTCTGATAAAATTGTATCTTGGATGGTACCAAAAAATCTGATTGCTCTGTGAACATTTAATGGTAATTAGTTGAGCGTCAGTCTAATTAAGTGGGTAAGAGGGTAAGAAGTTGCCATTTGCTCCTTGCTGACAAACGCAAGGATTACTGAGCCTTTTTCAAGTGACTTATTTTTAATTTGGGGACTCCTAGGATTATGTGGAGCCCTGTAACTTGTACCCATTTGGATCATATTTTAATTTGTGAAGGTAGCGTGGAACACAAAATGTTACTCCGGTTACAGGACTCCAGCCAGGGATCCCAATATTGTGAACTTAAAAATAGGAGCTACTTACAGGACTCCTGGCAAGGAGCTAAACTAGAAGATTCTTTTATAAGGGGCCAGTATATCGGCTGTGAAAGAGCATATTAGTTCTCCTAAACGTTTTGCTCTCTTTACTTATAGCTGGACTCCTTCACATTAGTAGTGCCGCAGTTTGCTCTTAGCATAGCTATGTACAATAATATAGTAATTTGCTGTTTTGTTTTGCAGCTTTGGAACAGATGTATCTGCAGCATTTGCATTTCTGAATGTGAATGTATGATATTTTACTTTTTTTTTCCTTTTAGAAGTCATAGCCAAATTATTTATTATGCTTTGGAAATAATTTACCTAGTTAGGATGTTTAAGCAAAATTATTAATTATTTTCAGTTGTGATTTAATGATTGTACTAATTACAAGTCTGCAGTTGAAATGGAAGTTAGCTACCTGGAAATTAGAAGTGTCTAACCCCAGACCTGTGGAAAGTATGGCTCTCACTAGATTGATATTTCTGTACAGAGCTTGTGAGCGGATATACACAAAGTCTAAGGAGTGACACTTTATGTGTGCTTGTATTTAAGGCCTTCTGCTTTTTCTTGTAATTATCAAATTATTAAGTGGTCTTGGTCTCTTATACTTTCAGGATATTTTAAACTGAAATGCAATATTGTTATTGGGTTAATGCTGAATTCATACAGTCTCATGAAGTTATAACTGCTCAGTTTATTCAACCTGTTCATTTACTGTGTGTATAACTGTGATATTTTACTCTTATAGGGTGTATTTGTATTTTAGATGTGCATTTGTTTTTTGGCATATTTTTAGCATATTGTAATGGCTTACTGCCAAACAATAAAAACATTTTGACTTTGCCTTTTGTCTTATCTTGTATATTATATTTTTTTGCATTCTTGTATGTGTGCGTGGGGGGGGGGGTGACTTGCTAACAGACTGGATTAACAGTGTGCCAGACACCTTTCCTGTCTTAGTAGATTCACATGCCTTGCAGTCCCTCATCACATCACATGAACTGGTGATGGAGAATTACTCACAGCATCCACTAGTAACAGGGCACATTAAAGTTCTAAACAGCTTACATACCTCCCTGTCTATTGCTCATGTCTTGTGCCACACCAGCAGTGAATTGTAAATCCTTTACAGGGCAGTATCCACACAACATATGAGTTGTGCTGTAGATTGGTCATGCACATTTACAGTTCTGAGCACAGAGACACATAACCTGTTAAGTACAGTATACTGTCATTCCAGAGCAACAATAAGTTAGCCACAGTAAACCAAAATGAGAAAAAAAAAAACAAATGTCAGGTATCTTACCTGAGAGGCATACTCACAGAAGTTACTCTTTTGTTCATTGCACATTCATATTGTGGAAAATGATGATGTACGTGTCTTTGAGATTCTTAGGCAATCTTTCTTTCATGGTACACACTGTATCGTTGCACTCTACCCATCCACTTCTGTTTCTATGCCATGTTACATAATGACCAGATTGCGTAGAAGGCCGGTGATGGAAAATAATAGCATGAGTGTCAAAGTGAGTACCTGAGAATATAAATCTGCCAGCAATTAAGTCACTAATAGGCATGGTAACTTTCAACCCCTGTGAGTTGAATTGTTGTAGCATGATCATGATATAGGCACTACAGTGAGTGAACTGCAAAGAGCATATTGTACTTCAACCACATCTGCTGCACTTCCCATCCAGTTTCTGCATCTTGTAACAATCTGCAGAATTTCACAGATCTGTCATGTGGGATGTACACAGATATTCATAGCATGTCTATTAAAAAGTTCACCACTGCAAATAAAAAAAACTTAGTACAATGAATGTTTTGCTTATCTTTTAGAGCAGCAAAATTTTGAAAAAGTTTACAATAAAAATTACAAAATGCTAAAGCAAGCATACAGCAGCAGGGAGTTGAGCAGCACCACAGCCATCTTGCTCCTCAGCACCCCCCCCACACAGTTCTCACAACATGGAGGAGGAGCCCTTGGTCAAGCAGCTCCTTGTGCTTGACAGACCTGGTAAGTACAAACAACCTTCTTTTTTATTTACATATATTAAAACAACACCCAGCTGAAAATAGAAAGTATACAATACATGTATTTCTGCATTGAAATATTATTGTGTATAATGCAGAATTGTATTGGTTCATATCTCATTTCAGATAAGATATTATCACAGCACCAGCAGCTGACCAAAAAGTGATTGGTTTACTAAATGCATGAAGGTTAGTGAAAATAAAATGACCCATCTCATGAATGGATTAAAGTACTCCCCTGGGTGTGTTGTGACAATATAATGACCTTATCGGGTACTACAGGGACTCTTAATTATCTAGTGCTTCAACACACCCATAACGAGGCAATACCACTTCATGGTTATTTATTCACTAAAAATACCACCAACAGCTTAATCTGGTTCAAGGTCATTTGGAATTCATCTGTATCCCCCTCCCCTTGGTCATACCTGAAAATAAGCAAGATTTGTCTAGTGCACTTACCCGGTCAACGAAAACTAAATAAAATAAAATACATTTATTTATGTATTAATTTTATTTATTTATTTAATTTTCAGAATTACAACCTTTGAGCCAATTGGCTCGTTTACAAAGGATCCATGTCATGGACAACACAACTGTGTTTAACCAAAAAGACAAGCAGTGGCATTTAAAAACAACAGTACAAACAAAAGGCATTGCAGTGGTAATATCAATGAGGGTAGTAAGTTGAGTACACACTAGGGGGACAAAATGTAGTGCAAACAACATATACAGGCTTGAACACCTGCTCAGTTAAACAAGAAAGAGAAAGTATAAGACATGTTACTATGTGCTAAGAAGGAGGTTGCTAAGTGCTGAGGGAGGAAGAATGGTAGAGGGAAACAGGAGAAAAAAAAGACAATAGCAGCCAGAAGTGGCTTTGTCTTGTTGAGAGGCCAGGCAGTGATCACTAAGCTGAACAGTCACAGCTGGGGGAGTCGGTCCAGTGGAGACGGAGCACTTTCTTCAACAGGCCAATATTTTCTTGCTGCCAGATGGCAGGGGTAGGTCATTAAACCATAGTGGACCATGGTATGAAAGGGAGCATTGTGCCATGGCAGTTCTTTTAAATGGTACCTGTAGGTGGCCTTTGACTGAGCTCCTCATATTTTTTTGGGAAAGGTTGTATTGGAAGAGCATAGACAATGACTCTGGTATATGTCTTAGTAGTGCTTTTTTCCCCCCAAGTAGACAGGTTTGGTATTTGGTCCTTTGGGAGAAGGGGAGCCATCCAGTCAAGGAGTACAGGCTGCAGGCGTGAGTGTAATAATCAGCCCCAAAACAAGTTGGCAGGCTTTATTAAGGAGAAGCTTTATTCACTTATGTGAGATCTCAGAGGCTGGGCTGTATATGACTAGGCCATAGGCAATAGTTGACAACATGGAGCTCTGTGTGACAAGATTGAGGGCCTCTGGGGTCATAGCTTTTCTGTGTCAGTATAGGATCCCAAGTTTGACATTTGCAGATTTTATGATGTGGTCTATGTGGGTAGCAAAGGAGAGGGAGTCATCAATATGGATGCCAAAGTATTTGAAAGTGGAGACTCGCTCTAATATGTCACCTTTGTGACTATGGACAATCAGGGGGTGGGCATTCTTCTTAGACCGTTGATGTGAAAAATGCATGGACTTGGTTTTTTTGTTATTTAATAGGAGCCTGCTGTGTGAGAACCATGACTAAAGTTTTGAAAAGCTGTCTTGAAGGGCAGCATTTATGTCCAGCAAACAGTGTCCAGGGACTGAGATCACTGCATCATCTGCATAGAGCAACATTTTGGCAGGGCAGGCACTGGAAAGCAAGTTGATAAACAGGCTGACTCTGCATGTGCCCTTCCAGGCTACAGCCTCATCAGACAAGACAGAGCAGGGAACAAGCATGTGGGCGGAGTGCACCTAAATGTTTCTGTCATAAGACATACCCCCCCAACTCCTCAGCCTGTGAGTTTCTGCATGCCCTTCTCCTGCTAGGAAATTCAAAAAAGGTACACCTGATCTGTGCCTACAATCCTCCAAAGGGAGGAGTGCCAGGGCTCTCCTCACTACTTGACAGCCTTAGTGACATGCTCAGTTCTAATGAGGTACTAGTCCTTGGTGACTTTAACCTAAATTGGTTGGGTCCAACACCAAGCATCATGACTTATGAGCCTCTGCTCTCTGGCCTTGCCCTCAGCCAACTTATTAAGGAACCCACAAGGCTGTCCTCCCATGGGGGACATGGATCCCTCATTGACTGGATACTGAGCAATAGACCAGATAGAATAGTCTCCTCAGGTATTCTCCCTGATGTCATCTCAGATCACTCTCCCACCTACTGCACATGGGGGCAGGCATCTCCTCACCCAAAATCCCATGTAAAGTGATCCAGATGAGGACTACTCCAAATTCAATGTTAATGACTACCTTGCAGACATACGACATGTTGACTGGTCCCCGGTCACTGCCACTAGTGACCCCTCAGGAGCTCTTGACTATTTTCTTGCAGTGTTTACTCCCTTGCAAAACAAACATGCCTCCCCTCACTAAAAGGAGGGTGAGGGTCACTGTTAGAAAATGGCTCCACAGCAGCCTATTCTCCCTCATGAAGAAAAGGGACAAATGCTGGGTGAGATACAAAACCTCCCTCAACAGTACTGACCTCATAGAATATTGGCAGCTGAGAAACTCTTATAAAAGTGCAATCCAGACTGCCTAAAGCAAGTTCTGTCAATTTGCCCTGCTATCCTCAGCCAGAAACCCAATTAGTTTCTGGAAAAACATCAAAAATATGGTCAGTGGGTCCACTAGAGTCCAGGTCACCAACATGCTTACTGGTGGGGTTAGCTGCAACAACCCCCTTACCATCACCAATGCATTTAACTCCCTGTTCTCTGACCTGCCTGCTCCCCCTTCCCAGTTCCCTGACCCCACAGCTCAAGGTCCCTCTCTGAGTGGGCTCAGCTCCCAAACTCCTTTCTACTTAAAATGGGTGTCGGTCAGGGAGACCCAGAAGCTCCTCGCAGGTCTCTCCATTCACAATGGGGAGGGACATGACTGCCTTGAATGCAAATTGCTTAGCCTGGGGGTATCCCTTCTAGCCTGGTCTGTCACTCACATATTTAGCACTTCTCTAATCTCAGGTATCATTCCTGATATATGGAAAGTGGCCAAGGTCATCCTAGTCTTCAAACAAGGTGACCCGAAGGATCTCAAGAACTAACATCCTATTGCCATCCTGTCTGTGATCAGTAAGCTTCTTGAAAAGGTAGTTGCTGCTCAGCTCTCCCACTACATTCAGAGCTATGAATTTCTCTCCCCCCTGCACAACACAGCTTCAGAAAAGGGTACAGCATGTCTATTACCCTTGCCATGGTGACCTCAAAGATCAGGTCTACTACTGGTCAAGGCAAATTGACCGAATCTATTTTCATGGATCTCTCAAAAGCCTTTGACCGGGTCGACCACTCACTCCTTCACACCACTCTGTGGTTTCTTGGCTCCCCTCCACCCATGCCTGGTTCTCTAACTACCTCTCTGGCAGGCTGCAATACACTAACTTCAACAGAGCACTCTCTGACCCCTCTCCGGGGGAACTGCTGGGTCCCCCAAGGATCCGTCCTTGGACCCATTCTGTTTTCCCTCTTCATAAATGAGCTTCCCTCCATCACAGCCCATGGGTACTCCACCCTATACGAGGATGACCTCATTGTTCTGGCCAGCTCTCAGGACATCACCACCATAAATTCCAGGCTTAACTCAGACTTCAACCTTATTCACACCTGGCTGGAGGGCCAGAAGTGGACCATCAACCTAAAAAAGACCCAGATCATGCTCTTTGGCTCCAGGGCCAAGACTATATCCTGCTCGGCTCCCCTAATATTTTGGTGCTGATGGCTCCCTCCTGCATGCCAAAGAAACTCTCAAGTACCTGGGTGTAACCCTTGACCTACAACTGGATCACACCCTGCATATTCGGAACTCATGTAAGGCTATAAACGATAAGCTTGGGCTGGCATACAGAGCAAAATGCTGCCTCACCCCGGCCGCATGACTTGCCTTAGCCAGGGGATCTTCCTACTCATGCTCTGTTATGGGCTTGTAACCTTTGCCCCATCCCAAAAACCAATCTCATAAAATGGGACACTGCATACAACAATGTATGCTGCCTTGCACTCTCTGCTCCCCACATCACACACTGCTGTGAGCTTTACTCACAGCTGAAATGGCTCCCTCTGGAAAAGCACCACACCTTTGTCATTGGCAACTTCATCAACAACATTGTCAGAACTGCCACCCCTTCTGCACTTTCCCTACCCCTCATACCTGGAACCCCTTCCTATCACTTAAGAGCCAGTGACTTGCAGGCCCTCCTGGTTCCAAAAACCCACACCCTCATGGGTGATCGAGCTTTTGCCCTATCAGGCACCCAGAGTGTGGAACTCCCTTCCTGCAGTCACTCGATCTGCCACCTCCCATCCTTGCTTTAAAGCCTCCCTATGGGGCTTCCTAAAATTGGCCTCTGCCTGTCTCTGTGTCAAACAGACCCCTGGCTGAGGCACTTTTTTTCTCAGCTCGACTGCTAGGGGGCAAGAATTCTGTTTATTGAATGCATTTCCTCCACTGATGATCTTTAAACTGTTAGTTGCATCAAATGTATAAATATGCACTGGGTCCATTCCATGCCCAAACCATTCATGAGGGATTTCTTAGACAATTCCATCGCACTTTTTCCTTGGCCTCTCTCTCTCTTGATTTTTGCACTCCTCTTGTAAAATCAGTATCCCTTCCCCACCTAAAGTTATAGCTGCCCCCTTTTTGTTTGTTACTGTTACCCATGCCTGTATTATGTTGTTATTCACCTATTACTTAATTTGTTTGTGCTTGATGTTCTTGTATGTTAACTTGACTCTGCCTGATGTGCTTGTAATGTACCTTATAACCTCCCGGGTCGCACCTGAAAGTAGGCACTTGGCTGTCTAGTGTGCTTACCTGGTTAACAAAAGCAAATAAATAAATAGTAATGGCCCAAGGATAGACCCTTGTGGAACCCCTAGTGTAACTCTCCGGGGTTCAGAAGAGACTCCATTAATCCTAACGCATTGGTTCCAATGGGACAGGTAGCTAAAGAACCATAAGACTGTGCCAGAAGATGGGCCAAGGGACGTTTGGCAGGTGAGCAGGATCTGGTGATTGATGGTGTTAAAGGCTTTGGTCAGGTCTATAAATATAGACCCCATCATTATACCAGAGTCTAGGGTGTCATATAGATGTGTAGTGAAGTCTGTGAGTGCCGTGATGGTACTATGGTCTTTACAGAACCTATGCTGCTGGGGAAGAGTAGATTATATTTGGACAGATGTTCGCTGAGCTGGTCGGATACCAGTCTCTCAAGGGCCTTGGAAAGGGGTGGTAGGATGGCAACTGGGAGATAGTTACCCAAGGAAGTTTTGTCCCCATTTTTAAAGACCGGTGTAATTAGGGCAGTCTTCCATGAGTCAGGGAATATGCCTGACCTTATATGCCTCCTCTCATCACTTAAGTAAGTAATGTACCATCACAGGTGTGTATCATGCTGGTATGTAGCCATGCCTTTTATGGTTTAGTCACAAGGCTGGAAGTCAAGTGAGAAAATTGCATCAGTTATTGTGAAATCCCACCATCATGCACATGCAACAGAGTTATGCTGTGCAAAAAGTAACTTTAAGCAATTTAGACAAAAAAGGGAAAAAAATAAAAAGAATGACTTTTCTTATTAACACAACTTGTATTGTAATGCATTGTTTCTACATGCCCCCCAAAAGTTGCTAGTCTGAGTATCATGTTCTTAGGTTGATAGTGATGCAAAGAATGTTCCATTTATATATCTATACTGTAGAACTATATATTTCTGTATAAATTTTCAATCGTGGGTTCACTTTTACTTTCATGAACGCGCCAATTAACCACCACACACTGTCACTGGCTTACATCTGCCAGCTGTCATACAGTATTTAAATATTTAAATATAGTAGTAGAGTGCTGTGCTGTATGTCAGTTTCTATGTGTCTTACTGAGTGTGTTAGTATCAGTGCATGATGCCTTTGTTGAGATGGCTCAACACACATCAGAAAAAGCCTTTAAAGTGGGACTTCTCAGCTTTGCAAACAGATGAGCTAGGCACTGAAATTCTCTATGTCACTTCTGGTGTTTCATGGCTTATGGCTGAGACTGTAACTGCAGAGCTGAAAACTGCATCCCTACCCCCCAAGAAGCGACGCATCACCCACACTGTGTATGCTTCAGAGGTGAGGTTTGAAATTGACGAATATGCCTGCCAACATGGTGTAATGAACTCTGTTCACTTTTATGAGGGGAAATACAAAAATAAAATAAATTAAAGTACAGTATGTACTTTCAAACGGGACTACCTGTTAAAACTTAAAGACACTCCAGACCCCGACAAACTGCAGAAGACATTGCCAATCAAACCTAGAGGTCATCCCCCACTACTGATGGCTGATATGGAGGTAGAATTAGAGAACAGTATCTGTTCTTTGAGGGCAGAGGGTGCAGTAGAAAATGGATGAGTTATGGCAGCTATTGTAATGGGTATTGTGAAGACCAGTCACCCACACATGCTTGCAGAGAACGGTGGTACGCTAGCATTCTCCATGCAGTGGTCTTGGCTTTGTTTAAACAGAATGAGGTACTGTAAGAGGAAGGGGACTAAAGCTGCATGGAAAACTCCAGTTGATTTCCCCTACTTAAAGGAGCAGTTTTTGCAGAGCATAAGGATGGCATCAATGCAAGAATTGGTTCACTCCGAGCTGCTGCTTAATCTTGATAAAACAGGGGTGAATCTGATACCCTGTTCAAAATGGACCATGGATGCGTAGGTAAAAAGAAGACTGAGGTCTCTGGACTCAGAGACAAGCAACAGGTTACAGTTGTTTTGTGCTGTTCTTTATCTGTGTACTACCTGCTACCACAGGTCATTTACCAAGGTAAGACCGATCAGTGTCATCCCTCATTTACTTTCCCTTCTGATTGGTGTATTACCCACACAGACAACCACTGGGCTAACTCCAACACCACAATCCAGTATACAGGCACAGTCATTGTACCATACATAAACAGAGTCAAAAAAGTATGGGCCTCCCTGATGTTCAGCGTTCCATCTTAGTACTTGATTTGTTCAAGGGGCACACCGCACAAGATGTGATTCAGAACTTTGAGCAACACCACATCATTCTGATTTTTGCGCCAGCTTCATGCACTGATCTGCTGCAGCCCCTGGACATTTTGATTAATAAGCTATTCAAAGATGAGCTTAAGATTCAGTTCACTGAGTGGTATGCTCAGCAGATCTTGGAACAACTAAAATGTGGCAATATCAGTGCCGAGATTTCAGTCAATTTGCGGTCTGCATCTTTGAAAGGCAGACATGCCAAATGGCTGGTTAACAGCTTCGCCAAGCTGTCAATAAGAACAGAGGAGTGTATTCAAGGGGTTGGGCAAGCTGGGATACAACACACACACACACACTCACTGCCTTGAATGTAATTTATTTTACGGTAATTACAGTACTGTACAGTAAGTAGCTTACTGCGATATCCAATTGCTGATTTGGTATTTTTTATTTTTATTTTATTTTCAGAGACAACGCCTGAACAACTGAGAGAACATGATCAGGATAAAGCTGTTGAAGGTATGCTCCAACTCTGCAAAAAACTAGTCATTAAGTACAGTAGTACATTACTGATTGGGGTTTGTTTGTTTTCTTAGATGCTGAAGTAACACCTGAACCAATACCTGTACCGGCAGTTCCTGTACACACACAAGAAAGAGAGCTAATACCAGAACAAGTACCTGAACAAGTGACATTGTCCACATTAGATCCTGAACCAGAAGCTGGTTGCTCATTCAAAAACAGATGCTCACAACGAAAAAAAACAGTAGCTCACCTTAGAGTCCTAAGAAGCCGTGCTGTACATGTTGTTGTACATGATGTACATGATGAAGCTGATTAATGTACTAGTTACAGTTATGTATTAACTTGAGAAACACATTCTATAATAAATAAGTTTGTTACACAAGCATTAAAAAAAGATTTCCGCTTCTGTTTTGTTGTTTGAGCACTCGTTCACTCAGTAACCACGCAACCAACACCACGTGGTATGCCATATTGCTATGACTATATATTTCATTCAAAATGATTCAGTAGTGGCTGGCGGTAGAAGGCATGACTCCTTTTTTCATTCAATATGAATCAGCATTGGCTAGCAGCAGGCGGTACAGTTTGGAAGGTACAGCAATACAGTACCATAATAGTACACCTTTTTTTGAATGCCCAAAAAAATAAATTGTAGCAAAGAAATAACGCTATATTGCAAGGCTGTAAGCATAGTATCGTGCACCAGATGCAAAGCGAGATTATAGTGACTATTAATTTACAGTAATTAATTATAGTTCTACATTATGTATGTATAAATGTGTGTGTATATATATATATATATATATATATTATAGTGGCACTATAGTTAGGGTTGAGGAGCCATTTCTATGTTAAACCCCAAAACTTTGCACCTTAATAACTTTGCAACCTTTTGACGGATTTGCCTGAAATTTGGAATATGTGATCAAGAATGATAGGCCTTGGGATTGGCCAAGGTTTGTACTGGTTGGATATACAGCTGTGGAGTTATTAAGCGTGATCTGCGCGCACGTTTACGCTTTTCTGGAATTTTACGGTCATGCCTACAGGTCGTATGGTTTGTGCGACCGGCCTGAAATCTTCAGAGAACATGTGGCTGGGGTCCCCAATGTGCCTTTTGAAGATTTCATGAAAAAATATTAAACGGTTCAAAAGTTATTCAAAAAACAATTTCCCATTATAAGTCAATGGGAAAAGTTAACAAAAAGTTCGACAGTGTCGCAAATGCACTTTTTACTGTCGCAAATGGCCCTGTTACTGTCGCAAATCTGCCATCTTGTTTTCAGTTAGTGATCAGAAAAATGCTTGGCATTTAAAATTGAGACCCTCTAGCAACCTAATTCTTTTTGTATTCACCTAGTAGGGCCCTGAGGATGCTAGCCATGTTTTTATTTTGGGGTAAAACACCCCAGAAATATGTTTTTCAAATTTCTGGAAAAAGTACTTTTGCAAAGTAGTGTCGCACTCACGAAAGTGTCGCAATTTTTTTGCGACACTTTCACAAATTGCGACACTACTTTGCGACACTATGCCCAAAATAACAGTAATTCTTTGGCACTCCGCTGCAAAAGAACGGTTGGGAGTTTTGGGCTGAAATTTGGAGGGAACGCAGATGACATCTCACAAATGTGCCTTTCAGTGTCGTATTGAAAAAATATTACACGGCGGCAAAGTTACAGCACTCCAAAGTTGACGTTTTTTCCCATAGAATAACATTACGGCGCAAGACACATTACAGGAATCCTTTGGCACCCTGCTGCAAAATAACAGTTTAGTCTTTTTTCCTGAAATTTGGAGGGAAGACAGCCAACAGTCCACAGATGTGCCTTTCAGTGGTTCAGTGAAAAAATATTACAGGGAGGCAAAGTTATGGCACTCCGAACTTCTCTCTTTTTCCCATAGGATAACATTACGGCGTTCGCCGCGGCTTTCAGGGCCCGTATCTGGGAAACAGTGCGAGATACAGACTTTTTGTCATAAAAATTCTTAGCCCCCTAATAGGGACTAAGAACAAAATTAGCCAGGATAGTTGTAAATCATACGACTTTTACATTTTTTTTCTACGTCGTACGGTTCCTGAGATATAACGTATTTAGTATTCCAAGTTCTCATTTTCTGCTCCGATACTCATTATTATGCATACATTATTTGTACTCACTGTCTTTCTCTATGCAGGTTTTGGGGAAAACCAGCCTGTGCGCTTACATTACTGTTACTGTTGCCCTTTCCGCTTGCGGTTCCATACCCGTTTCACTTACCGTTGATGTCTGCGCCACCATGTGCGTTATCCTTTGCGTTTTAATTTGCACTGCGTTTCTGTTATTTTTTGCCATTTGTGTCTACAGTAGTGTTTCTCTTTCTGTTTCACTTTGCATCACCATTCCCACTGACATTTCCGTTTGCAGGCACCATGTTACTATGTGACAACACATCACGTGGCAGACTGTTCCCATCTACGCCACCATGTGCGTTACCCTTTCTGTTCTCATTTGCACTTGTGTTACCATGTGCGCCACTGTTAGTGCTTCTGTTTGCATTGCTGTTCCTGTTACTATGCCACAAGACATCTTGTGGCGGGAGCGTGGGGCCCTCCCGCCGCTGCATTACATTCACTATTTCTCATTATCATTCTCAAAAATAAGGGAAATTAGAGGCAAAAAACTCCATTTAATGCATTAGTTAGGGTTGTTCTACAGCGACAAAAGTGAGGAAATTGGTGTTAGGGTTGAAAACCCCCTTGGACCCCCCGCCCACCCCCCCAACCGGCATTGGGGTGCGCATTGGGATCATGGGTCCTAACTCTCACCCCATTCTCCTATACTTCTGCTGCTTTACACATGTCATGGGGTGAGAGTTAGGGCTGACGATCTCAATGCACACCCCAATGCCAGTTAGATAAAGATGGGCGGAGAGCCAAGGGTTCAGCACCAACACGAATTTCCTCACTTGTCGCTGTGACAACCCTAACTAATGCATTAAGGGAGTTTGGCCTCTAATATATATATATATATCATGGCACAAAACTGCATTTAATGCATCATTTAGGGTTAAAGTGAGAAAAGCAGGAAATGAAACATTAGGGTTGAGCCCCTAACCCCCCACACAGATCTCGCACCCCCATCCTTCACAGACTGACAGATGCCAGGGTGTGCCATTGGGGTTGTGAGGCCTAAATCTCACCCCATTCCATGTGTAAGCAGGTTGACATGCCACAGTAAAGTAGAATAGAGTGAGATTTAGGCCTCACACCCCAGCGTCTGTCAGTCTGTGAAGGATGGGGGTCTGGGGTCTGTGTGGCGGGTTAGGGGCTCAACCCTAATGTTTCATTTCCTGACTTTTTTTGCTTTAACACTAAATGATACATAAAACATAGTTTTTTTTTTTGCTATAAATTTCCTTACTTTTTGAAAAGTGTAATATAACTAGTAAAAAACGTATTGGTGGGTGCGCACCATGTTGCCAATTTTTGCGTAACAATATGCATCTATGGGAGCATGGGCCCAGACTTATGGTGTTGTAGAGCCACAGCATCCCCACAGGGCACCAAACCCTTGTAACAGTAATTGCACACTGTGAACCGTGAACCCAGACGCAGAACCACACCATTTGATTCTCAAGACCCTGAAAATTTGGCAAAAGACCAGACCATTATGGAGATATGGTCATCCCAATTTGGGCCATCTAATCTTCCCTAGGGACAACTGGTCTTCTCCATGCACATTGCAAAAAATACATATAAATTTTCCCATAGGATATAATGGTAATTTCAAATTTTAATAACTTTTGAAAGGATTAATATTTTTTCACCAAACAAATGCTGGCATGTTCCTGGGCCCAAGCACTTTCTATATCCCAGTTTTGGACCAATAGACCACACAGTGTCTGCGCAGCACCACAGACAAAAAACATGCAAAAGTGGTGAAAAGTGCAAATTTTGGCATTTTGCTGTGCAAAAACTGTATATCCAACCAGAACGTAACTTGGTAAATCAAGAGAGCTACCACACCAAACTGAGCTTTCCAAATTTTGTGTGCAAATCCATTGAATGGTTGCAAAGTTATTAAAGTGCCTACTCAACCCTAAATATAGGGGTGTGACCGCACCCCTATAATAACCACTAAAAAACCTGCATTGGTGGGAGAGGGCCCTGTGCTCCCACCAACTTGCCCATTTCTGCATAACAATGTGCATCTGTGGGAGCACGGGCCCTCTGGGCCCAGAATTCCACTTGTGCACAGCTACAAAGCCATACAGCAACCCTACAGGCCACCAAATGCTTGTAACAGTAATTTGTCGATATCTTGGGAACCATAACAGAAAAAAAAATTCAAGTGTCATTGTAACCATGACAGGGAGTAGATCATGCAACAGACATGTACTGAACCTGTAACTTGCATCATTTCTGAGATATAGGCACTGAAAAGCACTGGGCAGGCACTCTTTGAACCCTTGTGACAGTAATTTCACAATATCTCATGAACTGTGTTATGTACGAAAAAAATTCCACACAGGCATACTCTACAATTTAAAATCTTTTTCCAGTGGCATAGATCACTATAAAGTGATCTAGGCTGTCAGTAGCAAAAAGTCTGTATCTCGCTTTGTTTCTGAGATAACTGTACTGAAAGTCATGGCACAGACCGCAATGTTGTCCTATGGGAAAAACATCAACTTCATCATTGAATATCTCTGCAACCAATTAATTCTCCAGCACCTAAACAGTACAATTCACATCTCTGTGACATCATCTCAACATCTTGAAAATTTCAAGTGAAAAGACCAAACAGTTATGGAGATATGGTTGTCCCAATTTGGGACATCTGGTCTTCCCTAGGGACATCTGGTCTTCCCCATGCACATTGCAAAACATACATATGGATTTTCCCATAGGGTATAATGGAAACTTGAAATTGTAAGAACTTTTGAATAGATTAATATTTTTTCACCAAACAAACACTGGCATGTTGTCTGGCACACAGTCTTTCTACATCCCAAGTTGCGGACTAATAGCCCACATGGTGTCCACGCAGCTCCACAGACAAAAAACAAACAAAAGTGGTGAAAAGTGCATTGTTTGGTGCTTCGATGCACACAAACTATATGTCCAACTGAAACACAACTTGGTAAATCAAGAGAACTACCATACCAGACTGTGCATTCCAAGTTTTATGCAAATCCACTGAACGGTTGCAAAGTTATTAATGCACAAAATATGAGGTTTAACATTAAAGTGCCTACTCAACCCTAAATATAGGGTTATGGCCATGCCCCTATAATTAATATATAGATATATTTTTGATTTTCTTTTCATTCTTACATTACTGCCTCTCACTGAGTAACTGTTATGTTTAGACAACATCAGAAATAACAAGGATCAGTATCAGTGTAGTTTTCAAACAAGATAACATTCACAGAAAGATCTTTACTAAATACAGTATGAGTTGGAGGGTTGCCTTTATCTGTTTCTACATTCAGGTACCTTTGGTGATCATGCTTTTAATGTAATTCTTGCAGCTGTTAAGATGGCTGAATATAGAATGACACATGACACATGTATTCTAATTATGGGTAACTGCAAAGAATAGAGGATGAACATTGAAAAGATTAAAACACTTTCAATGAAAGTAAGGCATTTTGGTTTAGTGGCATTACATGTCAGCCAAGTAAAATAAACAGAGCTATAACAGTTTGGGGGGAACAATTTAGTATATATATATATATATATATATGTGTATATATATATATATATATATTATATATATATATATATATATATATATACAGTATATATACATACATACACACACATTATTCTTAGATAGGTATGTAGCATAATCCTGTTGTCAACTAATTTATCAGTATCGTAATGCTAAAAAAAAATGTTAAAATGACAAATAAGATACTTAGAACTCTCTGAAATATTCTCTCATTTATGTTTTTAAAGAGGAAGAAGCCTTCAGGGAGGTTGCTGGTGGTGGCGCTGAAGAGGCCACAGAATGTGTGCAGCAACAATTATAGGAACCTTCTGTGTCTCATTAAGATGCCCCACCAGTCACTGAGGGCTCCTCAGAACAACAGCATAATGAGGGGTCCCAGCCTAGTCCATTGCAGTAGTAGAGAACTGCGGTTAGGAGCAGGCCTTCAACTGGGCAATGTAAGTTACTCCATAAATAATTATAATAATCCTGTAGAAAGTAACTGGAGGTTTCTGTTTTATTGCTTTCACTTATTTACAGTTTCTATATCTTCATAGGAACTGACCTCCATCAGTGCTTTGAAATGTAGTAATCAGCAATGTGGTCTGAGGTCAGAGTCTGTGTGATGGTCTTCGGGGGTTGGGTTGGGTGATGGTTGGGGGGTTGGGGGACATTAGACTTGAGCTATAAGACACAGATGATAATTAATCATATATATCTTATACTGGTGCAGTAGCGCCAGTATAGTTAGTGTTGACCAAGAGTTTCTATATTAAACTCCTAAATTTGTACCTTAATAGCTTTGGTCATGTTCAACAAAACTGACCCAAATTTGGTAAGCATTGTCTAGGAAGTAATGTCTAAATATATGGAAAGTTTTGTGAGAATAGCTTAAGTGGTTTCTGAGAAATGTATATATCATTTTTACATCAATGCTAGCAAATTACCATCTACAAGATTGTTATAAGTTACAGCTACCACAACCAGAATCGTTAATCAGAAAAAAAAGTAATGTAATGTTGCTAGTCGTCAAATGTTTTCAACCGTAAGTACATGAATCGCATTTCCCTTCAACAGACCAGTCTCCTGTGTGGTGGGAATTATTGACTGTGCAGAAAGGTAAGCAATGTTTCTTTGTTTTTTAAATTAATTTTTTGGTTTATTAATTTGTTACAGTCAGCAACCTTTGCACATTGTCTCTTTTAACAAAAGGACTTCAGGGAAGTGGACCTAGGTATTACACAACAGATCCAGGTATAATCATATTACTATGGGCTTCAGAGGAGGGAATGGGTGGGTGGGGGACTGCACTACAATATGTTTTGGGGTGAGAGCACAGTGTCCTTTGGACCATGCAGGTCCACAGTATGTCAGGCAGCAGTACAGTGACCAACAGACTCTGCAGTACAGCACCTTTAGAGGTGGGAGCACTGGGTCCTTCAGTACCTGTACTCCCACAGTATGTCAGTAAATGATACAGTACCCAAAGACCCTAGGCTACAACGTATTTAGGGGTAGTAGCACATGGTTCATCAGACCCTGCATTCTCACAATATTTCAGGCAGCAGCACAGTACCACACAGACCCTATGCTGCAAGATCTTTAGGGGTGGAAGCAGAGGGTCCTTCAAACCCTGCACTCCCGTAGTATGTTAGGCAGTACTACAGTGTCCCCCAGACCATACACCACTACATCGTTAGTGGGCGGGAACACAGGGTACTTCATACCCTTAACCCTACAGTCCCACAGTATGTCAGGCAACACCACAGTGTCCCACAGATCCTACACTACTACATCTTTATGAATGGAAGCTAAGGCTCCCTCTGACCCTGCACACACACACAGTATGTCAGGCAGCAGCATATTACCCCACAGATGTTACAATGTCACATATGCTACAATGTCTTTAGGAATGGGCCTTGTGCTTCCACATAATGTCAGGCAGCATCCCATTGCCACAGAGACATAATACTACAATGTTTTTAGAGGTAGGACCATACAGTCCCTCTGACCCTGCACTCTTACATTATGCCACACAGCTGCAACATGGCCCACAGATCCTACACTAGAACGTCATTAGGAATGGGAGTGTAGGCTCCTTCAGAACCTGCACTCCTACAGTATGTCAGGCAGCAGTATAGTGCCCCACAGACCATACACTACAATGTGTTTGGGTGTTGTAGTGCAGGGTCATTCTGACCATGCACTCCCCACAGTACAACAGACAGCAGCACAGTGTCCCACAAATTTTATGCTACAACAGTCATTAGCAGTGGGATTGCATGGTCCTTCTTACCCTGTGCTCCCACAGTATGTCAGGCAGCATTATAGTGCCCCACATACTCTAGCCTATAACATGTTTAGGGGTGGGACCACAGGGTGTTTAAGAAACTGCACTCCCTAACTATGCCAGGCTATGGCAGAGTGTTCCACAGATGCTCTACTAAAATGTGTTTAGGAGGTCAGACTGCATGATCCTCTGGACAGTTCACTCCCACAATATCTAAGGCAGTGACATAGTGTCCAACAGATGCTACTGTGTACTGTGTTTAGGGGTGAGAGCACAAGGCTCTCATCCCTTCAGGTGGGGCCCCAGTCCCCCATGAAGCTTCCACAGTATGTCTGTCAGCAACACAGTGCCCCACACACCCTATGCTAAATATTATGAGTGGACAGAAAATTTACTTGCAACAATAGTGGGAAGGATGCATTGGGGAAATGATGACAGGGGCATATCACAACATATGGAAGAGGGGGGTAAGCAGGGAAAAAAGCAACTATAGCTAGAGAGACTGCTCTCCCACATCAGGGGAGAAGCTGGATCCTAGGCACAATAGGTATTAGGCAACTGTAAAGATGTAAAGCACAAATTAAACTTGTTACCATACGGTGATCACCATATTGCAATAAGACTGGAAATGGCACCACAGTCCACACAGGGGTTGTATATAAACCCTCATCTCAGGGGGAGGGAAAAGGACAAGGATATGATAGAAGGCATCTTTAGGATGGCAGAGAAAGGGAAGATAAGTGTTGATGGGGGATCTGAATATGCCAGGTGTTAACTGGAGAACCTTTGCTGCAGCCATATCCAAGAGCAGGGCCGTTCTTGAAACCATACATGTGGCATGCCTCAGACAGCTAGTTTTGGAACCCACTCAAGAGGGAGCAATCTTAGACCTTGTACTCGCAAATGGGGACAGTGAGAGGATCTCAGATCTAGAAATGGGTAGCCATCTGGGAACAAGTGACCACCAAACAGTGTGGTTCACAATAAACTCAGCTACAGAGTCAAGCCATACAAAAGTGAGGGTACTGGACTTTCAGGAGGGCTGACTTTGGCAAGATGGGAGAGTGCCTTAGAAAAGCACTAGCAAACAGGCTAGAAGGAGGGATGGAGAAACAATGGGGGAACATCAAAACTGCCATCACAGAGACAACAAGCCTTTGTGTGAATCAAATAAACAAATCAAAATGAAAGAAAAAGCCACTATGGTTCTCAAAAGAGGTGGCGGGGAAGGTTAGGGGGAAAAAGATAGCATTTAGGAAGTATAAGGAAACACAGACAGAGCAGGACTGAGAACTGTACCAGCTAAGGCAGAAGGAAGCAGGGAGGGAAGTCAGAATAGCAAATGCCCAAACTGAGGAAAAAATAGCCAACTCGGTTAAGAAGGGGGATAAAAACTTTTATAGGTACATCAGGGAGTGTAGAAAGACAAAGGGATAGTGAGGCTGAATAAAATGGACAGTGGGTGGGCAGAGAGAGACACTGAAAAAGCAGGGGATACTGAATGAATACTTCTGCTCAGTATTCACAAAAGAAGAGGAGGGAGAGGTGCCTAATCCAATTAACAAAAACACTCTGGATAGTGGGATTGATCCCAGTCCTTTCACAGAAGAAAGGATTCTGAAAGAACTCCTAAAACTGTAGGTGGACAAAGCAATAGGGCCTGGCGGAATTCACCCCAGAATTCTAAAAGAATTAAGGGGAGAACTAGTGACATCACATACTACCCTTTTTAAAAAATCATGGGAGGATGGTGTGGTACCTGAGCACTTGAGGAAGGTGGGTGTGATCCCCCCTTCACAAAAGTGGGAGCAAGACAGAGGCAGGAAACTACAGACCTGTCAGTTTGACCTCTGTGGTAGGGAAAGTGATGGAATCACTTCTGAAAGTAAGAATTGTTGAGTACCTAGAAGGTAGTGGGGCACAGGACCCAAGGCTGCATGGCTTCACACCCAGAAGGTCATGTCAGATGAATGTAATTGATTTCTTTGACTGGGTGACCAAAGTAGTAGACCAGAGAGGGGCTGTGGACATGGCCTACCTAGACTTTGGCAAGGCATTTGACACAGTCCCACACAAAAGACTAATAATCAGATTAACCAGCGTGTGGGTGGGTCCCAGGGTGGTAGCCTGGGTAAAACATTGGCTGGACAACAGGACACAGAAAGTAATTGCAAATGGAGTCCACTCCGAAGAAAGGGGGGTTAACTAGTGGGGTACCACAGAGAGTACTGAGTCCAGTCCTTTTTAATGTCTTTATAAGTGACATTGCAGGGTGATTGGAAGGAAAAGTATGCTACTTTGCAGATGACACAAAGATCTGCAACAGGGTTGATACACAAGGAGGCATGGAAAGGATGAGAAAGGACTTGGCATGGTTGGAAGAATGGTCAGAAGTATGGTAGCTTGGATTCAATGCAAAGAAGTGTAAACTAATGCACCTGGGAAACAAAAACACAGAGGAAGATTACACAATGGGGAGTGAGGTAGTAGCAACAACAAAAATGGTAAGGCAGTAGGGAGGGCTGGGGTGATACTGGGATGTATAGGGGGAGGTATCACCAGTAGAAAACAGGAAGTTGTTATCCCTTTGTACAGACAGTTGGTGAGACCCCATCTGGAGTACTGCATCCAATACGGAGACCCCATCTCCATAAGGACATAGACAGGATGGAGGCAGTCCAAAGGAAGGCAACTGAAATGATGCAGGGTCTGCTAGAGAAGCCATACAAGGAGAGACTAAAGGAGCTTAATATGTATACCCTTGAAGAAAGGAGGGAGAGGGGGGACATGATAGAAACTTTAAAGTACCTCAGTGGAATCAACAAAGTCCAAGAGGGTAGCAACTTTCAGAAAAAGAGATGTGCAAGAACAAGGGGACACAATTTGAATATAGAGGGGAGATGGCTCAGGGGCAATGTGAGGAACTACTTTTTTCACAGAAAGGGTGGTGGACGCATGGAACAGCCTTCCTGAGGAGTTTGTGGGTCTAAAACTGTGGGAGAATTCGAGGATGTATGGTACAGTCATAAGGCAATTATTGTGGGGGGTAGGAAGAAATAGGCTGTTGGTTAACTAGGATCTGCAGCTTATCCTGTAGGTATGGAAACTGGCAGACTGTGTGGGCCAAGCGGTCCTTAATCTGCCGTCAGAGTCTATGTTTCTATGTAAAGGCATGGTACAGAGGACTAAATTCATGATCCTATTTCAGCTTAACTAATGTTAATATCTATGTCTGTATAGCAAGGCCAGCAAAACAAGTTAACAAGAAAGAATTGACTATAAGTGATAAGGCTGTTACATTTTACAAAATGCTGTGTGTCAGGTTTACGTAAAAAAAACACAGAAGGTAAGTTGAACCCTAAGGTGTAGTAGAATGCCACAAACAACAATCAATGATGCTCACTACATCATGAAGCAGCACCTAGACTACCTCATTGCAATTGCATAAGAGTTTTAAGCAATAATAATTGAAGAGCTGGTCATTTCCTGGATATTAACAACGAGCTTGGGGGGTAGGGTGGCCTGAGGCTCAGCCTAGGGCTAACCCCACCCAGCCAGTCATTAATCGACAGGAACAAATGACTATGAGGCATTAGTCCGATAATACGTCTAATCTCAGTAATGTACTTTCTGGGTGTTTAATTTTCTCATGTTGTTTCTGTGCTGCGCACTGACTCTGCCCATGCCTTGAAGTTCTACTGTGTGGTGTGTGTTTCTCAATTTCCATGTTCTGCAAGGCATTGTTTCTTTGTATGGTGTAGATTTGTCATACAAATGCTGCCTTGGGTTTCTTTTTTATGTTTTCTATTGAGAAATTAGTGTAGTTTAATCATTCAGCAGTCACACAAATGCCACTACTACGAGTATTCATTACTGTATATAAAATTAATGTTCATACCTGCAGCATTTTTGTTATTTCCAAACAATTAAAGTATACTAAGTTCTCACAGTAAACGTATTACCACTTTAGCAGCATTTGTACAACAAAACACCTACTAAAAAAGCAACAATATACATAGATATAGTACCTTGCCGGACAGCTGTGCCACTGCCATGCCAGACATTTCTAAAAGCTTTCAGCCCAGCACAAAAGCCAACCAATGAGCTAGTTAAGAAGATGATAATTAATTAGACTTCTAACATTCCTCACAGACATGAAGATATCTATTGAAAATCCCAAAATTCTAATGCTGAAAAGACTTTTTTTCTGTGATACCAGCCAGTCTTTAACTCACTGTACAAGAAATAACACAGTATTTATTGAGACTGCTATATATCTCCTAGACTACACTTACAACATTTTTGAGACACAAGGCCAAAAAACTTAAATGTCAAATATAGTCTTGATGTTTACAAAAACTATGCAAACTTGATGTACTGACAATGTATTGTTCTCCTGATGACATAACCACTTTCTTCCTTTGTTTCAAAACCACTAGATATTTCAGTGCAACAATCAACCAGAAGAAACAAAACAGTAAGCCATATGTTACACATGTGAAATATAAACACTTTATTGGTATGCTAATGTGCTTGTCAAAGTAGCATAGTGCACTATAGCATTAGTGCTTGCACCTATATTTGAGGAGGGTATGTGGTCTAAAACTGTGGGATAATTCAAGAATACATGGGACAGACATAAGGCAATTCTTGTGGGGGGCAGGAAGAAATAGGCTGTTGGTTAACTAGGATCTATGGCTTATCCTGTAGGTAGGGAAATGGGCAGACTAGGTGAGCCAAGCGGTCCCTATCTGCTGTCAAAGTCTATGTTTCTATGTTTCTATGCAATGGGCTTTGCGATTTTACCCTGACCTATATGAACATCCCCACCTGTACAAGCTGCACAATATAGATTGCATGGCACTATAGTAAGAATAATATGCATAAATAGCCAATGACTTTTTCTATTATGCTGTAATCATATTTAATCACTTGTTTACCTAAGGTACATTGATGCAGCACTTCTGTACATAATTTTGTTCAACCATACTATATACAGTATATAGGTATATGCCACCCATACACGTATAATTGTGTAACAGTGGCTTAGCACATAATCATATGTTGCAACAGCAGTAAATGAACACTCAACAGTTCAGCTCAATTCAATACTAATAGAAAGTAGTATGTGACTTAATTAACAGGCACAAGATTGTGATATATGACACAGATTTCATCCACTGGAAAGTACAAAGCCCTGGAAAAAATATCTAATGTTACTGCCCCCCACCAAAAGGAAAACACTGCTTTTAATAAACACATTTCTATACTCAATTTCACTGTAATTACCATCTCACAACTGTTAGAAGGACTCTTTCAAAAACAATTCTTTTACAGGTGCAAGAAAGTGAACTAGTTACT
The DNA here is from genome assembly GCA_016271365.2 of Neoceratodus forsteri. NCBI lineage: Eukaryota > Metazoa > Chordata > Ceratodontiformes > Ceratodontidae > Neoceratodus > Neoceratodus forsteri. The sequence goes on along the minus strand of CM028137.1, from coordinate 432,805,897 downwards.
ATAAACTTAATTCACAGCTACCTTGTTTACCTTCAGCTGTCCAAATTGATGTAGCCAATTTCAGCAGTAAGTAATCAATGAAAACAGACAAAAAATGAAAAATAAAACAAAAAAAAGTGAAGTAAATTCTGATTTGCTGTTTTTTTGTCATTTCTCTTACAGCACAACTTCAACAGTTAAAAGCCACACAGGAGACCCTCTGTCCATTTCTGGGAACTCCAGAGGATGGCTACCGTGCTGTCACTTTCAGCAATGTATCAGTGGTAGAGCAACTGAAGCTCCTTCTAGAACAGCAGTAGGAGCTTCTGGAGCTATCACACTGGTGCATGCAGATTAAGTGTCAGACACTGGAGGCCATCCATCATCTCCAGGGCTGTAACCAGGGTTTCACACATCCAATATGCAAAATGCATGATCAGCTAGAGACTCAGGATGCAGTCTAGGAGATGACTCACAGTCTCCTGCAGTGACTGGTAGAGGGGCAGTTAGAGGCATGTGAAGGCATTTAACAGAGTGATCACCTCCAACTGCAGCAGCTGCAGCACCAGGACCAGACCCTCCCATCAGCTGAGCAAAGGGATCCTCCAGCTCAAGCCCCTCCTCAGATATCACCTAAAGAGGTGGGGCATTAATCCACCTGACCCCCACCACCCTCTCCTTGGGACCACTGCTTCCACTTCCTCCCTCTTCCAAAGGCGCCCTCATCATGATCTTGATACGAGTGCAAATATATCCCCATCCTTCCAATAGGCCATTGCTGACTTGCCTGCACCATTGCCAAGCATGATTTTTTTTTTCTCACTCTTATGTTAACAATTTAATTTTTTATTCAATAATGTGAAATTTGTGTGCAAGAAAGGCCACTTTGTTATTTTCTTACAATTTTTTTTTCTTTATTGTAAACAAATATTTTATTAAAAGAAATCAGTACATAAAACAAAAAAATTTTTTGCAAGAAAGTATTTTTTTTATTTTCTATAAAAAAAGTAAACACAAATATATTACAATTTGAAAACTTTGTTTGACTCATTTGTATGTTAACATTGTAAATAAGGAAGGTTGGATACACTTTTTCACATAGCCATTGTTGGTACCTTTAGAGCCCTAGGTACCTATGTAATCTGAGACAGTTACACAGTGCACTTCCATGCATGTACTTCTATGACAACAGTTGAGGGAACAGATTTCCAAGTGAAACCTACACAACTGCACTGTTTGAACTCACAACACAAGTAAACAATATGACACAACAGAGAGTGCATGAAAACAGACTCTGGCGCTTACCCAAGGTGTAGCAAAACATGATGCCACAGATCGAGTACTTTCAACCACTTCAAGTTTGCTAAATTCTGTTCTATGCACATACCCCACACTGTCTTATTGAACTTATTAATTTTTTTTTTACTTTTTACTATTCTGAAAATCATGTTTAATGTGTAGAAGCAATAGATTTACTTGTGCTCATTTATGATAAAATAGTCCTTCTACCCACTTGAAAAAATATCATGTATGATATCATTGCATTCTTGCTGTAAAAAGTTTGTGCTTTGCAAGCCTCAAAATTCAAGAAAGGGAATGTTAGTCATGGAATGTTTATCATGGAATGTTTGCCATTGAATACAGGGTAACCAAAATTCTGCTCAGTTACACTGGCAGAATGGTCATCTTCTAACATACTATAGAGACACACAGCAAAGGGCTCTTCTATGCCCAGAGAATCAATCATCTCACTGTCAGAACAAGTTTAGTGTATGAAATACCCTGCAGTCCCACTTCCAAAGTTGTGTAACTCTAGAGTCTGTAAACCACTCTTCTGTTCAGCGACATACTATAGCAGTTCAGAGACTGAAAGACACTGCACTTCCACTTCTAAAGCAGTTGTAGCATAGGGTCTCTGGAGTACTGTGCTACCAGTTGAGCTACTCTGGAAGCACATGGCTGTGTGCTTCTACAGTATCTGTCAGCAGTACGCAGCCCCAGAAACCACACAGTAGAACATCTTTAGAGGTGCAAGACTACAGCAAAATGTATGTAGAAGTAATAGCCTATGTTCCCACAACATGTCTGGCAGTACCACTGTGCACCAGAAAAACCATGCTACAATGTCTTTAGGAGTGGAAACACATGGTCCTTCAGACCCTGCATTCAAACAGTATGTCAGGCACCAGAACACTGGAACACAAACCTTGCATTACAATGTGTTTAGGGGTAGCAGTGCAGGGTCCTTTGGACCCTGCACTCCCACAATATCTCATGCACCAGAACAGTGGGACACAGACCCTGTGCTAAAATATATTTTTGGGTGGGAGTGCAGGGTCCTTCAGACCCTGAAATCCAACACTACCTCAAGCACTAGCACAGTGCCTCACAGACCCTGCACTACAATGTCTTCAAGGGTGGGGGCACAGAGTCCTTCAGACCCTGCACTCTCACAATATCTCACACACCAGCACAGTGCCCCATAGGCCCTGTGCTACAACATCTTTAGTGGTGGGAGCTCAGGATCCTTTGAAACCTGCACTTCCACAGCATCTCAGGAACCAGCACAGTGCCCCAAGGACCCTGCGCTATAACATTTTTAGGAGTGGGAGCGCAGGGTCTTCTGGAACCTGTGCTCCAACTGTGTCTCAGGCACCAGAAAAGTGGGCCACAGACCCTGCACTACAACATCTTGAGGGGTGGAAGTGCAGGGTCCTTCAGACCCTGTGCTCCAACAATATCTCAGACACCAGCATAGTGCCCCACAGACCCTGCGCTACATCTTTAGGGTTGGTAGCACAGGGTCCTTTGGACCCCACAACTCCACAGTATCTTAGACACTAGCACAGTCCCCACAGACCATGCAATACAACATCTTTAGGAGTGGAAGCGCAGTGTCCTTCAGACTATGAGCTCCCACAGTATCTCAGGCACCAGAACAGTGGGCCACAGACCCTGTGCTATGACATCTTTAGGGATGGGAGTGTAAGGTCCTTCAGACTGTATGCCCCCAGTATCTCAGGCAACAGCACACTGCCCACAGACCCTGTGCTACAACATGTTTAGGGGTGGGAGTGTAGGGTAATTTTACACCTGTTCTCCCACAGGATCTCAGGCAATAGAACAGTGGGCCACAGATCCTGTGCTACAATACCATTAGAGGTGAGAGTGAAAGGTCCTATGGACCATGCACTCCCACAATATGTTACAAAAGTAGCACAGTGCCCCACAGCCCCTATACTACAATGTCTATAGGGGTGGTATTGCAGGGTCCTTTTGACCCTGCAGTCCCACAGCCTCTTAGACATCAGCACAGTGCCCTACTGTTCCTACACTACAATGTCTTTAAGGGTGGGAACACAGGGTCCTTTGGACCCTGCAATGCCACAGAATCTTAGACACCAGCACAGTCCCCACAAACCCTGTACTACAACATCTTTAGGAGTGGTAGAACAGGGTCCTTCAGATCATGAGCTCCCACAGTATCTCAAGCAACAGAACAGTGGGCCACAGACCCTGCGCTACAATGTCTTTAGGGGTCGGAGTGCAGTGTCCTTCAGAACCTGTGCTCCCACAATATATCAGGCACCAGCACAGTGCACCAGAGACCTTGTGCTACAGTAGCTTTAGGGGTGGGAGCATAAGGTTCTTTGGACCCTGCACTCCCACAGTATCTCTGGCACCAGCACAGTGGGACACACAGCCTATACTACAATGTCTTTAGTGTTAGGATCAAAGTGTCCTTCTGACTCTGCACTCCCACAGTGTCTCAAGCAGTAGCACTTGACACCAGGGATAACACCAATGGGATTAACATAATAAATACAGCTGGTTAAAATAACAAATTATTTGGCACATAGGCTTTTATTATCCTTTGTCATTAGACATTGTAATCCTTTTTTGTGATGACAAAAAATGATTATTAAGTGTCACAAAAAAGGAAATAATCTGTTGATAAAGGATTAGGACTTCTACATGCAGATGGCCATGCCAGTAATCCTTTTTAGTTAGATGAATTCCTTTTTCATGAGATGTCATAATCTTTTTTCATCATCATGAAAAAGGATTATGACATCTTATGAAAAAGGATTTCAATCAGGACCATCTGGTCAGAGAAGTCCTAATCCTTTTATGCCATGATGAAAATGGATTTGGTCATTTCACAATAAAGGATTTTTCATGAAAAAGGATTAGAACATCTTACGGAAAAGTATTATTGGCAGGGCCATCTGGTCAGTGAAGTCCTAATCCTTTTTTGCCATGGTGAAAAAAGATCATGTCTTTTCATGATAAAGGAATTTGCTGTTGAAAAAGGATTAGGTCATCTCACAAAACAGGATTTAGGAAGTCATCCTTTTTCATGAGATGTCCTAATCCTTTTTCATCAGCAAATTCTTTTTTTGTGAAATGATCTAATCCATTTTTGTCATGGCAAAAAAGGGTTAGGACTTCTCCAACCAGATGGCCCTGTCCTTCTTCATCAGGTGAATTCCTTTTTCATATTGACGAAAAAGAATTATGACAGCTCATGAAAAAGGAATTTATCGGACCAAAAAGGATAATCGGCAAGGCCATCTGGTTGAAGTCCCTAATCCTTTTTCATCAGATTAATTCATTTTCTTTGAGACATCATAACCATTTTTCGTAATTATGAAAAAGGAATGGAAGCAAACCATGAAAAAGAATCTAAATAAATGAAAATAAGCATTCTGAGGCCACATAAAATTAAGATAAAAGCACACAACAGTAAAGGATGAGCTGATGAACAAAATACATACTTGGATGTGTGTAGAGGACATCCCTTGGCACAGTTATGACAGTTTGTTTGGGAAAAAAAAACAAGATGGTGGCTGATGGAAAAGGATTTTTTCTGGCAAAAAGGGATCCTAAGCATCCCTTTTTGAAGGGGACAAATTCTTTTTTGTCAGAGCAAAATCATTTTTCGTTCCATGCAGCTATTCAAAAGACTGATCTGAGCATGCTGAGAACCCGAACTTTCCAAATTTAATAACTTTAAAATGGATTAATATTTTCTTACCTAACCAATGCTGGCTTGTTCTTTGGGATAAGCTCCTTCTACCCTGAAAATTTCAGACCAAACTTTTTAAATGGTTTGGCTACAGCTTGATGAGGAATAAACAGGCAGAAAGGTGAATTTAAGCATTTTTCACTATACGCAGCGCAACATCTGGCAATCCAATCAAAATGAAGCTTGGTATGTCAAGAGATCTTCCAAACAGGACAGTAAATACCAAATTTCAGGCAAATCCATTGAAGGTTTTTAAAGGGCTGAGGCAGTGATGCCTTACCTCCTGCCACACTGGCAAACTGTGTTCATAATGTGAGCGGGTTGCCGAGGGTCAGCTGGGGAGGGAGAGAATGGAGTATCTGGAGGAAAGCTCTCCTCTCCCGGGAGGGCTGGGCCTGGAGACTGGTGCATTCCTGGCCCCTAGTGGCAGCTGGGGGCTGGCACACAAGCTCCATAGATGCAAGGGTGGAGCAGATGCCTGGCATCCCGCGTATAGTAGTGTGCATGGTTCGGCCATTGGTGTCATTGCATGCTGCTGCTGCGCTGCACTCGGGGAAGGGGAAAATGGAGGCAGAAAATACTGCTGACCAGCAAGATGATGCCTGTATCCTACAGGCTCTGCATCTGGCCAGCTGACACCTCAGTGCCATGAGATGAGATTTGGTGGACACCGAAGTGATGGGGCTGAGGGGGCTGGTAGATGTGGGTTGGCCAGTGGCAGGTGAATAAATAAAATAAGTGAAAAAAAGAAGGTTTGCAAAGTTATTAAAGTGCAAAATTTCAGGTTTAACATTAAAGTGCCTATCAACTCTAACTATATGGGCACAACCACACCCCTATCGTATATATAGATATATATATATATATATATATATATATATATATATATATATATATATATATATATATATATATATATATGATATGCAGGTGACTGCTGGATAACCAAGTTATCTGTATAGTAGCCTGTGACCTCAAGTAATCTCATGAGTGGTGAAGCCATGAGTGAGGTTCACGAGAGGTCAGAGGATACTGTACAAATAACCTGGTTATCCATTAGGTGCCCTCCACATATTGTATTTAAGCAACAGACTTAGACCTTGTGTGACCGTCTTGATTTTTTTCTTGTGTGTATGATTTCTTTTTTATTTTGCAAATATTAGGGGAATTTTTAGCAAACTGGAAGATGCCACTCTTATCCGAGCCTGGTTGCCGTGGACTCAGCATTTCAACATCACATTGATGTGACAGCATGACCACTGATTGGTTTAGTGAGTGGTAGGTTGAAAAAAATGAGGGAAGATGGTGAATCCAATTAGAAAGAGTGGCTGCATTTGTATATTCAGTGGAAAAGGGAGTTACTGATTTAGACATGCTGTGTACTACAAGGAACAGAGAATGGATGACTTTTTTTTACAGTACATGTTCTCAGGGTCATCATAGGATGAGTGTTGTGGTAAGATGTTGACGGTGCTAGAGGAGCAAGAAGAACTGGGAGCTCCTGGCACATGTGAAGGAAGAAACAAGAATTTAAAATTAAGAATAAGACATACATTATTTCTTGAAACAGTATGGAAAGTGTAGTGATGTTCTGTGGCTAGGTTTCAGCAATAATGAATATTAGTGAGTGTAGAAGTGCTGAATTGTGCTGTTGGAGACCTGCTGTTAGGAGACATGCTGGGGAAAATAAAGTACTGCCGGTGGGCAGGAGACTTAGTAAGTGTTTGAGGGGGGTGATGTAGTCACTGTGTGGATAAATGGGGTGTGATGTAATCACTATGGGAATAACTTTAAGTTATTCCCATAGTGATTATGTCATGCCCCATTTATCTGGACAGTGACTATGATAAATGGATTTACATAGAAATATAGGATTTGATGGCAGATAAGGACCGTTTGGCCCACCCAGTCTGCCCATTTCCCTACCTAATGGATAAGCTGAAGATCCTAGTTAACCAACAGCCTACTTCTTCCTACCCCCACCCCTTAGAATTGCCTTATGACTGTCCCATGCATGCTTGAATTCCACCACTGTTTTTGACTCCACAACCTCCTCCAGAAGGCCGTTCCATGCATCCACAGCCATCTCTGTGAAAAAATACTTTCTTACATTACCTCTGAGCTTCCCCCCCTCTATCTTCAAATTGTGCCCCCTTGTTCTTGCACACCTTTTTTTCTGAAAGATGCTACCCACTTGGACTTTGTTGATTCCCTTGAGGTACTTGAAAGTTTCTATCATGTACCCCCTCTCCCTCCTTTCCTCAAGTCTATACATATTAAGCTCCTTAAGTCTCTCTTCATGTGTCTTTCAGTGCAGACCCTGCACCATTTTAGTTGCCCTCTTCTGGACTGCCTCCATTCTGTTTCTGTCTTTGCGGTGATTGGATCTCCAGAACTACAAGCAGTACTCCAGATGGGGTCTTACCAGCTGTCTGTACAGATGGATAACAACTTCTTGTTTTCTACTGGTGATGCCTCTCCCTATACATCCCAGTATCTCCCAGCCCTCCTTACTGCCCTCTCACATTGCTTGCCCACCTTTAGGTCATCTGATATGACTACCCCCAGGTCCCTTTCCATTTTTGTTGTTGTTAGTATTTCAGCCCCCATTGTGTACTCTTCCCTGGGTTTTCGTTTCCAACTGCTTTACCTTGCACTTCTTAGCATTGAATCTAAGCTGCCATACATTTGACCATTCCTCCAACTTTGCCAAGCCCCTTCTCATCCTTGCCACCCCACCTTGTGTATCAACTCTGTTGCATATCTTTGTGTCATCTTCAAAGAGACATACTTTTCCTTCCAGTCTCTCTGCAATGTCACTTATAAAGACATTGAAGAGGACCGGTCCTAGGAATGAACAGTGCGGTACCACACTAGTAAACCCCCTTTCTTCAGAATGGACTCCATTTACTATTACCCTCTGTGTCCTGTTCTCCAGCCAATTCTTTACCCAGGCTACAATCTTGGGACACACTTCCAGGCTGGCTAACTTGTTTATTAATCTTTTGTGTGGGACTGTGTCTAATGCCTTGCTAAAGTCTGGGTAGACCATGTCCACAGCCCTCCTGATCTACTACTTTGGTCACCCAGTCAAAGAAACTAATTAGATTCGTCTGACATAACCTTCCTCCTGTGAATCCATGCTGCCTTGGGTCCTGTGCCCCTCTGGCATTTTGGTACTCGACAATTCTTTCCATCAGAAGTGATTCCATCATTTTCCCTCTCATTGAGGTTAAACTAACAGGTCTGTAGATGCCTGTTTCTGCCCTGCTCCCACTTTTGTGAAGTGGAATCACATCTGCCCTCCTCCAGTCCTCGGGTACCACCCTATCCTCCCATGATTTGTTAAAGAGGGTAGTCAGTGGTGTCACTAATTCTACACTTAGTTCTGGGATGAATCCCATCAGGGCCCCATTGCTTTGCCCACCTTCAGTTTTAAGAATTCTTTCAGAACCCTTTCTTCTGTAAATGGGCTGGTATCAACTTCTGTAGCCAGAGTGTTTCTATTGTTTGGTTTAGGTACCTCCCCCTCTTCATTTGTGAATACTGAGCAAAAATATGTGTTTAGTATCTCTGCCTTTTAACAGTCACCCTCTGCCCATCCCCCTTCCCTTTATTAAGCCTCACTATCCCTCCCTTGGTCTTCCTTTGCTCCCTGATGTACCTATAAAAAGTTTTATCCCCCTTCTTAACTGTGTTGGCCATCTTTTCCTCGGTTTGGGCCTTTGCTGTTCTGGCTGCCTTCCCAGCTTCCTTTTGCTTTAACTGTTACAATTCTCTGTCCTGCTCCTTCTGTGACTCCTTGTACTTCCTGAATGCTGTCTTTTTCTCCCTAACCTTTCCTGCCACCTCCTTTGAGAACCGTAGTGGTTTCTTACAACGTTTTGTTTTGTTTATTTGCTTCACACAAAGGCTTGTTGCCTCTGTGATGGCAGTTTTGATTATTCCCTATTGTTCTTCCACCCCTTCTTCCTGCCCATTTGCTAGTGCATTCCTTAAGCACTCACCCATTTTGGCAAAGTCAGCCCTCCTGAAGTCCAGTACATTTGCCTTTGTATGGCTTTACTCTACTGCTGTGTTTATTGTGAACCATACTGTTCGATGGTCACTAGTTCCCGGATGGCTACCCACTTCTAAATCTGTGATCCTCTCACCATCCCCATTTGAGAGTACCAGGTCTAAGATTGCTCCCTCTTGAGTGGGTTCCAGTACTAGTTGTCTAAGGCATGCCAATTTTTATCCTGACACCTGTTGCATAAATATATATATATATATATATTTATAAAATGGGTGAGAAAAAGTGATGGATGGGATCAATCACATTGGACAAACACCATCAGGTGACCGTGCATATATCAGAACACGACACACACCTGCACTTTTACCCCCTCAAAACAATTTTGACATTTTATAAGATAGATAATACCACTCTGAGGTGTGCGGTGGCGCTCTGATATACACATGCCTTGGGCGGTTGAAGCACACCAAGGCGTATGATATCAGAGCGCCACACACACACCTCAGAGTGGTATATCTATTACATATACAGTGTATATATATATATATATATATATATATAATGGTAATACGGTAGTGCTATCATAGTTAGGGTTGAGCAGCCCTTTTAATGTGAAATGGTGAAACTTTGCACCTTAATAACTTTGCCACCATTCAATGGATTTGCCTAAAATTTGGCAGGCATGGGGCATAACCATAAGTCTTGGGATCTGCTAACTTTTGTACCAGTCAGATATACAACTGTGGAGTTATTAAGCAACATCCGTGTGTGCATTTACGTTTTTTTGTGCATTCTTTGCTCGTGCTTACAGGTCACATGTCGCGCGACCAGTCTGAAAACTTCAGGAAATGTGCAGCCAGGGTGCCCAATGTGCCTTTTGAAGATTTTGTGAAAACATATTGAACAGTTCAAAAGTTATTCAAAAAACAAGTTCCCATTATAAGTTAACAAAAAGTTTGACAGAGTTGCAAATGCACTTTTCAGTGCTGCAAATGACCCTGGTAGTGTCGTGAGTCAGCCATTTTTTTTTCAGTTACTGGTCACAGAAATGCTTGGCATTTTAATTTGGGACCCTCTAGAGATGCAATTCTTTTTGTGTTCTCCTAGTCGAACTCTGAGGATGCTAGCCATGTCTTTATTTTGGGGTTAAACACCCCAGAAATATGTTTTTCAAATTTCTGGGAAAAGTAGTGCCGCAAAGTAGTGTCGCACTTGTGACACTTTCGCAAATTTTCGTGAAGGCTTTCGCAAATCGCAACACTACTTTTCTAGGCTATGGCAAAATGACAAGAATTCTTTGCCCCCCTGTTGCAAAAGAACAGTTTGGTCTTTTGGGCTGAAATTTGGAGAGAAGGTAGCCAACATCTGACAGATGTGCCTTTTCATGGCTTGGTGAAAAAATATTGCATGGATGCCAAGTTACAGTACTCTGAATTTGAAATGTTTTCCCATAGACTAACATGATGGTGTCTGCTGTGCCTTTCGGGGCTCCTATCTCGGAAACAGTACGAGATATGGATACAAGCTATGCATTCAGTGAAAACCTAGCCTGGAAACTCATGAATCATGTGAAATTTAAATTTAAATTTTTTTTCTATGTTGTGTAGTTCCTGAGATATCAGCAATTTAGTATTCCAACAGCTCATTTTCTGTTCTGAGGCCCATTATTATGCATACATTCTTTCTACACACTATGTTTCTCTGTGCAGCTGTTGAGCAAATACAGGGTGTGCACTTCCGTTACTGTTACAGTTAGCATTCCCACTTGCATTTCCGTACCCGTTTGTGTTACCGTTCCTTTGTACGCCACCGTGTGCATTACCCTTTGCGTTCTCGTTTGCATATGCGCTTGTGTTTGCATTTCCATTTCTGTTTCCTGTGGTGTTATTTTTACTGTTAACATTATCATTTGCGATTCCAGTTGCCGTACCGTGAACATGTGCATCACGGTTAGCGTTTCCTTATACGCTTGCATCTCCTTTTGCATCACTGTTCTCTTTGGCATCATTTTGTGCTTGCATTTCTATTAACGTTTGCTTTACCATTTACATTTCTGTCACCATGTGCGCAACCATTAGTGGTTGCATTTCCCTTGCACTTACTGTTACTATATAACAAAACATCACGTGGTGGGAGCGCGGGGCCGCTCTCGCCACCACATTCCATTCACTATTTCTACTCCATATTCTGAAAAAGAAGGGAAATTAGAGGCAAAAAATCCATTTAATGCATCAGTTAGGGTTGTACCACACCAACAAAAGCAAGGAAATTTGGTGTTAGGGTTGACAGCCACCCTTGTACCCCCCCAGCCCACCACCCAAAAGTCATTCGGGTGTCCATTGGCATCACTGGTCCTAACTCTCACCCCATTCTCCTATACCTCAGCTTGTTTACACATCTGATGGGGTGAGAGTTAGGGCCGATGACCCCAATGGACACCCCATTGGTGGTTGGGTTGGTGGGCTCAGGGGTTGCAAGGGTGGCTGTCAACCCTAACACTGAATTTCTCTTTGTCGGTGGTATAACCCTAACTGATACATTAAATGGAGTTTTTTTTCATACATATACATATATATATATATATATATATATATATATAGATATATATACATATATCTATATATATATATATATATATATATATATATATGGGGTACATCTCTCTCATCCTACTCACTAAAGGAGAACGCTGCCTCCTTGGCCACTACCTGGTTAGCCTCTCCTGGTCTCCTTCTATTCCCTCTTGCCCATACATTCTCCTACTATCACTGCTCTCCCTTGCTGGGGACATTGAATACAACCCTGGCCCAACAAACTCCAATATCACCCCCACCTCCAGCATCTGGACAAATGCCCCTGGTCTTAAAATCGCACATATCAATGTCTGCCACTTTCCATCTAAATTCACTGACCTTGAGGCTTGGATTGAGCAACACAAGCCCCATATTCTAGGACTTAATGAAACATGGCTAAAGCCACACCACACCGAAAACACCTTCAAAATACCTGGCTACTCTTACCTATGCCTCGACAGGCCAGGCAGGAAAAAAGGTGGCAGTGTGGCCCTGCTCCTAAGGGAACCCCTCTAAGCTAGCATTGTCCTACACTCTGACCCTTCCTCACCTAGTGAATGGCTACTCTCCGAATTGACCCTGGGATCCTACAAGAAACTCTGTATTGGCTGCTGCTACAACCCCCCTGCGAATGGAACCATTGGAGTCACCAGCCTCCTCCAAGGCCTCAGCTCTCTAACTCCCTATAGGGAATCTATCCCTCTCAGTGACTTTAATCTAAACTGGCTGAGCTGCCACCAGCCTGACTATGTATCCCTGTTAACGCAGCACAACCTGGTGCAGGTAATCACTCTTCCCACCAGACTTAATCCATGCTCAGCCACCCAGACTCTACTAGACTGGATCCTCATAAACAGGGAGGACCGAGCATTACACGCTGGCACAATGGCTGACTCTGTAAGTGATCATTCACTGACCTATCTCCTCTGGTCTTCCAAACTAAAGCATCCCCCACCCAAATACCTATCTCTAAGAAATTTCAGCTGCCCAGTCTCCACAAATCTCCTCAAGAAGGCCCAGTTCTTGGACTGGTCCACGCTTTTTTCCCTTTCCAATGTAGCCATGGCTGTTTCCACATTTACCCAGACTCTACTAACACTCCAGGGCCACTTTTTCCCTGTCACTACCAGATGGGTCAGAGGCGGGTGCTCGCGTTGGGTCTCTAAAGACCTCCTAACCCTTATGAAGGCCAGAGACCATGCCTGGTCCACTTTCAAAGCAATCCCCTCTCCTGCCTTCTGGGATGCTTACAGGCACATGAGGAACAAATGTAAGCAACAGGCCAAATTTTTGAAACAGATCCACTTCCACAACCTGCATAAGGCCAACCTTGGAGACCCTAGAAAATTCTGGGACTCAGTCAGCTCCCTCCTAAACCCCAACTCCAGCTACGCTGCACCACATCTCAACTCCCAGGATGGGCTTCTGACTGACCCTCACAATATGGCCAGTGTCTTCAACTGTAAGTTCACCAACTTATCCATGTTCCCAAATAAGCTGCCAACTGCCCAACCTCAAAGTCCGGCCCTAACATCTGACACACTGCCATCCTCCTCCAGCTCTGCCACTCACCTGCAAATACCCCCATTCTATTTTAAAGCCCTTTCCATACATGATACAGCAAAGCTACTCAAATATCTACCTAACCACGGCTCCTCCTGATCTGATGGCCTATCCCCAGTCTTTCTTAAGCTGATCTCTTTGGTGATTGCCAAGCCACTCACCTTCATCTTTAACCTTGCCCTTTCCACCTCCTCCATGCCTGACCCATGGAAGATAGCTAAGGTTATCCCTATTCTTAAATCCAGTGACCCCAAATCCTCCAACAATTACTGTCCAATATCCATCCTCCCTCATCTCAGTAAACTACTCGAGAGAGCAGTCCACAATAAGCTCACTGGATACATAAGCAAATACACCCTCTTATGCAACCAACAGCATGGCTTGTGCAAGAATCATTCCACCACCACTGCCCTCACTCTACTGATTGACCACAGCTTAGCCTCCTTGGTTGTTCTCAGAAAGTCACAAGCTGGTTCACTAGCTACCTTACTGATCGCTCACAATTTGTGTGTATTGGTCAAACCTGCTCCCCCACCCTGCCTGTCTCTGTGGGGGTCCCTCAAGGCTCAATCCTGGGTCTCCTCCTTTTCTCCTTACTCGTTAATGCACTTCCCTTTGACTGCCTCAACTGTAACTCTCTCCTGTATGCTGATGACCTTGTCCTCTTCCACAGTGACAAATCCACAGACGCAATTTCCTCAGTTCTCTCACACAACTATGCTGCTGCCCACAGCTGGTTCTCAAAAAAACTCCTCTTAGTCAATGCCAAAAAAAACTAAATCCATGCTGTTTGGATCTAAGCCCTTCCTGGCCAAAACTAAATGCCACACCCCCTTACACATTATCACCCCAGATGGTACAGCCCTGGAGGACATCAACACCTACAAATACTTAGGAGTACTGCTCGACTCCCCCTCACCTTCACTGAGCATGCAAATTCCCTTGTCAGAAGGTTCCATCAAAAGTTAGGTGCCGCCTATAGATTCAGGCAATACCTTACCCATGAAGCTAGACTAGCCATTGTCCAGGATAATCTTCTCCCTATTCTTGACTACTGCTCTCCTATTTATGCCAGGATCTCAGCTACTGCTATGGCTAAACTCTCTACTGCCTACAACTGCACCTGCCTCTTTACTTTATTGGCCTCATTCTCCACCCACCTCTGTACCCTCTATAATACCCTTGGATGGCTACTGCTGCAAGGTCGCTTTGACCTAACCCTCTGCTGCATGGTGGACAATGTCATCCGCATGGCTCCAGAATCCCCCCTAACTGCCCTTCTGAAAACCTGAACACTTCTCCACAACCTCTGCTCAAACAGTACTCCCCTTCTAGCTGTTCCTAGGGTATCCACCAACATGAGTAGCAGAGCTTGGTCTGCAGCTTCCCCCTTGCAGTGGAACAAACTACCGGCTGAACTCCATTCCATTGACACACACTCCAGTTTCAAGTCCCACTTTAAAGTCTGGTTCCTGGAAAACTCATCCTGCCGATGCTCCCAGGGGTCTCACACCAACCCACACTAGTCACCTCCCCAGCCCAGGGGTTACCCACCTACCCACACTAGTCAACTTTCTTGCCTACAACTGTTATATTGCATTTTTCACAGTAATATTTGACTTCCTTGCCTGTATGTATTGTATATACATTTTTTTACTGAGTATTCTGTGTATTTCTTGCTCACTGGATGATGCAGTCTCACACTGTACACTGTGCCTATGATTTGTTTGTTTGTACCAAGTCTTCTTATGTCTGATATTGAAACCTTGTATTCACTGTTCTCAAATGGACCTATGGATCAAACCTGTATATTGCATCTAATATTGTTGCTTGTAGCAACTCTGTTTCATGTGTATTACTGTTACCTTGTACTCCACTGTCACCCTGCGCCATGTGTTATGGCCGGGTCATGCCTGAAAACGGTCCCTGGGATCAGTGCACTCACCTGGTTATCAAAGTCATAAATAAATAAATATATAGAGAGAGCTCGAGACAGAGAGAGATTTATGTAATGCCAATGAGGATGCTTTTCTTCAAATATTGTCCATATTTTTCAGGATGGTGTGACCTATAGTACAGTGATGATATCATGTTTATCCCCACTGTAGGTCATTTATACACACAGTAGGTCAAAGAGAGGTAATATCTGCACTTAACCAAATGATTAGGAACAAACTGCAGTAAAATCACAGCTCAGTACAGCCCTAAGCTCACCCACACATCAGCTGCAAATTCCATCTCTGAACCTCTCAGTGTGAAACCAGTGTTCACACTGAGAGGTTCTTTTTTTCAGAAAAAATAGCAGTACTGTGTCACAACATCTTGTAAGCTGCCAAAACCCAAAAGAATGCAGCAAACAACGTCACCCCTTCCCTACCTTTTCTGCTATGGCAACTGAATATTGGAATTGTTTGCCAATAACTTTATTTGATGCTGATAGTCATACTGATTTATTTAAACAAAGATTGAAACAATATTATATGGGTAAAGTACAATGTAAGTGTTTTTGAAAAAATGTTGTGATGCTGATGTATTGTAATGATGTTAAGTGATGTAGTGTTGTTGATGTATGTCTATGTTTTTTGTTTTTTGTATTGCAATATTTGAGTTTGTACATTTTGTACTTAGACATCTTGACCTTTGGTCCCGGGTCGTGCCTGAAAAAGGGCCTTGGAACATGGCTCTTACCTGGTTAATAAAAGTTAAATAAATAAATAAATAAACAAACAAATAAATAAATTAATACCTCTCTAGGTGTATCCACCAGCCAGGAACATCCCACATTGCTCAACACTGCTTCTGTTGGCCCGCAACAACCTCCTCTGCTGTTTCAAATTACCAGATCAACAGATTACAAGCAAGATCAACCAGATAGCCAAAAATTTAAACAAAAAAATAATTAAACAAAAGTTTGGCTCCAAAATGGAGAAGCCTCGTTACCTCGCTAATGAAGAGCCACCACTGCCATATTGAAAAAAATGTTTAGTCTACCCGCAAGAAAGAATGAGCCAATCAAAAGTCACGTTTACTGACATCAACCATACAATAAAATGCCACATTACAACTCACTTAACCAGGGACCATAACAACCATGCTAGCATCTCAGCCTACAAGAAAGAGCCAGATTAAAAAAAACAGCGAGGCAAGCATTCCAGATATAAATGAAAACAAAAATGAAACAAACACCAGAAGAGCAAACCTTTTAAATGACATTACTTAAATCCAATATGCAATGGGTCTACTTTAAATATCACTGATATTTCCTCCAAGTGCAGTTTGACCTTGTGACTTCACTCATAGCTCCACCAATCATGAGGTCATAAGGTCAAGCTGCACTCAGGGGAAAATATCAGTGCTATTTCCAGTAGATCCATTGCATATCCCTATACTGTGTGTGTGTATGTGTATGTATATATATATATATATATATATATATATATCTAGATCATTGCAAAACTTGCACTGTTTATGGGTATATATATATATATAATTGAAATAAACTTAATTTATGCACTTGTTAGAGGATATATATATATATATATATATATATTATTTGTAATAATCAGAAGTAATAAACATTTAGGGTGCAGGCCAGTTAAAAAGAGTAGGGAAAGGTGGTTTAAGGGTTTCCAACCTTAACCCCCATGCCTACAACAAATCAGAGGTGCTGTCTTCCTTGGAGTTGTCAGCCCTAAAGCTCACTGCATTAAGTGTGTATGTTTCTGCTGTGTACAGAATGGGGTGAGCTTTAAGGTTGTAAGGGGGCACCCCTGATTTTTGTAGGCATGGGGGTTGGGTTTTATGGTTGGAAACCATAAAGCCAAATCTCCCTACTTCTTCTCTTTAGCCTGAACCCTAAATGTTGCATCAATGGAGTTTTTGCAAAGAAAGTTGACTATGCATGAACAGGTGGGAATTATGCACCAGAGGTGTATATCCCACCCACATAGCTCAGTGGCCCCAGACAGGCACAGGGTGTGTGGTATGCACCACTGCATGGGGTGCCTGTCAGTGGCCCCACCCCCCCTTGATTTGCAGGACTGCACAGGGTGACTGGGGCAGAGTAGAGGATCCAGGCGGGCATTCAATCGGATTCCAGTCCTGGGTCCCAGAGAGGATCACCTGTACATGAGGCCGTGGGGCCGGGTACATGAATAGCACCAGGAACCTTGTGATCATGCCCCCTTGTCCAGCAGCCCAATAGACAGGCCCCCCTCTTGCCACACAGCAATGCCCCGACCCCATATCTGTGCCCCATTCCCCTCTGGTAAAAGCAGCCCTCACCCTGCTCCTGACAAATGTCAGCCCTGGTCTCTGTGGGTATAATTCATAACCCCTGCCCCAGCATAAGACTGCGCTGGTCCATGTGTGCATGATTCATACCCCTGTACCCCAACACATGACTGCCCTGGTCTCCAGTGTTGCACATGATGCCCCCACCCAACACACACAGGTGCCCCAGTGCCCAGTGATGTACATGACACCCCCCATTCACACAGAAGTACCCCAGGCATCTGCTTCCTGATCCCCATCCCAGTACCCCTGCAGATCCATTGGTGGCCAGTGGCCCCCTTCAACCAGTCTACTTCCGCATCACTGACAACACACCACCCAGTCCCCGTAGTGTCCTGACATGCCATGGCTTGGGACAGCCAGCAGCACAGCCCTCCGTACACCTTCTTGGCCACCGTCCATCCAAGTAATACTGGGAGTGCAACACTCCTATATAGAAGTGTGCTCCCAGCAGCACTCACACAGCTGGCAGCTGAGGAGGTGTACAGAGGGCTCTGCCACTGGCTTTCCCAAGTCATGGCATAACAGGACAGTACAGGACTGGGGTGGAGTGTTGTCTGTCCTGCTTGGGTGGAGGGTTGGGAGGGGCACTTGCCACCAATGGATCTGCAGGGGTACCAGGATGGGGGTTGGCATACAGATGCCCGGGGTACCTCTGTGACAGCGGGGGGTGGCTTGTACATCTCGGGGCACTGGGACACCTGTGTGTGTTGGGGGGCATGTGCAACACCAGGGACTGGGGCAGTCATGTGTTGGGGTGGAGGTATGAATTAAGCACACAGGGACTGGTACTGTCTTGTGCTGGGGCAGAGGGATATGACTGGTCCACATGGGGACCAGGGCTGCCATGTGTTGGAGTGGATGGTGCTATACAATGATGGGGATGGGTTGGTTATGTGTGCTGCACTGGATGTATACAGTGGTTATGGCAGCATCCCCCTGGCATAACTGGCACCCTCCTATGCCCCCTAGTGCACAGCAGTATGTACTTTAGTGCATGGCACATAATGTTGGCATGCCCATGATATGCCCCCCCACCTGGAACCTTACTGTCCACAGGGCCTGGGGATCAGGCATGTAAATGACATCTGTGCTGTTCATGAATGTCACTGGGGGTCCACCAGACTCCACTGTGTGGCATTTGCGTGTGTGTGTGTATACATATATATATATATATATATATATATATATATATATATTTATAAAATGGATCGGGACATTGTTGTTGCTCTATTGGATCCTAAGCATCACATGACCATGCATATATCAGAGCGCGACTGCACACCTGCACTTTTACCTCCCTCCAAAACAATTTTGACATTTTATAAGATAGATAAACCACTCTGAGGTGTGCGGTCGCACTCTGATATACACACGCCTTGGGCGATTGACGCACTCCGACGCTTGTGGCCTCGTGCGTGCATATTACGCACACCAGGCGTCAGATATCAGAGCGTGACCGCACACCTCAGAGTGGTATATCTATTACATATCTATATATATATATATATATATATATATGCCTACGAGCCCAGTTTTCATCATGTCCAGGCATAGTGCATTGGGCCAATGTCCTTACCTTTTTAGATAGTATAATCATATTCTTATTTGCCTGTGGGAGTGCAGGGCCCTCTATGCCCTGTGCTTTTATGCATGTATAGTTTTTAAGATAGTGTAATTGTAACCTCATTTATGTGCTCCCATCCCACCATAGATGCGCATTTGTATGTTTATGTATAAGCCCAGGTCCCTCTTGGCCCCATGCTTCCATTTGAAGGACAACACCAACTAAATTGTCAACATAGTCTTCTTATTACCTCACCTCACAAATCCAGTACTAAAAATGATCAAATCCTTTCCAAAACATCATTCCGCATCACAGCAGCCTAGTTCCATGCCGCAGGTGCAGAGAGATATTTTGGCCATAATTTGAAAAATGACATCTGTCACCTTCATGAGTTGATGTAAAGAAATGACTATGCTGAAAATTTGGGTTGAAAATATGGAAAATAATGAAGATTATGAGGGTGTATATGTACATTTCAATGTATGCACATAACATTTTCGCATATTTTGACCCAACATTTTCAACATACCCTTCTTATGACTCCCACCTCATGAACAAGTGTGGTGATAATTTTCAGATCTTGCTTGAAAGGTGTTTTCACCAATCAACCACAAAGTCGCCTTTTGGGCAGTATTTGCAAAAGGCCACCACCATTGGTCATGAGGTGGGGTCTCAAAAGGTTATGTTGAAAATTTGATGAGAAAATATACAAAAATGCAAAAGTTAGGCACCAAAGTTGAAATCCTCATTGAATACATTGAACCACACTTACCATACTTTGTCATATTGCAGTTAGCACTTCCAGCAGTAAGTCCTTTCTCCTGTATCAGACTGGATCTTCAGCCTAGGTCCTGTTCAGAAGAGTGAGGGTATGTGGAGGGAGGTGGACAGATGAGTGCTGAGTGGGAGGTCCGGGTTGGGGGATGCAATTGGTGATGGACTTTTTTTATTTACAAAAAAAACATTGAAGGACTGTTTTTCATATTTCAGCAAGTAAACAGGATCTGAGTGGGGCCACTAGACACTAGGGAAACTAAAGGAAACAATGGGGACCACTATGGGACGTTGGGTGGAGTGCCATGAGAAACTAGGGACAAATAAAAAAATAATGGGACAGGAAACTGAAGGGTGAGAGGTGCCACTAGACATCAGGGAAAAGGAAACAAAATTAAGGGAATGTGACAGGAGGGAAGGGGTGCCTCTAGACACCAGGGGTAAACAAAAATCATGGGAATGATGATTGGAAGGGGGCACCACTAGACATCAAAGAAAAGTAAAGAAAATTAGAGGAATGCAATTGGAGGGTGGGGGTTTCCACTAGACATGAGGGAAAATAAAATTATTATGGGGATGGCAATCAGAGGGGGGTGCCACTAGACACCAGGGAAACAAGTTAAAGATACGGGGACTATGATCAGAGGGTAAGGGGTGCCACTAAATACCAGGGAAAGATTAGAATATGCCACAAAATGGCATAGTAAAGGGATACAACAGATGTATGTTGATCTTTAGGGCCCTGTTAGCTAGATTCAGCACTCAAGTGTTGTAGAAATGCGCTTAAACTGTTCTTTTAAGATTCTAAATGTTTTTCATGACTCGTGATACTAAAAAGAATCTTTTGACCAGGATTTGACAAATGACAGCTATCACATTCATGAGGTAATCTAAAAAAATTACTGTTGTAAATTTGGGTTAAAAATATTCAGAATTACCAAAATTAAATGTGAGGGTAGAACAATGTCAATGAATACATACAATATTTTCATTTTTCCATATTTTGAACCCAAACTTTCAACATGGCCTTCTTATGACCCCACCTCAAGAACCTCAAGATCAAGGGTGGTCAAAATGTTCAAATCCCACCCAAAACTGATTTTTGCCAACTGACTGTGAAATCACCTTTGGGGCCAGATTTGCCTTATTCTACCAATATTCTTCATGTGGTGGGGGGTCACAAAAAGGTCAGGTTGAAAATTTGGACTCAGAGTATGCAAAAATGGCAAAGTTATGCATCAAAGTTGAAAACCCCATTGAAATACCACTTTTACCTTAGTTTCTCATATTGCAGTTGACAGTTCCTGCAGCAAGACATGTCTTTGATCAGAGACGGTATCTTCATCATGCTACCTGTTCAGGTGACTCAGGATCTGTGGGTAGTGAGGGGTGGTGGGTGCTCAGTGGAAGGTTGAGGTGTGGGGGTCAGTGCCAAGAGGGACCATTTTCTTTTTTACAGGAAAAAAGACATTGAGGGATTGTTTCCTTTATTTCAGATGGATGTGGATGGGGGGATGCCACTATACACCAGGGAAACTATATTAACTATGAGGATGGCAATCAGAGGGACATGAAGGAAACAGTGGAAAACATGGGGACAGTGATCAGAAGGGGGAGAGCCACTAGACACCAGGGAAATATGAACAATACAGGATGGTGATCGGAGGGGTGGAGGTGCCACTAGGTATCAGGGAAATGTAAAACAACACAGGGATGGGGGTCAGGGGGTGCTGCTAGACACCAGGAAAAGTTCAACTTTGAAAAATATGGGAATGGCGATTGGGGAGACGCCATCAGACCCCAGCGAAACAGTGGCAAAATATGTGAAAGGCTATGGACTGCCCCATATGATCACTTAATACAGCTGTTTTGAAGTGGTTACTGAGCATGCCCAGAACCAGAATTTTTAAAGCATAACTTTGGAACAGAGAAATATTTTTTCAACAAACAAGTGAAGGAAACATCTGTGGGCCAAGCCCTTTGTACCCTGAAAACTTCAAACCAAAATTCCAAACCATGTAGGAGCTAGGTGATGACAAAATAAAATAGCAATTTGTTGTAAGCCATAAGAAAGTTTTTGTATCACATAATACGAAGCAAGCAGAAGCAGGTCACCAAAAAGAATATAATAGCAAATATGAAACACCTTTGGGGATTATTTTTCCAGCAGTTAAGAGCAGAATCCACTTAACAAGATCCCCATGACCAACATACATGTGTTGGCCTCTCTGTGCAGTGGCATTTTTATAGCTTTTCAAATTGTATTAAAAAAAATTAAAAACAAGATAGCAACAAATGAAAAAAGATTTTTGCTCTCACAAAAAAAGATTGCACATAGGATTACTTCATAGAGCTATTCTGAAATGGTCATGGAATATTCTCAGAATCTAAAACTTTAAATCTAAACAACTTTGGAGTGGGTTAATATTTTTTCACCAAATCCACAAAGTAAATTCTTCTGAGCCAAGCCCTTTCTATCCTGAAAATTTCAGACCAAAATTCTAATCTGCCTGGGCTCTAGGTGATGTAAAAAAAACAGCAAATCACAATGATTTGTTAAAGTTTTTGTGCTTTTTGCATCTCAGAATCTGCACATCAGTTTCATACATACCCACTTGATCTAAAACACCTTTTTCTCTGAAAAATACCTCCCTCGTTGACTTTATTTTCTCCGTGAGGTATTTAAAGGTCTCTATCATATCCTGTCTCTCCTCTGGAGGCACATATTTAGCTTCTTGAGCATCTCCTCATAGGGCTTTTGATGCCGACACTGCCCCATTTTGGTAGCCCTCCTCAGGACCACCTCAACTCTGTCTATGTCCGTCCTGAGATATGATCTCCAGAACTGGACACAGTACTCAAGTTGTGGTCTAAGCAGTGATCTATATAGGGGCAGCAGCACCTCCCATTTCCTGATGATGTTACCCCTTCCCAATCACTGCAGCAGCCCACTAGCCCTTCTGACTGCCATGTCATACTGCTTGGACACTTTTAAGTCATCTGATATGATTACCCCAGGTCTCCTTCCTGCTTGGTCTTTGTCAGTATCATACTGCCATTTTGCACTCTGCTCATGGGTTTCTATGGACCAAGTGTATTATTTTACACTTTTTTCACATTAAATCCCATCTGACATACTCTTGAGCACTCCTCCAGCCTTTTCAGATCCCTACCCATCATTTCCACCCCCAGTAGTGTCCACTCTGATGAAAATCATGGTGTAATCCACAAAGAGGCAGATCATTCCTTCCAGTTCCTCCCCTATGTCACCTATAAAGACATTGAAGAGGATACATTGAAGAGGACCAGTCCAAGCACTGATCCCTGAGATATTCCCCTGGTCACCTTCCCTTCTTATGAGCAACATGCATGTTGCTTAGAAGAAGCCCTAATTGAATGGCATGTTTCATGACATTTGAATGAGGGGTGGCAAAGTTATAGGGCCAAAATTTTGCAATTTATTATTCATTTTGCCAAACTGGCCAAATCAAGAAAATAAAATTTAAGAAGCTATATATTTATTTATTTAAAATTTGGTAACTGGGAAAGGCACACTGAGTTGAGGATCATTTCCAGGTGTGGCTCATGGGAGAGGATAGAGAGACTGACAATGGTAATAGCAGAAGAGCAATTCAGGCAGTCATAGGTACAGTAAACAATATACAATATTGACTAAAACAATATACACTATTGGCAGGCATCCATTCAGGCTACATAGTTGAGGTAGCATTTTCAAGTGCATTTTACATGAAGGTAATTGTAAACAGTGATTCCATTTTGTGTATTTCAATTTACAAATAAGAAGCAGGTGCTGTATGATGCATTTTAAGTTTTGTTTGGTGCCTTGGTATTTGAAAGGCGCCTTAAAAATAAAGTTTATTATTATTATAAATTTGCATTGGTACTGCAAGCTTGTATACAAGCTAGGAGCATACTTTGTAATGGAGAAAAGACTGTGCAAGAGAAGGAGGATTGAGGAGTTAGGAAAGCAGAGAATTTGAGTAGAGGTGCCTTCAGAAGAGATGCAGGGGAGAGAAAGTCAGAAGGGCACAGACAGCCAGGGGGATAATAAAGGGAGAGACAGAGAAGGAGGAGTAGGGTGAATGGGATCAAGGGGGGCCGGGGGGGGAGCAGAGCGGGGGGAAGGAAGGAGCTTTAGTTGTTGTTTTAGCATGGTATGAGTAGGTGTTAGTTGGATAGAGTGGCCAAGATGATTCCAGAGATCAGAGAGTCTATAAGACAAAGCAGCCTTACTGGCATGTGAATGGGGGTATAGGAGACTGAAAGTGCATGAGTCACGGGTTTGGAGGGAGTAGACTGATATGCATGAAGGGAAAAGGATGGAGGAGAGATATAAGGGGAGGGCAGAGAACCAGTACTTGCCGATGAAGGTGGCACAGTGTGTGAAGTGACAGTTTGTAGGGGAGAGGAGAGCAAGGGCAGAGTATAGGTAGTAGTGATGGGTTCGTTATAGGCGGTTAGTAGCAAACTGACAGAAGCTTTGAATGGGGGATCAAGCTTAGCAAGAGATGATTGGGGAGCCGAGCTGTAGACAATGTCGGCATAGTCTATTTTGGGGAGGATTAGTTTGGATACAAGCTCCTCGAGGATTGGGAAGAGAGACAATCCTTGATTCGGTGCAAGTATCCCAGTTTAGGCAGAAGTTTGGAGTGGATGTAGTCAAAGTGCAGAGAAAAGTCTACCTTAGGGTCCAGTCAGACCACTAGGTATTTAACAGATTGCACAGTTTATAACTTTGCACCATCCAGGGAAAATAAAGTAGGAGACAATGAGATCTTGGCAAGCCTTTGGATGGAGCCAAAAACCATGGCAACTGTCTTTTTTAAGTTACGTAATAGAAGGTTTGCCTTGAACCAGTTGAGGGTACTTGAAAAGACAGTTTGCAGGTATGACTAGACTGTGGTGAGGGAGGAGCCAGAGGCAAATATGACAGTGTCATCGGTGTACATCTAAACTTGAGTTGGACAGCATGAGGAGGGGAGATCATTTACAAAAATAAACAAAAGGGTGAGACCCAGAATAGAACTTTGGGGGATCCCTGCATGAATGGGGAGGGTAGAGGACCTGGATAGACCTAGCTGCAGAAATTGGTTCCTATCAAAGGAAATAAGATCTGAACCAGTTTGTGGAGGAGAAGGAGAGACCTTCGAGATGAAAGTTTGTTCAGAAGTAGACTGTGGGAGACAGAATCAAATGCTTTAGCGAGGTCGATGAAAATCTCCAAGGTGAGGTGACCTTTGTCCATTGTTGTGTGGATGTAGTTTGTGAGACAAAGCAGGGAGGAGGAGGTGGAGTGGATGTATTTGAAGCCAGATTGGAAAGGACTTAGGGCATTGGAGGTGTCAAGGAAAGAGTTTAGCCTACTAGAGATAAGTGTCTCCTGTATTTTTGAGAGAGCAGGGAGGAGGCGAGATATGTCTGTAGTTCCCCAGTCTAGTGGGGTCCCCTCCTTTGTTTAGGGGAATGACCTTGGCTAGCTTCCAGGCTTTGGGGACTTCACATTGTGCAATGGATAGGATGAGGAGCTGGACGATGGGGGAATGGGTATTAAGAGTTGGTGTTCACTGGTTTATGTTTGAATCATATTTTTTGAAATGCATTATTCATGTAAAATTCCTAAAAATAGTTCTATGCTTACAACATGGCTACCTTAAAGCTAGATAACTGAAAATTTGTGTATGTATACTTTCTTAGAAGAGTACTAGAAATTGCTAAATAGAGGGGTAGCTTTTGAAGGAACTTGTAAGTTACAGGAGTTCAAAACTTTACAATGTAATTTTTTATTAAATTGTGGGAAAATATTCAAATATTTAGATGTTTATAGCTCCACTGCTATTGCAGGTATATACTCAAGATCTGGCATGCACACTAAATTAAATATGTTCTGGAATCTAATTAATCTGGTAAATGTGATTTAGTAAGCTAAAATGTATTGTGAATACCTTCGCAGGTACTTATTGGCAAAATGTGCTCAAAAATCCATGGACTCGAGGAGGTCATGTGATGTCTGCCTGAGTAGATGCTGTCTCTGCTCTCTAGCATCCCTCTGCTGGAATATTCTTAATTTTTTCATACGTTTTAACCCACTCTAATAACTATCTAATATTTAGTTATCTAGATTTATTGACAGCCTTCATGGATCAGAGGATTTTTTAACTGATAACAGATGCAGAAATGAAATCTCTGCTGTCTAGACACACTCCTTCAATTACTCCTGACAAGGACTGCAAGAGATCAAAA
Organism: Neoceratodus forsteri; assembly: GCA_016271365.2. NCBI lineage: Eukaryota > Metazoa > Chordata > Ceratodontiformes > Ceratodontidae > Neoceratodus > Neoceratodus forsteri. The sequence goes on along the minus strand of CM028137.1, from coordinate 432,779,840 downwards.
CCACAGGCTGCTGGAGGTTCCCACAGTGCCCCTTCTCAGACTGCTCTTACTGAAGAAAAATTCATGGAGGAGTTTAGTCCTTTGAGAAGTGCTCTACAGATTTTAACTGAAGAAATGCAATGTCTGAGCTCTTCGGTTGATTCTTTATCTTGCCGGACTGGAGATATTGGACTTCCTTGCTGGAAGATTGGCATACTAAGATTGAACCCGACATCAGTTCCCTCTGGCAAAGAGTCAAAAAGATGGAATCCTGTTTGGAGGACTTAGAGTGAAGAAGCCAGAGGAATAACATCAGTATCTAGGGCTTACCCAGAAAGGCGGAGGGTCCCAACATTCTGTTGTTTGTATAGAAACTTTGTGAGAAGATTGCTGGATCCTCCACTAATGGGCCAGCTTACATTATTGAGAAGGCTCATCACTCCCTATGCCCCATGCTGACAGATGGTTCATGACCAAGGCTATTAATATTTAAGTTTCTTAACTACCTCGATCGGTAACATCTCTCCAAAGTCAGGGACCTTAAAGAAGTACTTTGGGAAGATAGCTGATTATGAGTTGTCCAGGATCTGCCTATTACAGTCTGGTGGAGGAGAGCAGCACTGCATTCCCTGGTTTCTTAATTGATTGCTGCAAGCATCCACTTCAGAGTTTGCTATTCTTCAGGTATAGCATGGGGGTGATTGGTGGATCTTTGAGACACTTGATCAAGCGGCCACTGAACCTAAGGTACTCTTTCCCGATTTGTTCAAACCAGTCTGATTTTACCAGTGTACATCTTTGTGCCATCTTTTCTGCCTCCTGCTTTATCATGATATCAGGATCGAATTCTGGTTCATAAAATAGTTTCCTCATTTGCTTAAAGGCTCTAGTTATTTTCTGACTTTTACACGAACCGCATCTTTCAATGAAGGTTTACATTACTCTCATTGGATTGGGTTAGTACTGTCTGGGATGACAGTAGGTCACCTGGAAGACTATGTTGGAGGAAGCTTTGCATTTTATTTTTTGATATGCTGTTTTTTCAAGTTTCTGACCTGCTCTTTAAATGCTACTAACTCTTGACGTGCCTTCTGCATTTTCACCCTGATATGATTCTTAGACAGAATGAGAAGCACTTCATCACTGTTTGGGGCATGCCAGCTTAATGATTTGTTTCTGCCTTTGGAAGATGCATTTTGCAGTGTGTGAGAGCTGTGATACTATCCATTAGCATGGGTCATCGTACTGCCCAAATAATGGGAAGTCTTAGAGACTGCATCAGCAGGTCATTGGTTACTTATCTATTAAAGAGCTGGCCATTCTATTATTGAATACTATTCAGTCCAGTTCAAACCAGACTCCCTAAGACCTTTCCTGACCATTGATGCTATGGGATCCAGCTGCTCATAGCATCGAGACACCAGGCATGGTCATTGCATCAAAGTGCAGACTGTCCCAAGCATAATCTGCTCTGTATTCTCTTCTCTTTTGGAACTTGGTGAGACTCTATTAGTTGGTTGCAGCTCCACAGCAATTTGTTTCACTGGATCTTCTCAATTAACTCTCTCTGAGTGCTGTGAAATGATTTTGACAAGTGCAGGTGTCACTGACTTTAATTTCTAAAACAGTGATTGTTTTACTTGTCTAGTCTGTTGGTCCTATCGAGTGTCTAATCGCAATGCTATTTCTTTCTTGTTAGTTTATATTTTTCAGCGTGCATATCTTATATTTAGTATTAATATGGTATCCCTGCTGATCAACCATATCTTTGATGTATGTTAGGAGTAGGAGTTATTCTATATATTTACTGTGTGTGCATTTCAGTTATCTGTTTATTAATGTCAGGTGGCCTTAAGCAACCAAGCAAGAAGCAGACTGCAGATGCCACACAGAAATGCTTTTGCGTGCTGTGATGCAGTACTATAAATAAATTACTGCACTGAAATGGAACAGAACACAAGGAAAAATGTACAGCTCCTAGCAGAAAATACCACTGTACCACTTGAAACAGAGATTAAACTCTGGTGGTGAGAGTGACGGACGCTCAACTACACACTCCCTATTTTGAGGAGTAGAATAGGGAAGCAGGGAGACTTCGCCTGACCAAAATTTGCAAAAGGTATGCCACCGTTACCTTTCTAGTTAGTCTCCTTTCCAGAAAATCTTATTGTTGGCTCCAGTCGTGTGTTGTTTCTCCCCTGTTCTCTTTTGCCTGCAGGTGGAAGGCCCAGGAGGGTGGACTGGGGGTAGGGAGCCCCCATCACAGAACCGGAGTGTGAGCAGTGAAGGAGAGAGTCTTCGGATGGCTGCAGGTGTAGGAGACATTGCACCAAATACAAAAAGTGGAAGTTACGCTGGAGTCCAGTTTGACTAACTAAGCAATAGTCTCTTGGGTGAAAAATTTTTAACTGCCTGTTGAAGGAAATTACTAGGGATGTTTGTTTTCAGTTTTATCTCCTTCTAACTTCCTTACAGTATATCCATAAACTGAAACTAAAACCTGGTTGATTTACCTCTCTGTCTTTTATTAGAATTTTAAATGCTTATGCTTGTGTTTTTAAAAATTTTTAAATACTCCCACCACATGCTAATTTTTATCACGTGATCTCCCTGCATAAAAACCCACCTTTACCTGTGACTGTATATGCAACCAGTTACCTCAGCTTAGTTGGACCTTGGCTGAGTGTCTTACAGCTCGTGATTCACTGCTTGTGAGCTGTTGTTCCTTGTAATCATTTCTTTTACAGAGTGCCATACCTTCATGTTTGCTATTTCCCTCATTCACTTTACTTTAGTATTATCTGAGTAATCAAGCCAAAAAAGCAGACATTCAATTTGTTAAAACAAAGGTGAGGGTTTTCTTCTTTTTAAATGGTAATGCTGAACTTTCGGAGTTTTGACTATTTAACACTCATCTGAAGTTATAACCTATGGTTGGAAAAATAAATAATTTCACACACAGGTTGAGAGCTGCATAACTTTATCACCAACATGTAAGTTTTTCTATAGCTGAGCTGCTTGTCTACTTATGGAGTTTTCTGCTTAAGTGTCTTTTAAATTTACATACCAAGGGCCAGATATTCAAGGTTTGCATGCATCTTGCCAATAAGTTAGCATATGCGCAATAAAGTTCGCCTGTGCATGTCGAACTTGCTCCATTCTGCGATATTCAGCAGGAGGCAGTTGCGCCACTGAAAACAGGCTGAGCAACAGCGCAATGCAAATGAATGCATGCTGAACTGGGGGGGAGGAACCATGCATAAACTGCACAGCCCGATATTCAGCCGGACTGTGCAGAGTTGTGCAGGCGCAACCCCCAACCTGCGCCTGCACAACTTTGAGCCAAAAGGCTTAAGTTGAGGGCCACCCACAGGTGAGCTGCTGCATTGCAGGGCGCAACACAGCAGCTGCCACCTGTTGCTGGCCCCCAACCCACTCCCTGTGCCCCCTCATACCTCTCAACTGTCCCTGATTTTCAGGGACATCCCTGATTATGCCTCAGAATTTGTCTCTGTCCCTCATAACAATTGTATTTTTGTGACAGAACACTGGGGATTGTAAGCATAAAATAATGTTAAATATTAAGTTACAGATTCCTTCCTATTCAGAAAATGCATCTTACATAATCCCTAATTCTATCAGCTTTGAGTGTATACTACCAAATCTTAAGATGTGTCCCTGATATGGGGTCTGTGTCCTCGATATTTTTAATGTCTTTCTATCCTCCTCGGCAGCCGGCGGCGGCATTCACCGCCTGCCGCCCTGCCACCCGCCGACCGATCAGGCTGCACGCCCATTGCGCAGCAAAGAGCCAATGGGCATGCAGTCTACAGTCAGACAAGACAGTCCAGTTTTGGTGAATGAATGTATTCATGAATGGTCTCATTCACAGAACTGGACTGTCTTGTACGGCATGATATCAGAAAGACAGTCCAGTTTTGTGAATGAATGTATTCATGAATGTATTCATTCACAAAACTGGACTGTCTTGTATGGTATGGGCTGCATGCCATTGGCTCTTGCTCTGCACCAATGGGCATGCAGCCCTACCGCAGTCAGTCGGGCGGCGGCGGGCAGGTGGGTGGATGCTGCTGCCCTCCGCGCTGGCGGGGAAGCGGGGTGGGGCTTCTATGGGTGGGGTGGGGGACACTAGGCACCAGGGATGTGTTGGGGTGTTTAATAATTACATCCCGCATCGGGATCTACGGTCCACTGGACCACCAGGGCTATGTTTGGGGTTAATGATTACATCCCGCGATTGGGATCTACAGTCCACTGGACCACCAGGGCTATGTTTGGGGTTAATGATTACATCCCGCGATCGATCTACGGTCCACTGGACCACCAGGGCTATGTTTGGGGTTAATGATTACATCCCGCGATTGGGGATCTACGGTCCACTGGACCACGGATGTGTGTTCGGAAGGGGAGACACATTGCTGCCCATGATCAGGCTGGTGGGGAGGTTAAACTATGCCTGCGATCGGGCTGCAGTGGGGCGTCGGTCCCCGACGGCTGCTGCCTGGCAGGGCGCCAGGCGTAAGTCCTCGGGGATCGGCACACCTGCATGCTAATGGCATGCAAATGGGGCCATAATCAGATGCAAATGGCCCCCCCTGCACCTTGCATGAATTATGGCCCCATTTGCATGTCACCTTTTGAATATCGGGATTTTGTGCATGGCGCAATGGTACTTGCGCCACCGCAAGTTGAATGCTCCACTCTGACAACTTGCGGTGGTGCAAGTTCCACTGCACCATGCACAGTGGCTGTGGCCAGGGGGTGATATTCAAAGAAGTTGCTCAATAGCGCAACTCCTTTGAATATCACCCGGGCCACACCCCTGAGCAACTATTTTGCGCAGCGCAAGGGCTTGTGCCTAAGAAGAGCGCAGTTTGAATATCTGGCCCACATATTCTAGTAGATTATTACACTTGATCCTGATTTTTGCAGTTATTATAATATTGGCCTGTATTCTTTTTTTTTTATTCCTTCTTAAGATATTAGGTTTGCTCCTCTGTTTTTTGTGCTTTTAGGAGTTTTATTCCTTTTATTCCCTTACAGCATGTTCTGTTTCATGTTTACCTACACAAAGAATTCACTACGGTGATCCCCGGAACCTGAAGACCCAAAAGGGATTCGAAGATAACCTTGGACTTTTGGACTTATTAAGGGGACTAAGCGATTTTCCAAGTTTGTTGACATGCAGAACTTTGATTCCTGAATACGTTACTTTTTACTGGTCGTCGCATTGTGAGAACTTGTGAGAACATGATCTCTTCTGTGGACTCTCTGTGGAGATATCTAGAGGCATTTTCAGCCAAATGGTAAAATAAAAAACAGTGTTTGTGATATTGCATTCAGGCGGGTCTGCAGTGATTGATTTTAAGGACTTTGCTGATACTCTTGAAGAGCTCCTTTCGCTATGGTATAAAGGAACAAAGGAAGTGAACTTAAAGTGATTTTTTTTGATTACCTCAGGACAAACTCTCTGTACTTTTGATTGTCTAAGCTCTAAGTTCAAACTTGCTGGGGATGTACTCCTCACATATTTTTTAACATGTATACTTGTAGTGGTAAAATAGTTGAAAATGATATTAAGGGGAAGGGGAAGGAGAAAAATGGTTTTTACTCATACTGAAAATAATGATGGAACTAATGGTAATATTGGTAACAAGTTTTTTGGCACCAAGGGAATACAAATTTGTAATGGCTCGCCACAGGAAAATAAAAATGGCTGTGTGTTTACACAGGAATTAGTTATTTCAGCTTCTACCCCAAATGACCTTTCGGGATCAGATTTTTTTTCCTTCATCTCCGTAACAGCCTAGGGAGGAGTTGGTGAATGATCCCAAAACAGAAAGCTTTTACTCAAACATGAAAAGTAGTTTGAGGGCCTTAACCTTCGACAATTCAGAATTACGAAGTTTGAAAGGAACTTTACTAACATACTAAAATGCCAGCAGAATAGGCCTAACGGTCTTTCGCGTCTGCTCATTTGATCAGCCCCCACCCTGGGAGCTGAACTTGCTGCAACCCTCACCTTCTCTGGCTTCTCCCTTCCCAGTTCCGAATATTCAACTACGACCCTCTGCGTCCAGTCCTGGAGCCAATTGCCTATCCATCTGATTATCTTGTTCCCCACCCCCATATCTCCCAACTTATCCAACAGGCTCATGTGAGGAACAGAGTCAAATGCCTTGCTGAAGTCTAGAAAGAGGACATCCACTGGTCTACCCAGATCCAAGGCCCTCGTCACCCAGTCATAGAACTCCACAAGGTTTGTCTGACACAATTTCCCAGGGATGAATCCATGCTGTCTATCGTCCATACACCCTGTCTTTTCCAGGTCCCCCCCAGCCTCTCCTTGACAATGCCCTCCATCATCTTGCCCACCACCGATGTCAAGCTGACAGACCTGTAGTTTTCTGCCACCTCCCTTGATCCCCCCTTGTGGATAGGCACTATATGCGCCACCTTCCAGTCCTGGGGCACCCACCCTGTTCTCAGAGAGATGGTGAAAAGCTCTGCCAGGGGTTTTGCCAGGACGTCTGCAAGTTCCTTCAGCACTCTGGGATGTAATTTATCTGGACCAGGTGCTTTCTCCATCTTAAGGGACCTGAGGGCTTCCCTCACTCTCTTTCTCTGCTGTGATTTCCACTTCTGCTACCTCTTCTCCCAGCTTAGCCTTCCCCCCTCCTGCCAGGGGTGCCTCCCCCTCTCCCCAGACCCACCGATCGGTAAGGGTCCCTCCCTCCTTAGTATCACTGTCTCCTCCCATGTATGATGCAGCACCCCCATTTTCCTTGGTGAAAACTGAGGTGAAGTACTCATTTAGTACCTCAGCCTTCTTCCCCGGGTCTTGTGCCCATCTCTCCCCTGTTTTAATCCTGCTAATCTGCCCCTTCACCCTTCATTTTTCCCCAATGTATCTAAAGAACCCCTTGTTCCCTCTCCTAATTTCCCTGGCCAGGTTCTGCTCCTTCCATGTCCTAGCCGCCCTCACCACCCTAGTGGCTCTTCTAGCCATCAGCTCGTACTCCCCTCGATCCCTTTCACTCCTTGAGCACTTGAATTGCCTATAGGCTGCCTTCTTTACCTGCACCACCTCCTGGACCTCCCTGGTCCACCAGCAGTGTTTTTGGGCCCTACCACATTTTCTTCTTATTCTGCACCCCTCTCCTGATGATTTCCCACCTACTATCAGCATCCATGTCTGACCCAGTCCCATCCAAATGCTCCTTAAGGATCCTTCCCGTTTCCTTAATATCCGCCCCCCTGAAGTCAGTTACCTCCGTCTTTGTGCAGTCTTCTACCCCTCTTGGGTCCAGGCAGAACCAGACCATGGCATGGTCACTCCCCGTCAATGGGTCCCTTACCTCCTGGCCCCCAATCTGGTCACTGTCTGCCAGGACCACACCCAGTACCCGTGCCTGCCTGGTTGGTTCCCCTACCTGCTGAGTTAGGAACACGTCTTGAAAGACATCCAACAACCTCTGTTCCCTGGCCACCGAGGATGTCATAGTCTCCCAGTCTGCTCCTGGCATGTTTAAGTCCCCCAACACCACCACCCTTCCCCTGCCCAGTCTACAGTGTCTGCCAACATCTGCCATCAGACTATCCTCCAGCTCCTCCGCCAGTGCAGGGGGGTCTATACACCACTCCTATTTTTACTCTCTTGCCCCCCCTTGTTATCAAGGTGACCAAAATTGCCTCTATGGTTCCCACTGCCTCCTCTACTTCCCCTATGCCAATGCAGTTTTTGACTATCATTGCTACCCCTCCTTCCTTTCCGTCCCCCTGTCCTTCCTGAACATAGTGTAATCCTCCAGGTTCAGGTCCGAGTCATGTCCTGCGGTGGCCCAGGTCTCAGTGACTGCTGCCACATCCAACGCTCCCTCAGTTAGCATCGCCTGGAGCTCTGGCATTTTATTGCCCAAGCTCCTGGCAATTAGCAGGACTATCTTCCACCCTTTCCCTATACTTCCATTTCCCCTGCTCATGTTCCCATGGGGATTCTGTTTTCCCCTGGTCTGCACTTTACCAGTTGGCCTTTTCCTGCATTCTCCAGTTCCCCAGGAGGTGGAGACAGAGTCCCTCCTTTATCGGCCCCCCTTGACAGCCTTTTCTCACATCCCTCCCCTTCACAAGTTTAAACCACACTTTTCACCAATGAACCCCTCTATTTTCAGCTTAAGGATTCCCCTCCCCTCCAAATTGAGATGAAGCCTATCTCTAGCATATAGCTCCTTATCCTCCCAGGTCTCCCCCCAACCCCCCATCAACCCATACCCTCTGGCCTCACACCATTCCCTGAGCCACTGGTTTATCTCCCTAATCTTCCTTTTGTGTGCCCCACTAGCCCTTGGCACTGGCAGGATTTCTGAGAAGGAAACTGTGCATCCAATGTCATGACAGACCCTGGCAAGCTCCCTGAACCTTGCATGTATCTCTAGCTCGCTATTTCTCTCAATGTCATTTATACCCAGGTGGACCAGTATGTCTGGGGAACCCCCACAATCCTTTGCCAGCTGATATACCTCATGCTTGGCCCTATGCACCATTAGTCCAGGGAAGCATTTTGTTCTAACTGGTCAGGCTTCTCCCTCCCTATCCCATTTGATACCCCTGATCATGGAATCCCCCAACAGGAGCACTCTGACCACTCCTTTTCCTCCATTTTCCCCCCTTCCATGTCCCTCATCCTTTCTACTGGCCCCTCTACCCAGCCGGCTCCTTGTTCCTCCCCCTATCTGGGTGCCACATGCTGCCCCTCCTTATTACCCTGGCCACCCCTCCCTCCGATCCTATGCCTCTCCTCCTCCCAAGTATCCTTCTGTACCTGCTAACTCCCCTCACTGCTCGTGACTGTTCCTTCTCCCCATCCGCCAGCTGAGCCTGCTATCCTCCCTTCCTTCCCTGCTCTCTTTAGTCCCTCCTGCTTGTCGTGTCCCCGGCCTACACCCTCAGCTCCCTTTACTGTATCCTCCTTGTACTTCTGGTCCTTCTCCTTGCCCTTTTCTCCCAACTGGTCCTTCTCCTTGCACTGTCCTTCCTCTTCGCCCTGCCCCTCCTGCTCTGATTCACTGCTCCCCCCATTTTCCTGCATTCCAGGTTCCCCCCTGTTCCTCCTGCTATCTGGCCCCCACCTCCTGTCCCCCACTCCCTTTCCATCTCTAACCACCCCTGTCATGGCTACATCACCCCCCTCATCCTCAAGCAGAAGAAGAGAACTGAAGCGGTTACTGAGCGTAAGGTCCAATCCACCTCCCTGCCTTGCTTCCTTCTGTCCAGCCCCAGCCATCTACCTACTTCCCTGAGAATAAAATCCCTGAAATCTGATTTAAATGCAGAAGGAAAAAATGCTAGATATGTAAACCCAGTTAATCCTATTATTGGTACAAAATCTAAAGGGGTGAGAAAAGCTAAGAAAGAAATAAGTCCAACAGTTAAACCCACATGACAAGGTAAAATAATTGATTTTTTTGCACACAATCTTAAGAAAAAATCATTAGATTACCCACAAAATAGCCTCACTTCTACTCAAATTCTGAATGATCACTCTTTTAACAAAGAGCCATAAATTTCATTGTACCCTACACAGATCAAAGTTTTTAGCCCTGGGCAATCCGAATGTAGTGTAGATAAATATTTGAATCACTCATTAGACTAATTGATACTGACTGGATCTCCAGAAAGAGTGTTCACTAAGTTAGATAAGGAAGTAGAAGCTATAGAAATAAATCCAGAACTTTTAAAACAATGCCCAGACATGATTTCAAAATATTAGATTAAAGCTTTATCACATCCAATAATGGCCAATATAGTCCTTTTAGAGGCATATAACAGCCTTAAACATCACATTGAAAGATTATCTGATTTCTTAATTAACTTTACTTCAGAACTGAATGAAAAATTTGAAAGTCTGGGGAAAAATAATTCAAACAAGTCAAAGCAAAGACCCTCGTTCTCCCCCATTTTCATTCCCTCTTCTCCAAAAAACAAAAAAAAGAGAGCTAATAAGAACAAAAAGGGTCCTATAGTCAATAAGGATGGAAAATCAAATACACTTAAAAAAAAAAACTTTCTAAACAAACCAAAAAAGGAAAAACTAGATGGCAAAAAATCTGAAAAATTTCTCAACAAGTCCAATACAAAAGACAAGAACTTAGGGGGATCGTGGACTGGGAATGATCATGTTGAGCTATCAATACTACTCTTAACAAATGAACCAATTAACCTGAGTAATTTTAATGGTCATGAAGTAGTAAGTAAAAATGATAATCCTAAATTAGGACCAGATCTGAATCCTCCTTTACTACAGGAATTCATTAAGCACTCATTTTCCCCCACTTCCCCTTATCCCAAACAGTAATCTTTCACAGGAAATGAGCTGATCTTCAAATTTGAAAACATATAGCTAAAAACCTATGAAACTAACAGTACGTTTCAATCCTTAATGGTTTATCTCTTTCAATCAGAGTTAGAACTCCCAGAGGCAGCAAATAATATCAGGTGTGTCTATCAAGATAAAACAGTTTATAATTTTCCTGTGTATGTACTTTTAACAAACATGAACCCTGCTAAAAAAAATCTGGGCTAAACAATGCCTACTACATAAATTAGACTTCCCCTGTAAACTGGTTAACTATTTGGAAACACATGTATGGGTTTGACAATTCATCTCTGCTTTCTCTTACAATGGAACTTATATGTTCTACTTTATCAACTCTAAACTGGAATTTTGATAGAAGGATTCAAACAGACTACCTTTCCCTGTTTGGTGTCGAAAGATTTGAAGTGGAAGAATATAATTTACTTTCTCCTTTTATTAGGTCCCTCCTTAAAGTCTGCACAGATATTTAATTCTCCCCTTTGGAGCTAGGGTCTATTAAGAGAGCACATACAGAAATTACAGATACTCAAATAGATATTGAAATTAAATCTCCACTTTTATTCAGGGACTTATTGTCCAAGGCTCACATACTAGATAGAGTACACATACATTTGATTGAATCCCACTTACTGGTTACCACCAATAAGACTAACCGGGAGCAGTATGAGGACTTATGATGATTCACCTTAGAATATCCCCTTTCACCCAATTATTGCAGGAAAGAAAGCACAGTCCAGGAAGATTTAGTCTTAACTGATTGTGTTAGCTTTTTGACATGGAATATAGCTGGCTTAGGGACAAAACTAAATGATACCTATTGGAAGGATTTTGTCATGCAATCAGAAATTATCTTATTTTAAGAAACATGGATGTCCGCTGAAGTATTCCTAAATGGTTATGAGGCATTCAGTTTACCAGCCTTAAGGGAAAAACAGTTTGGTAGGTCAAAGGGAGGATTAATTACTTTTGTCAAAATCAGAAATGGTATTCAAGTTCTTCATCAAAATGTTTTCTGAAACATCTCTCTGCTAAATGTAATTAAATGGGACTCATTTACTTTCTTGGTTGTGAATGTGTATGCCTCCCCGGGCCTCCCAGAAAATGTTTTGGAAAATCAGTGGGCTGAGTTAACATGGATTATTGATTCCATTTACCTAAATTATAATATTGACATAATCTTAGTTGGTGGAGATTTTAATGCCCGAATCTCAAATTTTGATAATCTCTTATCTACAGTATTTGATCTTTGATGTACTTGGGTGATTAAAAACTAAGAAATTCTTCAGACACCTGCTTAAATAAGGCTGGGTGTAAGCTAAAAGAGTTTATCACTAGTAATAACCTGCTGATTCTGAATGGGAGAGAACTGGGAGACCCTGAAGGGGCACATACATACTATTCCCCAAAAGGGAACAGTGTTATTGATTTTGTTTTAATTTCACCAGAAAGCTTTGAATATGTAAAGAACTTGCAGATAATAGTAAGACCAGAAAGTGACCATACTATGTTAATGGTCAGTTTTGACACTTTAAAAGACAACAAAATAGCCACAAACAGTGAAATTTACCCTGTTTCATTAGTCCTGATAGGGAAAGATCAACTTTGTATAAATAAGAAAAATATGAAGAAGGTTGAACATATTCTTTATTCTTTTGACACAACCGGACTAATCAATCCAGGGCATTTAGACACTTTTAATTCGGCTATTATAAAACAATTTGAGGAGTTACTTTCTATCATAACATCAGAAATTTACATTATCAATACACAAAACCCACCCCACTGACTTGGCTTGACTCCCAAGTAAAGAAAAACAGAAGTAGGAAAAATTAATTAGAGAAAATATTAAAAACCCCTCCAGATCAGGTAATGTAAACCTAACTCAGGCCCGCAGGGCATATAAAAAGTTCTTAAATCTTAAAAAATATGAGTTTACACAAAAAAGATGGGCAGCCATGCACCAAACCATAACAATGAATGACGCTAAAGCTTTTTGGAGCATGGTTGCAAGGGGAGTAAAATCCTATCAAACTACTCTGACAACTTATATCCCTAAAGAAACTTGGGTAACCTACTACTCAAATTTGTTTAAAAATGATCCTATCAACATTTTGGAAAGGACTACGCTCCTTGGGTTTCACTCAGCATCGTATACTCCCTTGGCTATTACAATTAGTGATGTAGCACTGGCTATTTCAAAACTAGCAAATAATAAAGCCCCCGGGCCAGATAAGGTTCCAGGAGAAGTCTATAAAGAAAATCAAAACTTCTGGATACCTTTTTTAGTAAATTTGTACAATATCTGTATAAGAGAAAGATTTATTCCCACTTCTTGGAAAAAAAGCATATTCATTCCTAGTCACAAAAAAGGGCTCATATTATCTACCAAGCAATTATCGACCAGTAAGTCTCTTGGATATAGTTGGCAAAATCTTTGCAAGTATTATACTAACTAAACTGCAATATTGGGTGGAAACCAAAAGTCCCCTCTCCAGTTTCTAAGCTGGACTAAAAAAGCTTCCAAAATTAGAATTACCTTTGTTATAGTATTATAAGGCCATTTTACAAGTCCCATCATCAACATCCAGCTCCATAGTAAGAGCTAAATTAGGCAGAATCCCCTTGACGGAACTTATTAAATTAAAGTTAATTACTTATTGGCTTAAAATAATAAATAACAACGAAAACTGTTTACCCTTACTTTGTGTCAAAGAAAAAGAAGCATGGTACAATGAGGATTTTCATTCCACATGGTTAAAAATACATTTGTACAATTTAGATAACTCTGCCCATTCACATTCATGGCGAGATTTTCATCTTAATGTAAAGATTCATGAATCCTACAAGGTCGCAATAAAAAAGAAAATTTTTAATTTGGTGTTTCTCAGGCAGATGACCCTTGTCCATTCCCAAAGACAAGCCTTATGGCTGAGCCAAAACTAAATAGATTCAATTCAATTCTAGAGGCTTATCTTTATATACTGATAGCCCCTTGCTATCGGAAAGCAATCACTTGGGCAAGAATTGGACTAATTACTTTGAAATACATGTATTACAATTCTTTAGTTACACAGAATGTTAAAAATGAGAAAAAATGTTTATGTAATAAAGACTTAGTGGAAACCCTTTCGCCTGTCATCATACAATGCCCTCTATACAATTATGCTTGAAACAAATACCTTAAGGATTTTCTGGTGAAATACTGTACACTGTCTTAGCTTATGATCTAGTTTTTATTTTGATGCATCCTGGGAGAGTTGAAGATGCTATCAGGATTGGAATGTTCATAATGTCTGTAATAAGCTATACAAAATGGCCTATTTAAAGAGCCTAAGAACTACAAACAAACAAAATTCTAATCCCTTGATTTTATTGGTGCTATTTTTAGCTTTTTAAATGACATCATCCCATTTATATAAAAACTCTGCCTTTCATTATGAAATGCATCTTAGATTCTTACCCTTTTTAATTGTTACCACTTTCAATCATTATATTCTTTATGTAATCCCATACTCATTGTAATGTCCAGAAAGTTTTGTCATGAAATTTTTATGGAAGAACAATAAACTTGAAAACTTGAAACCTGTAATATCAGGTGCTTAGTTGATTCATTGTTACTGGGAAACTTTCACTGCATCTGTTCTTATTGATGGTTAATGTTCTAACGGGGGAAGGAGTCTCATGGGCAGAGAATGATATGCATGGATGGCTTTAGGAGATTGGTCACTAGAACTGGAGTAATGATATGGGTTAGAAGTTTAATGTCCTTAATATTGTTTTGTTTTCCAATGGGGAAGGGCTTGGTGAGGAGGTGGCGCATGTGGAACTGGAGCACAGCTTATTCTGCAGGGTGTGGTAATCTTTGGGCTGAAGATTTCCCACAGATTACCCTTCTTGCATATCAGTTATCAAGAGCACGCACTTTAGATTTCTATCGTGGAACATCAAGGGGGCTTAGGATAAACAAAAGCGAGCTATAGTTTTCAGACATCCTAAAAAACTCCATCCAGGAGTGTTTTTTCTTCAGGAGACCCATCTCCACAGAGAAGACATTTTGTATTTTCCTAGGGAGTGGGTGGGACAGGCCTTCAGGGTAGAATGCAGCAAAAAGAAAGCTATATAGCTATAGCTATATTGATTAACAGATGGATTCCTTTCAGCCTGATCCAGGAATGATGGAACCCTGGTGGATGCTTTTTGTTTTTACAAGTACACCTAGGCTTAACTGAAGTGCTAGTGGGTACTATATATGGCCCCAATTCTGACTTTCCACAGTTTTTCTCAGATCTACTGACTCAGCTGGAGCTCTACACCCACCTACCCATTTTCCTGGGGGTGATTGGAATCTGGTCCTTCAGGCGGACTTGGACCACTCGGGATCCTACAGAAAAGGTCTCTCTCCAGGACAGAGGAGGTTATGTGATATCATGGACACTCTAGGGTTAGTAGATCCCTGGTACCTCTTCTATCCAACTACTCGCCAGTACACTTTTTATTCTATCCCTTCCTCTACTTCTTCCTGTATTGACTTTTTCTTAGACAGCAAAAACAATCTGACTGGACTCTTGTCCTGCTTGATCCAGCCCATGGTTATTTCTGACCATTCCCCTGTGATGATGGAGCACTCCATCCAGGGGTTGGATGTGCAGGACAAGACCAGGTGCCTTAACCCTCTCCTTCTTAAGAACCCTGATTCCAGGTGGGCTATCCAAAAATAGCTTAATAACTTTCTTCAAGGTAATGAGGGGTCAGTTGCAGCCCTGGACATGTTTTTGGGCTGCTGCTAAGTGTGCAGTAAGAGGTGAGTGTATTAGATTAGCTATCATTGCTAAGAAATGCCAAGCTCAGAAGTTAGAGAATCTTCTAGCTCAGATTCATAATTTAGAACACTCTCTCTCTCTTTCCAGTCTGATGCTGCCTGCTGGTCCCAGTTGAATGACCTCTGAGCACAATATTATGGGATGCTACCAGAGAAGGCAGACTGCCCTGCAGTGCACTAAACTACATTATCTCAAGTCTGGTGAAAAGGCAGAAAAGTTACTAGCTCTCTGATTGAAACAGCTGAACTCTCTCAAAGCCATACCTGAACTCCAGCCTTCTGTGGATGATAAAGTTCTTACTCATCCACGTGACATTGTGAGTACCTTCCAAAAATATTACACTTCTTTATACAGCCAGGATCCCATCTCTCCAGCTCTCATGGAGCAGATCAATGCTTATCTGGATCCATTTCCTCTTCCCACCCTATCCAGTCAAAAACAAGACCTTTTGCAAGCCCCAATAATCTTATCAGGAGTCCATCCTGTTATTGAGCATCTCCCAAAGGAGAAAGCCCCTGGGCTGGGTGGCTTTCTTAATATTTTTTATATCACCTACATAGATACTCTAGCCCCCTTCCTCACCCACTTCTTTAATTATGTACTGTCTTTAGGTCTTGCTGAGCTATCCCTCACTCAAGCCTGGATTTCCCTTATACTCAAACCAGGGAGAAATGAACTATTTCTGAGCAATTACCACCCTATATCTCTTCAACTCTGATCTTAAGATACTGTCTAAGGTACTTTCCAACCATCTCTTCCAGTAGTGGGATGGTCTAATCTCCCCAGAGTAGGTTGGCTTTATAGTGGGGTGCTACTCCAGTGACCATTTGCAAAAGCTACTCTATCTTATTTCCATGTCTGGGGAAAGCAGAACACCAGCGGCGCTGGTCTCCCTGAAATTGCAAACAGCTTTCAATTGGGTTTTTTGATCCTTTCTTTTAGCCACCCTACAGAAATTTGGATTCCTCATAATCTTCTCTGACTGGATTAAGATGCTGTATTGTAATACAAATGCAAGAAATAGGTGTGTTGGAGTCACCACTGCCCCGTGGCACTTCATTATGGCACAAGGCAGGGGTGCCCTCTTTCCCCTTTGTTATCTAATTTGTACCTGGAACCTCTCCTTCATAGGATCCAACAAAACCCAGATATCCAGGGAATTTTAGTTGGAGAGTCCAGGTACAAATTGTCTGCTTATACAGATGGCATCCTTCTCCATATCGATTCCCCTCTATTTGCAATCCCTGCAGCTCTAAGGGAAATTCAAGAATTCTCAGTAGTCGTGCTATATAAGCTCAACCTAGAGAAAACCCAGGTCCTACCATTAAATGTCCACATTTCTGGACAACAGATTCAGGACATGGGTCTCTGCTGGGAACCCAGAGCCATTACCTCCCTTGGTATTCGTATCGCTAGCTCTTTTTCTGTGCTCATAAAAGCAAATCTCTCTCCCCTACTCATGATGATTAAGGACAATCTGAAGAGGTGGATGTCTCTCCCTCTTTTCCCTTGGGGAAGGGTCAATGTCATTAAAAGGAATGTTTTAAACTGCATCTTATACCCTCTTGGCATGCTAGGCCTATTTTTACTGTGGGCTTGGTTTACCCGGCCCCTGAGCCTAATCTCAAATTTTCTCTGGAAGAAAGGGTCTGTCTGACATGCTTAGTTTAAATTGACACTCCCCAAGGAGAGAGGAGGATTATGGCTACCTGATTTTTTCCTATATTGCTGCTCTTGGTACAGCAGCAAGATATTCCAATGGTGTCTTCCTTTGACTGCCCTCACAGCTTTAGTGTATTGTCCCTTATGACTCTCCCTAGAAATGCAATTTTGCAATAAATGTGGCCTCCATCTTTGTAGCTTGCTTTTCCTTAAACCCTCCTCTCTCCCCTCCCAGTTACATAACACTCCCCTGATGTGGTCAATTAAAACTCTGAAGCAATTCTGTCTGTACTTGAGAGTTGACTGGAGCAGGGATTTGTCCCAGCCCATACTGGGCAATCCCAATATTTGGATAGCTAACCAATGCATACCATCAGGATTTTGTCAACAGTTCTGTCAAGCTTTGATAGTGACCCTTACAAGTGATGGCAGAATGTGCTCTGCTGATGTGATACAATGTCACTTCTCCATTCCAGTGTACCACCCCTTCAAACACCTTCAGCTCACTAGGGTACTCACCAGTTTCCTTGGCCCGGGTCCCTGGTCTACCGACTTTATATCTCTTCTTTCTGAAATCCTATCGATTGTGAAATAGCTCCACCCCATTTCTAATTTTTATACCCATTTTCAGAGCTTAGATCCCAGGGGTTTGTTAGGGACTTGTTATTATTGGCACCAAATGCTGGGCCTACAGTTAGATCCTAAATGTTGGCAAACACTCTGGAAGAGGCTGTATACATAAATCAAGCAAGACAGATACAGTTTCAAACAATTTCACATCCTTCACAATATGTATTATATGCCTCAAAGATTGCATAGAATGGAACAGAGAAAGTCGTCAGTTTGCGCCCGGTGTGGTTTTGGTATTGGCTCCCTCAAACACATTCTGTGGGAATGCTCCAAAGTGATCCCCTTCTGGACCTCTATTCATACAACTCTTGACCCTTGGTTGGGCCTAGATCCCTTTTTCACCAATTAGATATGTCTTGTCAGACATTACCCCAGGGAGCTTTTTGGCCCCCGTAAGGCTTACATGGCCTTAATTTTCAATCATTGCTAAACTGGTAATTCTTTGTCACTGGACAGACAACTCAATACCTTCATTTTGGGAATGGCACCAGGAAATACTACAAGCCTTGGCCTTAGAGAAGCACATTGCCACCCAGCAGGATAGACGTGAGAGGTTCAGGGAATGTTGGGAGCCTCTGGAAGCCCTCTTGGCTCAATTTGATCTCTCTCTCCAGTCTGGCCCCATAGTAACCAGCACTTTTTCTTCCTTATACACCTACAGTCAACTCTCCCTGTCTTTCATCCCTATAGATACTTTAGGCTGTGCTCGGGGGGGGGGTTGGTAATGGAGAGGAGGCGAGGGGGAAGGGAGGGGGATATTTTTTCTTCATGCCTACCTTTTGTAAACTTCTGTTTTGATTAGTGTCCTGAGCCATCACTTACTGAAAACCTTTTTTTAATTTTTATTCTGATAATTACATTTTTGTTTTTTTATGTATAGACAATTTTTATTTTAAATTTTTGCTCCAAAACAGCCTGTCATCCAGCATGCTTCTGATGCTTCTGATGCCTGTGGCATTGGGAATAATGGGCCATAAAAATATGGGGATCGATTCCAAGACAGTATACATCGGCACAAGTTGAGTTATGCCGAACCCCATGGCATAACTCACGACCTGTGCCAAGCGTTACGCCATTCCCAATTCCAAAAGACACCTTGTGCCATGTCAGCTGTGGGCTACACCAACCGTGGGATATGCCACCCACTATGCCACAACCTGCAATGACATGGCGCAAGGGTGGGTTATGGCAGCAACTGTACGCTATTCCAGAAGGGCTGGCTACCATAACCCACTACTGCAATTCCAGGAGCCGCACTGGTGGAGCAAATGTAGAGCATCTTGGAGATGCTCTAAGGGGTATCCATCGGTGTCATCTGACAGATGGCCACTCCATAGCACCACAGCAAAGGTCCAGCTGTGCTTCCCCAGCCTCCATGAACATGACCATGCCCCCCACCACCCTGAATGTCAGGGACCCCTCGGGGTCCATTCTCCACTGTGTCCCCCAGACACCTGTGCCACCTCTCCAGCCCCCCATGCCCTCTGGTGTGTGCCATGGTGTTCTGGGTTTGGGGGCCCCGGAGGGGCAATCTGCAGTGGATTGCGACTTCACGACATGCAGGGACATGCCATGCCAGCGGAGTCAGCCTACGCATGTCACCTGTCGCACGTCATAAGTGCTGGGACCCTGCCACTCTTAGAACATGGCACAGGGTCCCCAGCATAGCAGCAAATGTCACAACTCACATACACCTGCAAGTTGCGACATACTTCCTGGAATCGGCCCCATGGTTCCAACTTTCTCACTTAGTCAACTAAGGTGAAAAAGGAATGCTGGGGCTCTGAGCAGATGTTTCTAGTGTAGAAGAATGTTCTAAGTGTGTGGGCTGGGATTACTAGAACCCACAGTGCTTTGCAAACCTTTTGCTGAAACAGGTTATGTGTAATTTCTTCTGTTTTAAGTAAACTAAAAGTGTGGCCTTTATTCTTCATTTTAGATCTGATTTTGAGAATCAAACAAGGAATCCAGAGTAGTGTAGGGTTTTCTGTGAAAGCCTAATAATGTTTTTTAGTAAACTTTACTGTAGCTGTGTCACCAATGTAAGCATTCTTTTTTTATTGACTGACTGCATATTTAACATAAGGTGGGTAGTGTTAAAGGCTGAATTATCTCTTATTATATCTGCTGTGCCAGTTCTATTATTTTATATTGTATTTCTCCTCATTCAGAAGTTATGGCAGCTTTTTTTAGCAGTCTCATATAGCCTGCTTATTATTGTTTTTACGTTAAATTATAAGGAACCTGGAGTTTTGACATCATTGGCTCAAGTCCTTGCCTGTTATTCCAGCTGGTAGTGTTGTGCCTACTCTGGGACCAATCCAGGTGGATAGCCCATGACCCCAACAACATGAACCCTGCAGCTATTCCCACCAGCAGACCAGTGCCAGCCACCCCAGCAAAGAGCAGTGCCCCATCCCTGCATAAGCTAACCCCCCCTCACCATGCATAGGGGCACCGGCCCAGGATTGCAGACTCCATCTACCCCAATCATGCTCCTGGCTCCTCCCAGCACTCTGAGGTGTGCAGTGGCCCTCAAGACAAGCCATGGCAATCCATGGTGGCCAGTGGTGGCCTCCCCAGCACCGACAACACAACCTCACCCTGGTCCCTGTACCTGTCATCCGCTGCCACCAGATGGCCAGTGGCACAGCCCTCCACACACCTTCTTACCCGCTGGTCATCAAGTGATGCTGGGAGCATGCTGCCCAGATATAGGCAGCCCACTCCCAACATCACTTGAATGGCTGGCAGCCAAGGATGTGTGTAGAGGTCTGTGCCACTGGCCACCCATCCCATGGCACCAGACGATAGATAGGGGGGCTAGGAGGTGTATGTCTGTCAGGACTGGGGATGGTCACGGATGTGTGTGGGGAGGGTGGCAACAATATGTATGGGGCAGGAGCTCTAGTGTGCTGGGGTGGGGGTATTGCAGCAAAGAGTATGGGGCAGGGGCACTTATGTAGGGGGGGTATATGCCAACATGTGCATGGGGACAAGACACTGATGTGTGTGGGGGATGGGATCCAACATGGGAATGGGGCTGTGCAGCAGGGTGGTGCAGGCATATGGGACTAGGGCAGAGTTGCAGTTTGGGGTGGGGCTTTGCACCATGGCATGGCCAAGGGATGCACCGGGCAATGGGCCTGGCCATGCTGGTCTGGGTGCGCATGTACCTATTCAAACAACTGGACCAGCACCCTGTCACATAAGGGATCCATTGTGGAACCCAGCACTGGCATCCGATTGGATACATGGCAGGGTCTGCGACTCCACCCCCAGCCACCCTGTGGAGCCCTGTGTGCTGGGGAGGCACAACCATGGAGAGGTGGTGGCCTTTGATGAATACAGCTGGTGCATACCACACCACACCACAGGTGTGGAGCCACACAGGCAAGATACGCACCTCCGGTGTGCAGTTCCCACCCAGTAGTGCATAGGCCCCTACAAATTTATCTTTGAAACAGAATATTTTAGTGTCTGTATATGTAAAATTTTTATATGGAATATTGTACATGAATTTTTGCACATTGCATAACTTAAGTCCCTTAATTATTAGGAAGATGGGAGTGACTAGAAAACAGAAAGTGGAGAACTTAAGTAATAGCCCTCTCTCATCCTCTTAGGTGTGGACAGGTGATATAGCTGGTAATAAGAATAAGCATTAAGGTAAAGTTAAAAAATTTAGAATTGAATAACTCAAACTGTCCTAAAATTGCTGCACATATTAAAAAGGGCAAAATTAAGTAACATATAGTAGAGCTGTCCACCAGAACTATGAATGATAAAGGTCCAAAAAATAAAACTATGGGTCATAATCTGTCAGGCACTCCAACTCCTTACAGAGTGGGTTATGTCCACCTGATAAGCTGATGCTGTACATGTGACATCAAAGGTGAACTCTGACCTACTTTAGGCTCTGCCTAGTCCCAGCCTGTTATTTATGTGCATTGAAGTAGGCTGCAGCACAGTCACACAGATCCTGCTTTTCAGTTTTATTTCAAACTTTAGCCACTATTTAATCAGTGTAAGAACAATGTTTTGTGATCTGTTTAAGATTACTAGCACCCCAAAAAATAGCGTGCTTACCTTGGGTCTTCTCCTTGGACCCTGCAGTGTTCCTTGCCTGGAAGGGACCCAGCATGTGCTCTGTCTGAAAGAGCCTAAGTCTAGTAATGTAAATAGCAGATCCAGATGTAAAGTATTGCTGAATACCTGGTTTCTGCAAGAGAGTGAGAGTGAGAATTAATGTCACTGCACTGTAGCTTTAAGAGTTCTAGCCCTGTGGATGGTGTATAGCCTGTGCTGGGTCCAAGAGAAGTGAAGCTTGTGACCGGCAGGGCAGCCCCCAGATAAGTCCCATTGTACAGTTGCTTTCAAGTATGGATGCAGCCCTATTGAATGCTATAACTGTTTATTTTTAAAATTGAGATGTTATGTATAAAATGAACACTAATATTGGAACTATTTACACTTTACTCATACAGCGCCCATGTTGATACTTTGAACCTGCTTCTGAGCCAATTGGAACTCAAGGGACTGCAGTTTGCAAGTGGGTAAGTTGAGCGGCCTATCTGAAACTGTACCAGAATTAAAATTTGTGATGCCAAATGGCTTTACTGAGAGACTGTTGTTGCATGGTCTACATAAGGTGCTGAGAGACTGGTTTGGGGAGTCAGCTCCTGTGGAGAAGAATGATGTGGGTTGCAGCCAGCCTTGGGGGAAAGGCCTTGACGAGGGGGTGAGTCATGTAAGCCATGGTCCCTGTATCCTGGTCCATGTCCAGAAAGGAGAGACCTGCAGTCTACAGCCAACAACCAGAGAGCCATTCCTCAAAGAGGAACCAACTGGAGTTCATCACAGATCCTGAGGTCCTGGTGCAGTGAGTACAACAGGGTTTTTGACCCTACAACACAAAAATAAAAGTGTTTACCATCTAATGTGTTTTCCAAGTTCTCATTGTAGTTTAACTGTCTTACAGGCCATCAGGCCTGAGGATTACAATTCCCTAGGTCGTAAGTGTTTATGAATGTTGCAACAGTCAAAGGTGAAAGAGATAATAATCATTTATTTATTTAAGGGCCCCAACCAGCTGCAATGCTGGCTATCCCGCTGCAATGCTCGAGCCTGAAACAACTTAAATCCTGGGTACCCAGAGTGCAGTGACTGAACCTAGTCAGGGATTAAATGTATGTGAATGTTTCTCTAACACCAGTCTAATAATTACTTTACGGTAAACATTGATTTGCATCCCCATCCCCTGTTCAAATCCCAAATAAATCTGTTTGAATGTTAAATTGATTCCTGAGCATATTATTACTGAGTGCTGGGTTAATAGAAAAGCTAAAAGGTGCCTTGTTGCTACTGTAAATCTTCCTTCACAGGTGTACAGGGTGTACCCAGGAAGTTCTTACCCTGAGATTGAGGGTGGTAACTGTGAGCATAGCATTAGCACTCACTAATATTTGTATCACTGAATGACCGAACTGCTTTCTAAATTTGTGGATGGCCACATAAACTGTTTAGTACCTTCATTGTGGTAATATGTCAGATTGTGGGTGTCCTGGGGGATCTAGAATTAGATCCCAACAGGTTTTTGGTGATCTAAGATGTAGAGGCCTTGTATTCTAACTTTCTCCACGATGGGGGACCACAGGCCTTAAGACACTGGCTTGAAACTGGCACTTCATACAGTCCTGCTTATGTCGATTTTCTTTGTGATTTATCATAATTTGTCCTTACCAAGAATAGCTTCATTTTTTAGTGACAACACTTGCTTTGGGTAAAGGGTACGGGCAATGGGGGCCACTTTTGCCCCCACATATGCCAACTTTTACCTGGGACTGTGGGAACAACAATTAATTTATGACAGTACGAGTAACCCCCGTTCTATGACCATATTGATTTATGGTGTAGATATCTTGATCACATGTTGATGGTGTGGCAGGGGAGTAAAGAGCAACTGCTTGAGTTTGTGGAATATCTGGAGTGATCCAACCCAAACTTGAGGTTCACGGTACTCTTTTCTCACCACCATGTGCATTTCTTAGATTTGGATATTTTTACGGAATTTGGACAGAACCATCTCCTTGGACTTATATCAGAAACCCAATGATAGGAACAGTCTATTGCTGTCCAACAGCTGCTGCCCCCACAACTCTGTCAAACAACATCCCTAAATCTCAATTTATGAGAGTTAAGAGGAATTGTTCTGATCCAGATGTGTACAGAACGAGAAGTGCTGAGCTTTATCAGTGCTTCAGGGACTGGGGTTATGGTACTGAACTCTTGGAAAAAAGTACAGTTGCAGGTTAAGGAGATACCTAGGAAAGACCTCCTGCAATATAGGAAGAGGGAGAAAACCACACTGGGGATGTGCTTTTTATCACCAAGTATGGGATGGACAGTGGACATGTCAGGGAAACTTTAAAGAAGTATTGGCATATTGTTTCAACAGGCTGCCCTTTCAGATGTGGTGCGTGTGCCACCCAAGATTGCCTGTGACAGGACCACATCCTGGTGGGTGGTTTCCCCAACCACAAAGAAGTAGTTTCCAATGTGGGAGATGTACTCAATGCAAAGCTGTTGCCTCTCTGACCTTTACAGAAATAGATTGTTTAGAAATATGAGATTATATTAATTTAAATCCATTTTTTTGTGATGTTGGTTGCTATCTGTATTAGGCAATTACTATGGATACCCAGTTTTGTGTGACTCTATCCTGTCCTGAGATACTTGGTTTTAGGCACATTGCACTATTTAAAACTTTGGTTTTTTTTCTTCAGGATGAAAATACCTGCAAATGGTGTATGCATTTCTGTCACACTACATATTTCAAATATATTTGAAAAATTATTTATATTTTAATAGTATGTATACATTCTCAAGGAGTATTCCTTTTTGGTGCAATTTGTGTATAAATGTAATTCTTCCAGGTAGCTGGACAGAATAATATTTGTTGGCCATTCAGGCCCCATACAATTCAGGTTATATTTCTGGGTATCATTAATTTTCCTTTCATTCCCATTTTTTTCCTGCATAAAGAATGAGGTGACTCATCATATCTTATGAGAAACATATCTTATGAGAAGCATTTTTAAATGCATTTTATATGCATCTTTAGTGCCAGAGTGTCAGGTCTGAAAATGATATATGTCCCTTTATAATAGTTACATCAGGTTTTCATGCCTGTGTTTTTTAACTTTTATTCCTTTTCGCCTTCTTTTTATACAGGGTTGTACATACATGTGCATAAGCATGTATATATGTTTCTATGCATCTTATTTATTCCATGTTATGTTTTCATCATGTCTGATACATTATTTTGCCATGTTTGGTTCAAATGTGATATTCAACCAATCTGATATTTGCACTGTCACATGTTTGGTTTAAAAGGAGGGTGGTTATACCTGTGGGACACTTCTTGAAGAAGCCTTGGTGAAACCAGTTGAAGTTGCGAGGGTATTCCTGCCTGTTTGTTCCCTGGTCTGTATACTTGCATTTTGGAGGTTTGCACTATGTTTATCTGCCTTAATAAATTGCTCTGTATAAAAGTATTTCTGCTTTTTGGTCTGGTTTGTGGTGGGTAGTGCTGGAATTTTGTGTCTTGTTTCCCCTAGTGGCCAAACCACAAAATTCCAGTGGAGACCCTCATGGAGACTGGTACAAAAATGGAGAAAATTACCAGCCCGTCTTGAATTTCCTGCTAACAAAATGGCTATGCATCACCTGCTGGGTTTGTGTGAGGCAGAAGAGATTGACCCCCAGAAATCTTTGTTGCTTTTAGATATACCCCTGGGCACAGAAAAGGGTGTTATTGAGGGAGCCCTGGGCACAGTTAATGCCTGGGCCAGGCTGTTGTGAAGGGTTAAATTGCTGATTTGATTGTCTAGACTTTAAAGGCATTAGTGGAATGCAGTAACTCAGTGGACAGTGAAAGGGTGCTCATTGCCATTGTCTCTCATGAGTCCATAGTGGCATGGAAAGTAGTCACCATGCACAGTGCAATGTCCACATCTGGGGGGGTTCCCATGGTCAGAAGGGTTAAAAGAAAACCTTGGGAGATTGTTGCTGTCTGAGGAACAAACCTTTGAGTACTTAACAAGATTGTTAGAGGCCTCTGGAGGCAATCCTCCCTCAGGGCCTGTGCCAATCCCAGCACCTGCTCCTTTCCCAGCACCTGCTCCTGTCCCAGCACCTGCACCTCTGCCTGTATCTTTGGTAAATTTCAATTCCTACCATTGATTATGAGTATTTTTTGGCACTTTCCCTAAGCCTCATGGGGAAGATTATCTAGAGATTTGGGTGGATTATGCCTCCCCTCTTGTGCAATAGTGGCAATTTACAGAGGCTGAGAAAAGGAAAATACTCATGGGAGGCTTAAGGGGCCCTGCACTAGAAACAATTTGGTTTTAAGTTCCACTAACCCTGATGCTTCTGCACAAGAATATTTGTCTGCTTTAGAATGTCTTTTTGGCAGTCCTGAATCTGGAAAAGATTTGATGTGGAAGTTTGAGTCCACCAAGCAGTTGAAAGGTGAACCTTTGTCTTTATATGTTACATGGCTGGAAAGAGCATTGCAAGAACCCACAAAAAATGTGGGGTGTTGGCTAGTGATCTAAATTGAGTGACATTGGGCCATATTTTGAAGGCTGCTAGATTCTCCAGTGTGTGGATGCTGAAGTTAAAGTTTCAAGACTGAAGGGATGACCCTCTGCCTATTGTTTGCTTATGAAAGAGGTTTGAGAGGCTGAGAATGAAGAGAAGATTTGGGATCCCTATCCAGGCACTGCCAGAGCAGCTCAGATTTCTGAAAAACCTAATGAGAAAGAAATCGTTATTGACCCACAGCAATTTAAAGACTTAATAAAAGAATTAAGAAAATTAAAAGCAAGTGCTCAGAGTGCTATAGAGGTTGCTCAGATTAATGATACTGAGGCAGCCAGTGAAGCTCAGACAACTGTAAAATGTGCAAGTGCTCAGGTTCCAAGTGGGGAGGCAAACAGTGATATGTTGAAAGAAATGAGAGCATTGAGAGTTTTAGTAAGTGATCTTGCCCAGTCCTCCCATCAAAGTTCACCCTGGAGAAGGCCCAATGGAAATGAGAGCGCATATAGACAAAAAGATGGCTCAAAGCCTGGTCAGTATGGTAGTAGTAAGCCAGCTGATGAATCTGCTCGAACCCAAAATCCAAGACCTACTGTTTTCTGCTACTGTTGTGGAGGGGATGGCCACACAAGAAGGGTTTGCCAGTTCTCTGATGACTTGTGAAAAGTGACCATCAAGCTGTTTAACCAAGTCAGACAAAATCACCTTGGCCTCTGGGATGGTAATTGAGGTTGTAACCCTGTTTAAATACTTAGGGTTGGTGATTGACTAGGATTTCACACTGAAACCCCATGTTGACAGGATCATCAGAACAATTCAAAAGCTGGGCCTTCTCTGTCGTCTAAGTCCACAGTTGATCACTGAAACTAGGACTACCATTGCGAATAGTGTCCTATTTCCCAACCTTACCTACGCTGCACCAATACTGCACTCCCTCCACAAGCAGGTGCTCTGTAGGCTACAAACTATGTACAAGATAACCAGGTTCACTGCTAATTTACACTCTTGACAACAACACTGTGATGTCCTGGCATCCCTGAATCGGTCTTCCCTTAGTCACCACCTCCAGTACCCGCTTCTGTGATTGGCCTTCAAGCTAATGCAGGATCTCCCTCCTGAGGGACTTGTTGGCCTTCTTAAACACAAACACTCCAGCAGGCTGTTGAGCACCACTAGCCTGAAATTGTTGGAGGTCCTCAGGATAAAGACAGCTGCTGGAAGCAGAACTTTTATCCATTCAGCTCCAGTACAATGGAACAAGCTCCTTCCTCACCTACAGTTCTCCAGGTCCCTGGGATCCTTTTGCAAATGGTTATGGAAGCACCTGCTAGTAAGCAGTACTTATTCCTGTAGGTAAGCACCGTGCCCTACATGGCTGTCCCATACTTGATCCCTAGCTGACTGAGATTACAGTGGTACTTTACCACCCAAGGGTCCATGATTATAGGGGTGGCAAGGCTGCCCTTAGTCATGACTGAATGTTCCTTCACTCCTCTGCTAAACTAGACCATGACTCTGTTTTTTTCTCCCCAATGTACGTCAACACACATTTTTGTATTTACTAATGAATTGTATTATATGATCCTCTGAACTATTTTGCACTGTTCCTCCACTCTGTGACCTGTATGTGTACTTGTTCTTTATTCTAATTTACTGTACATGTAACAAACTCTGGATCACCCCTGAAAAAGGGACCCTCGGGATCCAGCAGGCCTACCTAGTTAACAAAACTGAATTAAAAAAATAAATAAATAAATAAATGTAATACAAAACCTTCAGTTAAGTCTTCATACAAGCATTATGTGGCCAACTCTGCAGTTAAGCCCTCTGTCAATACCTCTCTGGACTGGGTGGAGTTGGTAGGTCCTTCTAAGGAAACGATTGTGTATGTGGAAGGAATCCCTGCCTTGGCAGTACTAGATATTGGGTCTCAAGTAGGGCTGGACAGACTGTTCCACTAGATATTCAGACCTCTGGATTGAATCCGCAATCCATGGACCTGGATAAATATGGACTTCACCATAGAAGTCCAGTTCCAGGTCAGTGGAGATGTTATTTCCTCGAGTTTGTTGTCTGTTGCCATGGGGATGCTGTCAGCACATACAGGTGGCTGGGGGCATCCAATCAGGCAACAGAAGGTCTCGTGATGCACTCACAGTATATAACCATGCTGAGTGTGCAATGTGGCCCCAGTGAGGAGGACCGGAAGAGCAGGAGCTGTGCTCAGCAAAGTCAGGCAGCGAGCAGAGAGAGTCACCAAACAAAAGCACCAAAACTCCCCAAAAATGCCAGAAATATAGGCACCAGAGGGAAGGGAAGGGAAGAGAAGAAATTAGGGAGAGTTAGAGAAAGAAAGGGAAGAGATATCAATCATCGGGGGTGGGTAAAGGCAGGTCGGTGAGTTGAGACTGGGGAAATAGTGGTGGCCTGGGTGACTGCCGGGGGGGATGCAAACTAAGGAAATGTGGCAGTACTGTGTGACTATATCTATGTATGAGCAAGTGCAGGATGGCACAATCTTTGACTTGTGCCATTCCAGATCCAGAGGAGGCACGGAAAGACTTCTGGGTGCCCAAGAGAGATTTTACAGTTACAGAAAATCCCAAATGAAAGCTTCTTTCTTTTCTTGGCTTCAAACAGTACAGCAGTGTGTACATAAGAAAATGCAGGCTGGCAAAATATTTGACTTGTGCCATTCCAGAACTAGAAGGGAAAGACTTCTGGGGGCTCAAGAGAGATTTTACAGTTACAGAAAATCCCCAAATGAAAGTTTTTTTTCTTTTCTTGGCCTCAAGCAGTGTAGCTGACTGTGTATATGAGAATGGGCAGGCTGGCAAAATCTTTGATTTGTACCATTCCTGATCCAGAGCAGAGAAGGACAGACTGGTGAGGCTCCAAGAGAAATTTTACAGTTGCATAAAATCCCAATTTCTTCTCCCCTGGCTTCAGTGTGGCTGTGTGTACAGGGCAAGGGCAGCAGGGTGGCAAAATAAATCATTGACTTGTGCCATCCGATCACGAATCACAATCACTTGTTAACATTCATTCACGATCTCATCCAGAGGGGAGAAAGAGAGAGACTGCAAAGGGGCTGACAATAAATGTAACAGTCCCAGAAATCCCCAATATTTGTTTTTCCTGGCTTCAGTGTGATTGTGTGTACACAGCATGGGCAGCAGGATGGCAAAATAAACATTTGACTTGTGCCATCCAGAGGGGAGAGAGAGAGAGAGAGAGAGAGAGAGAGAGAGAGAGAGACTGCAGGGAGGCCCATGAGAAATTTTACTGTCCCAGAAATCCCAAATAATTTTTTTTCTGACTTCAGTGTGGCTGTGTGTGCAGGGCAAGGGCAGCATACTGGCAAAATAAAATCTTTGACCTGTGATGTCCAAAGGGGAAAGAGAGAGAGACTGCTGGGTGGCCCCAAATAAATGTAACAGTCCCAGAGAGAAAGAGAGAGAGAGAGAGAGAGAGAGAGAGAGAGAGAGACTGATGGTGGCCCACAATAAATGCAGCAGTCCCAGAAAACCCAAATATTTTTTTCCTGGCTTCAGTGAGGCTGTGTGTACAGGGCATGGGAAGCAGGCTGGCAAAATAAATCTTTGACTTGTGTCATCCAGAGGGGAGAGAGGAGACTGCAGAGGGGCCCATGAGAAATTTGACTGACCAAGAAATCCCCAAAAGTATTTTTTTCTGGCTTCAGTGTGGTTGTGTGTGCAGGGTAAGGCAGCATGCTAACAAAATAAATCTTTGACTTGTGCCATCCAGAGGGGAGAGAGAGAGAGAGACTGCAGGGGGGCCCATGATAAATTTTACTGTCCCAGAAATCCCAAATAATTTTTCTGTTGGCTCATGCATACGCAGCCAACATATTGTGGTAGTAGCAGATTTGGAGGTGCCGTCACTGTTGGGCCAATGCAGGGCACACATCAGTAGGTGCATCCCTCATTCCCCAATCAGCCTGCATGCTGGCACCACACCATGCATACTTAATGTGGCAATCACATCAAATGAAAGGTCCACTGCAATGCGAGCAAATCTCATCATAAGCAACGGACATCCCTAAGTGCTTTCCCTGGTGGTGAAAAAAGATTAACATGGCGGCACAATGCCTGCCATACTGCCGACTTTGAGGGTGCCAATCCCCCTGTTGGCATGCTTTGCCACAATGTATGTGCCGATAGGGGAGCCCACTCCCCATCAGCATAATGCACCCCTTATTTGTTATGTGCCAAGGGGTGTGCCCAATCCCCCATCGGCTACAGCATCCCCCAAAACAGTTAGGTGGCATGCTGGGAGCCCACCCTAGTGTACCAAATCACCCTGAAAAATAAAAACCATCCTGCAAGTTTTTTTTCCTTTTAAACCCAGTGAAAAAAGAAAACGGTCCCTCGCCATCTCTCTGCCCCCTTCCGCAACCTGCGCCCACCCTTTGTGCACCCTGCCTCCCCACACCACTCTCACCCCATACTTACCTCTGGAGTCTGGCGCAATGATCTTTGGTGGACCGGGAACATGTCTGCACTCTTCAAAGCTGACCGCGAACTGAGGAAATGCCGATAAGCTGTATAATGGAATAAATAGTTTTTTTCAACTTTGATGCATATCTCAGGCATTTTTTGGAATTTTGGCACCAAATTTTCAACATGGGGTTTTGACCCCTCCTCATGAATTCTGGCACTGTCATGGCATTAATCAGCCCGAAAGGTGAGTTCATGGTCACTGCACGGAATCACCTTTCGGGACCAATTAACAAAATAACAGTGCCAGTGTTCATGAGGTGGTCTCTCAAAAAGCCTATGTTACAAACTTGGTGGGAAAAAAATCCCCAAAATGACTGTTTTACGAGTGTGCATTGCACAGTTTCCACGCATGCTCGTAAGTTCATGAATTTGTAATATTTTCACTCCAGACTTTCAAAACTGGCATTTTTCCACACCTCCTTATGAACAATACAGCTGTCATTTTACATATCCTGGCCAAAATGTGTTTTCACAGGTCCGATGCAGAATAGTGTGGTAGCTGCATGAAATCAGTTTTTGGGACAGTTTCAGGAAATGACGGTGACACTGTTCATGAGCAGAAGTCCTAAAATGCCTATGTTGAAAATCTGGTGACAAAACCCCATAAAATGACTGTGTTACAAGCGTGCATTGTGCAGTTTCCATGCACCCTTGTAACATTGTAAATGTGCACTATTTTCATGCCAAATTTTCAACACTGGCATTTTTTTAAACCTCCTTATGAACAGTACAGCTGTCATTTTTCACATCCTGCTCTAAATGTGTTTTTGCACCTGTGGTGCACAATGACGTGGTCACTGTGCAAAATCAACATTTCAAGCACATTAACAGAATCACACTGCCACTGTTCATGATGGGAGGTTCCAAAATGCCTATGTTAAAGATGTGGTTAAAAAAATCCCAAAAATAATTGAGTTACTGACATGTGTTGCGCAGATTCTATTCATGCTCATGACTTCACCAATTTTGCATATTTTCACTCCAGATTTTCAACATTGCCATTTTTTTACATCTCCTCATGAACAATACAGTTGTGATTTTCCACATCCTGCCCAAAATGTGTTTTTGTCCCTGTGTCACCAAATGGCATAGCCACTGTGCAAAACCACCTTTCAGCTAACAAATTGATAGTGCTGCTTTTCATGAGGGGGGCTCACACAAAGCCCATGTTGAAAATTTGGAGTGAAAATACCAACACACGCCTACTGTGTTAGGGTTTCCAACTGTAGCATCCCACCCTGTACAGACTGATAGGTGTCAGGGGTGTGACTTGGGATCATCAGCTGTAATGCTCACACCATTCCACCCCCGGCCCCACCCTGCAGCCAGTGACAGGCATAGTGGTGTGCCTTGCACTGTTCAGCCACAAAGTTCCCCTCATTCTCCTATACTGCTCCCATCTCAGTGTATTTCTTTATGGAATGGGGTAAGTATAACGCCCAAAGACCCCAAAGCACACCACAACACTTTTCAGTGTCTACAGGGTTGGGTGAGGTACAATGCCATGAGCATTATAACTGATGACCCAAAGGCACACCCCAATGCCTGTCGGTCTCTACCAGGTTGGGGTGGGGTTGGCATCACTTCAATACTTCACTGCCATTCCTATTATGCATCTCTAACTCCAGCACTATCAATGCCAATGCCTGCAAGACAACATTTGGCATTGACAAATGCTTGTTTTTTCTGGTTTCAGTGTGGCTGTGTGTGGAGGGCAAGGGCAGCAGGCTGGCAAAATAAATCTTTGACTTGTGCCATCCAATCACGATCAATTGTTAACATTTATTCATGATTTCATGTATTAAAAAAAAGGACTGTTCAGACAAACAACATACAAGTTGATTTGCTTGTGCTGCTGGCTGTGTGTGGCCCAGGGGATAAAATCTGACTCTGTGACTTGAAGCAAGCTGTTTACACTACAACATAAGTAAAGTTTAACTACACACAAGTGTCATCATCATCATCATCATCACTCATTCCCTAGTATTCCTCCTTATTATCATTAATTTAATAGTATATGGTGTTACATTACATATAAGCATTGACCAACCCCAGTGTGGGACAGTGCAACGCACCAGATGTGTCTGCATCTCCAATTCAAATTCTGAGGCACACTTAACAGTTGCTGAATTTGGTCACTTAACAATAACTGTACTGTAGGAGTCAGTCAGGTAATCTTGGAAGGAAGTGGAGGTGGACTGCTGCGCTGTCGTTGTGCTGTGTATAGTCACGAGTCACGAAAGTAAATTTTTCCCTGGCCTGTGGGTGTGGGTGGGAGTCATCAGAAGGACACCATGTTAGTTAGCGAGATCTTAGTGTTTTACAGGTTAGAATACTAATATATATATATATATATATATATATATATATATTTGCATCTGGAGGTCGCTCTCTCTCTGTGTCTCTATCTGTTTCTCTCTGTCTCTCCCACCACACTCATGTCACGGACCCGAGCAGGATATGTCATCATTACAGGCCAGCCATGAAGGGGCTAGTAGTGAATGATTGCTTTTTTTATTTAGCAGTTTTACAATAATTTTTATGCAAATAATCCATTAAATTATTTCCTTTGGACCGACTTTGGCCACTTTTATGTATTTTTTGCATTTTTTTCAAAGATTTGTCAATAAATCACAACACATCAGAACTTCACTGTATTTCAGTTCTTATTTAATAAGGGTCAGAACTTCATTGAGTTCTCCCGGCCCTAGTCTCCAGTAGCTATAATTTTCAAAGTCTGGTATGATTAACATTTATCTAACTACCAACTACAACCACTGGATGGACTACATGTGTGGGGGTTGAGTGATAAATCATACACAAACCTTGGTTATCTCAAAGTGTGGCTTTCTTTTACATCCTCTGTTGCAGGTGTGAGAGATCATGTAGAGACTCTAGCTTTGGTGTGCCCTCCCTCTGGAGTGTATAAGGCATACCTGTGTTAATTGGCATTAATGCCCATATGTTTGGTCACCTTGCCTAGTTGTACCGAGAAATATAGCAGAAAAGGACTGGTAGAGCCCTGCACATCCATGCTGTGGTGGAAAAGGCCTATGAACTGCAACCGCATACTAAAGAAGAAGATAAGGATAAACTTGTGGGAATTGTGTGGAAGAAAGACCCTTCTGCTATCTTGCTGCCCCCAGATGCTGAATGCAGTATCAGTGGAGAAGTTTGGTTGCAGAAAGATGTGACTAACCAAGTGCTTATGCTGGATTCTCCTAAAGATGGCAAACTGCCTGAAGGGTTATTAATCAAGCCTAGCATACTTCCTCTCTGTGCCCATGCTTATGCCCAATGAGGAGTCATCCAAGTCCAAAATGTTACAGACAGAGACATTCAGGTGCATCAAGGCTGCACCCTGGCAAAAGTTTACTGTGTGGTCACAGCTGTACTGCCATCTAAAAAGAAGAGTGAAGAAGAATGTCAGGTGTCTGTGGATATGTCTGGTTTTGAAGATTCACCTATTCCAGATGGCGGGAAGGCTCGAATCAGTAGAAAGCTGTCTCAGAGAACTAAAGTATTCTCCCTTAAGGAGTGGGATATTGGATATGTTTCCAGTGCTGAGCATTACATCCACCTTCATGATACGTGTCCTTTTCAAGAGATATCTAGAAGACTAGCACCTGCTGACATAGACGATGTGAGGTATCACCTGCATGAAATGCTAGCAGCAGGAATAATCCAAGAGTCCAGGAGTCCTTATGCATCCCCAATTGTAGTGGTATGGAAGAAAAATGGTGCAGTGAGAATGCCTGTGGACTACAGAACACTCAGTAAAATAACTATTCCCAACAAGTACACCAAACCATGCATATCTCTTCTAGATAGGTGGAAGCTTGTCCAGAAAATGGTACTACTTATTTTCAACTACTGTGACATAGTCTGCAGTGCTGAGTTGAAGTCTTCCTTAATCAGATTGGACACTCTTTTCAATGCTTTCTGTCGTTTCATTCTGGATGCTCCTTTCCACACTTGCCACTGTGTTCTCTATCGCACTTTAGTTTTTCCTTCCCTGGAAAACTGCCTAGCTCACTACACAAAATTTGTCTTTAAATTCTGGTTTGGTTTTCTACTATCCTACCTTGCCTCCTCACTGTCCTTCCTTCCCTATGCCCCTCACTCCCTCGGATCTAGTGATTCTAGCACTCTAGCTATCCCATGGTGCTCCACCTCAATAGCTCAATCAGTCTTCTCTTACAGATTCCTGAAACTTTGAAATTCAATGCCTTATCAAATCAGGCACTCCTCCTAACCATGGCCCATCTCATCTTCCCTCCACAACTTCCTCTCTCCATCCTGCAACAGTTCCTAGTTCCCTTTATCCCTCTCCCCTTCCCCAAACCTGCATAGCACTTAGTAAGTGTTAACTTTAATGTGATTTGTTTACACATACACTTCAGTATAGTATTTATAATGTTATCCCTTGCACTCCTATACAGACCAAACTGTATGTATACCTACTATGTCCTTATGCTTTCTAATGATGTTTTCTATCTCTACTGTGTCCTGATGCTTTCTAATGTTGCATTGTACATTCCTTGGTTCTGTTGCTTTTCCAAGTTCAATGATACTTCACGTAAATGTTATATGATCATGTACTCCAATGTTCCCCTCCCCCCAGAATGCATTGTGAGACAAGCAATTTTAAATTGCTCAGTGTGCCTTTCCTGGTGAAACTTTTAATAAATAAATACAAGATGCATTTGACTGCTTAAATGGGAGCAAGTGGCTTTCCATCCTCAGTTTATACAGTGGGTATTATCAGATCCCAATAGCCCCTGAAGATAGGGAGAAGACTGCTTTTATTTGTCTTTTTGGATTTAACGAATTTCTCAGAAAGCCACAAAGGATTTTGGGTGCACCTGCAACATTTTAAAGATTCATAGAGCATGCAGTGGGTGACATGAATCTTCTTGAATGCATGGTCTACCTTAATGATGTCATTGTTTTCAGGAAGACCCTTGAAGAACATGAAGCCCATCTTTTCAAAGTGCTTGACTGATTAGAGAAATTTATCCTCAAATTGTTCATAGGCAAATGCCATTTTTTTCAGAGTTCTGTGAAGTATATGGGTCATATTGTATCTCGCCAAGGTATCTAAACAGACCCTAGCAAGGTAGAAGCTTTAAGAGATTAGCTCAAGCCTAACAACCTTAAGGAATTACAAAGATCTATTGGATTTTGTGGTTATTATCATTAAATAGTTAAAGACTACACAAAAAAAGTGCAACCTTTGCTAAATCTGACTCAAGGGCACCCACCCACTCACAAAAAGTTCAAGAAAGGCACTGATAAAGAGTCTGTAAAAATCTACTTTAAGCCTCATGAGCCTTTTGGTCAAATATGGACCCTTGATAGTGATACTGCCTTTGAAGAAATCATCTATCGGCTGACCCATGCCCCTGTGCTGGCCTGTGCTGATGCCTCAAAACCCTATGTGCTTCATACAGATGCTAGCCTGAGTGGCTTGGGGGCTGTGCTTTATCAAGAGTACCCTGAAGGGTTATGCCCAGTTGTGTTTGTCAGCAGAAGTTTTTAGCCTTCAGAGAAAAACTACCCTGTTCACAAACTAGAATTTCTAGCCCTCAAGAGGGTGACAGTTGAGCAATTTCATGAGTACTTTTATGGAGCAAAGATTCTGGTGAAGACTGATAACAATCCACTAACATATGTTCAGACTTCAGCCAAGTTAAATGCCACTGTGCACAGATGGCTGTCAGCCCTCTCCACTTATGACTTTACAGTAGAATATCACCAGGGTTTAAATCAAATTGACACAGATGCCCTTTCTCGTAGACCTGACTCAGATGGAAAGTAGGTGTTCATTTCTGAGCACTCAGTAAAAGCATTATGTCACAAGTTTGAAAAAGATGAATCTTCATCCACTGACAATATTGAAAGTCTGGTGGATTGCCTGGGACCACTGGATACCTGTATACCAGTGGCCTACTGTAATTTTGCTGCTCTGGGCTTGAATACTCTGCCCCAGTTGACAAAAGCTGACCTGCAGAGAGAACAAAGTTGTTACCCTATGATAAAAAAAAGTAATTTCCGTTCTTAAACAGGGATCCATACTAAATCTCAGCAACAAAAATCCTAACATGTAAAATCATGACACCAAAATCCAGACAACACAAAATAATGACATATCAAAATCCCAGCATTACAATTGCCTGTGTTCACACAATCCCACATGTGGATATCGCTGCTTGCATTAATTGTTTAGGATTGTCATGTGTGTCCACTGCTCACTGCTTGAGAGTCGATACTGCCTCTGCGATAGGGGCATCTGCAGCATCTGGGGAGTGATTATGAGCTGCATGACTCACCAAAAGACATTCCCCACCTTGAAAAATAGTGGTAGCACATCCGTAACAATGCACTGATTTGTGGCTCTAGCAACACCAGTAGTGCCGCTCTCCATGATTTCTCTCCTTCACCAGCAAATATCGCCCAATGCAAAGTTTTTCCTGACCTTCCTGGGAGGGGACAACATGGCACACTGGTGCAGCTTCAGCCATAATAGCAAAGTTAGCAGGTCAAAATCGCCATGATCGGTAACCGGGTTACTGATACAGTATGACCCGGATCAAAGTCTTGCAGCTGTGCAGTAAAATTGACACCTGTCTCATTACCCTTTCATTATCCTTCCTCCTGCATGATCAAATGTCAACTCCCCAGAGCAGCTTCTTCTGTCGCAATGCTGCCCGACTGTGAATGCGCTCCACCCCACCTCACACCACTGGTTCAAATGCAGCAGCAAGTGTTAGAAGCTCCATTCTCCCTTCTGCATGATTTACCAAAAGATGCTCCTCAGCGCCCTTCTGCCAAAATGCTGCAATGGGATTTTAAGAAATTCAGCAACAAGTGCTAGCATTTTCTTCCTGAATTTGGACAGTTTGCAGTTTGCACTACCTCCATTCTCCAATCTGCCAAAATGCAGCCATCACAACTGCAATTCAGGTACGCTGACAAGAATTCAAGTGTCAGGATTGTAAATTGTCAGGAATGCAGGAGTCTGGATTGAATGTGGTCGGGCATTGCAACACTCGGGATTTTGGTGCCGGGATTATTAATGCTGGGCATTATTATGATGGTATTTAGTACCTAGCCCCTTAAGTAAGGAGAGAATATTTCTGCCATGTGTTCCACTGACCATAATATTAGTTTGTTTGCTGCATGAATGGCCAAGACTTAGTTTTATGAGCAATAGTTGTACAGTGAACTAGCCAATACTGAAGGTGATCTGATCAAAAGACATCTGGTTTTGCCATTCAAGATTAGACACACTGTGTTGAAAGCCCTTCACAATGACATGGGGCATTTGGGAAGTGAGAGAACTATGGACTTGGTTCTGTTATGTTTCTATTGGCCCAAAATAAGTTCAGATGTTGAGAAATATTGCATGAATTGCAGCA
This sequence comes from Neoceratodus forsteri, assembly GCA_016271365.2. Taxonomy (NCBI): domain Eukaryota; kingdom Metazoa; phylum Chordata; order Ceratodontiformes; family Ceratodontidae; genus Neoceratodus; species Neoceratodus forsteri. The sequence continues at coordinate 432,741,802 of CM028137.1, read as the reverse complement.
GATATATACAAAGCAAAGCCCAACCTCAAAGAGTAGCCCCATTGGTCAACATAGTAACCAGTGCTCTCATGGAGCTTATATTGATAGACTTTCTAAGTTTAGTGCCAGATTCTCGAAACATTGCAAATGTGATAGTCATTATTGATCACTTTACGAGATATGCTCAGGCCTATCCCACCGAGGACCAGAAGGCCTCTACAGTTGCTAAAGTCCTGGTAGAGAAGTTCTTTATACATTACATCACCCCTCAGCACATCCATTCTTATCAGGTCAGAGATTTTAAGAGCAGACTAATCAAGGAACTGTTATCTCTCCAGGGCATCAGAAAATCTAGAACTACTCCATACTGTATCACTCACAAGGAGATCCCCAGACAGAGAGAGATTTAGTCATACCTTACTTGATATACTAAATACACTTGATCCAAGAGACAACCCTAAATGGAGTCAACAGATCAGGGCTTTGGTGCATACTTATAATTATACAAAAAATGACACCACTGGGTTTTCACCTTGTAGTCTCATGTTTGCTAGAGTAGCTCACCTCCCAGTGGATGTGTACTTTGGTGTTTCTCCTGATGGTACCCAGTTTGAAAGCTACCTCCAGTATGTAATGAAACTGAAAGAACAACTGAACCATGCATACCAGCTGGCTAACACTATGACTGCAAAAAGAAACTTAGCTAATAAAGTTTGCCATGACAAGCAAATTAAAGCACAAGAACTCCAGCCTGGAGAACATGTGTTGATACAAAATCTTGGATTCCAGAGAAAACACAAAGAAGCTGATCACTGGGGTTACATACCCTACATTGTAATTGCCAAGCTGGATGACCTGCCAGTATACAAAATGGGATCAGAAGGGGATACCCAACTTACAAAAACAATGCACAGAAACCACCTGCTGCCTATTGGGCAAATAGTATTTAATGAAGTTCAAGAATCTGAGGCTCCTAAAAGCCCTGTGACCAGATTTGCTACAAATAAAAAGCAACTCTGTCAGCCACCTTCTTCTAACCAGTCAGCTCCATAAACAAATAATGCTGCACTTCTTAATGACTCAAATTCTGAAAGTGATAATGGGGAGTTTTGCCCTGCTTATTATCCATCCTTTGAATTTGCAAGGTTATGCCAAGGTTTTCCTTCTGCTACCCCTAGTAATGCTCCTGAGAACTACGTGGCTGCTAATGATCCTGGTTTGTCTGTTGTACTTGAACCTCCAGACAGTGATGTCAACAGCAGAAGTTCTGAAACTGATAAGCTTCTCTGTGTGGTGGAGTTAACTGAATCAAGTGCAAACCCTAGTGAACAAGTTAGTAGATAAGAAAGTACAACTGCTGTAAATGGGCTAAATTAATTATTTCTTTCAAGAGTGTCCCTAAGACCACAGATTGTGTTTTGGATGATTCTAGCTTTGTAGATATCCCTCTTAAAGATGAAGATGAGCCTAAAGAGCCAGAGAGTGATACTGATGTTCAAGACAAAGGACCTGAACTCAATAATGATCATCAAGAAAGTGCAGGGGTACTCATTTTTTCAGAAGCTGTTTTGTTGCTGGATAAAGTGGTTTGCCCCACTAAAGGAGCAGACTCCATTGTCAACAGGCCGGGGCCAATGAGTGGGGGATCTCAGGTTTTGGATACAGGGAAGAAGGGAGGGGGTTGGGGAGGGGTGAGCCTAGGTGCGGTCACAAGAAGGGGAAGGGCTATGAGGTCACTAACCAAGAGGTGGCATGGGTCAATTGGCTGGGATAAAAAGAGAGAAAGGGTTGAGCTAAAGGGGTACTTAAGGGCTGGTGAGAGAAAGAGAGACAGAGAGAAAGAGAGCTCACAAATGTTGCTTCTTAGAGACTTTCTCTAGGAAGCACATCAATTTGAGCAATTATAATTTAATCAGCTAATAAATTAACCAGCTAGGCCTTTGAAGCATTATTATAGTCTGCCTATTAGTCTATCTACAGCTGATTAAACATTTTGTTTAAAAAAAAAGAAAAAGAAAGAAGAAAATATATACAAGGGTTTAAATTGTAAGATTAATTAAGAGTAGGAATTAAGATTGAAGTGGAAGCTGACCCAGCTATGGGGCCAGAGTCAAGTGAGTATACTGCCAGCACAACGTTGAAGTAAGTCTTTTTAACAAAAGAAATTATGCACTTGTGAGTATTACTGGTAGTTACAGGGTGCTGAGGATAGAGGGTTTTTGATCAGTCGTTTGGTGCCTGCTGCAAGTTAGGACTGATCGCCTGATGTAATGGGGGGACCATCTAGGCTGGTTGCACAGGGCAATTTTGGCAGAGTATGGTCCTGAAATGCAGACTGGTTGGGGAGCTGTTTTTTTCCATTTTGCCAAGAGGGCTCCTGGATTGTTTTATCATTGGCTGCATGGATTTTTGTTACAATTTTCCAGCCTAGCTGAGCAGGGGAGAAGGACTGTGTGTCGGACCTTGTGGCATGGTGTCTGACATCATGGCCTCATGGCTCCACTACCTAGGGGTACATCTGTGTATGATTGCATCCATCGGGCATTTAAATAAGTGCAGACCAGCAAGGCACAAGCCAAAAAAAGAGGAAAAAATTGAAAGTCACATTTTTGTTTTTAAAAAGAATTTCGGCATGCAGGCATGGATGATTCAGGGGTGAAGAGTGGCCACGCTAGGACAGGATGCATGCAAGGGCTTTGGGTTTGCAATATGTGGCTCCATGCTGGGGGTATTTTTCACCTACTAGAAGGTGTTGGTTACAGCCTTAGAAGGGAGGCCAGAGTGAACACAGCTAAGGAGGGCTGACGGATGACAGCAGCCTCCACAATGGGGGAGGGTGGCCTAAAGGGGGGAGGGCCACATCTGCACAGTGTCTGCTTCCCAAATAGTGGGCTTTGGAGTTGAGGAGGGCTATAGTGTTTGGCGGCCCAGGGCTGGATGAAGGATGCATAGAAGAGCACCCGGTTGTGCATAAGGTGGCTTTGGATGGTGGATAGTGCATGTCATTTTGTGAAAGGGGGAACGGCTGCCATTTTGAGGCCACAGACAGGATGGCCTATGATGGGCTAACAGGGCCACACACAGCCAAAAGGGCAACAAGGGGTCTGCCACAGCATGCTTAGGGGTTCAAGTTCCCCATAATGTGTGGGATGCTTTTGGGTAATGTTCAAGGTGCATCTGCCATAGAGGGTGAGTTTGGGGGGTACCTGGCCAGAGGCCCAGCAGGCTGCTTTAGGTGGCTTTATTTTCTCTTCACACAACTGACAGTGGGCATCTGGGACAAGCCTCCAGATTGCACATTTGGGACAGCTGCAGTCAGTTACTGTGCGCTGATGGGTGGTCAATAAACATAGGTGTGGAAACCTTTAAAAAAATCAAATAACTGGTGATGAGGGGTTCAGAGGAATAATAGGGGAGGGAGTTTCAAATACTCAGAGGGAGCAACTGTGTTATTCAGCAATATTGAATGGTGGGGTAGGGTATTTGCTAGGCTTATGCCAGACCTAACTGGTGGAAGCATCTTTCAAGAGGCACCAGCACAGGGTGGATTTACTTAGAGAGATAAGAATATGCACAATGCTGCTTCATGTTCCTAGGTCATTGTACATTGCAGCATAATGGCACCCAGAAAGTCGAAGCCAAGCAAGGAGGCATAGAACTGGTGGATAATGCAAATAAGTTACTGGAGGCTGTGGACACACCCACTCTGGATCGGGGTGAGAAGCAGCAGACAAGAAGCAGGGTGGTAAAGGCAACAATAATAGAGCACCTTGGACCTCTCCTTCACTGGGACTGCTAGACCCCATTTCTGTGGATCTGGTGCCGGTTCCCCGAGTATCGCCTCCTGCACCTTTGCCTATGCTGATACCTGTGCCTGCTCCTCTACCTCAGCCCAAACCACCACAGCCACCTGTTCCCACCACAGTTCCAACATTGGTGAACCCTCCTATTCTCCCCAATCTGTAGGACAACATTCAACAAGTACCACCAGCAGCATAGGGGCCACAACCAGCCCCAAATTCCAGGTAATATAGATTTCACACTACAGAGCAGTGTCAAAGAATATGTTGAGCAGATGCTGAAATCTATGAGTGATAATGGATTGGGGCAGTTGGAAAAGGTTTTGGGTGCGATTAAGAAGAATGATGGGGGAGATGGGCACGTAGACAGGAAAGCGGGGCAGCAAAAAGAGAATGGGGAGAGATAGGAGCTCTGGGAGTGAGGTTAGGTGACCATGTTCCTCTTACCATGAAGGAGAAGATATGGAAGGGTGAATATGTTTAATATTCACATTAGCATATGTAGACAATATCAAGAAATATGATGAAAAGGAGAGCTTCGAGAACAAAGAAATTGCAGCAGCAGTGATACTGCTGGGTAAAGGGGAGGAGGATAAATCACTGAAAGACAAGAACTGGGACACACGGTCAACAGGTTTCACATACTACACAGCCACTGTAATAGAAAAGAAATATCAATTGGCCACGTCACTGTTAACATAGTCCCTAATCATGAAGAATGCATACAAATCATGGAGCCAGGGGGTTATAGCTGGTTAAAGTATGATGAAAAATTTAGAACGAGGATGGCACATTTTGGGGACATGAAGTGGGACACCAGGCAGATAGACTTGTGGCTAGAAATCTGCCCTGGAGCATCTGGTTTGAACATAGATGGGGAAAAGAAGTCAGGAGGGTTGCAGAAGTGCTGTTGGGGATATAACAGGGCTTTCTGCTCCTGGTCCCACTGCTGATTCTGGCATGCATGCTACAAGTGTGGAAGTAACCACCCAACATCCACATGCTGGACAACTTGGGAAAAAAAGGGGTATCAAGCACTTACCAGAGTCAGCCCTTTCAGACCAGCCACTCAGAGTTTAGGGGTCAGCAGTGGAGGAGGGGCACAGGAGAAGGCAGGGGACAGCCATTTTATGATGTACAGCAGGACAACTGAAGACCCAGGGGCAGCATTTCCGGCTAGCAGACACATTCATACAGACAGTGATACTGGGGAGATGGATAAGGAACTATCCTGACAGGGAGGTGGCTAACAGCTTGCTGCAGGCTTTGACAAGGGTTTTTAGCTTACAGTTTCAGGACATTAGGAGAGGGACAATGATCAAGAACCTAAAATCGGTAAAGGGGAAAAAAGCCATCCAGGAGAAAAAGAGTGGCAAGGAAATAGCAGAGGGCATGGTGGAGGGGCCAGTCACACAGACCCCCCCCACCAAATCTGCAGGTGTCTCCTCTAGGTTTAGTGCCAAAGAAGCAGCCTGGGGAATTTAGGGTAATTCATCACTTGTAATACCTGGAGGGGGATTCAGTTAATTACCAGATTAGCGAGGAAGACAGTAGAGTAACATAAATGACATTAGAAGAGGCAGTAAGGCTCATACAGGATACCCCAAAGGATACCCAGGGGGCATGGCTAGCTAAGACTGATATAGAGGTGGCATTCCAGCTGCTGCTGGTCTGGCTGGAGGACTGGGACCTGCTGGGTTTTCAGATTGATGGGTTATATTATTTTGACAAGGTCATGCCCATGGGTTGTTCAGCGGCATGTGCTACATTTGAAATGTTCAGCACATGGTTGCAGTGGGTTTTTCAGCAGAAGTAAGGATACAGATCAGTTATACACTACCTGGACAACTTCCTTCTGATAGAGGAAGTGCAGGCAGAGACCGAGAGGATGTTAAGGGATTTTGGGATCATGTGCAAGGAACTGGGGTACCATTAGCACTGAACAAGACAGTGTTGCCCAGACAGAGGCTGGAGTTCCTGGGAATTGAGACAGGCACAGAGGTGGAGCTATTTAGTTTACCGGATAAAAAGGAACAGAAATTAAAATCCCTTAAACAAGTGGTGAAAACTCAAAGGCAGGTACAGCTTAAGCAGGTGCAACAACTTTTGGGCCTCCTGAGTTTTGCATGTAGAGCTATAGCACCTGACTGCACATTTACATAGTGCCTGGCCAGGGCAACACAAGGAACCTCAAGGCTACACCATTAGGCACTGGGAAAGATTTAGAGGTGTAGGAGGTGTTCTTGAGGACCTACAATGGGAAGACCTTTTGGCAGGAGGATTGAATATTTAACACTGACTTACAGTTGTATACAGATGCGGTAGGAGGTTTTGGGATGGCAGCCTACTTCAGGGGGAAGTGGTTTGCTGCAGCCTGACCTGCAGAATGGGCTATGGTGAGGATCACCAAGGACATCAACTTTTTAGAGATTTTCTCCATATGGGTAACAATGATAGTATGGAGGGAGGACCTCATGAATCAGAGGGTCACATTTTGGAGCATCAACAGGGCTGTAGTGGATGTACTGAACAAAAGGGGAGTCATGTCCGAGAGGGTGATGAGGGTCCTGAGACAGTTGGTGTTGCAGGGGCTGTCATAAAACATGTAACTTAGAGCAAGGCACATAGACGGCATTGACAACATAATATCTGACTGTCTGCCTGCAGTTGGACAATTTTTGTGCTATCACCCCAGGAGCAGAACCCAGGCAAACAGTAGTTCTGGGGTACGTATGGAAGATTGGGTTGCAGGAGCTGTTGCTTCACAGCTCCTGGCTCCCCAGATACTGAAAGCTTATGAGGCCTCATGGACAGTATTTCAAGCATTCAGAGAAGGAAATGGCTTTGAGGTAAGTGGGGTGGTAATGACAGATCAAGTGGCAAAGTTTGTGGTATCAGGGTGGAGGAATAACAGTAGCACATGCAACAATGGGGGTCCACTTAGCAGCAATAGGACAGGTCTGCAGTCTAAAGTGATGAGAAGACCCCACCAAGACCAACCTGGTTAGGCATATGATGCAGGGATGGCTATGAGTGGGGGGAAAACCCAAGGACAGCAGGAGGCCCACCACAGAAATGCTACTCGCTGTTCTCATAGGGGTGTGCCACAATCTGTGTAGGTCTAGCACTGAGGCCATTCTGTACTGGGCATTTTATGCCACCATGTACAGAGGTGTCTTCAGGGTTAGAGAGGAGGTGGGTCATGAAAAATGAGACAGTTCATCCAGAATACAGTGGGAGGACACAGTGTGGTCCAGTGACAGAGTGATGGTGACCATTAGATGATCCAAGATGGACCAGGCAGGTGTGGAAGCACGGGTGATATTGCACAGACATAGGATCAGCTCTATCTGTCCAGTGAAGGCACTGTCATTTTATGCTATGATGCACCCAAGGGACAAAAACCTACTCTTATTCATACATGGGATGGGTCCTCAGTGACATGCACATAGGCATCAGCCATGCTCAAGAAGGGTATGGCATTCTTGGGGGAGGACCTGAATGGGTTCTCATCACATTCCTTCAGAATAGGGGCGGCATCAGAGTTAGCAGCCTGTGGAGGGTCAGTGGAAGCAATTAAGGCAAAGGGGCATTGGATGGCAAGCTGTTTAAAGAGATATGTACAGAATGATGTTTCATGATAATACTAACCATGTCTTCTTTTTTTCACTCACAAGCAGGTGCAAGTCATCAATAAAGAGTTATTTTGGGGGAAGGAAATAAGGGGGTAAGCATTCATAGACGGGATATCAGAGGGGAAAATTACACACGGGGGTGAATTGCTGCATGGTTGATTAATGTTGTGCTGTTTATGATTCTTGATAGGTTGGACAAGGAGGCTAAAAGTTTGGATTTGCAGACACTTCTTTGTCCATTGGGCTGAAAGGTGGGAATCCAGAAGGCTTTGAGGGTGTCAGCTATACTTGGATATGAATCAAATCAAGCTAATGTGGAAAGGCATGTGGGGATGAGATGGGCACAGCTGCTACTGCTGCTGCAAGAAATGAAAGGGGAGTACAGATATCTGGACATGATTATTATCCATCTAGGAGAGAATGATTTGGGGAGCAGACCCTGGCTGGACATTTTCTTCCAGATAAATTCAGATGTAACTAAGATACAGGAATGGTTGCTAGAGGTTATTCTGGTGTGGTCCGATATTACACCTAGGAGGGTACGGAGGCATGCTCAAAGTCATAAAATAGTAGAGAAGGCCAGAAGGTTCATGAATGCCAGGGTGGACAGGTTTTTTGAAGCCAGTGGGGGAAAACAATAATGAGAGGCGTAGAGGAGCATGTGGATGAATATTTTAGGGGAAACAGAGTGCACCTCTCCAAGCTGGGTCTGACCCTCTTTAATTCAGAAATAGTGGATGCTATTGAGCCCTGGATGCAGGACAAATTGGCTTAAAATAGGGTGGAAGGCCACCGTCCCTTGCAAGTGGGAGGTTGCCTAGTGGAAAATAATGGAGGGGGGAGGATGGGATGCGGGAATAAAAGAAATAACAAGAAAAGACCCTGGACACCCCAAGAAGATGGAGGGGTATGTGTGTACACTTGGACCCTAGCAGATAGTGGAAAAGAAAAGCAGCTACCAGATGTATATCTTGGGGAGAGGAAGAAAGGTCAATAGGTATAAAAAGTGACAGTTGATATAATGTAAATAGAATAATGAGTGTTAAATATGTACTGTATGTGTTGTATATGGTGTGTTATCAAAATGTAAATACAGTATTGGTAATATGGATTTGAACTGTGGAAAAGAGTTTAAGTAAAGTAATTGCCAAACTGGGCACCCACACATCTTTGTCTGAGTCTTCATTGGGTGGGATCTGGGGACAAAGTGGTTTGTCCCACTAAAGGAGCAGACTCCATTGTCAACAGGCCCAGGCCAGTGTGTGGGGGGGGGTCTCAGGTTTTGCATACAGGGAAGAAGGGAGGGGGTTGGGCAGAAGTGAGGCTAGGTGAGGTCACAAGAAGGGGAGGGGCTGTGAGTTCACTGACCATGAGATGGCTTGGATCAACTGGCTGGGGAAAGAGAGAGAGAGAGGATTGAGCTAAAGGGGTACTTAAGGATTGGTAAGAGAGAGAGAGAGAGATCACAAATCTTTCACCTTAGAGACTTTCCCACCCACAGACCCAAAAAAGGAGAGATATGAGAAGATGAGTGGGGCACTGTGGTAGGTGGAGTGCAGTACCCCTGGTCTGCGAAGGTGGATGGCAGGGGATGAAAGAACCAGAATAAAAGCAGATGGGGAGAAAATAAGGGAGGGGGAAGAATAGGATGGGGGGATAAAATAAATAATAAGAAAAGACCCTGGACATCCCAAGAAGATGGAGGTGTACGAGTGTACACTTGGACCCCAGCAGAGAGTGGAAGAGAAAAGCAGCCAGCAGATGTACATCTCGGGCAGAAGAAGAAAGGTTAATATGCATAAAAAATTGAAAGTTAATATAATGTAAACAGAATAATGAGTATTGAATATGTATCTGTTGTATATGCTGTGTTATCAATATGTAAATATTGGCAATATGGATCTGAACTGTGGAAAAGAGTTTAAGTAAAGTAATTGCCGAACTGGGCACTCACACATCTTTGTCCGAGTCTTCATTGGGTGCGATCTGGGGACAATGAACCAGGGGGTTTGGACCCAAATGGTAAGGTAGAAGTGTAAGTGCCAATGCCAACTTTGCCCCATCGCATGGAAATAACTGTCAAACCTGTATTACAGCTCACATGTGACACTCCAGGAAAGCCTATTGATTTGCCAGTGACTGTTGTACACAAAGGAGTATATATTACAGCCAACTTCTTGCCTAGAATTGCGTTCACTGCCTCCTCCAAAATCAAAACCTTCACTCAGTATAAAAGGGGATATTCAGATAGGAAAAAGGGGATTCTATGAAGCATAGTTATAAAATGTCCAATGATTTAACAACTGTAATCTGTAATTTCAAAATGTCCATTCTGATGCCATTTGATTTTGAACAATGCATATTGAGTAACAGCTAAGTTTAACGTGTCATGACAATGTTTTAAGTGTTGAGGATTTCTTAAAGTTAAAAGTAACATCTAACTTAATAGCATGCTGTATTGCAAATAAGTAAATGTATATATCTGTGCAGATATTGTATATAGTACCTTATGGTCCAGACCTCTACCTAGTAAAATGTTAATGAGTATACTGCTAATCCTTTTATGGACTTGGTGCAGATGCCAAGTTTCTTGTGCAGGGGAGAGTGTATCCCCCCAAAAAATGACAGGCTTACTAGGGGTCATCTCCTTGGACACTGCAGTGTTCTTTGCCTAGAAGGGTCCCAGCTGGTGCTCTATCTGAAAGAGCCTGGCGAAGTCCAGTAATGTGAATAGCAGATCCAGATGTAAAATATTTTTGCATATCTGGTTCCTGGGCAAGTGTGTGAATTAATGCCTCCATGCCATAGCTTTTACGAGGTCTAGCCCTGTGTACAGTGTATAGCCTGTGTTGGGTCTTGGAGAAATGAAGCTCTCGACTGGCTGGGCAGCACTGTGATAAGTCCCATTGTACAGTCACCTACAAGTATGGATGCTGCCCTATTGAATGTTGTAACTGTTTTTAAAGTTGAGCTGTTATGTTTAAAATAAACTCTAATACTGGGACTGTTTACACTTTACTCATACAGCAGTCATGTTGATACTCTGACCCTGCTTCTGAGCCAATTGAAACTCAAGGGGTCCTAAAGGGTCCTTTTTATGGCTGCAATGGGTGGAGCCCTGCAGACATTTTGCTTCAAAAAGGGACTTACCATTAACTCAAAGCATTCTTTCTCACCAAAAACATGTTGGAGTTGCAGCACAGTCTCCTATGCCAGAGAATAGTTATTTGGTTTCACTATGCATTGTCAGTGCACCGTCAGTGTACTCATACACATGTGACATGAAATTAAAACTCCATCAGCGGTGACAGATGGTAGTGACCAGTAGAACATCATCACTGGTACTGATAATTTAATATCAGATGGGAAGTGAACTATGCCTGACACATACAGATTTATAGTTGATACATCAGGGAGGGTATTAGAGTGACTGAGATACAGGAAATTTGGGGTGCCAGGGTTATTGTTGGTTACCCTTGAGATGGGCAATGGCACAGCTATTCACACTGGGGGGAGGATATAAAGACCTCCAGCACAGGGGAAGGAGGTGGATAGGGTTCTTGTGGAATCCATTCACACAATGGCAGCTAAGAGGGAGATGCTGCTGATAGGTGATTTCAGTCTGACAGATGTGCACTGGAGCATCCCAGCGGCTGCCTCAGCCAGGAGCAGGGACATCCTGTATGATATGCTAGGGGAGGCCTCAGGCAACTAGTGCTTCAGCCCAGCCAGGAGGGTGCAGTTTGGACCTGGTACTCGACAATATGGACAGAATTGTGGAAGTGTGGGTGAGCAGACAACTGGAGTCCAGTGATCATCACACAGTATGGTTCAGTATGCGTACAGTAGCAGAGTGAAGCCGCACAAAGGTGAGGGTCCTGGATTTCAGAAGGGAAGACTTTACTAAGATGGGGATATGTCTCAAAATTGCACTGGCATGGAGGGACGAATGGGGGGAGTCTGAGGAGCAGTGAGCCCATCTGAAAGGAGCCATAGTTGAGGCATGAAACCTTTGCATTAGGCAAGTAAACAAGTGCAAGAGAAAGGAAAAGAGAAAACCACTATGGTTGTCAAAGGAAGTGGCTGGGAAGGTAAGGCAAACAAGATGGTTTTTAGGAAGTACAAGGAAACACAAAAGGAGGAGGACAGGGTAGTGTACCTGGATAAACAGAGGGATGCAGGAAAATCAGTCAAGTGTACAAAGGCACAAATGGAGAAAAAGTAGCACAGGAGGTAAAAAAGGGCTCAAGACTTTTTATAGGTACATTAGTGAAAAGAGAAAAACCAGCGGTGGGACTGTATGGCTTAAAGGGGAAGAAGGGGAGTGTGTGAAAGAGGACCTGAAAAAAGCATCAATACTGAGCCAATATTTACCATTGGCCTCTGGTATACTGTTTCACTATTGATCTGTGTTGTGGCCAAAAAAAAATAAAAAAACCTTTTAATAAAGCAGCTAAAAACTGAACTATGCAATATAGACATTGCAGTGAGGCAATAGCAAAGAGTTCCTTTTCATAAGAATTCGACTGCACACATTTAAATATAAACATAATCATCTCAGTGAAGATGATGTGAGACACATTGAACCAATGGGAACGTGGATCACACATTGTGTACCTGTTAATATACCACAGTACAGTTTATTAGTGATGGCTGATGTTAACTGCTGTTATTCTTTTTGTGATGTGTAAGGAAATAATATCGTTTCATCAGTAAAAACAGTAAACTTTTAACCTGACATAACTTTTATGATCTTTCAAATGCTCAGTATGAAGGGAAACATGACATTTCTAAAGTTTTGGTACCATACTGGTAAGCTGTGTGAGAAAAGCCCTAAACAGACAAAACGCAATACACACCAGATGTCTGCAAGTCTGCAGGCAGCAATATGGCAGCATACAGTAAGGTGTGCATGGCTGATACATGGCGCTGCACTGGGTGCAGCACAGTTCAGCATGTGACTCTCATCCCGAGCTTGATGTGGGACTTCATGCATGGCAGGCGGGGCACCAGAGCTACGTGACAGGAATACAGCCAGCATACCGAGGCTGGTCCTGACACTGGGTCTGTTGATGTAATTTTGGCATGAGGACAAAATTGCCAATGATGTTACCTGCCACACCCCAGTGTGGCAACACTATCAAACATTGCAATATTCACAATCACAGCCACAGCACATGGTGCACTTCCACCACCTCAGAACTGGATATCACCGCCGTGGTTTGGCATTGCACTTGGCAGGTGAGGATTGATGTGAACCTCTGATGAACAAATCCAGTGTGTAAATTCATTGCTCCAACAGTGCGTCTGTAGGACACTGAGTGATTATATGTGGGTGTGGAATCAGGTTGAATAATGCTATACATATCTGAACATAGCAACCATCACTAAATTAAATAGTGATACAGGGGTTAGATTATGGTGCAATGGTCACACATGGACATTTGGATGAGGGGCCAAACTGGGCAGTCAGTAGGGGAGGTACCAGTGTGGCACTACCATACCAATATGAAAAGGCCAGGCAATTGAAAGATAATGGTAGCATACTATGGTTATGTTACTGTTAATTCATTTCTGTATTTCTGTCAGTAGACACATACCATTTGTCATACTTCACAAGTAATAATCAACACATGTGTGTAGGAGGCAGTATAGCACAGTGGTTTAAGGCTCTGAGCTGCAAACCTGGAGATCTGGGTTTGAATCCCACAGCATACTGTGTGATTCTGGGTATGTCACTTAACTTCATTGTGCTCCCAAGTTGCACCTGGAAACAAGCTTTGGCTTATTGTGCCTTTCCTGGTTAAACAATTTCCCTTCCGTTGGAAATCATGTTGTTCTGTTCCTCGACAATGTAAGTAAGGAAAGCATAACAAGAGATCATAGCAAAAATAATGAATTTTATTTTTCTGCACCAATGTTTTGACAAAATCAAGTTGTTTGTAATAATGCCTTAAGCACAAGATCCCGCTAATACAACAGCAACAGATAATTTAGCATATTCATATCATCATTCAATGCTCAAAAACAGGGAACAACAATTGACACATTTCTTTATTCTGACTACAAATGGAATGATTTCTTACATTGTCTTTCTCTTATTGCTTGAATACTGTCTAAGTTACTTGATAGAGTAACTTATACTGGTGACAGTTTATTCCTGGCATGTATACAAGCAGGTCTTAGTGAAGAAGATAGGATACAGATAAAGGGAACCCATGGGCTGTGGGGAAGTTATGAAGAAAAGTTTAACAGAGGATGGGAGCCAGGGTTAATGTAACAGTTCATGTTTGCAGGTAGAAAATGCCGTAAGGATGACTGTCATCACAAACTATTCAGCATCTTGGTATCCATTATATTGATTGGATGGGAATTTTTCTAGGATTTTCCAAACCACACAAGCTGGAAGTATTTTTCTGTTCCTCCATCCCAGCTTCTGCCACATCCAGTGGGTGAATCTTCTGTAAGCCATATGCATAAAAAGCCTGTAGGGAGTACAAAAAAAATTTAACAGAGTTAGTTCTTCTTCTGATATATAAAGGATGGTACAGATGCAGTTCCTATGCTGAATGAGAAAAACAACAGTTTTCGATGTTCTTACTGTGTCACAGATGACTGAGGTGCTATTTGTCTGAGTTCCATCCTTTGCAGTGGACATACAGAATAACTCCAGTCTGATGAATGGTGTATTGCCACACAATGGAGTGGTCAGTTACCAGTCAGAAGACATCTATCCACCTTGTACTGCTGTTCTAGGTCCAGGTCTTTGGCATCTGCTGCCCCCCCCGGCACCAAACATCCAACACCTCTACCACCGTCCATCCCCATCCCACAAACACTGGTTACGTGGTCAGTGGAGGGTGAGTGACACAAACATCCACACACCACCATCTTGCAGAAGCAGTAAGCACGATGCTTATTTATATGGCACCATGACAGGGACACTGTAACTTATAAATAAGCAGCCCTGTCTCTCATGTTATGCCATGTGGCAGGCGGCCAATACACGGTGTGATGTGTTGCTCCATGTCCAATGACCTCAGCTATGATGCTGGGGTGGACAGGGATGGGTGGGGCCAGAGGGGTCTGATGTTTGATGTCTCAGAGGTGGGGTATGTGTGGTTGCCAATAGATGTCAGGGACGAGTACCACAACCTGCAATACATGGGGAGGGATTTCTGTTGAGTGGTATTTGAATACTCCACTGTGTGTCACTGCACCTGGTACCAGGTAACTGGTAGGAGCTGCTAAAATGGGTATGGAATCATTGTGTGTGATGGGGGTGGAGATGGGCACAGTACTTCTGGTACCTTTTTTCATACCGGTTGGGGGTAACTTCACTTCAGTAGGCATGCCTTGTCAATTGTTGGTGGGGGAACACAATAACAGCAAGCATACCATCATGGTGGCTTATTGGGGACAAAGATGCTCAGGATGATAGACGAGTGGACAACAGGGACAGGCAGTTTCAGTAATGGGCATGGAATCAGGCAGGGAAAAGCACTGCTGCACACAAGGAAAACAATTTAAACATCAGTTAAGGTATTGGTGTGGATGGACTGCTGAACAGCAGTTAAATGGATTTCAAACATCAAGCATGGGATCTGCAGTTGGGAGATACCAGTATAAGCCATAGAACTTAGCTGTGTATATGGGGCATAATGCTGGTGGTGGGAGGGAGCACTGGACACCAGGGACATTGTGTGCATTCATCTGGTGAGAGATGGGGTGTGCTTGGACCACTAACACCAGGGATTGTGCTGTGTCCTTGAATGGGCAATTTGATGGTACAGTAGTGTGCTCAATTGCTCTGCCACACATGCAAATGAGCACATACTGGACATGCAAATAAGAATTTAGTCACATGCATACCCAATGGGCTCATGTGCTTGGGTCCACTTGCATATTGAAAATTGATCTTTGGTGTAAGACATTGCAGTGGCATACTTTGGGAGCCATATGTGGTCTGCACAATATGGCTTAGCGCTGTTCCAACATGTCCCTATATGCAGGGGGCTAGTGCCATTGCACTATTAAACTACATATTACATCTCAGGCACCCATGCCATTGCAGTGTGGAGCTCAAATTTTTAGAAACTCCATGATGCATTTTTGAATATCGCACCTTATGCACATAAATTGCCTGTATTGAAAAGTGACCAGCGGTGTGAAACAATGACATGCATTGCACCATTTTATTCTGAACTTACTCTTCTTGGGGAGTCTCATCACCTACTTAACCTTTATCGTGTATGCACACCTGCAGCAATGATCTCAGGGTGTATTTATCCAGGCTGTTAGACTGAAATCCAGGGTGATCAGTTATGCGCTCCAGGTGTGGAAAATCTTCAAACTGAATGGTCACCACAGTGTAGTTATAACAGCATCTATTCTTTCATGCTGTTTTCAATGGGCCATAGTTTCCAAATTCACACCTGCGAGACAAAAGATTACAATAAACCATTAGACAACAGAGGGGAATCACACATTATGGCATTGCCACATTATGGAGATGTTTTAACATTGTGATTTTTATGATGAACATAGTCATCTTCAGTGTTTTTATTTGCAATATTTCATGAGAGCTGGTGGTATTATTAAGAAATTAGGTTTTTGTCATGTGATTGATGTACACATTGCAACATATTTTTCCCTTTTTTATATATATTTTTTGCCCTTGCATCATAACCCCGGTCTATATACTTATTGACTGGATGCCACACTCATGTCACTAATCTTATTTCTTTAAGGAACTATAATTTAATTGCAGTACATGAACAATCAAGAGCACATAAGCAATTGCAATGGATTAGATAAATTGGGCAGTGAATATAACTAATCATGTTTTACATTTTCTTTTTACATTCATCACTCATTCTGATCTCTACCACTACAGCTTGTAGTACTGTGTGTTAATTTAAGTTGCATAATTCACAATCTTAGTTTCCTCACACTTGGAGGTCATGGAGGTCGGCACGGGGTCATAATCTCACATGACATTATGCCGCATGCAAAAATTGCACTGCCAATAAAGATTCTCAACTCCATGGAGGGGGGGGGTTCAGTGAAATCGCACTAAAAAAATAAAATGTTCTAAGACCGGGAATCAAACCCAGTTCCAGGTCTCATCCCCTGCCTGGGATAGTGTGAGGGTGCAATACCGCGTACAGCAGTTTTTGTGGTATTGCACCACTCGCTGTATCATACAGTGCTATTATGGGTTAGCTGTAATGTCGTATGCTATTCAGCGTATGACATTATGACCAAGTAGGATGGAGGTCAGAGAGGGACTGATATGCTCATGTGTTTTAGAAAAAAATTCTCACTTGATAGAATTACCATCCTGCAGTTTAAGTGCTTACAATTATACTATACACTTTATATCTGTATTGATATTAACTACAAAATTAGATATTTACAAA
The DNA here is from genome assembly GCA_016271365.2 of Neoceratodus forsteri. NCBI lineage: Eukaryota > Metazoa > Chordata > Ceratodontiformes > Ceratodontidae > Neoceratodus > Neoceratodus forsteri. The sequence continues at coordinate 432,724,966 of CM028137.1, read as the reverse complement.
AGTAGCACAAGAAACAACTACAGTATATCACAAATTTCCATTCTGTGTCAAGCATTTACACTTGTCCAATGACAAAATGGTCTATGATTGTTTAAAAGCTGTTTTCTAAATGCATTTCGGTGCACACTAAGGGGCAAGGTGACAGCATTGGTAACCATTAATGAATAAAGAGCACAAAGGTTTTCCTTCAAGAACTGCACTAACAGGATTATTGTCCACACTTGTTAATACCTTCTTTTTTAAACTATTTTTACAAAACCACAGTACCCTATATATTAATAATTTGACTCCATGTGCCTGTTGCATAACCCCCCTCCTTTTTTTATTGGGTTCTGTGGACCCTGTTAGTGCAGTTCTTAAGGATAACTTTTGCACTCTTACTAATTTATGATAACTTGCCACTTAGTGAAGTTCACTGAAATGGATTTAGAAAATATTTTTTGAAGAACTATAGAACATTCTGTCACTGGGTGAGTGTACATGCATAGCATGGAATGGAAATGTGTGATATAGTTCTTTCTTGCACTACTACTGCAAATATCTCATTTGTTGGCTAATATTAGTACAGATATAAATTGTGTAGTGTAAATGGGGTTGCTTAAATTCCAGGATGTTAATTCTATCAAGTGAGAAGCTTGTTTTTTTTTAAACATATGAGCATAATAGTGCCCCTCTGACCTCCATGACCTCCCACTGTGTGGTGATGAATAATATAGCACAAATTAACACACATCCTTATAAACTGTAGTGGTAGGGATCAGATAGAACGTGTAAAAAGAAAAAGTAAAATATGATTATTTTCAATGCCCAACCTATCTAGTTCATTGCAATTGTTTATGTGCTCATAATTGTTGATGTAATTAAATTACAGTTCAGCAAAGAAATAACATTAGTAGAAGGCCAAGTGGTGTAAAGTTCTGAAGCACTGGACACCTTACCTCTTGTCATGAAAGCAACCTTGATTCAGGAATGAGCCTGGGGTGCTGGGGGTTGGCTGGGGAGAGAAAGGATTGAGCATCTCCTGGACTGCTCTCCTTTCCCAGGGAGCAAGGACTGCCTCTCCTACTGAATGACTGCCACCAGCTGAAGGTGTGATGGTAATGTGTGTCTGAGGATGGCAGGGAAAGGAGGGAACTGTGGGATCCCACAGGAGTGTGTATGCCTCCACATAGACATGTATGGTTTGCATGCCCCAATGTAGGGATGCAGACAAAAAATGAAAAACTGAAAGCAGAAGCAGGCTTCATGATGCTCCTACCGTGCTTCCATCCTGAGGTGTCCTCAGGTCCAGAGCCAATCTGGATTGTTGCATGGGGTGGGGGGGGGAATGACCCTCCTTCCTGTACATACAGTATATAAAAAAGGAAAATCGCATGATGAAAATCTCATCACTTTATAAAACCACTAGTTTGTGAAGAGATGATACAATCTGGATGGAGGAACTAGAGTCTCATGGATGTAAGCTTTTCATTAATGTCCAAATGCTTGTGGTGCTCAAAAAATACAATAGTGTATGTTTCTTATGATACCGTCTTTCTTACACATTTTTCACAATTATCAATATCCTTTTGCAGCGATATTAACTCTAGCTAAAGTTTGTTACTATGGCTGCTGGGAGGAAATGTGGACTGTGTGCTTGGCACCCATTACAACCAGGATGCGGGATCGGTAACTGACAGCTTGGGCAGCCAACTGGATTGCAGTTTTTCTTTTCTTGTCAGTCTAAAGAAATGACTGAACAGTCAGTCTGGTGCAATCTTCTGTACTAAGAGGAGGCTCTGTTCTCAGCTTGGATTTGGGGAGAGGTCTGTTGTACCTCTCCTCAGCCTGAACTTCTGTTTGAATCATTTGGGACTGCCAGGTGCTGCCGCCTAATCGGAAAGTCTCCAAAGAGGAAAAGAAAAGTGTTTTCTTTGGAGCTAACATCCAGACTGAAAGGAGATCAGAGTGTCTGAACATACCTCGCAACCTTTTGTCCCCCAAATGTAAAACATTGCCTGTCAAAATGTGGAACAAATGGGCAAAATGTGAAACAATCAAATCTTTACCTAAGAAGTTCAAAACACTGTTAAAATGTTGCATTTATGTTCGGAAAGTCTGTTATTAATTGAATACTATATTTTTTGCATCATTTACTATGGATTTTTGCTTTAAAATGTTGGCTTTGAATGTGGAACAAGTCCTCACAGTGTGGAACTGGGAGCTTTTGTGAAGTAAAATGAGGAAAGTTCCTCGTAATGTGGTACAGTTGAGAGGTATGTGTCTGAAGGATCCCCAAACTCTGCATCAGAGAGAGGTCAGGTTGTACCAGAGATTGTGGCCTAGAACTGATGCTTGGGGCCACCGGAATTATCTCCAGCCTGTTTGCTAAAAGGGGGAGACCTGGAGTGCTATCGTGCTAGCTTACATTTCAAGGACTGCAGTTTGCAAGCGGGTAAGTTGAGCTGCTTATCTGAGACTATACCAGAATTAAATGCTGTGGTGCCAAATGGCTTTACTGAGAGATTGTTGCTGTCTGGTCTACATAAGCTGCTGATAGACTGGTTTGAGGAGTCAGTTCCTGTGGAAAAGAACATTGCAGGTTGTGGCCACCCTTGGGGGAAAGGCCTTGACATGGGGGTGAGTTGTGCAAGCTCTGATCCCTGTTCCCTGTATCCTGGTCCTTGTCCAGAAAGAAGAGACCTGTAGTACGCAGCCAACAACCAGAGAGCCATTCCTTGAGAGGAACCAGCCTGGAATTCATCCCAGATCCAGAGGTCCTGGTGCAGTGAGTACAACAGGGTTTATGACACTGAAAGACAAAAATAAGCCATCTGATTTTTTTTCCAAATTCTCACTGTGATTTAATTGTTTTGCAGGGCATCAGGCCTGAAGATTACAATTTCCTTGGCAATAAGTGTTTATGAATGTTGCAACAGATAAACAGGAAAGAAATAATGATAATTTATTTGTTTAAGGGCCCCAACCTGCTACAATGATGGCCATCCTGCGGCAACGCTCAGGCCTGCAACAACTTAGATCCTGGGTAGCCAGAGTGCAGTGACTGGACCTAGTCAGGGGTTAAATGTATGTGAATGTTTCTCTAACATCAAAGCCAATTAATTACTTTAAGGTAAACACTGATTTCCATCCCCATCCTCTGTTCAAATCCCCAAATAAATCAGTTTGTTGTTTAAATGTTAAACTGATCCCTGAACATATTGTTACTGAGTGCTGGGTTAATAGAAAAGCTAAGAGGTATCTGACTGCTACTGTAAATCTTGCTTTACAGGTGTACAAGGTGTACCCAGGAAGTCCTGACCCTGAGGGTGACAGTGATAACTGTGAGCATAGTATTAGCACTCACCAATATTTGCATAACTGAATGCAAAGTAGAACGTTTTGTACAGCTCCATGTGTGAGCCCACTGGTTGGGGCTGTGGATGGGTACAACTTCCCAGAGGGTTGTGCTAGCTTAACAGCAAACCCACTTAAAGACTACTCTGGGTGGAGGCACCACATAAATAGCATTCTTGTTGGTAAAGAAGCCCCTATAATTAGTCAGACCAGAACCCAGCCCCTCAACCTACATTTAGGGCAGCAGGCAGGGTAGTAGCTCATTGGGAGGAGGCACATGGGTTACACTATCTTTGTAGGCAGGCTTTATCACTTTTAACTACCTCTTACCTTACCTTTCCCTGACTTGTTTGTTTCTCTTGCAAGTCCCCAAACTAGAGATGCAACAAAGTTTAAATTTGCCAGTGAAATTCCATTGAAGTCGCCAAATCTGTCTATGTGGATCATTTCATGAAGTTTTCCTGTTTAATAGGAAATTCACCATTTGTAACTTCACCTTGCTTTTGTTTTTTTTTTAAGTGCAGATTGAACTTAGTACTTGAAAAAGCAGCCATTCCCACTGCCTTTCTAGAAATACAAATTTTAGAGTGTCACTTCTTACACACCCTAATGGCATATATCTCATCCTTTGTATCCAGAGCCCTACAGGTCTGGAGAGAGGTAACATTAAAGGGGCACTGTCAGCTTTGCCCCTTTGTTTTATGAGTAAAATGAGCAGTGTGCCTCTTGGCACTAATCTATCCTAGATGCAACCCACAAAGCCCCTACATGTGCAAATTTACAGCCTTTTGGCCATTTTTTAAGATTTGTGAAAAAATATGTTTACACTCAGTTTGACTAAAACTCACCACGTCTCGGAAGCACAATGTGGTCGAGAACGCACCTCTGGAACGAGCGCTGTCCCAAACAGTAATTTTTTCAGAATGAACCCAAAATAGAATAATAAGCCTGCTCCTCATGTAGAAATAAAACTTTGCTAGTATCTCCGTTGAAAAACCGAGCTCTCTACAGTGTACAATTTAGAATTTCTAGTAGTTGCCGAAATCTCGTGCCTGCGCTTCAGAAGTGCGCTCTTGTGCATTGCAGGATCTCTGTTTCTACCTCTGAAGCACACGTGTGTGATTTCGGCAACTACGAGAAATTAAAAATTGTGCACTGTAGAGTGCTCAGTTTTTCAATGGATATATCAGCAATGTTTTATTTCTACACGAGGAGCAGGGTTATTATTCTATCTCGGGTTCGTTCTCAAAAAATCACTGTTTTGGACAGCTCTCATGACAGAGGCACATTCCTGACCTCATTGTGCTTCCGGAATGTGGTGAGTTTTAGTCAAACCAAGTGTAAACATATTTTTTCACAAATCTTAAAAACCGGCCAAAAGGCTGAAAATTGGCACATGTAGGGGCATTCTGGGGTGCATTTAGGATAGACGGGTACCAAGAGGCACACTGCTAGTTTTACTCATAAAACAAAGGGGCAAAGCTGACAGTGCCCCTTTAAGGATGTTATGTGGGAACAACTGCATTGGCCCCTTCCTTTACACCTCCAGAAGGATTTCTTACCTGCTAAATTAGATACCAGATGCAAGATATGGTTCCTCCTGGGGCCCATTGCCCATTCCAATTCCTGGAGGGCCATACTGTTAAATTTTTCCAAGCTCTGAAAGACAGTCTAGGTCCTCCACAGATGAATTTCTTTCATTATTTCCAGGGAAGGGTCTACCTCACAGCCTGGATCCAAAGCAGCCTACTGCTGAACACCTGTAGTCCTTTTATTAGGCTGCTACTTTCTGCGATGGGGGATCCCCTGCCTCATCTGATTACTTGCTTGCATTTGACTCTTCTACAGGTAAGAGTTCTCCCTCTCTTCCCAGTTTTGGATGGGTAGAATAGGGCAATTCCTTAGCCCCTTACCCCACAACAATGGCAAACAGCATGTTCTGTGCTGGGTTGTACAACACCAACCCGATATTATTGCATTAGTAGAGACCTGGCACTCCAAAATAACCCCTGACTTCATTATTTCCCTTTCCTGGATAAACCCTGTTCAGTGAAGACTGAGTTGGTAAACGCAGTGGTGGGTGTGCAATCTACATGCGGGATACCCTTATAAGCCATGCGCTTCCTACCTCCAAGCTTGACTATGGCACCCAAGCCCTCACTCTAGAAATTACCCCATACCCAGCCAGGGGCCCAATCTTTCTCACGGTCTCCTACATACCCTTGAGGAACCAGAACCAAGTGGTCCAGTCTCTCATTGACTACCTCACCTCCCTCCTTACCACACAAAGCTAAGCAACTCATCCTAAGTGACCTTAACATCAATTGGCTTGGTACCACTGCCTCCCATACCAGGCACTCCTTCGCTGCCATGGACATGTCACAGTTAGTCACCCAGCCCACTAGATTCAACTGGACAAGTGGCTCCAGCACCCTCCAAGACATAATACAATGGAACCACCCTCGTAAAATCCAGGATAACAACGTCCTCCCTGACTCACTTAGTGATCACTCACCTGTCTTCTGTCTCTGGTCATCCTCCATACCAAAACCTGTGTCCCAGGCCACCTTGCACCAGCGTCTACACCCCAGGGGTCTCAGAAAGCTAAAATTGTATCTAGTACAGCTGGACTGGCCTCCCATCTGTCATGCCCCTGATATTGACTCTGCCCTAGACCTCTTCACCAATGCTTTCAGCAAGGCCTGTGACCTTTTCGCACCCCACACCAGAATCCGTACTAAAAAACCAAATGCCACATGGATCTCCCCATCCCTTATCCAAAAACTTAAGCATAGAGATAATCTCTGGCACATCGCTATTGAATCAGGCAAGTTGGCTGATAGACAAGCCTACAACGTGGCATGTAATCAGTGCACCTGGACCATTAGATGGACCAAGGCAGAGTACTATCAGACCACCCTTGCATCCACCTGGGGTTCCACCCAGACTTTCTGGGACAGCATGAAAGAGCTTAATGGGAAGACCCACTCCCCCCCACCATCCCAGCTCGCCATCGATAGCACCGTCACTACAGACCCAAGTCACATAGCTGATTGCCTCAATATTACCTTCTCTGACCTAAGCTCTGTCCTCACAAACAACTTTTTTGACCTAATCCCTGCCTCTATCCTCCCTGCCTTGGATCACCCTCATTTCTACCTGCACACTATATCCCCCCATGTAGCCAGGCCACATCTGCTAAAAGCCCTTGATAGCAACAACCCCAGCTGTGACCCCGTAGACTCCAGGATCCTCCGCCTGGTCTTGGATTTCATCCTAGTCCCCCTTACATACCTACTAAACTGGTCTCTATGCCTCAGTCAGTTTTCCAGTGTTTGGAAATCAGCCAAAATCACCCCTATACATAAGAGTGGAGATCGGTCCACACCTACCAACTCCTGGCCAATCTCTATCCACCCCCCGCTCTCTAAAGCTCTAGAAAAAATAGTGTCTATTCAACTCTCTAAGTACCTGGTCAAATGTGACATAATGTGCCCAGAACAACATGGTTTCCTCCCAGGACACAATACCACTACTGCTCCCCTGGAGTTCTCTCAATACCTGCACTCTGCTGTTAACTCCAGCAACTTTGCTGGCACAGTATTTGTAGACCTCACCAAGGCTTTTGACACTGTTTGTCACTCCCTCCTGCTTGACTTCCTCCACCGACTTGGCTTTTCCACTGGTTCCCTTGCCTGGTTCTCCAGCTACCTCTCTGCTAGATCCCAGAGTGTGAAGATAAATGGCTCCCTGTCCAATACCTGCCCCATTCATTCTGGGATACCCCAGGGCTCCTTTCTGGGCCCTGTAATTTTCAGCCTCTACCTCAACACTCTCCCCAGCTCCTGCACAGGAAAAATGCTCCTCTATGCCGACGATGCAGTTCTCTTTGCATCCAACCCCAGTCCTTCTTCTCTCCAGGTATTCCTCCAGCACACCTACAACCAAGCTGAAAAGTGGTTCTTAGACCATTGACCTGTCATTAACCTAAAGAAGACTAAGTCAATGCTCTTCTCCCATCACCAAAATAAGGCCAAGAATGCCCCCCTCTTCATTCTCCCCAGCACTCTGCATCCGCTGGAGCAAGTGAACTTTTACAAATATCTAGGCTTCACTTTTGACTCTGCTCTCACCTTTCACACCCACATCAATGACCTATCCTCTGCCATAAATTCTCAGATAGGCCAACTATACCATCATAGAGATTGCCTCTCCCAAGTTGCCCTCCAACTGGCCATCACTGCTTCTGTCCTGTCGCTAGTGGACTATGCCTTGCCCATTCATGCTGTAGCAGACAATACCGCTTTGACTAAAATCCAGCTCTCAATCAATAAGGCCTACAGGCTCCTGACTGGAGCCCCTAGCTGCACTCACACTTGCCTGCTGTACACCACCACCAACCTGCTCACCTTTGAGGAGCATCTGTGCTACCAGACCTGCCTACTCACCAAAAAATCTCTTCTAGGGATCTCCCCACTGGGGGTCTCTGCTTCCCTACGGTGTGCATCCTTGTCTGTTGCCACCCATAGCTCTGTCAAGGCCACCTTTCTGGTGCCCAGAAACAAGACCTCGCTAGCTCAGAGGTCCTTTCATTACCAAGCCCCTTCTTGGTTCAACTCCCTCCCACCCTGCATCACAGACATTGCCAAAATTAATCCCTTTAAAATCGCCCTCTGGAACCATCTCTTTGATGCTCATTGCTGTAGATGCACCTAATTAATCCCACTGTGGGATCCTCCGGTCAGGCCTCCCTGACTTGACAATGTCCTTCAGACAGCCTAACCTCTCCCCCTCCCACCCACTTCCATCCCTACCTCCTCCATCTCCCAGGATTATCTAGGTATGTCCAGGGCTGTACCTACAATGTAACCCTTTGGTACCTTGTATTTGACTGTAACCTAGTATAAGTAACATTATTATGTAACCTATGTGTACTCTATATTTAATGTTCTGCACCTGTACTGTTCTCACTGCTGTAACCACACTATGTAATTCTGTCTACCCCCCTTCCCCGTGACCAGGTGCCTTTGTAAATGAGTCCATGACTCAAAGGTTGCAATAAATAAATAAATAATTCACTTCAAATTTCTTCCTCTTCCTCTTTAATGTAGTGGGTATTTAGCTAGACATGTCTAATATGTTATATTTTAACTTCAATCCTGCAACTGTGCCATGATATGGCACAGTGCAGCCACTGATGGAGGTCATGTGGAAAGAAACATGCAGAGCATTATCATATTTTTTGGGTGTGCCCTCAGTAAGGTCCTCAGAGGCAGTATAGCATAGTGGTTAAGAGCACTGTTCTTCAAACCTGGAGAGCTTGGTTTGAATCCCATCAGCCCCCATTTGCATACTGTGTGACCCTAAGCAAGTCATTTAACTTCCATGTGCACCTAGAAACAAGATCCAGCTTAGTGATCCTTTCCTGGTTAAACAATTTCCCCTTTCCCTTTATTTCCTCTACAGGGACTCCTATGCAGAACATTTATTACCCATAGTTTCACCTGAATGAGCAAATTGGGTTATTAATGGCCAAATATTTCAGTTATAGGATAACAAGGGAGGAGTCTTGGTTGTTTAAAACTCTGCAGAAATGACTACAAGAATTTGGATGACATATTGCCTTGTTGGTCAGTTCAAACCTTTGAAGAGCATACACAATACTTAAGTATGTGTTCTGATGATGATATGTTTACTTTGCTCTTAATATGTGGGGGATATAGAACTAAATCCAGGGCCCACAGAGAAGTTCAGAACTAATTTAAAAATAATGCATGACAACACAAGAAGTCTGGCTCCAAAATGAATTTGGTGGAAATGTTATTTGAAGCTCAAAAACAGGATATAACAGGCTTCTCTGAAACCTGGCTTACAAGTAAAGTAGAAGATGATGAAATAGGTTTGGCAGGATACCAAATATATTGTTCAGATAGGAAGAATAGAGAGAGGGGGTTATTCTTTATATAAAAAATACATTGGGGTCAGTTAAAATGTTAACAAAAGGCAAGACAGGAAATGTGGATTTTATAGTTCTTTACTTATACGATTTAAAAGTTGCTATAGGGATATTGTATTCTCCCTCTAATGCCAAGATGGTGAACTCAGAATTGACCATTAGTAATTCAGGATGAAGTGAGAGATAAATTGTTGATTTTGATGGGAGATTTAAACTCAGACTGGCATAATCAGAGAGGTAGTAGACTAAAAGAAATGCTGGCATCCATGACTTAATCCAACTGATAGATGAACCTACTAGATATACTAATTCTATGGACAAGGGTACATTATTAGATTTGTTGCTACTTTCATCTCAGTTAGTTGTCCATTCAAAGGGAGTTGAATCTCCCTTATTGGGAGATCATCATTTAATTTGGGCAATTGTAGGTAGCATGGCACAACCACAGACACAACCGAGGAAGGGGTGGGTTAGGGATATGAAACATTTTTCAACTGATAGATTTAATCTGGAAATGCAGACAGAAAATTGGGAGAGATGTAAATTAATTCCGGACTTAGATCAAACTGTACAGTATTTTGAGGCTAGATTTCTGGAGCTATGTGATAAGCATGCACCAAAAATAAAAGCAAGTAAGAGAAAGGCTAGGGAGCCCTGGATAACTGATAATTTATTAAAAAGTATTAAGATCAAGAACAGATTGTGGAATCTAGCTAAAAACTCAAAACAAATAGTGACTGGGACATTTACAAAAATAAAAGGAATAATTGTAAACAACAGATAAGGAAAGCTAGATTAAATTATTATAGAATGAAAATAGATAGGAATAATGATCCAAAAAGAATCTGGCAAACAGTTAACAACATTATTAGTCCAGGTAATAAAAATAAACAAAACATTAATCAATTGACTTATGAGGGGAAAGTGGTAAAGGAACCTAAGGTAATAGCAAATTTGTTAAATCATTTTTTTGTCAATCTCCCAGGTTTAGATGTAAGAGTTCCACTAAATAAGACTCAGGATGAACTAGCGTTTAATGGGTTATATCCACCTTTTCAATTTAGATTTTTAAACATAAAGGAAGTAAAAACATGCTTAAAACATATTAAAATTCATAAATCCCCATGGCATAGATGGGCTGGAAGGAAGGTTTTTGCAAATGGCTGCTGATCATGTAGCACCAATAATAGTATATATGTTTAATTGGAGTTTAAGTACAGGGTTTTTTTCCTACTATATGGAAACAGAAACAGAGTAAAACTATCCCAGTATATAAAGGGGAGATCAACATGATCCAGGTAACTATCGGCCAATAGCCCTGCCTTTAATATGATCTAAATGCCTGGAGAGGATAGTAGATACACAAATAATGGACTATTGTGGGTGCCTCCATTGAGGAACCATGCTCTGCCAGAACAGCGTATGAATTGTGGAGAGGTACAACTGGAGGGATACACCTCTTTTTCACTGCCCTCACCCTCCATGACCCCACCATTGCCCAACCTCTCCTCTTTCTTGGCAACCTCTGAGGCAGCAGTCCTGGTGGTCCCTCGGTGAGAGAGGAGGTCCCCCAAATCCTGGCCAACTCAGCCTGAAGATAAGCAACCTCCTCCCTCAGCCAAGAGAGGTGCCTGCAGATGGGACAACACCGCATCCTTCAGAACATCCCTCGGAAGACTGCCGCTCCACAGCCACTGCACTATACCACTCCCATTATGTCTTATTTGTAGCCCCTCAACTGTTACTTTGTATGCTTACTCTTTCCTCTCTCTGTTTACATTTTGTTTGTTTTTTCTCCCTACTTTCCTACTGCCTCCATGCCCTTACAGCTCCTGTCCTTCCTGTTCTGGGGCAAGAAATTCCTGTATTCCTTAGTAGTCTCCTTCTTACTTGCTCAGAGTCAGACCTCTAGCAGCTAGGGGGTGAGGGAGAGCTATTCTTTTCCTTCTAGAGAGATGGGTTCTTGGTGCTACATGTAGATGGGTTCTAGGTGCTACATGTAGTGTTCAGCGGTGTGGTGGGGAGTGTTTGGTGCTACCAGGGATGGACTCTAAGTACTGCATTTGTTGTTCAGGGTTATGGGTAACTGGTTCCATTAGTGGACTCCCTGTGCCACATTTAATGTAAGGGGGATGGGGAGACTTGGAGATTGTGAGGGAAGGGTTCCCAAATCCACATTTCTTGTTTAGGGGCAGGAGTGGTTTGCAGCAGTTGATATGGGCTTATGGCACCCCATTTATTGGTAAGGGTGTAGGGGGATGTTTATCAACCCTCAGGATGGACTCCCTGTTAGAGCTAAAGTTCTGAGGCTGGGGTGTTTTAAGGAATGAGTGTGGGCACTCATTCTGCATTTAGAGATACAGCAGCTTCACGATCTAAGGAGGAGTCAGGTAGGGGTTAGGGGAAGTTGTGGCATGGGATGATTTTCTGCTTGATAACAGTGGGTCTGGAAAAGGTGGGCTGAAGTGAGAAGGGAATATGTGAATACAGCAGGAATGGAGGGAGGTTTTTCAATTCTTTTTAGTTTTAAATCATCACAGTTACAGGTGCAGCAACTGTTATCCTGTTATCCCATGCAATAAAATAATGGGTAATTTATGACATTACAGTATGAAACTGTAATCACATTTCACATTTCAGTACTCTCATGGGATGTAATTAGTCTCAAGATAGTACCTTATTAAAATTCTGTGAAAGCACAAATACATAAAGTACAGTCAACAACTCCTTTCACAGCTAAGTATCTTAAGTTTCTGGTTTCAAATCTTTACTATTTTTCCATTTTATCAAAGGGCATATTAAAAGTGGTGAATGTACTTGTCTTGACCCTGCCCTCTACCATTAAAACTACCTGACCACATATTGTCCCATTTGCCAGGTGTTCTGAAGTATCGTGAAAGGTGTGCATGCCAGTTGTGAGTTGTCTAGCACAAAGGTTCACCCAGTTAGTTATAAGCAGCCAAAAATCACAATCCCATAGTATCAGTTCAATAACAGAAAACATCTAGAGCAGTTACATCTGTATCCTTAGACTAGTTTCTTGACCACTCATGATGTATGCATCAAACCAAACCTCTGCAAACCTGGGGTCTGATTTTCAAATGTCTGGGAGATGTGCAACTTGACAGTGTGAGAACAAAACCTCTGCTCTGGTGATCTGTGGACATGTCATTATTTTGAGCTGTACTGCATTTCTACAATTGCATATATTTCCCTGCTCTACACATATACTATTCCTGGTTATGTCGGTAATACTGTAGCACCAGGCAAAGTATGTGCACAGAACAATAAGCCACATGCTGCCATCAAGCAGGAAGAGGGTCAATAAATGGTCAAGAAATGGCACACTCTCTAAAAAGTGCATGCAGATGGCAAGATTGCAGGACCATAATTGGACCTCCAATGCAAACTTTATCTGCTGCCTTATTTTAGGCCCTTAAACGTTAACCCCTGATCCATAAATCTATGTACTCAATAGTAAAACTAACTGACATGGGCTAAAAAGTTAAATAAATAACACTTTTGATTTTCAGTGTATTTGCATGCAAAAAGTAACTTTTAAATAATTTGTGTTTATAAGCCTAATGATCTGGATAATTGCTTAATGCAATTGCTGTGTGGAAGGCATAACTGCCAGCAATTATTTATTTTGATGACATTTTTTATAAACTAATTACTTAAACTCACAGTACATGGGTCATGCTACAGTAAAGCACTGTCAAACAGTAATAATTCATTCACTGTCCAAATTAAATCTTGAATAAATCAAAGCACATTAAAAGTTCAAGAAACTTTTTCTATTATTCAATGATGTCAAGCTCTTATAGTCTGCTAATTTAACTAAGTTATAAAACTGATGGAGAAAATTATGCATTTCAAAGGTTCATTTTGCTTTGCACCTGTGTCTTTATCAGTGCACATGAGAACACCTACAATGTGTCATACTTGCCTGTCTTGATAACATTATCCTAGCTAGGAGGAAAAACCTTCTGTTCTTTCTGTTTGAATAAGCATGAACATCAACATTCTCAAATCTCATTTTCATATACTGTAAATCCAGGAAAACAATTTCAATAAGGAACTCTAGAGTGTGACTTTACACTAATATAATGGCACTCATTAATTTCTATGTATTTTCAGCATAATGTCACAACTCTGAGTTCTTCATTGCTTCAAAAGCACCCTATGTATTTAAAAAAAAATTCTGTGAAGTTCTACTTATTCATGGTCAGTAAAAATTAAATATTTTTACATTTCTATTCCTGCATCAGTTCTGCATGGGGTGGAAGTGAGGAGTCTGCACTACTGGATAGGCCATTCTTTGAACTGAATGTGAAACCAAGGTTTACTCTGTTCATCTCTGCTGTGGCTGGCCAGATGGAAAATGAAGATGCCATTCCATTCCATTACAGGAGTAATCCATGTGTTCTGTTTTACATTCAGCCTCTCAATAATGCACGTTCTCATACTTTTTAGCTATTATATTTGTGCTCTGCAAGTCTACCAGTTATTGTCCCTGCAGTACAAGAATGCACTGTAACTCAATGATGTTTCATGTGCTTTTAGGATATAGGGCATAATAAGAGTGTGATATAGAACTAAAATCAAGCTGGTCCACCAGTGTAGTAGTAGTAGTAGTAGTAGTACTACCACTTGGAATATCAACAAACCATGTTCATGAATGAGCCTGGAACATTGGAGGGCTGTCTGGGGGGAGGAGGACTGATCACCTAATGGACAACTCTCCATCTCTGGTGGGAGGGATGTGGAGCCCAGCATTTGCCTGTATCCCTAATGTTGGCAGGGATGATGATTCGAGAAGCCCAGGAATAGGGTCAAGGAGCAGCAGACATCAAATCCCTGTGTGTGTAAGCATACACAGTGACATCATGGGTGTCATTGCACAGCTGCTTCTGTGGTGACAGAACTCCAACATAGAATGACACTGACTGGGAGGGTAATGCCCTGCCTTGCCACCCAAATACAATGTTGGGCCTCTCTTGCCAGGGCCTGAATTCTGTCTTTGACATCATCTCCACTGTTGATCAACTGGATCTTGTGGAGAGTCAACATTAAAGCAGAAGGCAACCCCTTACCAGGGGCAAGCAGGGGGAATGGTCTTGCGGTGTGCCATGGGTGGCCCAGAAGCTCCAGAATGCCAGGTGGGGGACCTCTCTAGGATGGGAGGTGGCACTAATGAAATGCTGAAGGAGGTTCTTGTCTGGTGAGCAAGGCAGAAAAACAGAGTTAAAAAAGAGTTTATTCTATTCTATTTTTTCATGGCTGAACAGAAAAACTGTTGCAACTACACCAAAAGATTAGCGATAGTTTTGAAAATCCAAGTAAGAATTTATTGGAGAAATCCATATTTTTTTTGTGTGTTACCTTTATCCTCCTTGGACACCTCTCTGCCTCTCATTGCAGTCCTTGCATCCTGCTGGGGATCCGGCTGCCATCCGTCTCGACTGGGAGAACAGGCACCCTGAAACCCCTGTGGCTTACTCCCCACAGCAGGGCAGCAGGGAGCCCCCTAACTCCCCACTGTCACAGATCCAGTTTGGGTGTCCACACCCGGTGAACACTCATGGATGGCCATCAAGCGTGCAAGAGGTGCCACCTTTTTCCACTGTTTGCTACCCCCACCCGGTTGGAGTCTTGGGCATGCAATAACTGTCTATTGTCTTATACAGCATCTTAACTGTCTAGTTTATGAATTTCAAAGCACAATCACAGAAAAACAGACACCATTATACAATTTGGCAGGTCAGACAAAAATCAGCAGCAATGCTTCAAAACTGGGTCTTACAAGGCTGCTTTAAAGGGACACTGTTCAACCTTTTTGCATCATATTATTTCTAGGTAAAGACCCACATTTTATGATTGCTTACCTTCTCTAAAATGCATTGATGTTGCTGGTTGTTTAATCTGCCTCCTTGCTTATTAGAACTAAAATGCATGATAATGTATAGTTCTATGCAGTCTTCTTTTGCTCTAAATTGTTTATCTAAGCTTACTGCATGCTTCTTGAACATTAGAAACACCCTCAAACAGTGCAGCCACTCATGATACAATAGTCTCATCTACTCCCATTTCATAATTAGTAGCTAGATAGTGTTGGGGGTGTTTCTGATTCCGGGAAAGATGCAGTTGTAGTTGGTCAAGAAATGTAAACAAGCCTGTTTTGGTGTGGTAACACCAGTATGTTTTTTTACTTTTTAAAAGGAAAAAAGAGTCTGAATCAAGCAACCAGCTACATCAGCAGTCTCAATAGAATGGGGACAATCATAAAATGTGTTTTTTAAACTAGGGACACTTTGAGGCCGAATGGGGTTGACAGTATCCCTTTAAAATAATGAAGTGACTCATATACTGTAAATACATTTATCATATTTATAGCACTTTTTATTGACAGGATTTTTAACCAAACCACTGTGCCCCACCTTTCATTGTTGTGAGGCTACTTACTGAGATGAGAAACAAAAGTAAAGAAGAAATAATCTTCTATTCTGTCAAGTTATTTAACTTTGAAGTATTTCTGACTATACTGTTCGAAGCACAATCCCTTCAATAAAACTGCAATCAAAGTTGTATGCTTTCTAAAACAAATGTGTCTTCAGTATTTCCCTTTACATACAGTTAGTACCCATACTCTTTACATATTCAAATAACCACATGTAGAGGGTATTTTAAGAATAAATGTGCAAAACACATACACTGTGTAATTTACAAGTCAAAACCAGATGTGATTCATGTAAATTAAAGAACAGAATTTGACAGAATGAGATAATGAACTGTGTCACTTTGTAGTACATACTCCTGCATGTCAAATCAAGCTGTGGTTTGATATGATATGCAGAAATGTGTTATATCATATCAAACCACAGCTTGATTTAATGTGCAGGAATATGTACTGCATCTCAAATCAAGCTGTGGTTTATTATATATGCTGTATTTCTCATATGATCATATTCGGCAAAATGACAGCATTCTTAGTCACCTCAGACTAACCACTTCTATAAAGGCTATAAAACAAAGGAAAGTCAAAATTATTTAAATTTAGTTTTGAGTAACTGCACTGCTCAGGATCTCTTCACATGTGGTAACTGAATTGTTAAAAATGTGTTGTGATAAATATTGTGGCTCCACAAGTCCATAATGGTTGTCTAGCAAAATGACACAACCAATAAATATACCAAGATACTTGAATAGAATAAACATGCTTGTCAGTGTTAAAATAGTGGTGCCCAATGTTAGATTCTTTCATATCTAGTCAGGTCAATCAATATCTTGACTGAAGCACCATTCAGAATAGTCAAATACATCATTGTGCACTTGCCACTGTTCTTGAAATTTGCCACTGACCTCTAGAATCCACAGACTAAAGGGCTGGAGGAGAGACATGAACACATGCAGCACTTGTTTTTTTTATATACAAGAACACATACTGCAGTTGTACCCAGTGTCATGTTATTTTCTACTGTTTCATACATTGCTTGTTATTGCAGCATTTTTGGCAGCCAGTGACACAATGACCATTTTGTGCTGTGGAGATGTCGATACTTGGATGTTGTCTATTTTCTCAACCTTAAAGATCAATGGTAATCATTTACATTGTTAAAAAAGCTTGAATTCAAGTCCCTGTGTCATGAGGAGTATTTCCTGAAAATGTCATTCTATTTGGTGTTATGGTTTTCTTTAAATCAGCATTTGTTAACTTGTTCTGCACTAACTGGAAACAGTCAAGCTGTTTCTGTCCTCTGACTGAGCCTTGGAGTGCTGACATCATATTCAGTTCCACATCTGGCACTTGGGTTAATATCCAGTACTGACACTGTAATGCAGCATGAGAGGGGTGCTGCATTTCTGAGGTGCCGTCTTCGGATAAGACATTAAACCGAGGTCCCATCTGCCTGGATTGGTGGTAGTTCAGGTGGATGTTAAAGATCCCATGACACTTATCGAAAGAGTAGGGGAATTTCCCTGGTGTCCTGGTCAAATTTCCCTCATTCACTAAAAATACCACCAACAGCTTAATCTGGTTCAAGGTCAGTTGGCATTCATCTGTATCCCCTTCCCCTGGGTCGTGCCTGAAAATAGGCAGGATTTGTCTAGTGCACTTACCCGGTCAACAAAAGCTAAATAAATAAATAAAATAAATATTGAAGTAACGACTGCTTCAGCAGTGCAAGTCCCTGATTGACTGAAGAGCTGTAAGCTTCTTAATTAAGAGCATTCTGTAGAGTTAATTTTTGCTGTCCAAGACTTTCACTAACTCAATCTCTGGTAAGTGTTCAGATGAATTAGTTGAAAATCTATCATTTGGTCTTCTAAAAGCTGATCATTTGAGTTTCAGTGCTGAATTGAAGTGGTATGCATGTGAGAAATCAGCTCACTGCTGTTGGCTCTTTCTCATCAAAACTGTTTTTTTCCTAGCTACATGACACTGGGTTGTTTATTTAGTGAATACAAAATAAATCTAAAGTTTGTCAATTCACACAAGTAGTTTGACTTTGATGTATCCTCACTGCATAGGTCCATGAAAGAACAATTCTTTTCCTCTCAGATGGACAAACACTGTGCTATTTCAGTCACATGTACTATATGGACTCAAAAATTTCAGTTCTTCGATGGTTTCTGTGTGAAAATGCATAATGTATAACTAGAAAAAGTATCGAGCATCCTAATGTCCACTGTCTCCTGCGCCATAATTGAGGCAGCTGCACTCTGCTGCCCCATCCCCTGCCCCACAAACCTCTGTCTCTTGCCCACATTCGAGGCTGCTGCACCCTGCTGCCACTGTCTTCTCCACACAATTGGGTTTGCTGCACCCTGTTGTCCCCATCATCTGCCTGAACTGTCAGGGCTGCTGCACCATGCACATCCCCTCCCACAGGCAGGGATGCTTTACCTTGATGGCACCCTATGTACTGCTCACAGTCAAGGCTTCTGCACCATCCTGTCCACAGTCCCCTGCCACCACAGCCAGGGCTGCTGCATCCTGCTCCTGCCTAGTCAGGCAGGGCTGCTTGTGGCCTGCTGTGTCCTACAGCCCCTTGCCTCCACAGTAAGGGCTGCTGCACCATGCTCCCACTTGCCACAAGAGTTATGGAATTTGCTGCACCATGTCCTCTGCCCCCAACGTTGTGTCAGTTCCACCCAAGTGTGTCTGTTGCACCCTCTCCCACAGTTTGAGCTGCTGTACCCTAATGCCTACCTTGTCTCCTGGCTGAACAGTCAGGACTTCTGCACTTTACTGCCTTCTGTCCTTCACCCCATAACACAGGATAAAAGTATTTTTTCAGTTTTTTCTTTTGGGCAGTGCAGGAAAAAATCTGACTTTGGTGGCAGAGGGCAGCATGGTGCAGCAATGCTAACTGGGGAGTCATGGGGTAGTGGAGGCATGGAGCTGTAGGGTGTAGCAGGGGACAGCATCCTGACTGTATAGGCAGGAACAGGTGCAGCAGCTCTGGATATGGTGGCAGGGGACAGACTACAACATGGTGGAGAAGCCTTGATTGTGGGGCAATATATGGGGGAATCAGGGAACAACACTCCTGACTGTGGGACAGGATGCCAATGGTGCAGCAGCCCTGCTCATTTGGGAAAATGAAAGTAGGTAGCAGGGTGCAATAAAATCTCCACCTCTGGTGGCATGGGTAGCATTATGCAGCAACCCTAAATGTGGAGACAGGGGACATGGGACTCTAGGCCATAGCAGAGTACAGCAGCTCTGACTGTGGTGACAGAAACAGGGGGCAACATGGTGCAGCAGCTCTGACTGGGGGGAGGCAAAGTGCAGCAGGGTGCAGCAACGACAACTGTTCAGGCAGTGGCAGTAGGGTGCAATGACCCTGACTGTTCAGGCAGGAGATGGGGCAACAGGGTGCAGCAGCCCCAACTCTATGGGAGAATAAAATGGGCAGCAAGGGTACAGCAGCCTCAAATTTGGGGCAGGAGCCACAGGCTTTGTGGGACACATGACGAGGGGCAGCAAAGTGCAGCTGCTTCAACTGTAGGTAGAGACAGAGGGATCAGGATGCCATACAGTATTTCTAGTTAGACATATACATAATGTATTTTCACACAGAAACCATCAAAGAACTGAAATTTGTGAGTTTATATAGTACATGTGCCTGATACAGCAGAATATGGCAGGCACCTGTTTTTCAATCTTAAAGGAAAACATTTGTTCTTACTTAAACCGATTTATTGAGGCTACGTCAAAGACAAACTACTTGTATGAATTAACAAATGCTAGATTTATTTTATATCTATTAAATAAACAAGCCAGTGTTACATAGCTAGAAAAAAACCACAGCGTTTTGATGGGGCAGAACTCACAGTTGTGATACAGACAAGATGATTTCTCAAATGCATACCATTTCAATTCAGCACTGAAATGCAAATGATCAACTTTTATAAGAACAGAGTGATAGATTTTCAGCTAATGCATCTGAACACAAACCAGAGACTGAGTTAGTAATAACCCTGGACAGCAAACAATTAACTCTACAGACTGCTCTAATTAGCAGGTTAACAGCTTTTTAGCTCTTCCGTCAAGCAGGGACTTGCACTGCTGAAGTAGTGGCTTACTCTTCAAGGCTCAGTCAGAGGGACAGAAACTGCCTGTCTCCAGTTAGTGCAGAACAAGTTAACAAATACTGATTTAAAGAACACCACAAAACCAAATAGCATGACATTTTCAGGAAATACTACTCATGATACAGGGACTTGAATTCAGACCTTTTTTTAGCAATGTGTAAAATGAATGTGAATCCCTGGACTACATAGATACATTCAAGTACCTTGGGATGTGGATGGACTGCCGTCTGTCCTTCATTGATCATGTAGAGGAACTGCAAAAGCTGAAACAGAGGCTTGGTTTATTCTATAGAATCAAGCACCTTCTTACTCAAGAGGCTAAGAGGAGGCTAGTTCAAGCTACTTTTCTATCACTATTGGACTAAGCTGACTTCATTTAGAGTCACATTCCAGGAACAGCCTTAGCTAAGCTTGATGTTCTTTATCACAGGGCCTTACATTTCATTTCTGGGGCAGCCTATTCTACACACCACTGTGCCTTGTACTCGGTAGTGGGCTGGACATCTCTATCATTCAGGAGGCAAAGGAACGCTGCCCTTTGGACTTACTGAGCAATTATCAAGCTGTTACCCCAATATATGTCAGATGGCTTGCCCCCATGTGCCTTGGGTAACTATGGCCTGAGAAGCCATTCTTATATCTCTTAGTGATACCAAAGGTGAAAACCCTTTTTGTCCTATCATCTTTTATCTTTGACCTACCCCAGTTATGGACTAAGTTTCAAAAACTCTGAAATTTGCAAACCCTATAAAAGTCCCCGAATTTAAAAACCTTTATACAAGATCCTTCACCGAGCTTTGTAAGTGCTCCTCCTGTGGTAACCTGTATGATTCTGCCTCCTTGTCCAACCTATTCCATCTCACTTGCTCCCTCTCCTATCTACCTGTTCCATATCTCCTTTTACCTGCCCCCCTTCTTAGACCCCCTTGCTGACCGTATTGTTGTCCTATTTGCCATGGTATAGAAATATCATTGTTATTACTGGCACCACAAGTGAGAATATTGTACACCCTGTTTGTTTATCCTCTTTATGATATTGCATTGTACATATCACTTTTTTGCTGTTTTATTATTAGCTTTGCAGTATATGTACCTATCTCCGGTACCGTAAGGGTATATTAACCATCTTCTTGCCAATTCTGTGTGCTTGCCCAGGCCCACCTTGGAAATGAGTTTGCTCAATGGTGTTCCACCTGGTAAAATAAAGATTGATTGATTGATTGATTGAATGCCATTGATCTTTAAGTAGCCCTAGGTGCATTCACAATGGCAAAATTATGTGTGCCATTTTGTGTGATGTCTGCTTAATGAAACCAAGCTCTCAAACCAGAACTCATCCTTGATATTGGCAGTCATCACATACCCACTCCCCAAAAAAATCTTAACCTTTTTGTACCAATTTGTGCTTTGGTGGGTATTTAGGGGAAACCCTTGAGAACAGGAATCTGGAATTGCAGGAATTTGGAAATTCAGAAATGACAAAGTTATGAGCCATTTTGTGTGATGTCTGCCAAATGAAGCCAGGCTTACAGACCAGGAAACTCACTCTGTATCTTGGCAGTCATCACACAAAAGCCCCCCCAAAATACACCCTCCTCTTTTTGTACCAATGTGTGCTTCAGTGGGGTATTTAGGGAACACCTTGGGGAACATGAAGCTGGAAATTCAAGTTAATGTAAGAAGAAATGCCATAGATCAATAGCTGGGTTTATAAATGCATGTATTTCTTCTTCATCACATGGATATACATGATTAGTGTAAGTGATGAGCCACCTCTTCCTGCCATCTGAATGGTTTGAACATTTTAGAAATAGATTTGTAAGGTTTTCTATCCCTCCTTGTTTGAATGGGTGTGACATATCTTTTTCTGAAGTTTCTCTTATTTCTTTATTACAGTATATCTTGACTGAATTTTCTTGGACCAGAATAGTTCTAGTCTATAGTGATACAACACTCTTCTGTCTTCCTTATCTGTTAAAAATGTTAAGTATAGTTCCAATCTATGTATGTTTTTATTATTATTTTTATTATACCAGGCACAGTATTGAATATTTTATTCTTTCTAAATCTTTTGCTTTTGAGATGACACTTATTTTTTTGTTTTCAACAACTTAATATAGGCTTTATTTGTCTTTATTAGTTTCTGCCACTCTAGCCATAGGTACATAAGCAATAACCCATGACAGGGTGTGCTGTTATTGGGGATTAGCAGCACACCTGGGTGTGTTGTGAGGCATGATGCCATAGGCTAAGTGTCCTCCACAGCACCCAAGTGTGTGTTAATCCCCAATAACAGCACACCCTGAGTAGGTTATTGTGCTTATAACATGAGTTATGTTTAAACACCAAAGACATCATAAAATGTGTTTTTGCTGTTTAAACAGCATAAATGAACTGTATCCTGCCATCTTGCAAAATAGTCCCTAACTGCACATTTCACTGCTGTCATGCACATAGAAATGTCACAGATACACTGGTGACATGATCTGTGACATTTTTGTGAAGAACACTCTCTGGTACCATGCCTACAACTTGTCATGCCAACCTCCCAATACTCAAACACAGGAAGCTCGAACAATACAGGAGATTGAACAACACAAGGAGCTCAAAGGCTGGATGTCAGTGTTATTGTTTGCCTCTTTGTCACTGTCTAACAGCCCTCTCTCTCTCTCTCTCTCACACAGTACAGTACATAGCTTACCCCTGACAAGAAGTGCACTTCTGTGCCCTGCCACTTCAGTCTGTCTCTCTCCCTCTCACGCCACTGTCTCTTTCTGATTTGAGATAAATACAGATGGTACTGGACAGACACACAGATAGATCACCTACATATCTGACACATAATTAAACACAGTTTCCCTGCTCCCAGCTCTGAGTTAGTTTCCTTTCCACCAGAGATTGAGGCTACAGGACCTACAACCACCCTCTGGAACTGGGTCACCCCCAAACCGCCGATCCTAATAGCAGTTCTGTAGAATTGGAGATCCAAGTGCTCCAACACTGTAAATAGGCTCCACTTCCCAATGGCAGTTGCACCAATTCAAAGCTCCAACAGCTGCAAGGGTGTAAAGGAGCTGCACAGGACCACAGACACAGAGCAATTCCAAATCTTCACCCACGACCTGCAACAGTCTCACAATGAACATTTCCCATCTTATGGCAGGTGCTGAACTTTGTGGTTTTCCACCCATCTTGGCAGTGATGACAGTGGCTGTGGTGGCAGGTCTTCTATTACTGCACTTGAACACAACTGCCATAGCATTTACATGCTGTCTATCATGGGAAGATGGCTACCGCAATTCTAGTGGAGAGGGCATAGCAGGTCAGAGGTCCTTGCTTTGTTGCATTGCTATATTCGACTCACTGTCAGTCTGTACAATAATACAGCACCAAGAAGAGCAGGCTTGGGGTGGTGATTGTGGCTCTTATCACTTTGGAGATGGGGCACTGTGCTGATCAATGATAATACTGAGAGAGAGAGACACACACACACAGATGGCAGATCGCTACAACTTGCACTGTGCATGTCTCTCTCTCATCCTACTGACTGCTGGTGAATTCAGGGGTGTGTATGATACCTAGTGGGTCAGACCTCTGTCACATTTGCCCTGTGACCCACTATGCTCTGACACTGCACAGAACCAAAAGCAGAGATGGGGTACAGCCTGTCATGACTTGTTGGGGGAGACAGGGCACTATTCATAGGACCATGACGTTTGAGTCCCAAGGATGGGGACCAGACATGGGGGAGGGCAAGACTCAACACAGTATATGGCAGCGTCACAAAGAGAAAGACAGAGAGAGAGACACACACACACACACACACACACACAGAAAAACACACACACACAGGACAGTGCCCATTTCTGCACTAATGAACACTCTCTGCTCTCTCGTCTCTCTCTCTCTCTCTCTCTGGAGCACTCCCTCTCCCCAGTGATTGTGCACTACCAGGTGATCTGTGGGGCTGGTGGGTGGTGAGGAAAGGATAAATACCTGACAGTGACAATGCAGGGGAAGACAGATCTCCCTGTCTGGGCTTTCACCAGACATGCAGTTCTTATGGAGGGGACAATAATTGTGCAAAGGCACCTCTGTCTACTACAGTATACTGCCGTTAGCTTAGCGAGGATTGCAAATGGCTACCTTTGCAAAATTATTTTCCCCTACACAACAAGTGCAGGTCTGCCAGGGATGTCTCTCAGACCCCTTCACCCTAATTGTGCTGATAGTGGACAGCCTGTGATTATAAGGGTACATTAATGCACTGTCACCTGACTGCACTCCACCTGTCACCTCTCTCCCTCTCCCTACCCCATGTTACAAACTGTATTAATGTACTGAAGTAAACTTTCTACATTCTTTTTCTATGGGCATGGACTCTCTTTATTATGTCATGATTTTTTTTTCTATAAGGCATTGTTTGGTTTATCCTCATTGATATGCTGCATAATTTTAATCGAGCATGCTATCATTCTTAGATTGGCTATTTCTTGAATTATAATGCTTCTGAGTTCCACCCATGCTATTTCAGCCACAGTTGATTTTGGTACCTGAAGAACTGATATATACGCATATGTAAAGGGCTGCTCAGTACTTCCCGTATTTTCATAACTCCATAACACAGTGCAATACTGCTTAATTTTGCTTCTGCTGCTTCATATACTGGTTCCATTGACATTTCCCCATATCTTTGTATTAAATCTCATTATCCCTGATTTCTTTTGATTTAATCTTGTTAAAATATATTGTGTACTGTATGTGTGTTCCATTTTGTGCTTTTATTAAACTGTAACCACAAATAACAGAAGGTTTTAACGTCTCCTAGTCCCCTGCTGCTACATACCATCCATGATCAAATGTCTTCTTCCATGTGCCATTACCTTATCTTTAGTTCAATTAATTTGTTTTGATGATTTCAAACAGCATGCTTCCAGCAAATGAAGTTTCCTTTGTAGACCAATGGATGAAACTGAAATTTTAACTAAATAATTGACATAAAATAATAGTGGCATAAAATTGCCTCTTATGTTTGGAGAATGACCATCCTTGCATCTAAGCTGGCTGGTAAATCATTTCTAAACAAATTAAATATTAAAAGGTGCTAATAAGCAACCTTGCTTTAAACCTAAGCACATTTTAAATGGGTCTGTAAGATTGTCATTAAGGTCACATCAGGCAATTGGGCAAATATTTAGAAATGCGTTCTGCACTTTTCTGATTAATGTTTTGCTCATATTATAGTTTCCAAAAGTCTAATTAATTATTCATGAGCTAAAGTAGCTCATAGATTGGCTGCTGTGCCAGTTTGAAATCTCATAGAAATGCCTGGCATGACAGCAACACTTGGCTGATCGCACACTGTAGTCTGATAGCAGCAGCGGCAAAACAAGAACTGTTTTCAGCACTAAAATCTGAAACAAAGCTCTAATTATAGCAATTAGACTTATAATCACAGTAATGACCTCACAGATGGTTATTTCCGCAGGGATTAATGACCAACTTGGGGGGTGCCCCTCACGGCTGTGCCTTGAGCCACCCTCCCCGGCCAGTGTTGTTAATCCCAGGAAATGTCTGGCTGTTCAGTCATTATTACTTAATTAACTGACCAAGAAGAAAAATGACCTTGTGACAGACTAGTCACTGTTTTTCTCTTGTCAGTTATTTGGGATGCATGGCTGAATGCTAAGTAATACCTGAGCACTGATTGGATTTATGTTGCAGTTTTCAAGATTTTAAACAGGTATGCTATTGTTCCCCTACTATAGCTGCCAATTCATTTTTACTTACTGAGGTAGCCACTCTGGTCTGTTCAGAACATTGATTGAAACATTGGTCTCTCTTTTCCTCTTTCCCTTTTTCCTTATGCAGTGCACTATAGTCTTCACCGGAGAAACAAGTGTTTTCTGTGGGGGGTTTGCCCCTCACACCCCCCCATATGGGGGGTTCTGCCCTTGCACCCCCTGCACTAATGATTACTAACTTCAGTTAGAGTAGTTTGGGGAGGAGGGCAAACACCCCGGCGGCAATAGTGTTAGAATACATTGAGACCATCACAGCGAACTACCAAAAATGTCACTGTTATGGTCTTCATGGTATTCCCATCACTGTACCATTGATATACCATCTCCAACATCCCAACTGAGTGATTTGAGTCCCATATTGAGAGGGTGTGGTAAGGGCAAAGATGTAGACAGATATGGAGCAGGGGTGGAGCAGCGGAGGTGAGTGATGGCCAGAGGCTGAATTTTGAAGTAGGAACTTTGGGAGCCAAGGAAAAGGGTTGGAGGAAATCAAGGAGACTGTGGGAGAATAGATTCTTGTGAAATGCTCCAGTGATTGCAACCTGAGAATTGTGGTTTGTATGCAGTGGCTGAGAGAATAAAATATTAAAGGGATTCAGGACACCCAATTGCAAACTTTGAGAACATTCAAGTTACATTTGTATAATCTGAGAAATACTTATTTGAAACTTTGAAGGCTTGTGTCAGGTTTGGGACTATATAAGCATTAGATACAGCCATTCGTCATTTGTTAATTTACAAGTATAGTACAACACGAGGGCAGGCCTGATTATTTGATTGGGTGTGATTATTGTTATCTAGTGAAAATACTATTTTTCACAATTAATAATTATTTTAGTATAGCATAGTAGTTTAAACATTTTTGGAATTTTTAGGATCAACCAATCAGGTACTGGGGATTATATCACTATGTACCTCCATCTAAGATTCAGTATAAAACAGAAGAGTGAGCATCTGGCAGCCAGCTTCATGAGGTCTTTTACTGGCAAGGGATGTTCAGGCTGCTTTAGAGTTGGGAGTTCTGAATTATGTTTTTCTTTAGTTAAAAGGATATTTCTCAAAAAGATTTCTAATCAACAACATAAAGTAAACTGCACATGGGTAAGGCAGTAGTTCTGAAGTCTTAGATAAGAGATGACATTAGGACACTGTGAGATATTTAGTATTTTTACTGCCTTCTTACTTATTAATGATGAACATCATTTCAGTATGCAAACCTGTAAACAGTCAGTGAAAAACAAGAAGTCACAGAAGACTAGCTTTTATAGTGCTCAAAACTTAAAAATTCAAAAACTGGAGTATTTATTGGGAATACAAGAGCTGTACTCCATGAGATAAATCTGAGAACTCTATGCTAAGGTATTTTAATTATATATTAGTAGTGAACACTTCAGTTGTGTGACATTTATTCAAACCAGTCATTTTGAAATCAATCGAATAGAGCTATATTTCTAGAATGGATACTATAGTATATATTTATTGTATTTTGTATTCATACATATTGGTGTATTAGTGTAGAAGTAAGCAGAAATGCCAAAGTTACTGTATAAATCATTTTGTGTGATATCTACCAAATGAAGCCAGGCTCTCAGACCAGAAAACTCACTGAGGATATTGGCAGTCATCACATAAATAGCCTTCCTTTTTGTACCAACTTGTGCTTTGGGAGCTTTTAGGGGACACACTGGGACACATGAACTGGAATTTCACTCTAATGTAAGCAGAAATGCCAATGTTTTGAGCCATTTTGTGTGATGTCTCCCAAATGAAGCCATGCTTTCAGACCAGAAAACTCACCCAGAGTCTTGGCAGTCATCACAGAAAAGCATCCTCCCATCAAAACCTCCATTCCTTTTGTACTACCTTGTGCTGTGGGGATATTTAGGGGACACCTACAGTAGTGAACACAGATTTGAAATTTCAAGGTAATATAAGCAGACAGGCCAAACTTATGTGTCATATTGTGGAACGTCAGCCAAATGAAGCCAGGCTGTCAGACCAGAAAACGCACCTGGATCTTGGCAGTCATTACATAGAAGCACCCAATGAAAACCACCTTCCCATTTTGCACCAATTTTGCTTTGGGAGGTATTTAGAGAACATGTTGCAGAACATGAATCTGGAATTTCAAGTTAATGTAAGCAGAAATCCCAAATATATGAGCCACTTTGTGTGATGTCTGCCAAATTATGCCAGGTTCTAAGACCAGAAAACCTTCACTGATCTTAGCAGTCATCACATAAAAGCACCCTCTGAAAACCACCTTTCTCTTTTTGTACTAACTTGTGCTTTCAAGGGGTATTTAGTGGTCACCTTGGGGAACATGAGTCTGGAGTTTCAAGTTAATGTAAGCGGAAATGCCAAAGTTATGAGCCATTTTGTGTGATATCTGCCAAATGAAGCCAGGGTCTCAGACCACAAAAAAAGCCTAGGATCCTGACAGTTGTCACATAGAACCATGCCCTGAAAACCACCTTCCCCTTTTGTGCTGACTTGTAATTAGATGGGAATTTTGAAGACAGCCTGGGAAACAAAAATCTGGAATTTTCAGTTAATGTAAGCAGGAATGCCAAATTATATGCCATTTTGTGTGATGTCTGCTAAATGAAGCTAAACTTTCAACCCAGAACTCACCCTGGATCTTGGCAGTCATTACATAAAAGCAACTCCCTAAAACAAAGCCTTCCCCTTCAGTACCAAGTTGTGCTTTGGTGGGTATTAAGAGGATACCTTGAAAAACATGAGTTAGGAATTTCAAGTAAACATATGAAGAACAGCCAAAGTTATGAGCCATATTGTGTGATATTTACAAAATGAAGCCAGGCTCTCAGACCAGAAATCTCACACTTGATATTGGCAGTGATCACATATGAGTACCCAAGAACACTGCCTTCCCCTTTTCATG
Source organism: Neoceratodus forsteri (assembly GCA_016271365.2). Taxonomy (NCBI): domain Eukaryota; kingdom Metazoa; phylum Chordata; order Ceratodontiformes; family Ceratodontidae; genus Neoceratodus; species Neoceratodus forsteri. The sequence continues at coordinate 432,696,363 of CM028137.1, read as the reverse complement.
TTGGCGCGCTTGTGCAGCCAACATCTTGCACTAGCAGCAGATTTGGAGGCGCGGTCACTGTTAGGTGAATGCAGGGAATGCATCAGTAGGTGCGTCCCTCATTCCCCAATCAGCCTGCATGCCAGCATCACATCATGCATACTTATGTGGTGATCACACCAAAGGAAATGTCCACTGCAATGCGAGCAAAGCTCGTTATATGCAGCGGACCTCCCGACGTGCTTGCCCAGGTGTAAAAAAAATAATGAACATGGCGGCACACTGCCTGCCATAATGACGACTTTGGGGGTGCCCAATACCCCTGTAAGCATGACCTGTTCAATGTATGTGCCAATGGGGGAGCCCACTCCTGTCAGCATCATTCACCCCCATTTGTTTATGTGCCAAGGGGTGCTCAATCCCTCTGCTCTTATGCCCCCCGCTTTCATTGTTTGCTGATAGGGTGCCCAATCCCCATTAACTACAGCATCCCCCACCCCAAAACACTTAGGTGGCAGGCTGGGAGCCCACCCAGCATGCCAAATTGCCCTGAAAAATAAAAACCATTCCAAAAGTTTTTAAATTTTAAACCCAGTGAAAGAAAGCGATTCCTCATGATCTCCACCTGCCCCTCCACTTAACCCGTGACCACCCTCTGCAGACCCTGCCTCCCCCACACACCCTCAGCCCATACTTACCTCTGGAGCCAGGCGCGACGATCTTGGTGGACCGGAACACATCTGCACTATATTCAAAGCCGACCTCAAACTGAGAAAATGCTGACAAGCTGTATAATGGTATAAATAGGATACTTTCAACTTTGGTGCATATCATGAGCATTTTTGAAATTGCACCAAATTTTCAATATGGGGTTATTGGGACCCTCCACATGAATTCGGTCACTGTCATGGCGTTATTCAGTCCCGAAAGGTGATTTTGTGGTCACTGAGTGGAATCACCTTCGGTCTGAGTAATGAAATGACAGTGCCACTGTTCATAAGAGGGGCTCTCAAAAGCCTATGTTGCAAATTTGGTGAAAAAATCCCAAAATGGCTGCTTTACGGCGTGTGTTGTGCAGTTTCCACGCATGTTGGTAATTTCATGAATCTATAATATTTTCACTCCAGATTTTCAAAATTGGCATTTTCTACACCTCCTTATGAATAGTGTAGCTGTCATTTTACATATCCTAGCTAAAATGTGTTTTAGCATGTCCGGCGCAGAATAAGCGTGGTTGCTATGTGAAATCCATTTTCAGGACAGTTTGAGAAAATAGCGGTGACACTGTTCATGACAGAGGCCCTAAAATGCCTATGTTGAATATTTGGTGCCAAAAAGTCCATAAAATGACTATGTTACAAGCATGCATTACGCAGTTTCCATGCACCCTTGTAACTTCACAAATTTGCAATATTTTCATGCCAGATTTTCAACACTGGCATTTTTTCACACCTCCTTATCAACAGTGCAGCTGTCATTTTTCACAGCCCACCCAAAACGTGTTTCCGCACATGTGGTGCACAATGGCGTGGTCGATGTGGGGAATCAACTTTTGGGGCAGATTAACAAAATCACAGTGCCACTGTTCATGAGGGGAGGTTCCAAAATGTGTATGTTGAAAATGTGGCTAACAAACTCCAAAAATAATTGGGTTACGGATATGTGTTGTGCAGTTTCTATGCATGCTCATGACTTCACCAATTTTTCATATTTGCACTCCAGATTTTCAACATTGACATTTTTGTACATATCCTCATGAACAATACAGTTGTCATTTTCCACATCCTGCCAAAAATGTGTTTTCATCCCTGTGTCGCCAGATGGCATAGCCTCTGTGCAAAACCACCTTTCAGCTACCACACTCATAGTGCCGCTCTTCATGAGGTGAGCTCACAAAAGCCCATGTTGAAACTTTGAGTGAAAATACCAACACATGCCTATGGTGTTAGGGTTCCCAACTGTAGCACCCCAACCTGTACAGACTGATAAGTGTCAGGGTTGTGACTTCGGATCATCAGCTGTAATGCTCACGCCATTCCACCCCCAACCCCATCCTGCAGCCAGTAACAGGCATTGTGGTGTGCTTTGCAGTGTTTGCCCACAAAGTTCACCCCATTCTCCTATACTGCACCCACTTCAGCATATTTCCTTATGGAATTGGGTAAGTATAACACCCAAAAACCCCAAAGCACACCACAACACTTGTTAGTGTCTACAGGGTAGGGTGAGGTACAATGGTATGAGTGTTATAGCTGACAACTCAAAGGCACATCCCAATGCCTGTCACTCTCTGCAGGGTGGAGATGGGGTTGGTGTCACTTCAATACTTCACTGCCATTCCTATTATGTGTCTCTGACTCCTGCACTACCAATGCCAATGCAGCATGACAACATTCGGCATTGACAAATACTTGTTGTACTAACTTTTGCTTCTAGCAGTACTTAGGAGATACCTTGGAGAACAGGAATGTGGAATTTCAAGTTAATGTAAGCAGAAATGTCAGTGTTATGACCTATTTTGTGTGATGTCCACCAAATGATGCCAGGCTCATATCAGAAAACATACTCTAGATCTTGGCAGTCATCACAAAAAAGCACCACTGAATATCACAATCCGTTTTTGTACCAGCTTGCACTTTGGTGGGGATATTAAGGCATCACATTTGGGAACATTAGTCAGGAATTGCAAGATAATGTAAGCAGAAATGCCAAAGTTATGAACCATTTAGTATGATGCCTGTCAAATGAAGCCAGGGCCAGCTCTCAAACCAGAAAACTCAAGACCCAAAACACCTTCACCTTGTTGTACCAACTTGTGCTTCACTGGGGAATTAGAGGACACCTTGAGGGACATGACCATGATCTTGCCTCTATCTAATATTTGCAAAGCAAATGCAGGGACAGTGAGGAGACATTCTACCAGTAGTTGCACTTTGCCTAACAAACATTACACAGATGCACCCCTTCATGACACATTAATGAGTATGCTGCACTGAATAAATACACACACACACACACACACACACACACTAGAGGTACTGATCAATATAAATTTCTCATATGTTTTACAATATACATATTTTAAACTGTGTATTTGTTATAATTTCTTGTTAATGTTTTCCTTTTTATCTCTGTATATAAAAAAATGTTTATCAGTTGTTTCTCAGGATCCAGGACTCCACTCCACTATTGTAGTGTAAATGATGCTGGTGATACTGGTCAATAGAAATTTTTCATATTTTTACAATATACCTATTTTAAAATATTATATTTTTAATATTTTCTTGCTAATGTTTTTCTTTAAATTTCTATATATATATATATAGAGGGACAGAGAGAGAGAGGGAGATAAGGATATTGATGGCAAAAAACTCTGTTTAATGCATCAGTTAGGACTGTTCCACAGCAACAAAAACAAGGAAATTCACTGTTAGGGTTGCCACCCCTTGCACCCCAAGCCCACCCCATCCCGACCAACAGGCATCTCGGTATGCATTGGGTCATCGGTCCTAACTCTCACCCCATCCCATGTGTAATTAAGTTGAGGTGGTGCAGTATAGTAGAATGGGGTGAGAGTTAGGACCGACGACCCCAACGCACACCCCGATGCCTGTTGGTGGGGACAGGGTGGGCTTGGGCTGCAAGGGGTGGCAACCCTAACACAGAATTTCCCTCATTTTGTTGCTGTGTAACAACCCTAACTGATGCATTAAACAGAGTTTTTTGCCAAGAATTTCCCTTCTTTTTGAGAATGACCACTATAAATAGTGAATGGAATATGGTGGTGGGAGCGTGGGGCCCCATGTGATTTTGTTGTCACATAGTAAAGCTAACAGTAACGCAAACGCAAGCACAAATGGTAATGCACATGGTGATGCAAATGTAAATGATAATGCAAACGGTAAGAGAAACGCAAGTGCAAACCTTAATGAAAACAGAAATGGTAATGCAAACAGTAATACAAATGTTAATGGCAACAGAAATGCAAACAGTAACAAAAACAGTAACATAAATGCTAACGCCAATGGAAACACAAACGGTAGGAAAATGCTAACAGTAACACAAACACAAACAGAAATGCAAATGGTAAAGGCAGCAGTGCTGCAGAAGGAAAAAATAATGCAATTGACAATGGAAATGCAACCAAAACGCAAATGATAAGGCCAACAGAATGCAAACAGTAGCTTAACACGCAAACAGTAATGGTAACGCAATTGCAAATGCAAACAGTTACAGTTACAGCAACAATGATGCCAAAGCAAACAGTAATGCAAATGCAAGTGCATACAGACACGCAAATGGTAATGCCCATGGTCATGGTACCGCAATTGGAAACGCAAAAGGTAATGGTAACACCAACAATGACGCTAAAGGAAACAGAAATTCAAAAGGTAGCATGTACGCATACGCAAATGGTAATGAACATGGTGATGCAAAATGAAATGCAAACAGAAACAGTAATGGAAACGCAAATGGTAACATTAACACAAACACAAGCGCAAACAAAAATGCAAAGGGTAACGCACACGGTGGCATAGATGGGAACACTAACACAAACGGTTACGGAAACGCAAGTGGAAACGCTAACTGTAACAGTAATGAAAGTGCACACCCTTTTTCCCCAAAAGCTGCATTGAGAAACACAAGGAATACAAAGAATGTATACATAATAATGGGCCTCGGAGCAGAAAATGAACACTTGGGCCCAGATATTCAAAAGGGCTGTGCATGATGCAACAGTGTTGCACCATGCACAACCCACTGATGCACCAGAATGATATTCAAGGGAAAAGTGCACGCTACAATCCTGATGCGCCGGGCGCATCAGTAATATGAGCACAGGTAGGGCATGCCCATGCACAACCTGCACAGCCCGATATTCAGCCTGGGATGCAGAGTCATGCATGCGCAACCTCTACCTGTGCCTGCACAAAGTTAAGCCAAAAAGGACAAATGATGGCCACCCACAGGTTAGCTGTCGCATTGCAGGGCAAACCGGCAGCTGCCACCGCAGGTAGCCTCCAGTTCCTGCCACATCTGGTGGTACCCCTAAGCCCCATCATGGGCATCCATGTAGAACACCCCCATATCCCTGGTGGTCCAGTGGACCCCCATTGTGCTGTCGCAGGCATCTGTTTAAATCACACCCCTGTCCAATATCCTGGTGGTCCAGTGGACCGATCGCTGCCCGATCGTGGGCATCTTTTAAATCACCCTCCCAATATCCCTGGTGGTCCAGTGGACTGCTCTGCCCGATCATGGGCATCTGTAAAACATAGAACAGTCCTTACTGTGGTGGTCTAGTGTACCCTCCCCACCGCCCACTGAGCCCACGCCCCTCCCCCCCCAGTCAGCCGTGGCACCCACCCGCCTGCTGCCCACTGCCCCTGACTGACAGCTTGGTAGAGTGCATGCTCATTGGTTCACAACATGAGCTATAGTTTACACAGACATTTCAGTCCAGCCATGTGAATGATTCATTCACATATCTGGACTGTGTAGTATGATAGTTGTATGCCCATTGGCTCACGCCAGAACCAATGGCATGCAGCCCTACTGAGCTGTCAGTCGGTGGGTGGTGGGGCGGCAGGCGGGTGCTGCCGCCGCCGGCTGACCGGGGAGCGGGCGCCAGTGGGGGTGGGGAAGGGGTACACCAGACCACCAGGGTAAGAGGACTGTTCTATGTTTTACAGATGCCCGCGATCGGCAGAGTGCGTCCAGTGGACCACCAGGATATGTGAGCGGGGGTGATTTAAAAGATGTCCCGATCGGGAGAGTGCAGTCCACTGGACCACCAGGGATATTGGAAGGGGGTTTATTATACCGATGCCCACGATCAGGCACATAGCCATCCACTGGACCACCAGGGATATTAGAGGAGGTTTTCTTTTAGACAAATGCCCGCGATCAGGCTGCAGGAGGTGTCGGTCCCTCATCGGCTGCTACCTGGCAGGGCGCCAGGTGCAAGTCATCAGGATTGGCACACCTGCATGCTAATGGGATGCAATGAAAGCATAATGACATGGAAATGACCCCATGTGCACCTTTGCATAAATTATGGCCCCATTTGCATGTCCCTTTGAATATCACAGGTGCTGTGCATGGCGCAATGGCACTTGTGCTAGCGCATCTCCATGCTCCACTTGGCCACTTGCGCTGGCGCAGGTGCCACTCGCGCTTATGCACAGTGGGGGTGGCCAGGGTGCGATATTCAAAGCTGCTGCGCCATAGCACAGCTCCGTTGAATATCACCCAGGTCACACCCCTGCACAACAAAGTTGAGCTGTGCCCAGGCTTGCACCACAGCCTGGTGCAGTTTGAATATCCAGGCCTTGGAATACTAAATTGCTTATATCTCAGGAACCATACAAAGTAGAACAAAAATTAAAATGTCATATAATTTATGACTTTCCTGGCTAGTTTTGTACTTAGCTCCCTAGTGGGGGACTAAGCATTTTTCCGATGAAAAGTCCGTAACTTGAAGCATTTCCGAGTTACGGGCCCCAAAAGGCACAGCAGATGCCATAATGTAAGTCTATGGGAAAAATAGTTAAATTCGGAGTACCGTAACTTTGCAGCCCTCTAATATTTTGTCACCAAACTACCAAAAGACACATCTGTGGGATCTTGGCTTTCTTCCCTCCAAATTTCAGCCCAAAAGACCAAAACTGTTCTTTTGCAGCAGGAGAGCAAAAATTTCCTATTCTTTTGAGCATAGTGTCACAAAATAGTGTCATAAAACACAACACTTTCATAAAACAAATCACAAAAGTGTTACAGATGCGACACTACTTTTCCCAAAAATTTCAAAAACATATTTCTGGGGTGTTTAACTCCCAAAAAAGACATGGCTAGAATCCTCAGGGTCGACTAGGTAAACACAAAAATAATTGTGTCCCTAGAGGGTCCCAATTTTAAAAGCCAAGCATTTCTGTGATCAGTAACTGAAAAAAAATGGCTGACTCATGACACTGCAGGGGTCATTTGTGACACTAAAAACTGCATTTATGACACAGTCAAACTTTTTGTTAACTTTTCCCATTGACTATAATGGAAAATTTGTTTTTTGAATAACCTTTGAACCGTTCAATATTTTTTCACAAAATCTTTGAAAGACAAATTGGGGACCCTGGCCACATTTTTCTTGAAGTTTTTGGACCAGTCGCACAAACTGTGCGACCAGTAGGCATGAGCAAAAGAATGCACAAAAAGTGTAAATGCACTATGGAATGTTGCTTTATAACTCTGCAACCATATATCTGACCGGTACAAACTTGACAGATCCAAAGATCTATGCTGCTTCTTCATGCCTGCCAAATGTCAGGCAGATCTGTCATATGTTGCAAAGTTATTGAGGTGCAAAATTTTACACTTTAACCTTAAATGGGGTACTCAACCTAACTATAGTGGCACTACTGCACACTATAATACATATACATATATATGATATATATATATATATATATATAGATGCTAGTTGAGGGGGAGGTAGATGTGGCAGCAGTCACTGAGACCTGGGTCACTCTAGGGCACGAGTTGGACCTAAACCTGGAGGGCTACACTATGTTCAGAAAATATGGGGGGGAAGGAGTTGTGGTGTAACACTGTTAGTCAAAAATGGTGTGGGTATTGGAGGGGTAGAGGAGGCAGAGGGGAATGTGGAGGCTATTTGGGTCACCGTGCTGAAGTAGGGGGGTAAGAGAGTAAAGGTCAGAGTGGTATACAGACCACCAGCACTGGAGGAGGTCCTGGAAGTAAGTTTGGTGGCAAATCTCGAGGGACACTGTAGAGTGGGAAAAGGAAGAGTAGTGGAAATGAGGGACCTCAACATGCCAGGAACAAACTGGGCGACTATGACATCACCAGTGGCCAGAGAGCAGAGGCTGCTGGATGTCTTCCAGGATGTGTTCCTGACACAATAGGTGGGTGAGCCAACTAGGGAGGCCCAGACACTGGACGGGGTCCTGGCAGACAGTGATCAGATTAGGGGTCTAGAGGTGAAGGACCCGTTGCCTGGGAGTGATCATGCCACAGTCTGGTTCTTCCTGGACCTAGGGAGGAGGAAAACCAAACAAGGATGATAGTAACTGACTTTAGGGATGTAGACTTCAGGGAGATGGGAAGGATCCTTAAAGATCATCTGGACAGGATAAGGCGGATATGGATGCTGACAGCAGGTGGGGATCATTGGGAGGAATACAGGAGGTTACCAGATCCTCGTAGGGAAGGTGTAAGTTTGGTAAGGCCAGAAAATCCTGCTGGTGGACCCGGGAGGTACAGGGAGGTGGTGAGGGAAAGAAGGTGGCCTATGGGTGCTTCAGGAGCTCAAGGAGTGAAAGGGATCAGGAGGAATATGAGCTGAAAGCCAAGAGAGTCACCAGCTTGGTGAGGAGCATCGAAGCCAAAAGGAGCAGTCCTGGCCAGTGGGATCAGAGGGGTGACAAGGGTTCTTTAGATACACAGGGAAAAAAGGAAGAAATAAGGGGGCAGATCAGCAAGATAAGGAAAGGTCAGGCACAGGAGGGGGGAACAGGCAGAAGTCCTAAATGAGTACTTTGCACTGCTTTTACCAGGGGAAATGTAGGGGCTATGGCTCATGAAAGTGAAGCGGGTGAACCAGAGCAAGGGTGGGACTGGTAGAGACCAGGGTCCCTGATGGGTCTGGGGAAAGGGAGTGGCCACCACAGACAAGTGGGGGCCCAGCAGCGCAGGGTGAAAAGGGGGAGGATGTGGAGGCTGAAATCCTAGTAGAGAGAGTAAGGGAAGCCCTCAGGTCTCTTCGGACGGAGAAAGCACCTGGGCCAGATGAGATACATCCCAGGGTGCTGAGGGAACTGGCAAATGTCCTGGTAGTCCCTCTAGTGGAGCTTTTCAATATCTCTCTGAGGACTGGGTGGGTGCCCCAAGACTGGAGGGTGACCCACGTCATGCCGATCCACATGGGGGGATCAAGAGGGGAGGTGGGAAATTACAGGCCCATCAGCCTGACATCAGTGGTCGGCAAGGTGATGGAGGGTATTGTCAAGGAAAGGCTGAGGGGGGGGTTACTGGAGCAAACTGGGTACTTGGACAATAGGCAGCATGGCTTTGTCACGGGATGATTGTGCCAGACACATCTTGTTGATTTCTATGACTGGATGACGAGGCCCCTGACCAGGGTAGGCTAGTGGACGTCCTCTTCTGGACTTTAGCAAGGCATTTGATTCAGTACCTCACAGTGGCCTGCTGGATAAGCTGAAGGAAATGGGGTAGGGAGACAGTTTTAAGATGGATAGGAAATTGGCTTTAAGCATACTCAGAAGGTGATGGTTGAAGGGTTTGCTTCATCCCCAGGTGGGTTACTAGTGGGGTTCCCCGGAGTCAGTGCTGGGGCCACTCCTGTTCAACACCTATATCTCAGATATCAGGAAGGGCATCAGGAGTGAGATGAGTCTCTTTGCAGATGACTCAAAGCTGGGTGCAGTGGTAGATGGGGAGGAGGGGAGGGTGGCCTTGCAGGAGGACCTGGAGGCTATGGAAAGGTGGTTGGGAAAATGAAAACTAAAATTCAATGTGGGGAAGTGCAAGGTTCTGCACCTGAGAGTCAGAAATCCAGGCCAGGGGTATACCCTGGGAGGTGACATAATTCAAGTCATGGAGGGTGAGAGGGACCTGGGGGTAGTGGTAGATGTCAAAGTGAACAACTCAGAGACCTGTAGGAGGGCAGCAGCAAGGGCAAATAGGATGCTGGGATGCATTATCAGGGGAATTACCCCAGAAAGGCAGACATGATCCTTCCACTGTACAACTGCTTGGTTATGCCACACCTCGAGTATTGTGTACAATTTTGGAGACTGCATTTAAAGAGGGACATTATACTCCTAGAGAGGGGCCTAATGGAGGGCAACCAAAATGATCTGGGGCCTGGGGAGAGAATCTATGAGGAGAGGCTCAAGGAGCTTGACATGTACACCCAGGAGGAGATGAGGGACAGGGGGACATGATAGAGGTCTTAAGCACATGAAAGGGATCAATAAAGGAGGCCCAGTCAGGGTGTTCCAAAGGTAGGAAGGTGGGGCAACAAGAGGTCACAGGTGTAAGCTGGAAGGGGGAAGGCTCAGAGGTGAGAGGATGAGATGTTATTTCACTGAAAGGGTGGTGGAGCCACGGAATGCACTGTCCAGGGAGCTGGTAGAGGTGGAGACTGTGGACGGGTTTAAGAGGGAATGGGACACGTACAGGGGGAGGGTAAATCTGACCAGGCCCAATAGAGGTGGAACATCTAGGACTGGGGACAGTATAACCCAAGGGGGAGGGGGAAACCAAAATCAGCCCTCAGTGCGGGTGCTGAAAATCGAGCAGACTCGAGAGACCTTTAGACCTATTTGGCTGACATTTTAGTATGTATTATATATGTATTTATAAAATGTTTGAGACAATCATGGTCAGCAGCACCAACAGCACTGGACAAACACCATCACATGACCGTGCGTATATCAGAGCGTGACCGCACACCTGCACTTTTAACCCCCTCCAAAACAATTTTGACATTTTATAAGATAGATATACCACTCTGAGGTGTGCGGTTGCGCTCTGAGATACGCACGCCTTGGGCAGTTGACGCACTAGGCCTTGTGGCCTCATCCGTATAACGCACACCAAGGTGTGCGTATATCAGAGCGCGACTGCACACCTCAGAGTGGTATATCTATTACATATTATAGTGGCGCGGTAGAGCCACTATAGTTAGGGTTCAGCAGTCACTTGCATACTAAATTCAAAAGTTTGTGCATTAATAACTTTGGACCCATTCAACGGATTTGCCTGCAATTTGGTACATGCGGTGGGGCATGGAAGATGTCTTGATTTGCCAGATTGCGTCTCAGTCAGACTTACGGTCTTTGTGTATGAAAGTGCTGAAAATGCAAAACTATCCATTTTTGGAGGCACCCTTTGGGATTCTGAATGTGGTCCTGCACGGTTGTTGTGTGGTATGCCACTCTGTGAGATGGCTTGTTTGAAAGAGCTTTGGTGGCTGAACATGCCACGCTTTTGTTTGGTGAAAATATATTACGGCATTCAAAAGTTATGGCACTTTTAAGTTCCCAATATAAGTCAATGGGAAAATTTGTATGTTTTATGAACAAAGAATGGGGTTCTGGCCATCTTGTCCTACCTGGCGATCAGAGAATTTGCAGCCTTGCACTTCAAGAATCTTTGTCCCCAAGGATTTTTTCAAATTCTTTGATCGTGAGGTCCGCCATCTTGTTTTCAGTTTTCCAATCAGAAAAACACAAATATCTCGGCTCAGGGGCACTTCTGAGGTAAAACTTGGATGCGTTTTACTCAGGGGACCCCGATCTCTTGAGCCATGTCTTTGGTTCCATCCAAATCAGTCTAAAAATAGAGTTTTCAGGTTTTTAAATCTTTGTTCACGGCTTGCTAACGATCTTTGATTGTGAGCCTGCAAATTCTTTGATCGCGAGAGGATTGCGAGCGAGGGAAGAGATGGCCAGATTTTAAAATGTATTTTTGTAGCCCAGAGGTGCCCTACAAAGGTATATAAGGTGGGTTTTGCTCAGGGGATTGTTCTTCCCCATCTGAATAAAAAAACTTTCGCTTTTATTATCACTGGTAGTCTAAATGCCTCCCAATGAGTATTTAATGAATATGCTGTTTTTATCCGCGGGTAGTAGTAGGTTTCTGATGTATGTGTATTAATATTTTCTGCATGTCTTCGGTGGTTTTGTTTCTGATCTTGGATTTTGATTAATTAGTCTCTTGGTAAGCATGGGTCCCCTTCTACCTTTATCTCAATAATAATAAGTATTTTTCAGTCTCTGGTAGTTTCAGTGGCCTTCTACACTTCCAGCTCACTATAGCACTTCACTTTTCTCCTTCTGTTTAAGAGTACAGCTCATTTTCATTCTTCATCGTTAGCAGTTTCGATTGTAGAGATAGGAAGCTTATTCAAACAGGTGCTTCAGAAATTGGTTTAGAGCACCTGTTTGAATTAGCATAATATACACAGTCGGTGGCTGGCTGTGGAGGTGAGAGGTGGCTGTGCCAGTCACTGGCTTGGGAAGGTGGGGGTATTGGGTGGCTGGCATGGCTGGGTGGGTTGGGGGTCACTAGACTACCAGGACATTGAAGATGCTTATTTATTTTATTATGATGGGGTGGGGGGACTGCTAGACTACCAGGGATATTAATAATAATCAAATACAGATGGGGCACTAGACTACCAGGGATATGTGCAAGAAATATTAATACACATACATGGGGGGCACTAGACTACCACAGATAAAAAACAGACATATTCATTAAATATTCACTGGGGAGCAACTAGACTACCATGTACCATGTGTAAATGGAACTAATGTTTTTTATTCAGATGGGGCAGAACCAGGCCCCCTGAGCAAAACCCACCCTTATATTAATTTGTAGGGCACCACTGGGCTACAGAAAACGTTTTTGAAATCTGGCCATCTCGTCCCTCACTCTTTGTTTGAGAGTGAGGAATGTCTTTGATCGTGAGGCTGCACATTCTTCCACTGCCAGATTCTTTGATCCTGATCGTGCATTGGGAGCGAGGGACAAGATGGCCAGATGAAAAAATACATTTTCTGAACTCAGGGGTGTTCTAGGAAGACAAATGATGGTGGGTTTTACTCAGGGGGCTTTGTTCTGATGAGCCATGATGGTGGTTTATCGAAATTGTGTTAATTTTGTAAATTACACAACTTTTTATTTTTTGGTCATGAACATGCAAATTCTTTGATCACGAGATTCTTTGATCGCGATTGTGCATCATGAGCGAGGGACGAAATGGCCCAATTTAAACGTCTATTTACTCAGCCCAGGGGTGTCCTAGGAAGTCAAATGAGGGTGGGTTTTACTCAGGGGGCTTCATTCTGTCGAACCATGGCAGTGGTTTACCGCAATTCCTTCATTTTTTTTTATTTAAAAGGTTTTTAATTCTTTGTTTATGAGCCTGCAAATTCTTTGATTGTGAGCCTGCAAATTCTTTGATCATGATATTCTTTGATCACCATCTTTGATCGTGAAGGCAGGACAAGATGGCCAGATTTTATAATGAAATAGATAGAGAAATTGTACTAATCTTTGACATTGAATATGTTGGAATGGTTTGGTCTTTTACTTGAAATTTGAGGAAGAAAGGCAACATCATACAGATGTGGCTTTGGTAGATTGGTCAGAAAATATGACAGGGCAGTAAACCTACATCACTACAAAGTTTATGCTTTTCCCATAGGATAACATTACGGTGTCTGCTGCATTACAGGAATTCTTGCTGCCCTGCTGCAAAATAACAATTTGGTCTTTGGGCTGAAATTTGAGAGAAGGAAGTCAACATCCCACAGATGTGCCTTTTGGTAGTTTGGTGAACAAATATTACAGGGCGGCAAACTGATGGCACTACGAGGTTGATGCTTTTTCCCATAGGATAACATTATGGCGTCTGTCACGCCTTTCAGGGCCCGTATCTCAGAAACGGTGCAAGATACGGACTTTTTGTCACAAAACACTATAAACAGTATAAAACTTGCCAGGAAAGTCATAATTCATATGACATTTTTATTTATTTTTTTACGTCGTACGGTTCCTGAGATATAAGCAATTTAGTATTGCAAGTTGTCATTTTATGCTCAGAGGTCCATTATTATGCATACATTCTTTGTTTTCACTGTGTTTTTCAATGCAGTTTTGGGGAAAAGAAGGTGTACTTGCCCCAGTTACTGTGCCAGTTAAGCGTTTCCAGGTGCACTTCCGTTACCGTTCGCATCACCATTCCTGTCTACGCCATCGTGTGCGTTACGGTTTGCACTTTCATTTGTGCTTGTGTTTCTGTTTCTGTTTCATTTGGTGTTATTGTTGTTGTTACTGTTATGATTTGCATTTGCAATTGTGGTACCATGTCCGTGCGCGAGGGGCCCGCATTCCCACCAACTTGCACAACTTTCTACTTTTCTATTCTTTCTTAAAAAGTAAGGAAATTATATGCAAAAAACTTCATTAATGCATCAGTTAGGGTTCTTCTACAGTGAAAAAAGTGAGGAAATTCGATTTTAGGGTTCCCACCCATTGCACCCCACCTGACCTCAAAGTTTCATGAAAGGAATTTTGTGGCAAAAACTATTATGTAACAAAACGGTATTGCACTTGACACATTTTTCCTCTTCCCTTGCTGAAATCAGATCTTTAACACATCCAAGAGTATCTAGTCATTCTGTCCTGCCAGCGTTCTCCCTTCCCTCATTAACTCATTTTACAGGTCTGTGTACCAGTTATTAAAATCTGAATAAGATGAAATATACACCGCATTGTGATGTTGTCATGGTGACAAGGTGACAATCTGTTTGTTGGTGCTTGGAAACTCCAAATTATCATACTGCAATTATCCCAACAGGGATGTAAATTTCCAGCTGGAGCTTCTTACAGCAGAATGAAATACTGTATGTGTGTTATTGTTTTAGAAAATGTGGTACATTATGGCAGACAGTGCCATTTCACAAGATTGGTTTAGCGGACAGGCTTAGACAGGGTAAGGAGGCTGCATGGCTTGAAACACCTATCATGAAAAGACATTTTCTTAAGTTGTACATGTCTCAGCATGAAAAGAGCTCATTCAGTCTGAAATAATTCCAAGAGACTGAAAGGTAGCGGACATAGTTCCACTCCATAAAGGTGGGTACAAGGAGCAGTCATTTAACTACATGCCTGTCAGTCTTAACTCTCTTGTGGGTAAACTGATGGAGACACTAGTCAAAGAGAACCTAATAGACTACCTGGAGAGCAGTGGGCTCCAGAATACTAAGCAGCATTGGTTCTTGGCAGGGTGATCTTGTCAGAACAACCTGTTAATATTCTTTGACTGGGTATCAAGGGTAGTATATAAGGGACAAACAGTAGATTTACTCTACTTCAGTTTCAGCAAAGACTTGGACCTGATGCTACAGAAAAGAATGCTGACCAGCTAGAGCAATAGTTCTCAAACTTTGTCACAGTGAGCCTCCCCAAATCCATGGAAAAGATTTTGAGCCTCCCCCAAAAACTGAAATAATCTTGGGCTTCCCCAAAGAAAAATAACATACTGCACTTTGCGCAGTACACTATAAATAAATTGTAACACCTTTGAGTACTTGGCTCACATTCAGTTCTTTGTCTTGTACTGATGTGGAACCTTTGAAAAAGAGCTCCTGTGCTCAAAGGTGTTATCTGAATAACAAATAAATAAAATAAACAAATATTATTATTCAGTTTATTGTAACACCCCCCCCGCCCAGCCTACCTGCTCCACTATTTTCATTCTTGAACCATTGTTACCTCTTATTCCAGTACCTTCATGGGTCAGACTACTTTCTCCATTTCCTCTCTATATATGAAATAACCTTCCTACATAGTTACCTCTCCCTCCATCCCTGCTCCTAAGCAACTCCTTGGGGATTGCTTTGCTCCTTCCTGCTATTGCTTTTAAACTTCTATGCTCAACACTTGTATTTGAGTTGTTCTGCCATCAGTCTACACATTGATTAGTGAGTCATTATTAGTTTATTGTTCATATTTGTTTGCATTATTGTTCATTGTGTATTTCTTGATTGTTTTGCAGTTACCTTTTGAAATATATCCATTTCCTACCCTTCGCGGCACACCTAAAATGAGCCTTGGCTCATTCACCTTCCTTGTCACCTATTAATACATAAATACAGCACATAAAATTCACCTACTATTATCCCTTTAGTTTGCTTCATCTTTTCACACAAAATATATAAAACTAAAAATTTAAATACAGTACTTTTTCAGACTTGCTTGAGCCTCCCCTTGAACAGGTTGGGGTCTCCCCAGGGAGGCTGGCCTCACCATTTGAGAACCCCTGAGCTAGAGGATCTTGGTGCAGCAAAGTACATTGTTAGATGGGATGGTAGTTTATCAAGGGGAGACAGCAGAAGATGGTGGTAAATATAGTTAAATCCAGGGAAAGAGAGGTCACAAGTGTGGTACCACATTGTCAGTCCTGGGCCCAGTGTTTCTTAATATGTTCAGAAGCAACACAGGATAAGGAATTCAGGACAAGATGTGTCTCTTCACAGATAACACTAAGATCTAATCAGCAGGGATGAAGTAGGAGTGTTGCAGAGGGACCTGAAAACCTTGGAGAGGAGGTCCAAGGTTTGGTAGTAGAAGTTCAAAACCAAAATGCATAAGATGATGCACATTGGGAACAAAAACCCCAGGACAAAATACTTGCCTGGAGCGGTTAATGTGGACACTGCTATTGAGAAATGGGACCTAGGAGTCATCATAAATAATTTAAATAATCTAGCCAGTTTAACAAGGCCACAGCAAAACAACCAAGATGCTGGAGTGTATTGGGTGGGGATTTGATAGCAAGAGACTGGCGTATTAGTGCCTTTCTACAGATTACTGGTAAGCACACACCTGGAGTGCCATGCCCAGTTCTGGAGCCCTCACTTGAGGGAAGACAGGAACAGGCTGAAGATAGTCGCATAGGGGAAACAAAATTATTCCTATAGTACAGAACAAATCCTCTGAGGAGCGGCTTAGGCTACTGAATATGTACTTGCTGGAAGCCAGAAGGGAGCACGGTGATATAACAAAGACTTCCAAATGTTCCTGAAAGGTAAACTATGCAGAACCATTCAACAGGAACATTAAATCTAGAACACTAGCAGATCAGTGGAAGCTGGCAGGAGGGAAATTCTGGAGGGATGTGAGGAACTTCTGTTTAAGAGAGAGTGGTTGAACCATGGAACAGCCTGCCTGCTGGCAGTGGGTGATAAGACCATTAAAGGCTTTAAGCACAATTGGGACAGTTATGGGCTTAACAACAACAACTCGGGGATAGCAGCAAGGAGGGACATGGGGCAGGTAGTGTGGGCATAATCACCTTATACACACTGGCCCAGATATTCAAAAGGGTTGGCATGGCTTAACAGTGTGCTCATCGCAACCAACTGATATTAACCCCGGCGTGATATTCAAGGAAAAGTTCACGGCACAAATCCCGATGTGCCAGAGTGCATCAGTAATGTATGCAGGTGCAGGTAGGGGGGGCATGCCCATGCATACTCTGCACAGCCTGATATTCAGCCCGTGATTTGCAGAGCCATGCATGCGCAACCCCTACCTGCGCCAGCACAAAGTTGATCCAAAAAAAAAGGAACAATTGATGGCCACCCACAGGTTAGCTGCCGCATTGCAGGGCACAACACGGCAGCTGCTACCTGTGGGTGGCTACCCGAGCTCTGGCTGCACCTGGTGGCATCCCCCCATGCCCGATTGAGGGCATTTGTAAAAAACAAATAAGAAATCTGTCCAATATCCCTGGTGGTCCAGTAGACCGCTGTCTGCCTGATCGCGGGCATTTGTAAAAAAAAAAGACATCCGTCCAATATCCCTGGTGGTCCAGTGGACTGCTGCCCGCCCAATCACAGGCTCAGTAAAATAGTATATCCCCAATATCCTGGTGGTCCAGTGGACCTGCCCATGTCCTTGGACAAAGTAATAAATTATATCTCAATATCCCTGGTGGTCCAGTGGACCCCCACCCCACCACTGAATCCCACCACCCAGCTCCCACCCCAGTCAAGCGGCGGGCGGCAGCACTTCCCGCCTGCCACCCCGCCGCCCACCGACTGACACCGCCAGTATGGCTGTACACCCATTTGTCCACAGCGTGAGTCAATGGCGCAACCCATAGTCGAGTATATTATCTCCAGATATGTGAATGGGATCCCATTGCCATATCTGGAATGTGCAGTATGGTATGGGCTGCATGCTCATTGGCTCGTGCTGAACTTATGGGCACACAGCCCTACTGATGGTGTCATTTGGCAGGCGGCAGGGTGGCAGGCGGGTGGGGTTCTGCCGGCCGCCGCTGACTGGGGTGGAGCGGTGGTGGATTCAGTGGGTGGGTGGGTGGGGAGTCCACTGGACCACCAGGGATGTTGGGATATCATTTTATTACTTAGCCCGTGATCGGGCGGGCAGGTCCACTGGACCACCAGGGATTTTGGAGATATAATTTTATTACTTAGCCCGTGATTGGGCAGGCAGGTCCACTGGACCACCAGGGATTTTGGGGATATAATTTTATTACTTAGCCCGCGATCGGATGGGGAGGCCCACTGGACCACCAGGGATATTGGGGATATAATTATTTGACTTAGCCCGCGATCGGGGGGCAGGTCCACTGGACCACCAGGGACATTGGGGATATAATTATTTTACTGAGCCCATGATCGGGCGGGCAGCAGTCCACTGGACCAGCAGGGATAGTGGAGAGGTTTCTTATTTTTTTACAAATGCCTGCGATGGGGCAGACAGTGGTCCACTGGACCACCAGGGATTTATGCATTTCCTCTTTTTTATTGCAACCTGCGATTGGGCTGTGGAGCACATTGCCGGCTGCATGGGGCATCAGTCCCCGACGGCTGCTGCCTGGCAGGGCACCAGGTGCAAGTTGTCGGGGATCGGTGCACCTGCATGCAAATGGTGCCATAATGACATGCAAATGGACCCATTTGTACCTTGCATACATTATGGCCCCATTTGCATGTCAAGTTTTGAATATCGCGGTTGCTGTGCATAGTGCAATGGAACTTGCGCTAGCACATCCCCATGCTCCACTATGGCCACTTGCGCTG
Source organism: Neoceratodus forsteri (assembly GCA_016271365.2). NCBI lineage: Eukaryota > Metazoa > Chordata > Ceratodontiformes > Ceratodontidae > Neoceratodus > Neoceratodus forsteri. The sequence goes on along the minus strand of CM028137.1, from coordinate 432,677,716 downwards.
GCGCAGTGTCACTGCACCATGCACACTGCGGGAGGCCAGGGTGGGATATTCAATGATGCTGTGCCATGGCGCAGCTCCGTTGAATATTGCCCAGTCCACACCCCTGCACACACAAGTTGCACTGCGCCCAAGCTTGTGCCACAGCCTGGAGTAGTTTGAATATCTGGGCCATTAGGTTTTGGCAGCAGGATGGGGTATTACAGGCAGACTAGATGGGCCAATGGTCTTTTTCTGCTATCAATTTCTGTGTTTCTATGTTTCTAATGAGTGCCACTGCCAACACATGGCATAAGCAACAGGTACTGTATGTGATGTTCTATATCATAGTTTGCTGCTTATGCTTACTTGCTCAGTGCATGACTTGTGCGTGGAAATATCTTTGTGAATTGTGCTTTGTTTCTGAAGAACAGCACATATGTTAGAGTCTTATAAAAGTGCTGCACCCTTTTGACAGTTTCATTTCACAACATCCAGGCCTCAGGAGAGAAAAAAACTGACAGAGGTAGCAGTCTCTGGGAAACCGTGCCCTTGGATGCCTCCTCCTTCCTCCCCAGTGCACATTATGAAATGTTGCCTCACTCATGTTTTATACACATTACAGTTTATTGTATGTTATCAATAGGAGGTCTTTTATTGAAATATGTCACAATTTCTACATACAGTACAATGCAGTCTACAGCACATTTAACATTTCACTGTTGCAGAAAACATGAAGCCTAATTATAGTATATTCAGAGATCAATACACACCAATCTAAGTCCTTAAAACAAATTTGCAAGCAAAAATAAACATTTTTCACACAACAAAACAGTTCATGACTATACTATAACAGCTGCAGAGTGCAACCCTCCTCCTGAATGGAAGAGAAATATGGCACACAAATCTCAGTGTGTCTGCTGAGCAGTACTTATGTGGTTTCTGACATTTCCAGCAGTTTTAATTGCCATTGCTGATGCAGTATGTTTAGGTTCGGGTGATCGAGAGGTCGAGTTATGCTACTCTCTCAAAACCACCTTCCAAGTATTTTGTGTTAGTATTTGTTTTAGTTTATTTGAGTTAAGTGTAAAAAATCAAGGGGTGTGGGAAAGCACCCCAATTCAAACAAACTGAAACCACAATTAACAGCAAAAACAAATCCATGCTGTATTCACAAAAACTTTATTCTATGCAAGTAGCGGAGATCCAGTATTCTCCACTATTGCTGGGTTCTGGTCTTGAAAGAATGATGTACATTCACATATTTCTTCCTTATGTACTGTTTCACTGCTTCCATGATCATATTTTCCCTAAAGGATTCACCATCCATGGTTCCTGTGGGATTAAAGCAAGTACAGGCAAAGTGGCACAGTTAATAATATGAGACAGTACCAGTCTTAAGGGTTTGTCTCCTACAAATTTAGCATCACTAACCTTCACAGAGAAGACAGATGTGACTACCATATGCTCAGCAGTCAGACATTCCAGAGTTTCCCTCATGGTGGTCTCATCATCCTCAGTTAGCATGCTGTCCACAATTAGCACTGTTTTGCTGTGTATAGATAGAGCATTAATGCCAGGCAGATAAAATACAAATAAAAGACCGCAGGTGGCCATGAAACTGCAATTATGTAACCTTTCAATACAAGAGTACACTGTAGAATGTATAAAGAGGTGAGTAACCATGCTACACTGGTGTGTACATCGTGCAGACAGTAGGCCACAGTGCATGCAGAGCTGGGACAGGGCATTTCGGCGTGCCTCAGATCACTATCTGTGATGGAGACCCCAGTGCTCTTCAGAAACACTTGAATCTTCCTGATGCTATCACTTTCAGCCCTCATCCTTCTGATGACTGCATTGATCTCCACTGGTATCTTCTTCACCATTATCACTGGCACATGTGATTACAGCAAAGAAGTGTCAAGATGTGGAATTGTATCCTCTATTTGGAAACATCAAAGAGTATCACATCACTTCATTTGTGGTCCAGTATGATGTAGGAATGTGCCTATAATTTGTTCATGCTGTAGGCCATGTCACCAGATCAACCATCTATTGCACCATGGAGAAGATTGATTTCTACAAGAGAAAATCACAAGAGGTAGCATCTCAGCAGATAAGAAGAGGTTTTAGCCTGGCAAGTGAGACACCACCTGTGACCAGGCTGTCTGCTGCAGCATGGGAAGGAGAAGTTTGAAAGACTGAATGAATACAAAAATAAGAAATCCATGAATAAGAAATGCCAAAGCGTCAAGGACAATATATACTAACACCATGCCCTTTCCCTCAGTCTCAGTGCACATTACATACTATAAATACAAAATATTTCAATAACAATAAAAACAATTAGAAATATTCATCAATTACTGTAAATAAATCATAATAAGGGAGTAATGTTCTTTATAAAGGAAGATCTTGGCAACATGGAAACAATTCATTCTGGCACCCAAGAAAGCATGGAATGCCTTGTGGTAGCTATACGCTTCTTAAAACTAATCATAGTGGTTATTCATTCACCAACAAATGTAAAGCCACTTTACTTTGACTTGCAGACCCAGACCCTACAAGACACCATTAAAGGGAATAAGCTGGCCCTCATTTGGGGACTTTAATGTGGCCTAAGGTTGTGAAGTGGACAGACTCATAGAAATCATGGCAGCTCTTGGTGTGCTCCAGCTGGTTGACTACCTGACAAGCAAAAGCTTGCACAACAGTGCTATGAATACTCTGGATTTTAAATTCATCACTTCACAGTTAAAAATTCTAAGTCACAGGGTACTAAGTTCTAATCTGGGAGACCACAGTCCAGTAACTCTCATCCTCGAGAGAACAATTATAAAATAAACTGACCAAAATTACAAAACAAGTAGATGCTGTAGAAACTTCACGGAGGAAAGCTATAAACTCAGCATGTCAAATGAAAGGTGGGATAGGCAAGACCTCATTTCAGATGTAAACATGGCTATCAAAGAATTTACCCATTCATTTCTTGTACTCTGCTACAATTCCCCATTAAAAACTAGTAGGGCTAAAAAAAAACATTCCATGAGTAACAGACCACTTAAAAAAGTAAATTAGAATTAAAGACAGGGCATGGAGTAAGGCAAAGGAGACAGCCAAAGGAGATGCTTGGTCAGGTTAAAAAAATTGAAGGATGACTGAAAAAAATCAAAAGGGCAAAGGGAAAATATTTTAAGAACAAAACTGAAATTATGACCAAATCATCCATGAACTGTAAAATGATAAAACACTTTGTGGGATCCAATGAAAGTAGTAACAAAGTCAAATTCATGAAGAAAGACAACTCAGCCCAAGATCCCAAAACTGTACCAAACTAACTAAACCTGTACTTCTGCATGTTCCTGATGTAACTCCCACTACACACATCAGCCAATTACGATAAGGCAAATTGCAGACAGGATGCAGAAGCGCTGATACAAACAGATCTAGCTTCCATTTTAAAATAATAAAAGACTACAAAGTACCAAAAGTACTAAGCAAACTAAATTTAAAACAAGTCCCCAGGGCTGGGCAATGTAGAAATTAAGTTCCTGAAAAACAGCAGCCCATATACTATATACCCAATCCTGACAAAAATTTCAACAGAAGCCTAGTAGAAGGATCCCGTCAAGAGACCTGGAAACATCTGACAGTGGTCCCAATCTACAAGGGAAGGGTCATATTGACCTCCCTTGAGACCTATATCCCTGCTATCCATGATAATAAAATTACTTGAAAAAAATTCTGTAAGCAACTAACCTCATACCTAGAAAATATAACGTATTGATGATTCACCAATTGGGATTCAGGGTAAGCAGGCAGGCTCATGTCCACTGCTCACAGCATTCGTCAGGGACAGTGCCTGGGTTCTGATCACAGTGGATTCTGTTGGAGCAGTGCACATGGACCTCTTGAAGGTATTTGACATGAAAGACCACAACATCGTCCTAGAAAAACTAAGGAAAATGGGAGCTACAGCAAAAGTGAACTCTTGGTTCAAGTCTTACTTAACCAATGCTATGCAGTCAATAGCCATATACAAAACCCTGTCAGAGTTAAGGTAATTGCTCAGGAGGGTCCCACAGGGATTTTGACTGGGTCCCCTAATGTTTCTGGTTTGCATGAATGACATCCCTGGCCGTATACACCACTCCAAGATAAAACACTATGCCGATGACACAATCCTCATCGCTAGAGCAACAGATTTCTCCCAAAGGGAGGAGAAAAAACTCCAATCAAACTTTGATACACTCCAAAAATGGTTTGTCTCTGAAAAGATGGCACTGTGAAAAAGATCCAGTCTATGGCCTTCCACAAAAAAGGATAAAAAAAACAGAGACACCAGGGAGCAAAAAAAATCCAGCTCTACCATCAAAGAAACCAATGAGTAGAAATACTAACAAGTAGAAATAGTCAGTTCCCGTAGCTTTGAGAACTGTATTAAATACACAGTCAAAAAAGTGAATACCATGCTGGGATCACTCCACCGCAAGGCCTACATCATACCCAGAAAAGGCAGATTGACTCTAGTCACCCATCTCCTGCTGTTAATTCTAGACTATGAAAGAATAGTTATTTTTTATATCTGATCTCAGAGTCCCTGAAGTAGCTCACCTACTCTTCTGTTTGTTGGCTTATTGCTTTGTTACTGGCATACACAGTGAATGCTGATGACATTTGTTCCAGTCCTCACCTGCCTCACTCAAATGTACTTGGAAGTCTTAATTGGGGATACCTTGGACTGTAATGGGGGGGAAGAGTTTTTTCCCCTTCCCTTGACTAAGTTGGAGTGGCACAGTAACCCCACAAACCCAGTTATTCACTGACTGCGACACCTTGGGGCTTTCTGGTACTGGTACTGATCTGCTTCTCTGTCTCTTCTCAGAGCAGCATCCCTATTCAGCTTTTTTTTTAGTACACTGGTTTTGTTGGACTGCATTTTTCACCCTGGACTATATTTGAACTGATTATATGTGGAAAATTTGTATTTGTGTCAATCATGATATAGAGTGCTATGGGTGTACAGGCACTCTGTGTTAACTCTGCTATGCTGATGTGTGGGACTAGCTATTCAAATGCTGAGAAGTATATTGTTTAACACTGAGCAGTACTGTAGAATGTGAAATATTCACTCACTATATTTTCACAATATGTGTGCTGTACCTAAAAGTTGTGAAACTACAGTGACAGAGAATGCTGTCTCCCTAGCCACAGACCACATGTTTTTGGAATTCTGCCTTTGCCATGCTTAAAGTTTGGATTTTACTCACAGGTATAAGGAATCTTAGAGGTAAGGAAAGGGGTAAAGCCTGAGATCAAGTAGGGTCTGTGTTGCTATAGTAGGTAGTGAAATGGGCAACTAGGAGGGCCAAGCTGTCCTTATCTGCCATCAATATCTATGTTTCTATGTTCTGTGTTACATGTGCCTTCCAACCAAAAGAAGAAAACCTTTAAATAATAATAATAAAAAAAAGCAAAGCAGGTATTAATCATTAATCTTTTATTGAACTAATTCAGTACTTCTTGGTGAAAAAAATGGTGAAATGAAGCTCTGCGGTGCTCTGCTGTACAGTAAGCACTGCACTCGTATTGTATTCTAATTCTAATAACCAAAAATAACATTTAAAAGAGCCACTAAAGAGAGCTCATTCCAATTTGCTGTGCTAGAGAGAACACATTGTTTAAAAGTAGTGTGCAGCTTGGATCAGCTCAAGTCAGCATGTGGTAGATCCTCTCATCACTGATCAGTCCAGTGTCGGTCTGTGTCCCATGCTGAAAGAGAACAAACAGGAATGCTATTACAGGAAATGTCAGTGTTGTGACTTAAAGTAACAGTGACATTTAAAGCTACTGGTAGTGTCCCATTCAGGCTCATTCATCAGGTACTCGTCATGGAAGCTGGTCACAAGCCACTGTGTATGATGATTTTTTAAAGGTGACACACGGAGGTCAAAGTTGATCGTTACGGGCTACTGCAAGCTGCTTGTTATGTGTTCAGCATACCACTCTGTGAACTGCTGTTTTAGTTCACCATTGAACATTTTTTTTCACGGAGATATGCGGAGTTACAAGCGGTCAATGCATGAGGGGGGCATGAATATAGGGACAATACTGAGGTCTCTCATAACTTTAATAATTTCAGATGTTGTATGACCTCGGAAGAGGCCAAGAATAAAAACTGTTCATTGTTCTTTTGACAGCTGGTATTCTCTATCTGGACTTCAGCAAGGCCTTTGACACTGTGCCACATAGAAGACTATTGCACAAACTGGGGAATATGGGTGTGGGCAGGACAGTAGTGCGGTGGGTAGGTAACTGGCTGGGCAGCAGGACACAGAGGGTGGTGGTAAATGGCTGTCACTCCAGAGAGGAAGAGGACCAGTGGGGTACCACAGGGATCAGTGCTGGGACCGGTACTATTCAATATCTTCATCAGTGACATTGCGCAGGACCTAGAAGGCAGAATTTCACTGTTCGCTGATGACACAAAGCTCTGTAACAGAGTAGACACACCAGAGGGTGTAGACAGAATGAGAAGGGACCTGCAGAAACTTGAAGAATGGTCAGGGTTTGGCAGTTGAAATTCAATGCAAGGAAGTGCAAGAAAATGCATATGGGGCACAAAAACCCTGGCACAATATATCAGTTGGGGGGTGAGGATATAGCATGCACCAAGCAGGAAAGGGATCTTGGAGTTATCATCTCTGATGACCTCAAGGCAGGGAAACAGTGTGACAAGGCAGCAGGTAAAGCAAATAGGATGCTGGGATGCATAGGCAGGGGCATCACCAGCAGGAAAAGGGAGGTCATAATTCCACTATACAAGACACTAGTGAGGCCGCACCTGGAGTACACTGTGCAGTTCTGGAGACCTTACCTACATAAGGACATAGACAGGGTAGAGAAGGTTCAGAGGAGGGCAACAAAGATGGTGCATGGATTGCATCACAAGTCCTATGAGGACAGGTTGAAGGCACTGAATATGTACTCCCTGGAGGAGAGGAGGGAGAGAGGGGATATGATAGAGACATACAAGTATCTTACAGGGAGGAACAGGGTGCAGGAATGCACTATTTTTAAGCGAAAAAGATGTTCCAGGACTAGAGGGCATGGGATGAAGTTGGAGGGAGGACGATTCAGAGGAAACGTGAGGAAGAATTTCTTCACAGAACGGGTGGTGGACAAGTGGAACACCCTGCCAGAGGAAGTGGTGGGGGCTCAAACAATCACGGGATTTAAGAATGCATGGGATAGACATAAAGGAATTCTGGAGGTCAGGGTAAGGGGCAACAGACTTCCTGGAAAACATAAACTGAACTTACAAACTTAAATGGGCAGACTGGGTGGGCCATAGGCCCTTATCTGCCGACACACTGTCTATGTATCTATGTAATTACACTATGGACATACTCCTCTGTAGTGGAGGCATTTATCAATGGTTGACAGAGTGGATAATTTGCCATCCATGACAGACTTTGAAGACTTGGTGGCAGTGTTAGTTTTTGCCCTTATAGATGATCTGGGGGGCAGGTAGTGTCCACTAAGTGTGCATTATAACACTGCAGATACCTGCCACTTGTCACGAAATCTTGTTACCTCCACCTGTCTTAAACTGACAGCTTCTAAAGTCCATTGTGAACCAGGGATAAGGTTTATGCCTGTTTCATCCAGGTTCAGAATAAGCTCATCGGGACAAGATCCTGGCAAGAGGCATCACTGATGCATTTTAAGTACTGCTTCTTAGGTTCTTCAAAGTCCTCTGGGGTCTTGTGTGCTGCCTTTGTGCCTTGCATTTGGCATACCCATGTGATTTAGAAACAGCCAGGCCCACTGACTTGTGATCAAAGTTGTTCCCTCATTCTCTGCCAATAACTGTGGATTTTGTTCTTTGACTATTTCAGTCACAATGGCTATTAGAACTGACCATTATCAACCGCACTGTTGGACCTTAAGGATCAGATAATTTTCTTTAGTTCAACCCCTTCCTTCTCCAGTAACCTTGGTGGTCATCCACAGGGCTTATGAGCTAACTATGGTGCTAACTTTCAGGATATGGAGTTTCTTTTAGTTTAAGAAGGTAATCCTTCTAAACTTCCTGACGGTGCTCTCATTTATTGTGTCCTTATATCAATACTCATATAGCATGACAGCACTCATGACACCACTGACACAAGCATGTTTCCCAATTATAAATCACACCTTAGGAGGAGAGGTTGAAAACTGTCCTCGGCACTTTTTGTAGGAGAGTTAACAGTAGAAAGCTCGCCCACCACAAATGTGCAATGAATATAGAAACATTGGCAATTTCGGTCAGAACATCAGAGCTGGTATCAATACAGGAAAAGTCTCATTTGGTCGACTTTGGATGAGGTGAGCTGAACCATTTAAAGAGACATGCTGCAATAAACACTGTAATCACACACTTGGGTACTGGTAACAGCACTAGCACATTATGCAGGCTTACTGACATTTTTTTATTTTAGTTTGGTAACCGGGTATTTTAACAGCACCAGCTGATTAGCTGATCATTAGAAGCCCATGAAAATCAAAAAATACAAACTGCAAAGCTGACAGCTGATTGTGAAAATCTGGTTATGTTAAATTAAGAGGTTTTACAGTATATAGTACACTACACAGCATGTGCATATATTCTGTGTAAGTAGCTGCTGCATACTCCATTCTGAGACTGACTTGTGCTGAATAATCCCTAACTGGTCTATGAAGTTGTAACAATAGGTGATTCCACAAGGTTCTCTATAGACCTTCTGGGTACACCCTAACTAAATGGTTTTAAACTCTCTCAATTTGGTACTGTAGAGGAACTGCAGCAAACTTCTGTTTTCAAATGGTGTTGATCAACATGAGCATATTGCAAACGTCCTAACTGAGTGGCCCTGACACCTGCAATCTGCTAGGTGTATTTAGGTTATCTGCTCATTTTGATACTGTAAGACACCTGCCACTCCACATCTGGGTGGTCCCTATCTTACAAGCTGGTAGTGTCAATTCCAAGTAAATTATTCTCAGTAATCAGCCTTGATAATGGGGCTCCTGGCTACTTTAACTGGCTTACTCCCTCTGAAACCAGCAGCACTACCACAGCTAAGTCTGCTGGAATATCTACTTGTTATAATAGTTAATTTTTATTAAGTTTGAAAGATAATATCAGACATAGCCAGGTACATAGAGAAGATACAGCATGACACATATGCATACACATTGACTGCAGTGTCATTATATAATTGACAAAGTCTAGCCCATAGAAAAGGACATTGCTAAGTAATGATACAGTGATAAATTATACAGTGAGTTGTATTGTAGTATTGTGCCCAGAAAAAAGTATGAGAAATTGCATGATTACCACTGCATCTAGATTAGTTAAGGTGTCTAATATGGTCATAATACATAAGTGTATCCTACCTATCTACTTGTTATGATGAACTATGTGACCTCACGGGCTGAGGTAGGAGTAACACCCCTCTGGGCACAGATTGATCCTACCACCCCTTGACCCTCCTGAGTGGCCCCTACAATGTCCAGGTCCCCAGCATCTCATCTCACTCAAAGTGGACCTCTACATTGTGTCACCTGGGAAATGCCACAGTCATTCTCGAACCTCACTGTTCCTGGAGCACATGTAAGATGTATCCCCTCAGGTTAAAAGCATGGAGATTGAGGTACTATCTCAGATCCCTAAAGAAAATTAATGTTACTACTACTCCTGTTATCCAGTAGCCTCCACCATCTCCCTGGTCCAGCTGTCCACACTAGCTGTGGTAGTCAAGGAAAGCTAAAGATAGCCTCACTAAACATAAGTAGCCTCCTACCAAAACTTAGCCATGATAAGGCCTGGGCCACTGCAATAAGACCTGGCATCATATCCATTACTGAAACCTGCTTCAATCCCAAAATACCTAAATTGGCCATCTCCATACAATGGTCAAACATTGTTAAAGAGGACAGAGTAGGGAAATGAGGTGGGGGCTGTCTTATCTACAGTACCTTAGGGCTGACCTACAAATCTCCAAATAAGAAATCAAAGATCTGGATAGGGACTACGAATGCCTAGTAATTAAACTACTGCTGGGGCAAGGGCACAAGTCCCTCATCCTCCTTTCAGTCTACATCCCCTCATTAAACATCAAACTGGCCTAGAGTGCTTTATTAAATACTTCAGGCAAATCAACCGAAACTGGGAGTGCATAGTGAGTGATGATTTCCAATTGCACTGGGTTGCTAAGTCCAGTTCTACCATATGGACAGGATTGCCAAAATGTTCCAAGTACAATGGTCACAGAAACTACAAGAACCAACTATAGAACTGGGACCATGACACTAATTTACTGGTTTCTGGTACCTCACCCTAAAAGGGTTATATCAGTTAAGGTTCTGCCTGACACCATTTTTTTTTTTAAATTAACCTTTTATTACATTTTTAACATTATAACAGGACATGGCACTAGTCTCACATGAAGATTAACAAGATGCACAACATACAGTACATTACAAAGACAAAGGTGACATGTCCCCCCAACCTCCACCCCCCTTCCTCACCACCCCACCACGGCTTTGATAACCAAAGAACAAGCTTATTGACTACTCGCAAAAATAAACACTGTAAAGGGGAATTATCTTAGGGGTTCCTTAATCTGTACAAACGCCAGTTTGAAGCATGTAGATTGTATGCATACCTGCCCAGATTTTATTATATCTGGAAGAGGAGTAGCCCGGACCTGTTTTAAACTTTTCCACATTCAAATTAAATAAGAGGTCTTGAAGCCACTCCATATAAGTGAGCTTTGATGTGTCTATCCAGTGCCTTAATACAAGCTTTTTCAATGTCATTGCAATCATTGCTATATGATATCTATGTATCTTAACCTTGGCCCTGGAATATTCCCCGATAAGACATATTTCTGGAATAAAAAGGTCTTCCAAACCTAACAAAGGATCAGTTTTATTCTGAATTTCAACCCAAAGAGATTGAACCGGAGGACAATCCCAAAAAATATGTTTTAACAAGCCTTCGGCCTGTTTACATCTGTTACAAACCAAAGTAGCAACCTTGCCAATCTTGAAAAGTCTTAAGGGTGTCCAGTACAAATTGTGAAAAAATTAAAATTGTGTAAGTCACAATCTATCTTGATATACATATATATAAAATACAAAATCACACATGCTCCGACAATGCAAAGCATCATGGGCTGCATATGCAAATCACCACAGAATGTTATGCATGTGTGATTTTGTATTTTCTTAAAACTTGGCTTCCCAGCCAAATGCCCTTTGGGGTAACCCTTGCCTCAGTGTTTACGCACAGAGTGTTCTTTGTCTCTTTATATATATATATATATATATATATATATATATATATATAGACATATATATATATATATATATATATATCTATATATATATATATACATATATGTAGGTCTCTCCCATATCTATCCCAATTAATAATAGACTCAGGGAATTGGCTTGCCCAGTATTTGGGAGCATTCTCCTGGTTAATAGGAGAGAACTCTAAAAGGACCCATATATTCAGGCAATTGCATGAGGGAGATGTACTACTTGCCATGGCATTAAAAAATCATAAAATGTATCCTCCGTGGACAATCTGACTGTGTCGACTTAGTAAATAGAAATTTGGAACATCTAAAAACCTGTCCCATCCTAGGGCATATTTATTAATAATAGTAGATACCGGAATAAGTTTCCCACCAGATCTAGGAAGTCCCTAATCTTTGTGTTCTGGAGCTGGGGAACTCATGATTTAGGAATCTTCCTGCCACCTATTTTCAAATTTGGATTCTCCACCAGAGGTTGGTTCCAGTCTTGGGTATGTCTGTATTTTAAATACACACATAACTGATTATGGGCTCTTATTGAAATCCCTATAGGGGAACAGATAATACTTAACGGTAAATTTTTTACTGTACTAAGTAGTACTGTTGGTATAGACAAATACTCCATAGCCAGCATTCTCTTTTCCAGAATTAACCATTGTGGTAGATATAGTTGCTGGGATAGTATTTCTTCACTAGACATCCACTTCATATATTTAGCCATCTGACTGGCCCAATAATAACCCCCTATATGTGGCAGTCTCAAACCACCCTGATCTTGGTTGCCGTCAGTTTTAAATTAGCTCTTCTCGGGGGTTTGGCAGCCCAGATAAAAGACAAAATGATGGATTGGACTTTCCTAAACAACACATGGGTAACCAAACATTAAGCATATTCAACAAATAGAATATCCTGGGTAAGATATTCATTTTAGCTATATTAATGCGCCCCCAAAAGAGGTTAGAGAGGGGTAACCACCTAGAACAATCTTGCTGAATAATCTAAAGGGTATCATCAAAGTTAGGGTTTCTCATCAGGGAATCCGATCTAGTTAGATAAATACCTAAATATTTCAAACATTTGGAGGTCCACTGAAATCCTAAATGTGAAATGTCTGTTTTCAGTAATCTATAATTTAAGGGAAAAACCCTACTTTCTGCCTGACACCATAAGCAATCGTCTACCAGTGCAATGTGTATAGGCAGCCAAACAGCCCAAGCGCCCCAAATCATCACAAGCTAGGTCCTAAACGAAAGTAGCTGTCTGACTTCAAATCCTATATAGTCCTAATTGACTGGTGCAACTTATATGCAATTCCTAATATTGATTCTGCTCTGGAATATTTTATCACCGATTTCACTAAAGTCTGTGGCAAATTTGCGCTGCTGAAAAAATGTAAGTTAAGGGGAACACCATATGCCTGGATCACCCCTGAGCTTCTTGATCTCAGTAAAGAAAGGGATAGACTGTGCCCAGAGCCAGGGAAACTGGGTCCGTGGCTTGAGTCCAAAATTTCAAAGAGGCTGGAAGCAAACGTAACAGAGAAACAAGACTGGCTAAATCAGAGTACTACAAGGCCAAACAAACACTTAATTTGGGAACAGGGAAAAGGATTTGGGGAAAATGTTTCAGAGCTTCTTGGCAAAGGTGAAAAAAATGCCCCAGGAATGCTCATCATTGACAGGAAGGAGGTCCTTGATCAATGCCACGACTGCCAGGAGATTCAATGAAACCTTCATGGACCTTAGTGCTGTCATCCTGGATGTTCTGGACCAGCCTTTCTCTGGGGTCCTGGTCATGAAGCTGGTCCCTTGCAGGACCTCGACCTAAGAGCATCCTAAATTTTACTTCAAGACTGTATCATTTAAAGACATCCTCAAGTATATTAGAAAGGTCCTTGGCAAAACCAGAGTGGGGGGGGGGCACACTAGATATGTAGTTACTCGCCCTGGCTCTGGATGTATTCTCCCTTCCCATCTCCAGAATCTTAAACTTTTCATTGAGGTATGCCAAGTTCCCAGAAAAGTGGAAATCCACACAGGTTATACCCATATTCAAAAATGGTGATTACTCCAATACAGCCAGTTTTAGACCCATCTCAATTCTTTCCCCACTGTCTAAGGCCCTGGAGAGAACTGCATCAGACCAGCTAGTCACATACCTAGAAAAGTATGAACTGCAATGTGTCCAACAGCATAGTTTTAGGAAACTCCACAGCACCAACTCACCACTGGTAGACTACACCAACTGCATGCACAAGGCCTTTGATACTGGTAATAATATGGAGTTATTTACATTGACCTACAAAGGCCTTTGATTTGTTAACCATCAGTTGCTACTCAGTAAGCTCTTTGACCTTGGTCTGCCGAGAGACTCAGTGATCCAGTTCCAAAGTTATCTATCTGAGCGCACACTGAGCCTGTCTAACAGCTAGAGAGTATCCACAGATGTGCCACAGAGCTCTATTTTGGGCCATTTCCTCTTTGGCCTTTTTATTAACCAATTGCCTGTCGGTCAGCTCATGTTCCTCTGTAAGCAGATGATGCTGCAATTTACACAAAGAACACTAGCCTTAGCCACCTCACCTCTAATCTCCAGGGAAATATTGAGTCGTTAGAAAAATGGTTCTTTGATAAAATAGTCAACTACAAAAAAAATCATGCTTTTCACCAGCAGTCACATGAAGGAAAAGGCCTACTCCCTTGCCATTCTCAATAACAAAGGTCTAATACTGGATAAAGTGGGGACATTCAAATGTCTCAGTGGAATTGCTGGAGAACACCCTATCATTCAGTCCCCACAGAAACAATCTGGTGTACACTGTAAATTAAAGGCTGAGTCCTCTAGTGAGATATCGGAACAGCCTCACTGCTGAAGCCAGGCCACTGATTGTGTTCAGCTCCATCCTGTTCCTAGTACACTATGGACTACCTCTTTGTGCATCTTCCAGTGACTCTGTATTAAACAAGGTCAAGGTGATATGCAGTAAAACTTGCTGCTTTGTATTACTGGCTGACAAGCACATTCACAGTTGTAACCTTTATTCACTAACCAACTGGCTACCCCTTCCCAGTAGAATGAAGTTTCAAACCTGACTACTAGCCAAGAAAGAACTGATGGACCTAACAAGCCCCGTGCTGAAAAACTGTTTCCACCCAGTGTCTAACCAGTACAGCACAAAGATCATCATCAGGAATGCCCTTGAACTACTTTCCATAGAACTCAGCTTAGTAAGTGTTCCTTTACCATTAGGGCTGCAGGCTGGCTAAATGAATTGCTGGAATCCATGTTGAACCTCCCCAGGTTTGCCCAGTTGTAAAACTCCCTGCGGGCTTCCCTAGCTGTTAAGTGCATGTGTAATTTGTCATTGAACTAGTCATAATCATCGTTATGCTCTGGGAACCTGTTCTTGTTCAGTCAGCTTTGGACTTACACAACTTGATTTATTTATTTTTTTATTAGACAAGCTTTCTCACTAGAATATGTTCATTCACCCTGTCTCTTAATTGTAACATCTACTGTAATTCTAGTGTCTCATTGATTGTAAAACTTGTTACTGTGATATGGAACCTTTGTACAAGAGAACTTGAGCTGAAAGGTATCATCTGAATCTTCTAATTAATTTTTTATTCAGATTATTTTCCCATTTTTCTTGTTTTTCTCCATTATCCGGGGACCCCAGCACACAGTGATGCATGTGCGTGGAGGTGCACATGTGCCCTGGCACTAGTTATAGACCCTTCCACCCCACACTCGCTATTGCTAGGCTCCCTATGGCTTGGTGCTACAACTCATCCTCCACTGGGTGGTAGTCAAGAGCCAGGAAAATCCCACATTCCTCCCTAGGAGAGGAGGTCCACCTGTGGTAGCCCAATCCATCTCCTTGTCCCCCAGCTAACCTCCAATGATCCAGGCTCATTCCTGAACCCAGGTCACTGGCATGGCATGAGGTGTGGCATCCAGTGCCTCAACTCTCAGTGCTGCTGGGCCAGTTGAATCTTCTAATTAATAATACATCAATAAATAAATCTACCAGGATGCAAACAACTACTTACTAGAAAGACACGTCATAACCTCCTATAAGATGTAAAGATTTGTCCTCAAATGCCCATACCACACATAACCACTGTGAAATGCTCAGTAAACTATACTGGAATTCTATCAAAACTAAAAGGAAAATATCCAAGGCAATTATGGCTTGCAAAATAGTACAGGGCTAGATAACTGATTACCGAAACCTTAGCAAATAACTCTTTCAAAAACAAGTACGGTAAGTGAGAGATCAAAAATAGAGGCCTCCACATCCCTGGGGCTCAAGCCAACTATTGGAAAATGATCAGTAAATACTTCATCTCAAAACCTTGGAACACTTTGTCTCCTGCATCATGTAGGAACAAAACTCTGTCTGAATTTAAAAGCATACTACAAACATAATTCACCAATATTTGTAATTGAAACTGAATTGAAACTGAGTGACTGAGTATTCCTCTAACAGTGTAATGATCTTCCCTGTATCAACATCTGCTGTCCTGGTCCATAAACTGTATTTGTACTCCTAGCTATCAATGTTGATACTAAAGTAACGATTTTGCTCCATGATGGAGCGATTGTAATGTACTTAATCATAGCACAACTTTAAAAATGGGCCAATGGTGGTCATAACAGTTCTTATCCTGTCTACAAATTAAACAAAATCTACCTATATTTATATTGCAATGAACCAATAATTAATTTCTGATTTACTTTTAGTTATTAATAGCATGTACATTATGTGTGATATGTAACTTCTTATTTCACCCTATGATAATGGGAATGTTTTCCCTTTTATTTCTATCAGGGTAAACTTGTTGATAACATGGATGACTTTGGAACATCAAGCAACAACGAAGAAAATAATACACATGATGAAGAAATGCATTACTCATGTGGTGCCAAATGATGATGCAAGGCAACAACAAGCAGCGGGGGAACAACAAGTTATTAAGAGAAAAACTGAGATAGAAAGTGAGGAAAAACATCCCGAGGTTAACAGCAATATGGAGCAGGAAATCAAAGAGACCAAGCCGAGGTTAAGAGAGAAACGAAGCTGGAAATTAAGGAGGCACATGTTTAGGTTAACAGAGAACTGGAGCAGAAAATAGAGGAGGAATACTGTATTTAGTTTTCTTTTACATTAATAAAGTGAGAGGCATGATTATTGCACACAAAACATCTCTCTCTCTCTCTCTCTCTCTCTCTCTCTCTCAATATATATATATATATATAAAATGGGTAGGGAAATTGCTGCTCTATTATTGGTGCATGGGCATCACATGACCGTGCGTATATCAGAGCACGACCGCGCACCTGCACTTTTACTCCCCAAAAACTATTTTACCATTTTATAAGATAGATAACCCACTCTAGGTTGTGAGGTCGTGCTCTGATATACGCACGCCTTGGGTGGTTGACGCACGAGCCCGCACACCAAGTCGTGCGTACTGTATATCAGAGCACGACTGCACACCTAAGAGTGGGTTATCTATTACATATATGTATATATAAATAAAAATGCTTAGCCATCATTGGAGTCAGAGGTTCATATAATTCATACTACAGATGTGGTATTAAACTTGTCTGGTTTCATACAGTATATTAATATAAATATGTTAGTTTAAAGTCTCCATATTGTATACAAATATATCTGTTTTCTATTTGCTAATTTCTGTATTTAACAAATTATAAAAACAATTAGTGTCCTGAAACCACCCTTCAAAAAAAAAAAATTTCAATTCAATCAATGACAAAGAGCTATTTGTGTTAGGGTATTTCCATTTTGTTTAGGATTAATCACTTAGTGGGCATAAAGCCAGTACCTAATAAAGTTTTGATATTACTCTTTATAGGGAGTTTCATAGAATGTAACAAAAAAACCCACAAAGGGCGAGATATGCAAAACTTTGCACTGGGCACGAACCATTTGTACAGGTTTAGTGTCAGGTTAGTGCGGTCCGCTATATTCATAAGGTCAAATAGCACGAGCAAAGTGCATTAGCACCGGGCAAGTATAATGTATGCAAGGGCAAACTGAGGGTGTGTGTCAGGGCAATGTTATATTCAGTGAATAGCACTGCACAAAGTGGTGTTGTGCAATGTCAGTACGACACTTTTGCGATGCAAATTACCCCCAGGAAAAGGTAGTCAAATGATGATGCAAGGCAACAACAAGCAGCTGGGGAACAACAAGTTATTAAGAGAAAACTGAGATAGAAAGTGAGGAAAACATCCCGAGGTTAACAGCAATATGGAGCAGGAAATCAAAGAGACCAAGCCGAGGTTAAGAGAGAAACAAGTTGGAATTAAGGAGGCACACTCTGGGCAAACCAGCTTTGAGCTATTTTGTGGTTTTGAGCGGCTTTGCATGACATTAGAGCCGGGCTTTGCAAGACCCTAACCAATAAGTATGACACATAGAAATAAGCCAGACATAGGGAACACATGCTGCTCACTGATGGCATCACTATAATGCTATCATATGCCACCAGTCCCATCCATGCCAGGCAGTAAGTGGTGACCCGGCTGCCTGGGGACACCATATCAATTGCGACTTACACACACACCTGCAGATCACTTTTCTGTGGACACCAACAGATGCCAGCACACATGCTGCACTGTGGGCATGGAGGGAATTGAGGGGAGGCTGTACAAGTGGCAAGGCCGAACCACAGACTGTTGTGGCCACAAGGTTGGGACACATCACTTAGTGCACATGGGTAAGTATTGGGAATACCCCAACCCAGTGTATGTGTCTGCCTGATCATATGTGCCCCCCAAGCCATGTACCACACATCTGTACAGTCACCACAGCACACACAGCCAGACACGTATATGTCACTGTGAGCATCCCATGCCAGTGGTGCAGCATCTGTGGGTCACACAATAGCATACCAGTAATATCCACTGTCAGTAAACACCTGCCAGTTGGGCCTGTCACTGTGTACAGTGCAGTGGTCATCACTACCCTACACACCATAGGCATTGCTGTGTCCCTCACACCACTAGCCCGCTTGCTACTGTAGTGTCTGCTCTGCACTGTAGCATGGCCTACAGTTTTTTTTTCCCAATTGTTTAACCAGGTGAGACACACTAAGCTGAAAGCTCATTTACAGGTGCAACCTGGAAGCACAGGGAAGTTAATTGACTTGCTCAGGGTCACACAGTATGCAAGTGGGGGCTGTGGGATTCAAACCCAGGTCTCCAGATTTGCAGCTCAGAGCCTTAAACCACTGTGCTATACAGCCTCCCAGTTTGACAGTTGCATACAGCACCACCACCTGTGCCTGTGCTGTGTAGTCCCCTGGGGCCCAATATGCAATGCTGTACTGTATACATGTAGCCTGCAGCTACCATCATGCACTACCAGACTGACCTACAGGTGGAGCTGTGGGCAGACCCAGCCAGACCCTGTACTTCCAGACTGACCTAGAAGTGGAGCTGTGGGACCCTGCAGTAATGCTGGGCAAATTGCATGCATATCAGGTCATAATGAGATGCTAATCTGGACGTTTGCCCAGAGACTACCTAAGTAGGCTCATTTGCATGTCACTTTTGAATATAGCAAAGTTTAGCCCCAGGTAAATGTGATTGCACAGGGCAAACGGCACTGAACCTGCCCAAATTTGTTAGTGCCGCGCAAACGTTTCGGGAATATTCTACATTTTTACACAATGTAATTTCACATGCACTGCTGCTTGCAACTTTACTGAGTCCATGCCTTTGCTGGCACGCAAATTGGCCACATAGTTCACCTTTGCCTTTCTTTCTTTATGTTGCTGTGCCCTTAGCTGTTGTTGTGGTGTGCACTTCCTGGTTGCTATATTCAGAGCTGTCTTATCCCAGGCTATGTTTGCACTGCACACCCAGCCCAGTTTGCATTGCTTCCTTAGCATGCTATATTCAGCAGGTTTAGCACCAGGGCTATTCCTTTTGAATATAGCGGTCTATTGGGTCCGGGCTAATTTAGCAAGCCGGGCTGTGCTAATTAAACCCCAGGGCAAAGTTTTGAAAATTTGGCCCAAAGCCTCATATCTACTGGGATTTGTTTTTTCTAGTATCTTATAAAGTAGGCAGATTGTTTCCTCCCACCATTGTTTAACTAATTTACAGGAACACAAAGAGTGAGTTATTCCTCCATATGGCAACCATCCAGTGCCAACAATCTATGTTATTAGATAATCTCAGTTTATATATGACTTTGTGGACAGTACTCAAGAGAGCAAATGTGATATTCATGTCCTCAAAAAAAAGTTTGTTTAATCATCATGACTCTGCCTTATTTTCAATGACTGCATGTGGTAGTTGTGTAATCCCAAATATAAAGATAGTTCATCACTTCTACGTCTCAAAAAATGGGACTGTGTAATGCTATAGAAACTATTACATAGGTAACACAGTATCCATGTTGACAAATGTGTTGTTTTTAGTACAGTACTGTAATAAAGTAAATTTGCAATTTCAATGCCTCTGTCTCCTGTTTAGGTTTTTTAGTTTGCAACATTTAATCATTTGTTCTTAAACCACTGCTATGGGTCATTACTCCATTGTATCACAAACAAGAGGATTTCACACTTTAACTGTATCATGCATACAGTATATTGATTTTCCTAGACTACCTTTGTTGCACAGCTAAGAAGGCCTATAAGCAAAAAATAAGCAACATCAAATCACTTAGTTGTACTTTTTTTTTTATTTTGGCAGTCTTTACTAAGACTCAATTCATAGGTAACAAGGACACTATCATAACAAACTGACAATATATAAGCAAGATGCACTACATATATATATATATATATATATATATATGCACTTCCTGTAACAATGGAATATTTATGAGCACACCAAGGCAATGTATTCCTAAATCTTCAATGCACAGTAAAAAGGATGTTGATCAAAATGCCTTGTAGAGACAGTGCCACAAATGGATAGCAGACAAAAGAAGAATTTGTAGGTTGAACTACTCTTCTATAAGTTATTAAAATAATGATTCAATTCACTGAACCCAATCACTTCATTTCATTGAAATCTCAAGCACCCTTGATCCTTCACCGCCTCTTTCCACAAGGTGGGAACTTACTCCCTTGGACCTCACGCTCTGGCCCTCCTCCCCAACTTTGAGCATTGCCTCTTAGGCTGCTTTTACCCCTTCCTTCCCCCATCACTTATAAGCACTCCATTCCCTATCTCCACCTTCTCTCATTCCTCCTTCTGGGCAGAGACATTGAACCCAACCCTGGCCCTCTGAACACCACCACCACACCCACCTGCAGCTTATGGGCCTCTTCTCCTGGAATAAATATTGCCCATGTGAATGTCTGCAGCCTCCCTGCTAAATTCACCAATCTTGAAGCATGGCTCGCTCCCTATCAACCCCATGTACTTTGTCTCACCATAACCTGGTTTAAGCCACACCATTCTGATGCTATGTTCTTACCCTCTGGCTACTCCATCCTGTGCAAAGACAGGCCGGACAAAAAAAAGGGAGTTGGTGCTACTATCTTTATCAGGGAACCTCTCTCCACCTCTACCTCCCTCTGCACGGAGGTGGCTCCCCAGCAAATGGCTTATTGCTGAAATTATGCTGGATGAAATTAAGAAACTGCTCCTGGGCAAGTGTTACAACCCCACAATGGGGGTGTTGCTGGCCTCCAAAGCCTAATCTCCGGGTTTGGGTCTCTCTCCCCTTTTAGGGAGGCTATCATCCTAGGAGATCTCAAACTCAACTGGTCAGACACCCTTGAAACTGACTATGCTAACATGCTTAAGCAGCATAACCTGTCACAAATTATGACCCTCCCCACTGGACTTAACACTCGTACCTCTACTCACTCCCTAATCGACTGGGTGATCACCAGTTGTGTGGACCGTGTTATCCACATGGGCACTCTATCTGACTCCCTAAGTGAACACTCCCCTACCTTTGCCATCTGGTCCTCTAAGGCCCCACACCCTCACCCAAATATATAACCTCCCACAGTTTTAATCACCTGGACACCCTCCTTCTTCTCAATGACCTTAGAGCTATAAATTGGCAGGGCCAATGCACCCTCACTGATGTGTCCCTTGAAGTCACCTACTTCACTGATATTCTCTTGGCTATCCAGGACTGCCACTTTCCTTCCACCACCCAAAGAGTCGAAGGTGGCTGCAACCATTGGATCTCCAAAGAACTCCTCATCCTTATGAAAGAGAGGGACAAAAGTGGCATGCCTATAAACGGACCCTTCACCTTCCCTATGGAACAAATACAGACAGCTGCACAACTGCTGCAAGATCTTAACTAGAACCCTAAATCAAAAATACTTCACCAGCCTACAACATCAGAGTTTTGGTAATCCCAGCAATTCTGGAACTCCATCAATTCTATCCTCACTCCTCACACTGGCAGTAACAACATCCAACTAACCTCTCACGCTGGCACCCTGTCAGACCCTGCTGAAGTCACCATGGAAATTAACAGCAAACTCACTGACCTGTCAGCCCTCCTCAGCAAACTCCCCCCCAGTAGCCCCCCTAGCCAGGGACCACCCATTTCCCCAACCCCCCACTCACACAACTACCCTCCACCTAGTTGGTCCCCGATCAGGGTCCTGCTCCCTCCACGTCCTCTCCCCCAACAGGCGCCCCCTCTGGCCAGCATTCTACTTCAAGACCATCTCCCCAAGGATATCTACAAGCTCCTTAGGGACCTACCTAACTGGGGTAGTTCGGGGATCCGACAGTCTCTCCCCGTCTTTCTTAAGCATGTCTTCTCTCATCACCAAACCTCTCCTTTATCTTCAACCATACCCTAACTACCTCCCACATGCCCTCCTCTGGAAATCTGCCAAAGTGGTTACTATCTTCAAATCTGGGGACCCCCTTCCATTTGACAACTACTGCCCTATTTCAATTCTCCCCCACCTTAGTAAGCTTCTTAAATGGATTGTTCACTAGCAACTATCTGAGTACTTTGTTAACTACAACATCTTGTGAAACCAGCAGCACAGCTTCTGTAGGCTTCACAGTACCACTAGTGCCATAGCCCTATTCACCAATCATATCCTAATGAACATGGACCAAGGACACGCAGCTGGTGCAGTATTCATAGACCTATCCAAAGTCTTCACTCTTATTAACCACCCTCTCCTCCTCTCCAAGTTACACTCTGTTGGCTGCTCCAAGGGGACTACCAACTGATTCCAGAGCTACCTGTACGATCGATCCCAGTTGTTGTGCATCAGCTCTACCACTTCTCTCCCTCTGCCTGTCTCCTCTGGGGTTCCCCAAGGCTCCATCCTGGGCCACCTGCTCTTTTACAATATTTATTAATACCCTTGACTCCGACAGCCCATCCTGTGAGTCCCTCCTCTATGCAGATGACCAAATCATCTTCCACAGTGCCATATGCCTACCACACATTTCCTATGTCCTAATACAGAATTACTGTGCCACCCAAAACTGGTTCTCTTCCAGTCTGATTCTGGTTAATGCCAAGAAAATGAAGGCTATGCTGTTCAGGTCTAAACCTTACCTAGCCAACATCCAGAAAGCAAGCTCCTCTCTTCACATACTCCTGCCCAATGGTCCTCCTCTGGAAGTGGTCCCTTCTTTCAAGTACCTGGGAGTCACACTTGATCCCACCCTCTCCTTCACTGAACACATTAATCTCATAGTCCAGAGGATAAATCAGTGCTGCCCATCGTGTTAAACCCTACCTGACTGCTGAGGCTTGCCTGGCCATAGCTCTAGGCAACCTACTCTGAATCTTGGACTAGTGCTGTCCTATCTGCTCCTGTGTGTCCTCTGCACTCCGGGCCAGACTCTTGGCCATCTACAATAGTGTATGCCACTTTGCCCTGTCTGTCCCCTATTCTATGCACCACTGCAACCTATATAGCTCCCTAGGCTGGCTCCCTCTGCAAGACCGGTTTGATTTTACCCTTGGTTGCCTCACTGACACTATCATTCATAGTGGCCCCACTTATCCCCTTTTTCCCTTTTGTGAGCACCACACCATGCCGAAGTATCTTCGGTCCTCTACTGTCCCACCCCTGGTGATTCCGAGAACCTCCACCAAATTGGCTGCCAATGCCCTTTCTGTTGTGGCCCCTTAACTTTGGAATACATTCCCGCAACCCTTAGATCAACCAATACACATCATACTTTTAAGCTGAACCTGAAATCCTGGTCTCTTACCTATGATTCCTGCACTTGTTTCCACCGGTAGCGCCCTCCCCCTTTTGTTCTAGCCTTTTACTCTCCCCCTTCCCTAACCTGCCTCCTCTTCCTCTACATCTCCTTCGCTTGGTCTCTGGGTTTGTCGGGCTCATCTCTGGGGAGGGATCTTGCAGCTTGTGGTTTCTGATACCCAGTTTTCTTCATGATGTTTAACTTATTGCTGCCTGCAGTTATTATTGCATACCCTACCTGAAGCCATGTTATGTTTTCACCTACTTCCTTTCTTTGTTTACCATACCTGCCTTGATCTCATTATATTACTAATGCTGTATGTAACTGCTGTGTTACCTGCACTGTATTATGCCTGTACCTACACTATGTATATTGACTATATTGTCTTATTATTCTGTTGATATTGCTGTTTTATTGCACTGTATTCTACCTGTATCTACACTGTGATTCTTGTATGTATTTGTGCCTGTAAATGGTCCTTCAGAACAGTGCACCTACCTGGTACACAAAGTCATAAATAAATAAACAAATAAATAAATAAATAATATTTAAGAACTACAGCCAACAACGACTAGCAAATGTAATTGCCTCAAACATGATACATCTCACAGACACCCTGGAACCCAGGCAGGGTTACAGGGACACTGTCAACCTTTTTTACATCATATTACTTCTAGGTAAAAAAAAACACATTTTATGATTGCTCACCATCTCTAAAATTAACTGATGTTGCTGCTTGTTTTATCTGCCTCCTTGCTTAGTAGAACTGAAATGCATGGTCATGTAGTGTTATATCCAGCATTGTTTTGCTTCAAATCCTTGAAC
Organism: Neoceratodus forsteri; assembly: GCA_016271365.2. NCBI lineage: Eukaryota > Metazoa > Chordata > Ceratodontiformes > Ceratodontidae > Neoceratodus > Neoceratodus forsteri. The sequence goes on along the minus strand of CM028137.1, from coordinate 432,653,357 downwards.
TACTCTTACTGCATACTTCCTGAATATAAAAACCCCAAACAATGCAGTTACTCATGATACAGTAGTCTCCTCTGTTCCTACTGCTAGTGAGTGGCTAGACTGTGTTGAGAGTGTTCCTAAGTCCATGAAAGATACAGTGGTAGTTGATCAAAGAATGTAAACAAACGTGTTTTTGTGTTGTAACACCAGTATGGTGGGCAGTCAGGTTTCACTTTTTAAAAGAAAAAAGGAATCAGAATCAAACTAGCAGCTACATAAGCAGTCTCTACAGAATATGAACAATCAAAAAATGTGTTATTGAAACTAGGGACACTTTGAGGCTTAAGGAGGTAACACTGTCCCTTTAAAGCAGCTACAAGTGATATAATATGCAGACAAGGGGCTAGATGCACATATGAAAACATGGTGCCAGGCCTCTATCTCCACAGATTCAACACCCCAGGACTGTAACATGAAAATTATGGCAACTGGACAATGTGGCAACAAGGGGGCAGAAGTGCACAAGCCCCGAGAGGAGTTACCGAGGAGGTCATATGCACATGAGAACAAAGTACCATGTGTCCTTCTCCCCAGTTTCAACAGTCCAGGACTATGACATGGAGAATATGGCAAATGGACATTATGACAACAAGGAGTATAGCACATAAGCCCCAAGTGTGAGGTAATGTAGGAGACATATAAATATGAGAACACAGGTGCCATAGTCCCTCTCTCAGTTTGTTTGGACATTGGGCTGATGTTGGGAGGGCACAGTTTAACAAAGTTACTGTACCCTATTAGCATATCTGGGCATTCCTTTTTGAACTGGTCACCTGAACCATATAGCACACCAAACTACTGTAGATTCTCTCTGTTAGAAGTTGTGAAATGCACCTGAAAACAACAGTTTGACATCTCTTGATACTAACATTACAGCTTTTGGGGTAAAACGGATGTAAAAATACAAAGAAAGGGTGATGAGGGGCCAGAATCCTGCACATTACAAGGATATCTCCTACATAGTATCCTTGTAATGCACATGAACTAGCAAAATTTAACAGTCAACAAAACAAAATTGTACCACAAACAACATAAAGCACTGGGATGCAGTGCTGCACGTTGCAAGCCTTAGCCTAGCCACATCCTTTTCTTGCCATGAGTTTTATCCTGTAAAGCCATCCTCTGCACAACCCGAACTACATGGCACACCAAACAATTACAGAGGGTCAATGACAAAAGCTCCAAAATAAACCCCAAAACAATAGTTTGACATCTCTTGGGATTAACATGAAAACCTGTTGGATAAAACTAATGCCAAAATTTAAACAAAAGGTGTGGAGTTGCCAGAATCCCGTGCAATACAAGGACACCTCCAGTGTGGTTTCCTCATAATGGACATGAAGCATTTCAAGTAAACAGATATAACTGTTAAAAAACAGCACTCCAAACAACGTAATGCAAAGATATGCAGTGCTGGACATTGCAAGCCTTGCCCGAGCCACATCCCTCTTTTTGCTATCAGTTTAACACCATAAAGCCATACTGTGCAGTCTGAACCACATGATACATCAAACTATTGCAACTTCCTGTGTTACATAAATCAGCCATCAAAATTCTGGAATGTGCTCCAGGCCCTCTTTTCCCGACCAACCCATCCCACAATTCCTGTGCTCAATGTTGGACCATCTACCCTTACTGACCCCTTGAAGTTGTAACTGAATTCAATTCCTACTTGACCTCCTGTGTCTCCTCCCTTCTATACTTCCTCCCTGCCCATCCCCAGTCCCACCCCATAGCGTCTAATGAAAGCTTTGCAACCCCTCCCCTCTTCTTGTTGTTGCCTAACAGCTCTGTTTGCTCTAAATCCTAATAAAGGCACATGCCTGGAAGGTCTTGACTCCAAACTTCTCTACCCATCTGCTGCTGCTATCGCCTCTCCCATAGCTTCACTCCTCAACCTCTCCTTTGCTAGTCCTTCTGTCCCTGATACCTCGAAATATGCCACTGTTATTCCTCTACCCAAGGGGGTGACTCTTTATCCTCAGCTAATTTTTGGCCTATTTCCTATCTTCCTATTCTTGATAAATTGCAAGAGCATATAGTGCTCTCCTAACTTTCTACCTTCCTAGACCTCTACATTTTCACCCCCTTTCAGTCTGTCTTCCAGAAGTTCCACTCTACCATCACCTCCCCTACTAAGGCTCACAGACTCCATCCGCACTGCCATGGACGAGGGCCTCATAACCTCCACCATCTTTATTGATCTGCTAAAGCATTTGACACCATCTCACAAGCTACTCCTTGCCAAACCGCCTTCGGCTGGGTTGGCCACTAGTACCACCACCTTGTTCAATTTCTACCTTGAGGGCAGGACTCAGTTGGTCAAGGCTGGTGACACATTATCCTCCCCCCCCCTCCATATCCACTGGAGTTCCACAAGGTTCCAGCCTTGGTCCGTTCCTATTGTCTATTTTTCTAAATGATCTCCCAACAGTATGTGCCTCCTCCTATATCCACATGTAAGCAGACAACACCATCTTGTATACCTGTGGCCCCAACTCCTCTGATATGGCAACCAGACTGCAGCTAGATTTCAACAATGTCCAGCTCTGGCTCAGTGAAAATCAGCTGTTTCTGAATGGCAAGAAGACAGTCTCCATGACCTATAGCACGAGGCAGAGACTTGCTAGCCCCCCCAACGTCCACACTCTCAATGGAACTACATTTGAGGATGTCACCTTGTTTAGGTATCTAGGGGTTTGGATGGACCAAGGCTTCTATTTTTCTGGGCATGTGGATGCCATCCACAAAAAATTGTACCCCAAGCTTGGTGCCTTATAGAGATTGTGGATGTATCCCCTTACCTGCCCACCAGGCACTTGTCCAGAAAATGATCCTACCAATCTTTGACTATGGCAACGTAGTTTATAGTGCCACTACAAGAACTTCCTTAGCCAAACTAGACACCTTCTTCCACGCTTTCTGCCACTTTGCCCTTGACTGTCCCCCCCACATTCACTACTGCTCTGTATACCAGTTGCTCTCCTCCCCTCCCCTCTCTTGCTATCAGATGACTCTTACATTGTGTCAACCTTATTGCCAAATTCTGGTTTGATTCCTTCCCCTCTACCTATCTTCTACCCTTTCTCTCCCACTCCACTATGCCTACTCCTTTCGTAGCACAAACCCATGTCCTCTGTCTGTCCCCACCAGGACCACCACCATTGGCCAAGCTATCTTCTCCCACTGCTTCCCAGTCTTTAGAACTCCTTCCCTCCTCTGTATGACTGCTCCTATATTACGAGCCATCTCCTTTCTCCTCCGTACCCAAACACCCCCTCCTGCAGTTGTCCTCCAACATCTGCTTACCTCTCCAACATAATCTCAATACCTCTCGCTCCACCTTTCAAAGTGGCCCATACAATACTTAAGTTGTGTACAACACTATTTTGCTCTAATGCCTGAGCTATTACCTGCTTCCTGCTCAGTTCTACATTTGATAGTCTCTTATTATGCTTACTGCTTGTATTTTGCACTTTGAAATGTTTTGTAGTGTATTTTGTATCTTGTAACTGTACTTTGTTTGGTTCTATACACTGTGTGTACTATTTCATGTACTATTTTCATTGTTCACTTCCCTTGCCCCCCAGAACTCATCTGGAAATGAGCAGCCCTGCTCAGTATGCTTTTCCTGGTGAAACTTTTAAATAAATAAATACAACTGCAGATGCCCACTGATAAAAGCTGCAACATTCACCCAAAACAGTAGTTCGATGTCTGTTGGGATTAACAGGATGGCTTCCAGGGTATAACTAATGCAAAATGTAAAAAGGGTGATTAGTCCCAGAATCCTGTACATTACAAGGACACCGTCAATGTGGTGTCCTTGAAATTAATTTGTAGTATCACAGTTAAGCAGGTATAAAAGTAGTCTAAAGCAGCCAAAGTTCTCCAGAAAAGCATACAGTACAGGGACACAGTGTTGGACATTATATGTGAGGGCCCAATTCTAGAAGGCAGACACACCAGATGCAAATAACACAAATGTGCAAAATACTCCATGGCAATTCGACATGCAAGATATGCCAGATTCTAGAACATGCGATACATAGGCCAGTCAGAAATCCACATGTCATGACCTGCAACATATGCAATATAAAGGAGCAACATGCAAGACAGGCAGAAGATACACCACTGGAGAAGGCAACAGAGACATGGCAGAAACAGCAACAGAGAGCAGAGGCATAAAAGAACTTCAGCCATGATAAAGCAGGATCCTGGTGGAACAGCTTGACAAACACAATGCCCTACTAATGAGCCATGGAGCTGAGAAAAGAAGAGGGAGAAAGAAGGAAGGCATGGGACAGAGTCACATGCAAGATCAATGCTGTAGCACCACAAAGGAGAACAGTGCATGATCTCAAAAAAGTATAACAATCTGAGCGCCTAGTAGAGAGGCGGGCACAAAACAGGCACAGCACCCAGGGGACAGGGGCGGACCCACCCAGTAGCAAACAACTCACCAGCCTGAGAGGAGGATAGCCACACACCTGAGCCAGTGAGCATCAGAGGGACACAGACCTGGACACCTACAGACGTCAAACAGGCACAGGTAGGGACAACAGTTAGCAATGCTTGTGACAGGTGGGACATGGCCACTGCAGTGTTACCACCTGCATTGGGGGCAGGGGCAGGGCATGTAGCCCACCACAGTAGGGGTGGTGAGCTGCCTGTGCAATGATATGTGCCTGCTGCCAGCTGTGGGGGTCTAGGCACCACTGTGTCCCTACTGCTGGGGGCCTGTGCAATGGTATGTTGCCTGCTGCCTGTGGGAAGGCTTGGGTGCTGCCTTGTGTCCTGGTGCTGTGGGGCTATGCAATGATATGTTGCCTGCTGCCTGTGGGGGGGTCTAGGGTAATGCTTCATGTCCTGCTGCTAGGGGGTCCTGTGCAATGGTATGTTGCCTGCTGCCTGTTGGGGTAGGCCATAGGGTAATGACACACTGCCTGATGATGGGGGGGTGAAGGTGTAACACCATGTGCACAGATACCAGGGTAAACACAGGCACCCTTAGGGTGGGATGAACCTGGCAGCACAGCGGGACACAGGGCTGCATCAAGCCACAGTGGCACTGTGTAGCCAGGACAAAAGCAGAGCAGCTGTATGAGAGCCGGGACTGAAGTACGCACACTGACATGTTGTTCATCCAACAGATGTAGTAGCCACTGGTGACAGTGGGTCAACAGGAGCAGGACAAAGTGGACAGCAGCATCATGTCCAGGGAGCCGCAGGCCCAGCCCAGGACACTGGCACAGCAACGAGTGGTGGAGGCAGCACAGCAACAAGTGGCACAAACCCAGCCCACAGCACCCCATTGGCTGACACACCAGACCCCGTAGTGGAGCAGGATGACATCGAGGACAGTGACAGTTCCATGGGTGAGGAGGTGGACAGCAGTGTGGAGGGTGCAGCAAGCTGGCACAGCCAACAGCAGGGGACTGATGAGGATGCCAGCAGGGACACTCCACCGGCAGAAACATCTAGAATGACTGAAGCCTGTCTGCATGTGTCCAAACCTGTGCCACCAGCCACACAGGGGACAATGGCAGGGACCATGAATCCCTTTAGTACCCGTAGACTGGAGGAGCAGCTGGATGAGGCTGTGAGGGAATTACAGGACTAGCTGTCACCACTAGCCTATATAGGGGACTACTGCCAATCCATGCTGTCTGGGCAGGTGGACGTGAGGCAGGGGCTGGGAACCATCAGACAGGCCTTGCAGGACCAACAACAGAGCCTTGACATACACCTGTCCAAAATATCCAGTAGCCTGCGGGCATGTGCCAGGGAGACCACTGTGTGCATGGGCAGCATGGGGGAATGCAATTCAGGGCATATGGCTCTGTGCTGAACACCAGGCATTCATGGAATGCTGCACAACAGCAATGGACCACATGCTGGTGCAGCAACACAGCCACAACACAGCCATGGCCATGGCCATTCAGGCCATAGTGTGTACCCTGCAGCCACTACAACAGCTGTAGCACATGCCCCATAGTGTGGAACCCCAGCAAGTGCACACGCATACACATAGACACAGCCACCAGTGCCAATGCCACACCCTCCCCTGTCCACGACCCAAGCAGTGGTGGTAGCACCAGGCACAACCATGCAGCCCAAGGCACATAAGTAACAGAGCATGGCTGACAAAAACACAGCCCCAGGTCATCCCAGCAGTGCACCTGCTGTGATGCACGTCAGTGCTACCCCCTCACTGGAACAGCACCACAGGTGCATGCCACAACCAAACACTCAGACAGGCCCACCACGATCAGCACTGTGACAGGTCCTGTGCCCACACAGCAAGGCATGCATCCAGTGTCCACAGCACCACAGTCCACACAGGTGGCGGATGGTCCACATGGGAGGGGTACACACACAGTGTAGTAGCATTCAGCCGACATTGCCCATGGCAATGAGGCATGGTGGCTTGAGAGGGCAGAGGTGCAGCAGAGCCACTGTGGGGACAGACACAGGGCCACAAGGTGCAACAGCAGGGGAGGCCTAGCAGGGCACTGCACATCCCAAAGGCACAGCGGGTACATCCACAGCCCAACACACGTCCCCTGACACGTGTGCGAGCAAGGCGTGGCTATGGTAGACGGCAGTAAGATGCCCTGTTGCGTGGTACAGATGGTGGGTGATTGGGTAGTGTAGCGATGGCTGGGTGGGGGCAATAGCATGTCTGCCCAGTACCATTGTATGCAGGAGCACTGTGCATGACACAGGGGTGTGGGTGTGTGGATGTGTGCATGCGTGTGTGTGTATATGTGAGCACGTCTGTGTGTTGGGTTTCACACGGAAGCACTGTGTCTAGTGCAGTCATCACTTAATGTGTACACCATGAATAAAGTACATACCATCACACAATGTAGTCATATGCTGTGCTACCAGTACCCTGTGAAGACCAGCTGCAGTGGTCATGACCCTGGATGGGCCCACACTGTTGGTCCTGTGGTGGGCATTGTGAGTCAGGGGGCAAACAGTCAATGGGACAGCATTGCCCAGCATGGGCACAGTGTGCCCGCAGCATGTACTGGGAACAGGTGTTCAGAGCCCAGATATTGGCAATGGGGACTGGTGCGTGGGAGACAAATGTACACCAGGATGACACCGACCAAGGCATACGTCAGCTACATTGTGGAGTGACACAATGTCTGCAGTCAGCAGAGGTAACACGGGAAGGGGCTGGCATATACCGGTGGCAGAGACAGGTGATGTGCTGGGTGGACTTGGGCTGGCACATGCAGCATGCGTGACTGGCCATGTCAGAGCTAGTGGTGTGCATGGGAGGGTTCCGGCGAGGGCTGGTCCAGTGCAATGACCGCATACTGCACACCCAACAGACAGAACGGCACTGCACACATGGATGCACACAGACACAATGGTAGACACTGCACAGCCCAGACGTAGGTGGCAGGGCACACACACTGGTGACGGTGGACAACAGTGCAGTTCCACATGGCCCACAGGACTGCCACATGCCTTCCATGGCACTGTGGCAGGCCTGGACAACAAACGCAAACACACATATACACAGCACACGCATTAAGCAGTACAGCACCTGGCAGATGCCCTGACGCATGTGTGTCTAGCTCCAGACCATGCGTGCATGTCAGATGGCACACAGAGGCCAGTGGCACATGACATAGATGTAGTTGCCACCAAGTGCCACACACCAGCCATGGCCACCAGGTTGTGATTACAGTGACACCATGGCAGGTGAGCAGCACCAGGTGGCACAGCTCCAGTACATGTCTCTGGCCTGGTACCCCAGGCCCATGTGCTACCAGAGCCACCACCAGGGTCAGAGATGCCCCAGGGTGGTGTGGAGCCTACTGGGTCATTATGTTGTATGCTTAGAGGCAAGCGACATTATAGCTAACCGAAGAGCGCTGTCCTGGACAGCGGATGGTGCAATACCGCGATACTGCTGTGCATGGTATTGCATCATTCAACAGTCCCAAGCAGAGAAGACCTCTGCTGGGAATGGATTCACAGCAGCTGCTGCGTGGCTCACTGGACTGAGCCACAGCAGCAAGAACCCAGGCGCTGTGTTTGGGACTGGGTTTGATTCCTGGTCCCAGACATTTTATTTTCTTCACAATTTGTGTGCTTCTCGAGTTGGACCTCCCCGGAGATGAGAATCTTTAGTGGGGGTCTGGGGAACATCCCATAGCGGGGGGTGGGGGTAGAGCCCCCACAGAAAAAAGAATGATGCCGCATAGCAATATCATGCTGTATTGACAGTGCAATTTGCCATGTGGCATAATGTCTTGTGACATTATGACCCCATGTGTGTGCGCGAACCGCCCATATCCAGCACAGAAGACGGCCATGCTGAATAGAGGGGTCTGGGAACATGGCACACTCAGTGCACTGCCGACCGCCACATGTGCATGGCGCTGTGGTGTGACAGCGCTGGGCATTGTGCATCCCTCACAGCCGTGCCATGTGCCTGCAACAACACACTACTGACACCATAGGGCGGACTGTATTACAATGTTGGTGTCCACACATAGCAGCACAGACACAGCACACAGGTACCATCACAGTGACTGCACACAGGGTCATGGTGTACATCAATCATGAGCAAAGTTTAATGTAGCAACATGTATCACAAGTACAATTCCTGTAACATACAACAAGAACGGCATAAACATTGAAAAAGAACATTACTACAGGCATGCCCTCACCTGTGCTATCAACACTAACAGTGCACACATGTGTGGCATTGACACACAACCACCCATCATCACTGGCATCAAGCCCATATCACGTGACACATTCCCACCTCTTCACTACTGCCACTACCTCTGCAGGGGATGCAGCTCTGCATCTCTGCAGCAGCCAACTGAGGGCACCCTGTGCATAGTCCGGCAGCTCACTGTTCACGAGGCTGCCATCAGTGCCCACAGTGAGGCATGTAGGTGGCCCACATCCTGCATGATGGCACCCACCAGGCCCACAAGCATTTCATTGCATTTCCTTTGTGGCAGGGTTGGTGGTACAGGGTCATGCTGCACATCCACATGGGTGACGGCATGCTGTGCGTGGTCTTGTTCCACCACTTCTTCAGCCACATTACCTTGGCCCTGTGCTCCATCCCGCTGCCTGTGCCATTGTCAGAGCCTGCCTGAGGCACCTGTTGCCCATCACAAGGCCACTGTCCAATGATGCATCACACTGCATGCCCACAGCAGCATTGCCCATGCATGCTCCACCATGGCATCACTGTCAACGCCAGTGTTGCCCATGTCCTATCCTGCCATGTCATCTTCAGCCTGTCTTTGTTCAATGTTTTCTGGTGGTGTACAGGCCCCAGGGTGGCCATCCCTGCATCCACCAGCTTTGGGATATCCTCCAGGCCAGCAGACCTCTCCTGCTCCTGCTGGTCCAGTCCCCTGGCAGCATTGGGTCCGACGACTGCAGCCTCCATCGGTTCTGCCACCTCCTCATCCTCATCATGTTCACTCTCTGGTGGCAGGGGCCATGCCCTTCTGTGATGTCATCATATCTGCAAGGCATAGTCCTGTGCATCCCTCCATTTCTGCACATCCATGGCACGCAGGAGTACCCTGTGTCTGGGGGGTATGTTGTGGCGTCCACCTCCATGCTTGCCACCTGTAACATGGCAATGGGACATGTATTACTGCTAGCACACTACAAGGGCATTTGTGTGTAGCGCAACTGTTGCATCAGGCATGCTGGTTCTGTGGACTGAACACTGCTACTGTGCCTCACAGAGTACTCTGCAACTGTGGGTAGTAACCGCTGTGCCACCCATATGGTGGATCATACAGACATGTCCGTCTGGAACCATGGCACTGCCACATCCCATAGCACCTGTGTGCACCCTGGCACCACATTCCCTGGCCGTTCTGCCACATTCACACCTGGGACACATAGCCGGCATGCCTACACCCATGCCCTGTCCCGTTCATATGTTGTGTATGCACTTACCCTGCCGATGTCTGTCCAGTATGCCTGCTGGTCCCTGCTGCATCTCCACAGCTCCTACATGTCCATGACCTGTGGGAACAGAAGTGTATATGGTTGTTAGTGCATTGGTTCACAGCTGGGCATGGGTTGCTGGATGCAGCCTGTAGTGGAACAGTGATGACATCCAACCTACTTTCCACAGGTCTGACTCCTATGTGTATTTCCACATCCCATCTGCTGACCATGTCCATCAGCTGCCTCAGAATGATGGGGTCATGCCTTGTGAGGTCCTGCCAGCAGTGTTTCAGCTGGTGTGGTATACGTCTTACACCACCCACCCTCTTCAGGCCTGCAGCTACCCTTCTCCAGACAGCATCCCTCTGCTGTGGGGTATGCCTGCTACAGCCTGGTGCCAGTAGTGTTCTCCTCCACTGCTGCACCAGGTTGATCATCTGGCATGTCACTGCAGGGCTGAAATTTGGTGCCCTGCCACTTAGATTAGCCATCCTTGCACTGCTATTGCCACCTACAGCCCTTGGGTGTGCCCTATTGCCTCTGCAGGTGATTTCTCTGATGCAATGGCCGCTATGCTCGTGTACACACGTGTGCACTATTTCCTGCCACCCTCTGCATGTGCTGTGGTTTCACACGCAGTTTGCATATGCGGCACAAGCTTTTTGCACACTTGCAGCACTCAACTGATGAACTGCACAGTTGCGTGTGTTCCCGTGTATACTGGTGTGTGATGCAGACAACCAGATGGGGACTGTGTGGCAGCCCTCACTCAGTTACATCCCCTCCCTCGCACATTTACACTCAGTACCATCCTCATCCAGGGTCCTACATCATGGGGTGGTACAGCACAGGCAGGGATACTGTTCATAACACATGCCACTGTATTAGGCAGACAGTGTGACACAGGCCGCAGCTGCGGTATTTCTGCATTCGTATGCCACATGTGGGTATGCGTTGTGCGTGCATTCTATCACTCTATCACAGGGTGTGTTGCATTTTGCTGTATGCATGGCACACTGTGCATGGCACTGTTTCCACCCTGTTACTGTGTGTCTGTGCATACTGACTCTGCTGTATGTGTGTAGGCCTCACAGGTGTGTGGGCCACACAGTGTGCAGCCTACGTCTACACATTACCCTACACTACTGTGTGCCAGGTTGTGTGGCAAAAGGACAGGTTGTGTGACACATCATGGGCCATGTCACTGCAGGATTGGAATACGTAGGTTAGAATGCAGTGCTGTGGCAGCCGTGTGATGGTGACTTTGCATGTGATGATTACATACCTGTCTGCACACGGTGCTCTGTGGTCTACGTGGTCTGTCACCTTCCCCATGTGGTATTGTGGGTGTTGGGGGGCCCATTGTGTGCAATGCCTTCTATAGTGTGCCACTGGGGTGCATGGTGTACTGCACACTGCATGGCCATTACCTTCCCCCCGTCACACCAGCAGACTGTGCTGTACCTGTCACCTCTTACCTGCTGTGGTGGTATGATACCACAGTTCCACACTATATCTGGGTGTAGCATACTGTACCATGTCCACAGCTGTGTGTGTGTGTGTGTGTGTGTGTGTGTGTGCACTGGGTGTGGCCACATTACACATGTACTGTTGCCAACATCTAGTGTCACCAGGTCCTGTGCACTGCACCAAGCGGCATGCCCATGTGCTGGTATGTTGGACATGTCCACTTGGCTTATTGTAGATGTCATGGTGGTATCATGGCAGTCATCAGGTGAAGTGCCTCTCTATCAGCTCCCGTCATGCGTTGACCTGCCTGTACCAGTGCTGCATCGGTATGGTGGTGTCTGCCATGTCTGGCTGCCATGTCATTCTCATCCTGTTCATCCTCCTCCTTCTCCAGCAGGTCTGTTGGTGGCACACAGTTCTGTACTATGATGCTGTGTAGTATACAGCACAGAAGGAAGGTTTTTCAGGCTGTCTCTGGACTGGACTGTAATGTCCCTGCTAATCTGTCGATGCACCCGAACCGTGCCTTCAGGACACCAAAGGTGCACTCAATGACACACTTGGTACAGCTGTGTGCATCATTGTACCTTGTCTGTGCTGCTGTGCATGTGTGGTGTAGTGGTGTCATCACCCATGGCAGCAGTGGATAGCCACTGTCTCCTGTGTGATGAATGGAACAGCATCAGTCTGCATGGTCTGTGTTACATATGTGTGCATGGTGTGCAGGTATTCAGGGCTGTGGTGCTGTGTGCTGTGTTCCATTACCTAGTAGCCATCCTCTGTGAGCTGATCCTCTGGTGAGCCTCATGTGAGCCACTGCTGCCTAAGATGTAGGCATCATGCGTGGAACCAAGATACTGGGCAATCACATCAGATATGCTGCACTGTCGCACAGTACCTGCATATGCATAAGTGGTGCCCTTTCCTGTTGCGTACATGTCCCCATTGGCTAATGCCTGTATGGTGACATGGGTGCAGTCTATTGTGCCCATTACTGTGAGAACTGGGCAGTATTGTAAACCCTGCATCACTGCCTACTGCTGTCGTGCTTCATGTGGGAAGGTGTTGTTCTCACCGATCGACCCACCATTGCATTCAGGAACTGGTGTAGGCACCTGGACATGCTGGCTGTGATATTCCAGCAGTGTCACTTGTTGGGTCTGGAATGTCCCTGTTGACAGGAAAAGCATACTGCTGTTGTTACCTTCACCTCCACTGGGACTGGGCGCCCCCTGCAGGTGGTGCTCTTCAGGTCTGCATGGAGGTCGTCGCATATCCCCTTGATGATGGCCTGGGGCAGTCAGTACCGTACAATGCTCTGTTCCTCCATCAGGTCCTGGTATGTTTTCCATAGCCTGTACACGTGTGGTGCATGACATCTGACAGGTCTGTGCCATCCTGGATGATACCTGTTCTGCTGGTTCCGGGCATTCTGTTGCCTCTTGTGCCTGTCTCACCGGTTCAATAGCAGCACACCGCATTGCTGGTCCTTCCATTGTGCCTCTCTGTTCTCTCTCACAGTGCTGTGCAACTGTCTCTCCAGCCTGCCTGGGAGTGTTCCTTTATATACTGTGTAACTACACCTGCCCCCACCTGGTGCATGTTACACCATCCTTGGTTGGCGTAACTTGTCACACTGCATCTTCTAGAATCCCACATTGGTGTTTCTTTTGTATATTCTTGGCGTATGTTCATTTATGCATTGGCGTGTCTGCGAGATTGTGGCAACTGTGGCGTAAGTCGACTTTGGCGTAGTTACTTACATTCTGGTGCATGACGCTTTCTAGAAGCCCGCATGTCGCAACTACTTGTCGTAGTTGCGAGTTGCGACATTTCTTTTGGTGCAACTGCATTACACTTTGGCATATTCTTTCTAGAACTGGGCCCAGATCCTGACCACATAATTTTTTTGGCCATCAGTTTTGCCGTGCAAAGCCATGCAGGCCTAATATGCACCACATGTCACTTAAAGACAAAGAATCTTACTGGAAAAAGAAGATATGCCCATGAAAATCAAATGTTCCACTTATAAAAAATATTTGTATTATTGGACTGTTCATTTATCAACACTATAAATATGCAGAGAACAAAAAGAAAATGCTGTTCAAAATACTCTGCCATACAAGGACACCACAATTATGGTGTCTTATAATGCACAATCATGGCTAACCCATTTACTCTAAATAAAGGTACACACATATCTACTGCAAAACAGAAAGGCATATAAATGTAACCTAAATAATAAAAAAAAAAAATCAGCACATGGCATCTTTTTTTATTTTAAGCTGTCTATCTATCCCCCACCCCACCCTAGAAAAGACATCATAATGCATCCCTAGCAATATTCTGTTTTAACTTCATATAGTCACATCGAGTGAAATTTAAGTAATTCAAACAAGTTCATTTGTAGATCATATTATATACGAATACATGCATTACACAGAACCACCTTCTGGACAACACAGATTTCTCAACTCCACCACACTGCAGAAGAGACAAACACACAGGAAACAAGTGGATTTTTGGTGCAAGGGATCACCTAAAGCAAACACAGTCATCCACTTCCAGGTCACCATTGGGGGAACCAATCAACAAACTACCCATTACTTGGGTAACTTATGAACACCATGGAGACAACCTCATTTTAAATGCAAAAGTCTCTAAATCGGGAACAAAATCTGATTGAAGCCCTATGGCAGCTTGCAGGGGCAATCCACTGCCATATAAAAATGTGGACTTAGTAAGAGGCATGGAAAGAAAAAACAATAACAAAGTGAAGAATAACATTTTTTATTGGATACCACAAGTAATGCACATGACCAGAATGCTGCAGAGTAAATATTGGTTCAAAGAATATTTGTGCAAAATATAGAGAATACTGATTATGCACAACCTGTGTTCTGCCACAGATGAGTTCTGATTCCCTCTGATCTCAATAGTGAAGCTCGAGAGGTCCGTGGGAATCAGGACCCCGAGGTGGCAGACCATACTTGGCATGCATAAAGTTGCTCATCCTGTATTTTTTACAGTGTATAGTATTTTGTGAAATGTGTGCATTGTGCTTTTTTTTTCTTTTTCACAATGAAACTGACTTTTGCAGTCTCTAGAGGTTCTAAAATGCTGCTCTACCACAGAAGGGCACAATCACATTCCATGACCTTTGAACTGTGGTACAACAGCATTTTGAAATGGATGGTTTCCATATAGAAAAATGTTCTACTATACACTATAAACTGATATGCAGGCTTATACTTGGGCCACCTGGGCATACATGAAGCACAATTAGTTTAAGGTAGTGCTTCATTTACAACCCAAATTAATACCACATAAGAGTGTAGGCAAGCAATGTCACAAAATGGAGACAGTTTTCAGATGTCTATTCCACAGTTTAAATGGTGCCACAAGAAAATGAAAAGATATACACATTTTATTTTAATAACACTATGGCCCAGATATTTAAAGGGGTTGCGCCAGTGCAACACTGCAATGCGCCCCGGTGGGAAATTCAAAAGCTGCCAGGTGCAGTGCAAGTCCCAATTCACTGGGGAGCAATGGTAAGGATAGCTGACTCTATCAGTGACCACTCCCCTATTTTCTGCACCTGGCGTGCATCCAGCAAACCTACTCCACCTCCTAAACTCATCACCTTCCAAAACCTGGCTAACTTTAACCAAGAAAATGTCTTACATGATCTCTCAATGATCGACTGGTCCCTCATCCACACCTCTAATAATGCTCAACTGGCATTAGACCATTTCCTTACTATATTTTGTCTGCTTCAAGACACCCATGCTCCCTGGGTCACTCGTCGGATCCGAGGATCACAGACGAAATGGCTCTCGAAAGACCTACTTGCATTGATTAGGTCCAGGGATAAAAGCGTGGTGCCGCTTCAAAAGCCACTTAGTCAATGGCTGATTATAATAACTACCGAGCCCAGAGAAATGTTTGCAAAAGGCAAATTTGATTAAATAATTCACTTCAAATTTCTTCCTCTTCCTCTTTAATGTAGTGGGTATTTAGCTAGAAGATGTCTAATATGTTATATTTTAACTTCAATCCTGCAACTGTGCCATGATATGGCACAGTGCGCTACTGATGGAGGTCATGTGGAAAGAAACATGCAGAGCATTATCATATTTTTGGGTGTGCCTCAGTAAGGTCCTCAGAGGCAGTATAGCATAGTGGTTAAGAGCACTGTTCTTCAAACCTGGAGAGCTTGGTTTTGAATCCCATCAGCCTCATTTGCATACTTGTGTGACCCTAAGCAGTCATTTAACTTCCATGTGCACCTAGAAACAAGATCCAGCTTAGTGAGTCCTTTCCTGGTTAAACAATTTCCCTTTCCTTTATTTCCTCTACAGGACTCCTATGCAGAACATTTTATTACCTATGTTTCACCTGAATGAGCAAATTGGGTTATTAATGGCCAAATATTTCAGTTATAGGATAACAAGGGAGGAGTCTTGGTTGTTTAAAACTCTGCAGAAATGACTACAAGAATTTGGATGACATATTGCCTTGTTGGTCAGTTCAAACCTTTGAAGGCATACACAATACTTAGAAGTATGTGTTCTGATGATGATATGTTTACTTTGCTCTTAATATGGTGGGGGGGGGATATAGAACTAAATCCAGGGCCCACAGAGAAGTTCAGAACTAATTTAAAAATAATGCATGACAACACAAGAAGTCTGGCTCCAAAAATGAATTTGGTGGAAATGTTATTTGAAGCTCAAAAACAGGATATAACAGGCTTCTCTGAAACCTGGCTTACAAGTAAAGTAGAAGATGATGAAATAGGTTTGGCAGGATACCAAATATATTGTTCAGATAGGAAGAATAGAAGGAGAGGGGGGTTATTCTTTATATAAAAATACATTGGGGTCAGTTAAAATGTTAACAAAAGGCAAGACAGGAAATGTGGATTTTATAGTTCTTTACTTATACGATTTAAAAGTTGCTATAGGGATATTGTATTCTCCCTCTAATGCCAAGATGGTGAACTCAGAATTGACCATTAGTAATTCAGGATGAAGTGAGAGATAAATTGTTGATTTTGATGGGAGATTTAAACTCAGACTGGCATAATCAGAGAGGTAGTAGACTAAAAGAAATGCTGGCATCCATGACTTAATCCAACTGATAGATGAACCTACTAGATATACTAATTCTATGGACAAGGGTACATTATTAGATTTGTTGCTACTTTCATCTCAGTTAGTTGTCCATTCAAAGGAGTTGAATCTCCTTATTGGGAGATCATCATTTAATTTGGGCAATTGTAGGTAGCATGGCACAACCACAGACACAACCGAGGAAGGTGGTTAGGTATAAAACATTTTTCAACTGATAGATTTAATCTGGAAATGCAGACAGAAAATTGGGAGAGATGTAAATTAATTCCGGACTTAGATCAAACTGTACAGTATTTTGAGGCTAGATTTCTGGAGCTATGTGATAAGCATGCACCAAAAATAAAAGCAAGTAAGAGAAAGGCTAGGGAGCCCTGGATAACTGATAATTTATTAAAAAGTATTAAGATCAAGAACAGATTGTGGAATCTAGCTAAAAACTCAAAAACAAATAGTGACTGGGACATTTACAAAAATAAAAGGAATAATTGTAAACAACAGATAAGGAAAGCTAGATTAAATTATTATAGAATGAAAATAGATAGGAATAATGATCCAAAAAGAATCTGGCAAACAGTTAACAACATTATTAGTCCAGGTAATAAAAATAAACAAAACATTAATCAATTGACTTATGAGGGGAAAGTGGTAAAGGAACCTAAGGTAATAGCAAATTTGTTAAATCATTTTTTTGTCAATCTCCCAGGTTTAGATGTAAGAGTTCCACTAAATAAGACTCAGGATGAACTAGCGTTTAATGGGTTATATCTACCTTTTCAATTTAGATTTTTAAACATAAAGGAAGTAAAAACATGCTTAAAACATATTAAAATTCATAAATCCCCATGGCATAGATGGGCTGGAAGGAAGGTTTTTGCAAATGGCTGCTGATCATGTAGCACCAATAATAGTATATATGTTTAATTGGAGTTTAAGTACAGGGTTTTTTTCCTACTATATGGAAACAGAAACAGAGTAAAACTATCCCAGTATATAAAGGGGGAGATCAACATGATCCAGGTAACTATCGGCCAATAGCCCTGCCTTTAATATGATCTAAATGCCTGGAGAGGATAGTAGATACACAAATAATGGACTATTGTGGGTGCCTCCATTGAGGAACCATGCTCTGCCAGAACAGCGTATGAATTGTGGAGAGGTACAACTGGAGGGATACACCTCTTTTTCACTGCCCTCACCCTCCATGACCCCACCATTGCCCAACCTCTCCTCTTTCTTGGCAACCTCTGAGGCAGCAGTCCTGGTGGTCCCTCGGTGAGAGGAGGTCCCCAAATCCTGGCCAACTCAGCCTGAAGATAAGCAACCTCCTCCTCAGCCAAGAGAGGTGCCTGCAGATGGGACAACACCGCATCCTTCAGAACATCCCTCGGAAGACTGCCGCTCCACAGCCACTGCACTATACCACTCCCATTATGTCTTATTTGTAGCCCCTCAACTGTTACTTTGTATGCTTACTCTTTCCTCTCTCTGTTTACATTTTGTTTGTTTTTTCTCCCTACTTTCCTACTGCCTCCATGCCCTTACAGCTCCTGTCCTTCCTGTTCTGGGGCAAGAAATTCCTGTATTCCTTAGTAGTCTCCTTCTTACTTGCTCAGAGTCAGACCTCTAGCAGCTAGGGGGTGAGGGAGAGCTATTCTTTTCCTTCTAGAGAGATGGGTTCTTGGTGCTACATGTAGATGGGTTCTAGGTGCTACATGTAGTGTTCAGCGTGTGGTGGGGAGTGTTTGGTGCTACCAGGATGGACTCTAAGTACTGCATTTGTTGTTCAGGGTTATGGGTAACTGGTTCCATTAGTGGACTCCCTGTGCCACATTTAATGTAAGGGGGATGGGGAGACTTGGAGATTGTGAGGGAAGGGTTCCCAAATCCACATTTCTTGTTTAGGGGCAGGAGTGGTTTGCAGCAGTTGATATGGGCTTATGGCACCCCATTTATTGGTAAGGGTGTAGGGGGATGTTTATCAACCCTCAGGATGGACTCCCTGTTAGAGCTAAAGTTCTGAGGCTGGGGTGTTTTAAGGAATGAGTGTGGGCACTCATTCTGCATTTAGAGATACAGCAGCTTCACGATCTAAGGAGGAGTCAGGTAGGGGTTAGGGGAAGTTGTGGCATGGGATGATTTTCTGCTTGATAACAGTGGGTCTGGAAAAGGTGGGCTGAAGTGAGAAGGGAATATGTGAATACAGCAGGAATGGAGGGAGGTTTTTCAATTCTTTTTAGTTTTAAATCATCACAGTTACAGGTGCAGCAACTGTTATCCTGTTATCCCATGCAATAAAATAATGGGTAATTTATGACATTACAGTATGAAACTGTAATCACATTTCACATTTCAGTACTCTCATGGGATGTAATTAGTCTCAAGATAGTACCTTATTAAAATTCTGTGAAAGCACAAATACATAAGTACAGTCAACAACTCCTTTCACAGCTAAGTATCTTAAGTTTCTGGTTTCAAATCTTTACTATTTTTCCATTTTTATCAAAAGGGCATATTAAAAGTGGTGAATGTACTTGTCTTGACCCTGCCCCTCTACCATTAAAACTACCTGACCACATATTGTCCCATTTGCCAGGTGTTCTGAAGTATCGTGAAAGGTGTGCATGCCAGTTGTGAGTTGTCTAGCACAAAGGTTCACCCAGTTAGTTATAAGCAGCCAAAAATCACAATCCCATAGTATCAGTTCAATAACAGAAAACATCTAGAGCAGTTACATCTGTATCCTTAGACTAGTTTCTTGACCACTCATGATGTATGCATCAAACCAAACCTCTGCAAACCTGGGGTCTGATTTTCAAATGTCTGGGAGATGTGCAACTTGACAGTGTGAGAACAAAAACCTCTGCTCTGGTGATCTGTGGACATGTCATTATTTTGAGCTGTACTGCATTTCTACAATTGCATATATTTCCCTGCTCTACACATATGCTATTCCTGGTTATGTCGGTAATACTGTAGCACCAGGCAAAGTATGTGCACAGAACAATAAGCCACATGCTGCCATCAAGCAGGAAGAGGGTCAATAAATGGTCAAGAAATGGCACACTCTCTAAAAAGTGCATGCAGATGGCAAGGATTGCAGGACCATAATTGGACCTCCAATGCAAACTTTATCTGCTGCCTTATTTTAGGCCCCTAAACGTTAACCCCTGATCCATAAATCTATGTACTCAATAGTAAAACTAACTGACATGGGCTAAAAAGTTAAATAAATAACACTTTTGATTTTCAGTGTATTTGCATGCAAAAAGTAACTTTTAAATAATTTGTGTTTATAAGCCTAATGATCTGGATAATTGCTTAATGCAATTGCTGTGTGGAAGGCATAACTGCCAGCAATTATTTATTTTGATGACATTTTTTATAAACTAATTACTTAAACTCACAGTACATGGGTCATGCTACAGTAAAGCACTGTCAAACAGTAATAATTCATTCACTGTCCAAATTAAATCTTGAATAAATCAAAGCACATTAAAAGTTCAAGAAACTTTTTCTATTATTCAATGATGTCAAGCTCTTATAGTCTGCTAATTTAACTAAGTTATAAAACTGATGGAGAAAATTATGCATTTCAAAGGTTCATTTTGCTTTGCACCTGTGTCTTTATCAGTGCACATGAGAACACCTACAATGTGTCATACTTGCCTGTCTTGATAACATTATCCTAGCTAGGAGGAAAAACCTTCTGTTCTTTCTGTTTGAATAAGCATGAACATCAACATTCTCAAATCTCATTTCATATACTGTAAATCCAGGAAAACAATTTCAATAAGGAACTCTAGAGTGTGACTTTACACTAATATAATGGCACTCATTAATTTCTATGTATTTTCAGCATAATGTCACAACTCTGAGTTCTTCATTGCTTAAAAGCACCCTATGTATTTAAAAAAATTCTGTGAAGTTCTACTTATTCATGGTCAGTAAAATTAAATATTTTACATTTCTATTCCTGCATCAGTTCTGCATGGGGTGGAAGTGAGGAGTCTGCACTACTGGATAGGCCATTCTTTGAACTGAATGTGAAACCAAGGTTTACTCTGTTCATCTCTGCTGTGGCTGGCCAGATGGAAAATGAAGATGCCATTCCATTCCATTACAGGAGTAATCCATGTGTTCTGTTTACATTCAGCCTCTCAATAATGCGTTCTCATACTTTTTAGCTATTATATTTGTGCTCTGCAATCTACCAGTTATTGTCCCTGCAGTACAAGAATGCACTGTAACTCAATGATGTTTCATGTGCTTTTAGGATATAGGGCATAATAAGAGTGTGATATAGAACTAAAATCAAGCTGGTCCACCAGTGTAGTAGTAGTAGTAGTAGTAGTACTACCACTTGGAATATCAACAAACCATGTTCATGAATGAGCCTGGAACATTGGAGGGCTGTCTGGGGGGAGGAGGACTGATCACCTAATGGACAACTCTCCATCTCTGGTGGGAGGGATGTGGAGCCCAGCATTTGCCTGTATCCCTAATGTTGGCAGGGATGATGATTCGAGAAGCCCAGGAATAGGGTCAAGGAGCAGCAGACATCAAATCCCTGTGTGTGTAAGCATACACAGTGACATCATGGGTGTCATTGCACAGCTGCTTCTGTGGTGACAGAACTCCAACATAGAATGACACTGACTGGGAGGGTAATGCCCTGCCTTGCCACCCAAATACAATGTTGGGCCTCTCTTGCCAGGGCCTGAATTCTGTCTTTGACATCATCTCCACTGTTGATCAACTGGATCTTGTGGAGAGTCAACATTAAAGCAGAAGGCAACCCTTTACCAGGGGCAAGCAGGGGGAATGGTCTTAGGTGTGCCATGGGTGGCCCAGAAGCTCCAGAATGCCAGGTGGGGAACCTCTCTAGGATGGGAGGTGGCACTAATGAAATGCTGAAGGAGGTTCTTGTCTGGTGAGCAAGGCAGAAAAACAGAGTTAAAAAAGAGTTTATTCTATTCTATTTTTTCATGGCTGAACAGAAAAACTGTTGCAACTACACCAAAGATTAGCGATAGTTTTGAAAATCCAAGTAAGAATTTATTGGAGAAATCCATATTTTTTTTGTGTGTTACCTTTATCCTCCTTGGACACCTCTCTGCCTCTCATTGCAGTCCTTGCATCCTGCTGGGGATCCGGCTGCCATCCGTCTCGACTGGGAGAACAGGCACCCTGAAACCCCTGTGGCTTACTCCCCACAGCAGGGCAGCAGGGAGCCCCCTAACTCCCCACTGTCACAGATCCAGTTTGGGTGTCCACACCCCGGTGAACACTCATGGATGGCCATCAAGCCGTGCAAGAGGTGCCACCTTTTTCCACTGTTTGCTACCCCCCCCCGGTTGGAGTCTTGGGCATGCAATAACTGTCTATTGTCTTATACAGCATCTTAACTGTCTAGTTTATGAATTTCAAAGCACAATCACAGAAAAACAGACACCATTATACAATTTGGCAGGTCAGACAAAAATCAGCAGCAATGCTTCAAAACTGGGTCTTACACAGGCTGCTTTAAAGGGACACTGTCAACCTTTTTTGCATCATATTATTTCTAGGTAAAGACCCACATTTTATGATTGCTTACCTTCTCTAAAATGCATTGATGTTGCTGGTTGTTTAATCTGCCTCCTTGCTTATTAGAACTAAAATGCATGATAATGTATAGTTCTATGCAGTCTTCTTTTGCTCTAAATTGTTTATCTAAGCTTACTGCATGCTTCTTGAACATTAGAAACACCCTCAAACAGTGCAGCCACCATGATACAATAGTCTCATCTACTCCCATTTCATAATTAGTAGCTAGATAGTGTTGGGTGTTTCTGATTCCGGGAAAGATGCAGTTGTAGTTGGTCAAGAAATGTAAACAAGCCTGTTTTGGTGTGGTAACACCAGTATGTTTTTTTACTTTTTAAAAGGAAAAAAGAGTCTGAATCAAGCAACCAGCTACATCAGCAGTCTCAATAGAATGGGGACAATCATAAAATGTGTTTTTTAAACTAGGGACACTTTGAGGCCGAATGGGGTTGACAGTATCCCTTTAAAATAATGAAGTGACTCATATACTGTAAATACATTTATCATATTTATAGCACTT
This sequence comes from Neoceratodus forsteri, assembly GCA_016271365.2. NCBI lineage: Eukaryota > Metazoa > Chordata > Ceratodontiformes > Ceratodontidae > Neoceratodus > Neoceratodus forsteri. The sequence continues at coordinate 432,630,647 of CM028137.1, read as the reverse complement.
TTTATTGACAGGATTTTTAACAAACCACTGTGCCCCACCTTTCATTGTTGTGAGGCTACTTACTGAGATGAGAAACAAAAGTAAAGAAGAAATAATCTTCTATTCTGTCAAGTTATTTAACTTTGAAGTATTTCTGACTATACTGTTCAAGCACAATCCCTTCAATAAAACTGCAATCAAAGTTGTATGCTTTCTAAACAAATGTGTCTTCAGTATTTCCTTTACATACAGTTAGTACCCATACTCTTTACATATTCAAATAACCACATGTAGAGGGTATTTTAAGAATAAATGTGCAAAACACATACACTGTGTAATTTACAAGTCAAAACCAGATGTGATTCATGTAAATTAAAGAACAGAATTTGACAGAATGAGATAATGAACTGTGTCACTTTGTAGTACATACTCCTGCATGTCAAATCAAGCTGTGGTTTGATATGATATGCAGAAATGTGTTATATCATATAAACCACAGCTTGATTTAATGCAGAATATGTACTGCATCTCAAATCAAGCTGTGGTTTATTATATATGCTGTATTTCTCATATGATCATATTCGGCAAAATGACAGCATTCTTAGTCACCTCAGACTAACCACTTCTATAAGGCTATAAAACAAAGGAAAGTCAAAATTATTTAAATTTAGTTTTGAGTAACTGCACTGCTCAGGATCTCTTCACATGTGGTAACTGAATTGTTAAAAATGTGTTGTGATAAATATTGTGGCTCCACAAGTCCATAATGGTTGTCTAGCAAAAATGACACAACCAATAAATATACCAAGATACTTGAATAGAATAAACATGCTTGTCAGTGTTAAAATAGTGGTGCCCAGTGTTAGATTCTTTCATATCTAGTCAGGTCAATCAATATCTTGACTGAAGCACCATTCAGAATAGTCAAATACATCATTGTGCACTTGCCACTGTTCTTGAAATTTGCCACTGACCTCTAGAATCCACAGACTAAAGGGCTGGAGGAGAGACATGAACACATGCAGCACTTGTTTTTTTTTTATATACAAGAACACATACTGCAGTTGTACCCAGTGTCATGTTATTTTCTACTGTTTCATACATTGCTTGTTATTGCAGCATTTTTGGCAGCCAGTGACACAATGACCATTTTGTGCTGTGGAGATGTCGATACTTGGATGTTGTCTATTTTCTCAACCTTAAAGATCAATGGTAATCATTTTACACATTGTTAAAAAAAAGCTTGAATTCAAGTCCCTGTGTCATGAGGAGTATTTCCTGAAAATGTCATTCTATTTGGTGTTATGGTTTTCTTTAAATCAGCATTTGTTAACTTGTTCTGCACTAACTGGAAACAGTCAAGCTGTTTCTGTCCCTCTGACTGAGCCTTGGAGAGTGCTGACATCATATTCAGTTCCCACATCTGGCACTTGGGTTAATATCCCAGTACTGACACTGTAATGCAGCATGAGAGGGGTGCTGCATTTCTGAGGTGCCGTCTTTCGGATAAGACATTAAACCGAGGTCCCATCTGCCTGGATTGGTGGTAGTTCAGGTGGATGTTAAAGATCCCATGACACTTATCGAAAAGAGTAGGGGAATTTCCCTGGTGTCCTGGTCAAATTTCCCTCATTCACTAAAAATACCACCAACAGCTTAATCTGGTTCAAGGTCAGTTGGCATTCATCTGTATCCCCTTCCCCTGGGTCGTGCCTGAAAATAGGCAGGATTTGTCTAGTGCACTTACCCGGTCAACAAAAGCTAAATAAATAAATAAAATAAATATTGAAGTAAACGACTGCTTCAGCAGTGCAAGTCCCTGATTGACTGAAGAGCTGTAAGCTTCTTAATTAGAGCATTCTGTAGAGTTAATTGTTTGCTGTCCAAGACTTTCACTAACTCAATCTCTGGTAAGTGTTCAGATGAATTAGTTGAAAATCTATCATTTGGTCTTCTAAAAAGCTGATCATTTGAGTTTCAGTGCTGAATTGAAGTGGTATGCATGTGAGAAATCAGCTCACTGCTGTTGGCTCTTTCTCATCAAAACTGTTTTTTTTTCCTAGCTACATGACACTGGGTTGTTTATTTAGTGAATACAAAATAAATCTAAAGTTTGTCAATTCACACAAGTAGTTTGACTTTGATGTATCCTCACTGCATAGGTCCATGAAAGAACAATTCTTTTCCTCTCAGATGGACAAACACTGTGCTATTTCAGTCACATGTACTATATGGACTCAAAAATTTCAGTTCTTCGATGGTTTCTGTGTGAAAATGCATAATGTATAACTAGAAAAAGTATCGAGCATCCTAATGTCCACTGTCTCCTGCGCCATAATTGAGGCAGCTGCACTCTGCTGCCCCATCCCCTGCCCCACAAACCTCTGTCTCTTGCCCACATTCGAGGCTGCTGCACCCTGCTGCCCACTGTCTTCTCCCACACAATTGGGTTTGCTGCACCCTGTTGTCCCCATCATCTGCCTGAACTGTCAGGGCTGCTGCACCATGCACATCCCCTCCCACAGGCAGGGATGCTTTACCTTGATGGCACCCTATGTACTGCTCCACAGTCAAGGCTTCTGCACCATCCTGTCCACAGTCCCCTGCCACCACAGCCAGGGCTGCTGCATCCTGCTCCTGCCTAGTCAGGCAGGGCTGCTTGTGGCCTGCTGTGTCCTACAGCCCCTTGCCTCCACAGTAAGGGCTGCTGCACCATGCTCCCACTTGCCACAAGAGTTATGGAATTTGCTGCACCACTGTCCTCTGCCCCCAACGTTGTGTCAGTTCCACCCAAGTGTGTCTGTTGTGACCCTCTCCCACAGTTTGAGCTGCTGTACCCTAATGCCTACCTTGTCTCCTGGCTGAACAGTCAGGACTTCTGCACTTTACTGCCTTCTGTCCTTCACCCCATAACACAGGATAAAAGTATTTTTTCAGTTTTTTCTTTTGGGCAGTGCAGGAAAAAATCTGACTTTGGTGGCAGAGGGCAGCATGGTGCAGCAATGCTAACTGGGGAGTCATGGGGTAGTGGAGGCATGGAGCTGTAGGGTGTAGCAGGGCACAGCATCCCTGACTGTATAGGCAGGAACAGGGTGCAGCAGCTCTGGATATGGTGGCAGGGGACAGACTACAACATGGTGGAGAAGCCTTGATTGTGGGGCAATATATGGGGGAATCAGGGAACAACACTCCTGACTGTGGGACAGGATGCCAATGGTGCAGCAGCCCTGCTCATTTGGGAAAATGAAAGTAGGTAGCAGGGTGCAATAAAATCTCCACCTCTGGTGGCATGGGTAGCATTATGCAGCAACCCTAAATGTGGAGACAGGGACATGGGACTCTAGGCCATAGCAGAGTACAGCAGCTCTGACTGTGGTGACAGAAACAGGGGGCAACATGGTGCAGCAGCTCTGACTGGGGGGAGGCAAAGTGCAGCAGGGTGCAGCAACGACAACTGTTCAGGCAGTGGCAGTAGGGTGCAATGACCCTGACTGTTCAGGCAGGAGATGGGGCAACAGGGTGCAGCAGCCCCAACTCTATGGGAGAATAAAATGGGCAGCAGGGTACAGCAGCCTCAAATTTGGGGCAGGAGCCACAGGCTTTGTGGGACACATGACAGGGGGCAGCAAAGTGCAGCTGCTTCAACTGTAGGTAAGAGACAGAGGGATCAGGATGCCATACAGTATTTCTAGTTAGACATATACATAATGTATTTTCACACAGAAACCATCAAAGAACTGAAATTTGTGAGTTTATATAGTACATGTGCCTGATACAGCAGAATATGGCAGGCACCTGTTTTCAATCTTAAAGGAAAACATTTGTTCTTACTTAAACCGATTTATTGAGGCTACGTCAAAGACAAACTACTTGTATGAATTAACAAATGCTAGATTTATTTTATATCTATTAAATAAACAAGCCAGTGTTACATAGCTAGAGAAAACCACAGCGTTTTGATGGGGCAGAACTCACAGTTGTGATACAGACAAGATGATTTCTCAAATGCATACCATTTCAATTCAGCACTGAAATGCAAATGATCAACTTTATAAGAACAGAGTGATAGATTTTCAGCTAATGCATCTGAACACAAACCAGAGACTGAGTTAGTAATAACCCTGGACAGCAAACAATTAACTCTACAGACTGCTCTAATTAGCAGGTTAACAGCTTTTTAGCTCTTCCGTCAAGCAGGGACTTGCACTGCTGAAGTAGTGGCTTACTCTTCAAGGCTCAGTCAGAGGGACAGAAACTGCCTGTCTCCAGTTAGTGCAGAACAAGTTAACAAATACTGATTTAAAGAACACCACAAAACCAAATAGCATGACATTTTCAGGAAATACTACTCATGATACAGGGACTTGAATTCAGACCTTTTTTTAGCAATGTGTAAAATGAATGTGAATCCCTGGACTACATAGATACATTCAAGTACCTTGGGATGTGGATGGACTGCCGTCTGTCCTTCATTGATCATGTAGAGGAACTCGCAAAAAAGCTGAAACAGAGGCTTGGTTTATTCTATAGAATCAAGCACCTTCTTACTCAAGAGGCTAAGAGGAGGCTAGTTCAAGCTACTTTTCTATCACTATTGGACTAAGCTGACTTCATTTAGAGTCACATTCCAGGAACAGCCTTAGCTAAGCTTGATGTTCTTTATCACAGGGCCTTATATTTCATTTCTGGGGCAGCCTATTCTACACACCACTGTGCCTTGTACTCGGTAGTGGGCTGGACATCTCTATCATTCAGGAGGCAAAGGAACGCTGCCCTTTGGACTTACTGAGCAATTATCAAGCTGTTACCCCAATATATGTCAGATGGCTTGCCCCCATGTGCCTTGGGTAACTATGGCCTGAGAAGCCATTCTTATATCTCTTAGTGATACCAAAGGTGAAAACCCTTTTTGTCCTATCATCTTTTATCTTTGCCCTACCCCAGTTATGGACTAAGTTTCAAAAAACTCTGAAATTTGCAAACCCTATAAAAGTCCCCGAATTTAAAAACCTTTATACAAGATCCTTCACCGAGCTTTGTAAGTGCTCCTCCTGTGGTAACCTGTATGATTCTGCCTCCTTGTCCAACCTATTCCATCTCACTTGCTCCCTCTCCTATCTACCTGTTCCATATCTCCTTTACCTGCCCCCTTCTTAGACCCCCTTGCTGACCGTATTGTTGTCCTATTTGCCATGGTATAGAAATATCATTGTTATTACTGGCACCACAAGTGAGAATATTGTACACCCTGTTTGTTTATCCTCTTTATGATATTGCATTGTACATATCACTTTTTTGCTGTTTTGTGTTAGCTTTGCAGTATATGTACCTATGCGGTACCCGTAAGTGTATTAACCATCTTCTTGCCAATTCTGTGTGCTTGCCCAGGCCCACCTTGGAAATGAGTTTGCTCAATGGTGTTCCACCTGGTAAAATAAAGATTGATTGATTGATTGATTGAATGCCATTGATCTTTAAGTAGCCCTAGCAGTGCATTCACAATGGCAAAATTATGTGCCATTTTGTGTGATGTCTGCTTAATGAAACCAAGCTCTCAAACCAGAACTCATCCTTGATATTGGCAGTCATCACATACCCACTCCCCCCAAAAAAATCTTAACCTTTTTGTACCAATTTGTGCTTTGGTGGGTATTTAGGGGAAACCCTTGAGAACAGGAATCTGGAATTGCAGGAATTTGGAAATTCAGAAATGACAAAGATTTATGAGCCATTTTGTGTGATGTCTGTAAATGAAATGAAACTACAGACCAGGAAACTCACTCTGTATCTTGGCAGTCATCACACAAAAGCCCCAAAATACACCCTCCTCTTTTTGTACCAATGTGTGCTTCAGTGGGGTATTTAGGGAACACCTTGGGGAACATGAAGCTGGAAATTCAAGTTAATGTAAGAAGAAATGCCATAGATCAATAGCTGGGTTTATAAATGCATGTATTTCTTCTTCATCACATGGATATACATGATTAGTGTAAGTGATGAGCCACCTCTTCCTGCCATCTGAATGGTTTGAACATTTTAGAAATAGATTTGTAAGGTTTTCTATCCCTCCTTGTTTGAATGGGTGTGACATATCTTTTTCTGAAGTTTCTCTTATTTCTTTATTACAGTATATCTTGACTGAATTTTCTTGGACCAGAATAGTTCTAGTCTATAGTGATACAACACTCTTCTGTCTTCCTTATCTGTTAAAAATGTTAAGTATAGTTCCAATCTATGTATGTTTTTATTATTATTTTTATTATACCAGGCACAGTATTGAATATTTTATTCTTTCTAAATCTTTTGCTTTTGAGATGACACTTATTTTTTTTGTTTTCAACAACTTAATATAGGCTTTATTTGTCTTTATTAGTTTCTGCCACTCTAGCCATAGGTACATAAGCAATAACCCATGACAGGGTGTGCTGTTATTGGGGATTAACGCACACCTGGGTGTGTTGTGAGGCATGATGCCATAGGCTAAGTGTCCTCACAGCACCCAAGTGTGTGTTAATCCCCAATAACAGCACACCCTGGAGTAGGTTATTGTGCTTATAACATGAGTTATGTTTAAACACCAAAGACATCATAAAATGTGTTTTTTTGCTGTTTAAACAGCATAAAAATGAACTGTATCCTGCCATCTTGCAAAATAGTCCCTAACTGCACATTTCACTGCTGTCATGCACATAGAAATGTCACAGATACACTGGTGACATGATCTGTGACATTTTTTAGTGAAGAACACTCTCTGGTACCATGCCTACAACTTGTCATGCCAACCTCCCAATACCTCAAACACACAGGAAGCTCGAACAATACAGGGAGATTGAACAACACAAGGAGCTCAAAGGCTGGATGTCAGTGTTATTGTTTGCCTCTTTGTCACTGTCTAACAGCCCTCTCTCTCTCTCTCTCTCTCTCTCCCCACAAGTACAGTACATAGCTTACCCCTGACAAGAAGTGCACTTCTGTGCCCTGCCACTTCAGTCTGTCTCTCTCCCTCTCTCACGCCACTGTCTCTTTCTGATTTGAGATAAATACAGATGGTACTGGACAGACACACAGATAGATCACCTACATATCTGACACATAATTAAACACAGTTTCCCTGCTCCCAGCTCTGAGTTAGTTTCCTTTCCACCAGAGATTGAGGCTACAGGACCTACAACCACCCTCTGGAACTGGGTCACCCCCAAACCGCCGATCCTAATAGCAGTTCTGTAGAATTGGAGATCCAAGTGCTCCAACACTGTAAATAGGCTCCACTTCCCAATGGCAGTTGCACCAATTCAAAGCTCCAACAGCTGCAAGGGTGTAAGGAGCTGCACAGGACCACAGACACAGAGCAATTCCAATCTTCACCCCACGACCTGCAACAGTCTCACAATGAACATTTCCCATCTTATGGCAGGTGCTGAACTTTGTGGTTTTCCACCCATCTTGGCAGTGATGACAGTGGCTGTGGTGGCAGGTCTTCTATTACTGCACTTGAACACAACTGCCATAGCATTTACATGCTGTCTATCATGGGAAGATGGCTACCGCAATTCTAGTGGAGAGGCATAGCAGGTCAGAGGTCCTTGCTTTGTTGCATTGCTATATTCGACTCACTGTCAGTCTGTACAATAATACAGCACCAAGAAGAGCAGGCTTGGGGTGGTGATTGTGGCTCTTATCACTTTGGAGATGGGGCACTGTGCTGATCAATGATAATACTGAGAGAGAGAGACACACACACACAGATGGCAGATCGCTACAACTTGCACTGTGCATGTCTCTCTCTCATCCTACTGACTGCTGGTGAATTCAGGGGTGTGTATGATACCTAGTGGGTCAGACCTCTGTCACATTTGCCCTGTGACCCACTATGCTCTGACACTGCACAGAACCAAGAGCAGAGATGGGGTACAGCCTGTCATGACTTGTTGGGGGGGGAACCAGGGCACTATTCATAGGACCATGACGTTTGAGTCCCAAGGATGGGGACCAGACATGGGGGAGGGCAAGACTCAACACAGTATATGGCAGCGTCACAAAGAGAAAGACAGAGAGAGAGACACACACACACACACACACACACACACACACAGAAAACACACACACACAGGACAGTGCCCATTTCTGCACTAATGAACACTCTCTGCTCTCTCGTCTCTCTCTCTCTCTCTCTCTCTCTCTCTCTCTGGAGCACTCCCTCTCCCCAGTGATTGCGCACTACCAGGTGATCTGTGGGGCTGGTGGGTGGTGAGGAAAGGATAAATACCTGACGAGTGACAATGCAGGGGAAGACAGATCTCCCTGTCTGGGCTTTCACCAGACATGCAGTTCTTGTGGAGGGGACAATAATTGTGCAAAGGCACCTCTGTCTACTACAGTAATACTGCCAGTTGCTTAGCGAGGATTGCAAATGGCTACCTTTGCAAAATTATTTTCCCCTACACAACAAGTGCAGGTCTGCCAGGGATGTCTCTCAGACCCCTTCACCCTAATTGTGCTGATAGTGGACAGCAACTGTGATTATAAGGGTACATTAATGCACTGTCACCTGACTGCACTCCACCTGTCACCTCTCTCCCTCTCCCTACCCCATGTTACAAACTGTATTAATGTACTGAAGTAAACTTTCTACATTCTTTTTCTATGGGCATGGACTCTCTTTATTATGTCATGATTTTTTTTTCTATAAGGCATTGTTTGGTTTATCCTCATTGATATGCTGCATAATTTTAATCGAGCATGCTATCATTCTTAGATTGGCTATTTCTTGAATTATAATGCTTCTGAGTTCCACCCATGCTATTTCAGCCACAGTTGATTTTGGTACCTGAAGAACTGATATATATACGCATATGTAAAGGGCTGCTCAGTACTTCCCGTATTTTCATAACTCCATAACACAGTGCAATACTGCTTAATTTTGCTTCTGCTGCTTCATATACTGGTTCCATTGACATTTCCCCATATCTTTGTATTAAATCTCATTATCCCTGATTTCTTTTGATTTAATCTTGTTAAAATATATTGTGTACTGTATGTGTGTTCCATTTTGTGCTTTTATTAAACTGTAACCACAAATAACAGAAGGTTTTAACGTCTCCTAGTCCCCCCCTGCTGCTACATACCATCCATGATCAAATGTCTTCTTCCCATGTGCCATTACCTTATCTTTAGTTCAATTAATTTGTTTTGATGATTTCAAACAGCATGCTTCCAGCAAATGAAGTTTCCTTTGTAGACCAATGGATGAAACTGAAATTTTAACTAAATAATTGACATAAAATAATAGTGGCATAAAATTGCCTCTTATGTTTGGAGAATGACCATCCTTGCATCTAAGCTGGCTGGTAAATCATTTCTAAACAAATTAAATATTAAAGGTGCTAATAAGCAACCTTGCTTTAAACCTAAGCACATTTTAAATGGGTCTGTAAGATTGTCATTAAGGTCACATCAGGCAATTGGGCAAATATTTAGAAATGCGTTCTGCACTTTTCTGATTAATGTTTTGCTCATATTATAGTTTCCAAAAGTCTAATTAATTATTCATGAGCTAAAGTAGCTCATAGATTGGCTGCTGTGCCAGTTTGAAATCTCATAGAAATGCCTGGCATGACAGCAACACTTGGCTGATCGCACACTGTAGTCTGATAGCAGCAGCGGCAAAACAAGAACTGTTTTCAGCACTAAAATCTGAAACAAAGCTCTAATTATAGCAATTAGACTTATAATCACAGTAATGACCTCACAGATGGTTATTTCCTGGGGATTAATGACCAGCTTGGGGGGGGTGCCCCTCAGCTGTGCCTTGGGCCACCCTCCCCCGGCTGGTTGTTAATCCCCAGGAAATGTCTGGCTGTTCAGTCATTATTACTTAATTAACTGACCAAGAAGAGAAAATGACCTTGTGACAGACTAGTCACTGTTTTTTCTCTTGTCAGTTGTTTGGGATGCATGGCTGAATGCTAAGTAATACCTGAGCACTGATTGGATTTATGTTGCAGTTTTCAAGATTTTAAACAGGTATGCTATTGTTCCCCTACTATAGCTGCCAATTCATTTTTACTTACTGAGGTAGCCACTCTGGTCTGTTCAGAACATTGATTGAAACATTGGTCTCTCTTTTCCTCTTTCCCTTTTTCCTTATGCAGTGCACTATAGTCTTCACCGGAGAAACAAGTGTTTTCTGTGGGGTTTGCCCTCACACCCCCCATATGGGGGGTTCTGCCTGCACCCCTGCACTATTGATTACTAACTTCAGTTAGAGTTAGTTTTAGGGGAGGGCAAACACCCAGCTGACAATAGTGTTAGAATACATTGAGACCATCACAGCGAACTACCAAAAATGTCACTGTTATGGTCTTCATGGTATTCCCATCACTGTACCATTGATATACCATCTCCAACATCCCAACTGAGTGATTTGAGTCCCATATTGAGAGGGTGTGGTAAGGGCAAAGATGTAGACAGATATGGAGCAGGGGTGGAGCAGCGGAGGTGAGTGATGGCCAGAGGCTGAATTTTGAAGTAGGAACTTTGGGAGCCAAGGAAAGGGTTGGAGAAATCAAGGAGACTGTGGGAGAATAGATTCTTGTGAAATGCTCCAGTGATTGCAACCTGAGAATTGTGGTTTGTATGCAGTGGCTGAGAGAATAAAATATTAAAGGGATTCAGGACACCCAATTGCAAACTTTGAGAACATTCAAGTTACATTTGTATAATCTGAGAAATACTTATTTGAAACTTTGAAGGCTTGTGTCAGGTTTGGGACTATATAAGCATTAGATACAGCCATACGTCATTTGTTAATTTACAAGTATAGTACAACACGAGGGCAGGCCTGATTATTTGATTGGGGTGTGATTATTGTTATCTAGTGAAAATACTATTTTTCACAATTAATAGTTATTTTAGTATAGCATAGTAGTTTAAACATTTTTTGGAATTTTTAGGATCAACCAAGCAGGTACTGGGGGATTATATCACTATGTACCTCCATCTAAGATTCAGTATAAAACAGAAGAGTGAGCATCTGGCAACCAGCTTCATGAGGTCTTTTACTGGCAAGGGATGTTCAGGCTGCTTTAGAGTTGGGAGTTCTGAATTATGTTTTTTTCTTTAGTTAAAAGGATATTTCTCAAAAAAGATTTCTAATCAACAACATAAAGTAAACTGCACATGGGTAAGGCAGTAGTTCTGAAGTCTTAGATAAGAGATGACATTAGGACACTGTGAGATATTTAGTATTTTTTACTGCCTTCTTACTTATTAATGATGAACATCATTCCAGTATGCAAACCTGTAAACAGTCAGTGAAAAACAAGAAGTCACAGAGAGACTAGCTTTTATAGTGCTCAAAACTTAAAAATTCAAAAACTGGAGTATTTATTGGGAATACAAGAGCTGTACTCCATGAGATAAATCTGAGAACTCTATGCTAAGGTATTTTAATTATATATTAGTAGTGAACACTTCAGTTGTGTGACATTTATTCAAACCAGTCATTTTGAAATCAATCGAATAGAGCTATATTTCTAGAATGGATACTATAGTATATATTTATTGTATTTTGTATTCATACATATTGGTGTATTAGTGTAGAAGTAAGCAGAAATGCCAAAGTTACTGTATAAATCATTTTGTGTGATATCTACCAAATGAAGCCAGGCTCTCAGACCAGAAAACTCACTGAGGATATTGGCAGTCATCACATAAATAGCCTTCCTTTTTGTACCAACTTGTGCTTTGGGAGCTTTTAGGGGACACACTGGGACACATGAACTGGAATTTCACTCTAATGTAAGCAGAAATGCCAATGTTTTGAGCCATTTTGTGTGATGTCTCCCAAATGAAGCCATGCTTTCAGACCAGAAAACTCACCCAGAGTCTTGGCAGTCATCACAGAAAAGCATCCTCCCATCAAAACCTCCATTCCCTTTTTGTACTACCTTGTGCTGTGGGGATATTTAGGGGACACCTACAGTAGGTGAACACAGATTTGAAATTTCAAGGTAATATAAGCAGACAGGCCAAACTTATGTGTCATATTGGGGAACGTCAGCCAAATGAAGCCAGGCTGTCAGACCAGAAAACGCACCTGGATCTTGGCAGTCATTACATAGAAGCACCCAATGAAAACCACCTTCCCATTTTGCACCAATTTTGCTTTGGGAGGTATTTAGAGAACATGTTGCAGAACATGAATCTGGAATTTCAAGTTAATGTAAGCAGAAATCCCAATATATGAGCCACTTGTGTGATGTCTGCCAAATTATGCCAGGTTCTAAGACCAGAAAACCTTCACTGATCTTAGCAGTCATCACATAAAAGCACCCTCTGAAAACCACCTTTCTCTTTTTGTACTAACTTGTGCTTTCAAGGGGTATTTAGTGGTCACCTTGGGGAACATGAGTCTGGAGTTTCAAGTTAATGTAAGCGGAAATGCCAAAGTTATGAGCCATTTTGTGTGATATCTGCCAAATGAAGCCAGGGTCTCAGACCACAAAAAAAGCCTAGGATCCTGACAGTTGTCACATAGAACCATGCCCTGAAAACCACCTTCCCCTTTTTGTGCTGACTTGTAATTAGATGGGAATTTTGAAGACAGCCTGGGAAACAAAAATCTGGAATTTTCAGTTAATGTAAGCAGGAATGCCAAAATTATATGCCATTTTGTGTGATGTCTGCTAAATGAAGCTAAACTTTCAACCCAGAACTCACCCTGGATCTTGGCAGTCATTACATAAAAGCAACTCCCTAAAACAAAGCCTTCCCCTTCAGTACCAAGTTGTGCTTTGGTGGGTATTAAGAGGATACCTTGAAAAACATGAGTTAGGAATTTCAAGTAAACATATGAAGAACAGCCAAAGTTATGAGCCATATTGTGTGATATTTACAAAATGAAGCCAGGCTCTCAGACCAGAAATCTCACACTTGATATTGGCAGTGATCACATATGAGTACCCAAGAACACTGCCTTCCCTTTTCATGTTGGCGCTTGTGCAGCCAACATCTTGCACTAGCAGCAGATTTGGAGGCGCTGTCACTGTTAGGTGAATGCAGGGAATGCATCAGTAGGTCGCTCATTCCCCAATCAGCCTGCATGCCAGCATCACATCATGCATACTTATGTGGTGATCACACCAAAGGAAATGTCCACTGCAATGCGAGCAAAGCTCGTTATATGCAGCGGACCTCCCGACGTGCTTGCCCAGGTGTAAAAAAAATAATGAACATGGCGGCACACTGCCTGCCATAATGACGACTTTGGGGGTGCCCAATACCCCTGTAAGCATGACCTGTTACAATGTATGTGCCAATGGGGGAGCCCACTCCTGTCAGCATCATTCACCCCCATTTGTTTATGTCAAGGGGTGCTCAATCCCTCTGCTCTTGTACCCCCCGCTTTCATTGTTTGCTGATGGGTGCCCAATCCCCATTAGCTACAGCATCCCCCCACCCCAAAACACTTAGGTGGCAGGCTGGGAGCCCACCCCAGCATGCCAAATTGCCCTGAAAAATAAAAACCATTCCAAAAGTTTTTTTAAATTTTTAAACCCAGTGAAAGAAGAAAACGGTCCCTCGCAGTCTCCCTGCCCCCTCCCGCAACCCGTGACCACCCTCTGCAGACCCTGCCTCCCCACACTCACCCTCAGCCCATACTTACCTCTGGAGCCGGCGCGACGATCTTCGGTGGACCGGGAACACATCTGCACTATTCAAAGCCGACCGCAAACTGAGAAAATGCTGACAAGCTGTATAATGGTATAAATAGGATACTTTCAACTTTGGTGCATATCGCAGGCATTTTTTGAAATTCTTGCACCAAATTTTCAATATGGGGTTATTGGGACCCCTCCACATGAATTCGGTCACTGTCATGGCGTTATTCAGTCCCGAAAGGTGATTTTGTGGTCACTGAGTGGAATCACCTTTCGGGTCTGAGTAATGAAATGACAGTGCCACTGTTCATAAGAGGGGCTCTCAAAAAGCCTATGTTGCAAATTTGGTGAAAAAATTCCCCAAAATGGCTGCTTTACGAGCGTGTGTTGTGCAGTTTCCACGCATGTTGGTAATTTCATGAATCTATAATATTTTCACTCCAGATTTTCAAAATTGGCATTTTTCTACACCTCCTTATGAATAGTGTAGCTGTCATTTTACATATCCTAGCTAAAATGTGTTTTCGCATGTCCGACGCAGAATAGCGTGGTTGCTATGTGAAATCCATTTTCAGGACAGTTTGAGAAAATGACGGTGACACTGTTCATGAGCAGAGGCCCTAAAATGCCTATGTTGAATATTTGGTGCCAAAAGTCCATAAAATGACTATGTTACAAGCATGCATTACGCAGTTTCCATGCACCCTTGTAACTTCACAAATTTGCAATATTTTCATGCCAGATTTTCAACACTGGCATTTTTTCACACCTCCTTATCAACAGTGCAGCTGTCATTTTTCACAGCCCACCCAAAACGTGTTTCCGCACATGTGGTGCACAATGGCGTGGTCGATGTGGGGAATCAACTTTTGGGGCAGATTAACAAAATCACAGTGCCACTGTTCATGAGGGGAGGTTCCAAAATGTGTATGTTGAAAATGTGGCTAACAAACTCCCAAAAATAATTGGGTTACGGATATGTGTTGTGCAGTTTCTATGCATGCTCATGACTTCACCAATTTTTCATATTTGCACTCCAGATTTTCAACATTGACATTTTTGTACATATCCTCATGAACAATACAGTTGTCATTTTCCACATCCTGCCAAAAATGTGTTTTCATCCCTGTGTCGCCAGATGGCATAGCATCTGTGCAAAACCACCTTTCAGCTACCACACTCATAGTGCCGCTCTTCATGAGGTGAGCTCACAAAAAGCCCATGTTGAAACTTTGAAGTGAAAATACCAACACATGCCTATGGTGTTAGGGTTCCCAACTGTAGCACCCAACCCTGTACAGACTGATAAGTGTCAGGGTTGTGACTTCGGATCATCAGCTGTAATGCTCACGCCATTCCACCCCAACCCCCATCCTGCAGCCAGTAACAGGCATTGTGGTGTGCTTTGCAGTGTTTGCCCACAAAGTTCACCCCATTCTCCTATACTGCACCCACTTCAGCATATTTCCTTATGGAATTGGGTAAGTATAACAACCCAAAACCCCAAAGCACACCACAACACTTGTTAGTGTCTACAGGGTAGGGTGAGGTACAATGGTATGAGTGTTATAGCTGACAACTCAAAGGCACATCCCAATGCCTGTCACTCTCTGCAGGGTGGAGATGGGGTTGGTGTCACTTCAATACTTCACTGCCATTCCTATTATGTGTCTCTGACTCCTGCATCTACCAATGCCAATGCAGCATGACAACATTCGGCATTGACAAATACTTGTTGTACTAACTTTTGCTTCTAGCAGTACTTAGGAGATACCTTGGAGAACAGGAATGTGGAATTTCAAGTTAATGTAAGCAGAAATGTCAGTGTTATGACCTATTTTGTGTGATGTCCACCAAATGATGCCAGGCTCATATCAGAAAACATACTCTAGATCTTGGCAGTCATCACAAAAAAGCACCACTGAATATCACAATCCGTTTTTGTACCAGCTTGCACTTTGGTGGGGATATTAAGGCATCACATTTGGGAACATTAGTCAGGAATTGCAAGATAATGTAAGCAGAAATGCCAAAGTTATGAACCATTTAGTATGATGCCTGTCAAATGAAGCCAGGGCCAGCTCTCAAACCAGAAAACTCAAGACCCCAAAACACCTTCACCTTGTTGTACCAACTTGTGCTTCACTGGGGAATTAGAGGACACCTTGAGGGACATGACCATGATCTTGCCTCTATCTAATATTTGCAAAGCAAATGCAGGGACAGTGAGGAGACATTCTACCAGTAGTTGCACTTTGCCTAACAAACATTACACAGATGCACCCCTTCATGACACATTAATGAGTATGCTGCACTGAATAAATACACACACACACACACACACACACACACACACACTAGAGGTACTGATCAATATAAATTTCTCATATGTTTTACAATATACATATTTTAAACTGTGTATTTGTTATAATTTCTTGTTAATGTTTTCTTTTATCTCTGTATATAAAAAAATGTTTATCAGTTGTTTCTCAGGATCCAGGACTCCACTCCACTATTGTAGTGTAAATGATGCTAGTGATACTGGTCAATAGAAATTTTTCATATTTTTACAATATACCTATTTTAAAATATTATATTTTTAATATTTTCTTGCTAATGTTTTTCTTTAAATTTCTATATATATATATAGAGGACAGAGAGAGAGGAGATAAGGATATTGATGGCAAAAACTCTGTTTAATGCATCAGTTAGGACTGTTCCACAGCAACAAAAACAAGGAAATTCACTGTTAGGGTTGGCACCTCAAATTCCCAAGCCCACCCCATCCCGACCAACAGGCATCTCGGTATGCATTGGGTCATCGGTCCTAACTCTCACCCCATCCCATGTGTAATTAAGTTGAGGTGGTGCAGTATAGTAGAATGGGGTGAGAGTTAGGACCGACGACCCCAACGCACACCCCGATGCCTGTTGGTGGGGACAGGGTAGGCTTGGGCTGCAAGGGGTGGCAACCCTAACACAGAATTTCCCTCATTTTGTTGCTGTGTAACAACCCTAACTGATGCATTAAACAGAGTTTTTTGCCAAGAATTTCCCTTCTTTGAGAATGACCACTATAAATAGTGAATGGAATATGGTGGTGGAGCGTAGTTCCATGTGATTTTGTTGTCACATAGTAAAGCTAACAGTAACGCAAACGCAAGCACAAATGGTAATGCACATGGTGATGCAAATGTAAATGATAATGCAAACGGTAAGAGAAACGCAAGTGCAAACCTTAATGAAAACAGAAATGGTAATGCAAACAGTAATACAAATGTTAATGGCAACAGAAATGCAAACAGTAACAAAAACAGTAACATAAATGCTAACGCCAATGGAAACACAAACGGTAGGAAAATGCTAACAGTAACACAAACACAAACAGAAATGCAAATGGTAAAGGCAGCAGTGCTGCAGAAGGAAACAATAATGCAATTGACAATGGAAATGCAACCGAAAACGCAAATGATAAGGCCAACAGAATGCAAACAGTAGCGAACACGCAAACAGTAATGGTAACGCAATTGCAAATGCAAACAGTTACAGTTACAGCAACAATGATGCCAAAGCAAACAGTAATGCAAATGCAAGTGCATACAGACACGCAAATGGTAATGCCCATGGTCATGGTACCGCAATTGGAAACGCAAAAGGTAATGGTAACACCAACAATGACGCTAAAGGAAACAGAAATTCAAAAGGTAGCATGTACGCATACGCAAATGGTAATGAACATGGTGATGCAAAATGAAATGCAAACAGAAACAGTAATGGAACGCAAATGGTAACATTAACACAAACACAAGCGCAAACAAAAATGCAAAGGGTAACGCACACGGTGGCATAGATGGGAACACTAACACAAACGGTTACGGAAACGCAAGTGGAAACGCTAACTGTAACAGTAATGAAAGTGCACACCCTTTTTCCCCAAAAGCTGCATTGAGAAACACAAGGAATACAAAGAATGTATACATAATAATGGGCCTCGGAGCAGAAAATGAACACTTGGGCCCAGATATTCAAAAGGGCTGTGCATGATGCAACAGTGTTGCACCATGCACAACCCACTGATGCACCACGGAATGATATTCAAGGGAAAAGTGCACGAGACAATCCTGATGCGCCGAGCTGCATCAGTAATGCAGCAGGCTAGGGATATGCCCATGCACAACTCCGCACAGCCCGATATTCAGCCTGGGATGCAGAGTCATGCATGCGCAACCTCTACCTGTGCCTGCACAAAGTTAAGCAAAAAAAGGAACAAATGATGGCCACCCACAGGTTAGCTGTCGCATTGCAGGGCACAACACGGCAGCTGCCACCTGTGGGTGGCCACCCGAGTTCCTGCCACATCTGGTGGTACCCCCTAAGCCCCATCATGGGCATCCATGTAAAGACACCCCCCCATATCCCTGGTGGTCCAGTGGACCCCCATGTGCCTCGCAGGCATCTGTTTAAATCACACCCCCTGTCCAATATCCCTGGTGGTCCAGTGGACCGATCGCTGCCCGATCGTGGGCATCTTTTTAAATCACCCTCCCCAATATCCCTGGTGGTCCAGTGGACTGTACTCTGCCCGATCATGGGCATCTGTAAAACATAGAACAGTCCTTCACTGTGGTGGTCTCAGTGTACCCCTCCCCACCCCCCACTGAGCCCACCGCCCCACCCCCCAGTCAGCCAGCGAGGCACCACCACCCGCCTGCTTACCATTCGCCTTGACTGACAGCTTAGGGTTGATGCCTATTGGTTCACAACATGAGCTATAGTTTACTACAGACATTTCAGTCCAGCTAGTGAATGATTCATTCACATATCTGGACTGTGTAGTACAGAGGAGATGCCCATTGGCTCACGCCAGAACCAATGGCATGCAGCCTACTGAGCTGTCAGTCGGGTGGTGGGGCGGCAGGCGGTGGTGCTGCCGCCTGCCGGCTGACCGGGGAGCGGGGCGGGGCTCAGTGGGCGTGGTGGGGAAGGGGTACACCAGACCACCAGGGTAAGAGGACTGTTCTATGTTTTACAGATGCCCGCGATCGGGCAGAGTGCGGTCCAGTGGACCACCAGGGATATTGGCGGGGGGGTGATTTAAAAAGATGTCCGCGATCGGGCAGAGTGCAGTCCACTGGACCACCAGGGATATTGGAAGGGGGGGTTTATTATACCGATGCCCACGATCAGGCACATAGCCATCCACTGGACCACCAGGGATATTAGAGGAGGTTTTCTTTTAGACAAATGCCCGCGATCAGGCTGCAGGAGGTGTCGGTCCCCAATGGCTGCTACCTGGCAGGGCGCCAGGTGCAAGTCATCAGGGATTGGCACACCTGCATGCTAATGGGATGCAAATGGTGCCATAATGACATGGAAATGACCCCATGTGCACCTTGCATAAATTATGGCCCCATTTGCATGTCCCCTTTTGAATATCACAGGTGCTGTGCATGGCGCAATGGCACTTGTGCTAGCGCATCTCCATGCTCCACTCTGGCCACTTGCGCTGGCGCAGTGCCACTGCGCTATGCACAGTGGGGGTGGCCAGGGTGCGATATTCAAAGCTGCTGCGCCATAGCACAGCTCCGTTGAATATCACCCAGGTCACACCCCTGCACAACAAAGTTGAGCTGTGCCCAGGCTTGCACCACAGCCTGGTGCAGTTTGAATATCCAGGCCTTGGAATACTAAATTGCTTATATCTCAGGAACCATACAAAGTAGAACAAAAATTAAAATGTCATATAATTTATGACTTTCCTGGCTAGTTTTGTACTTAGCTCCCTAGTGGGGGACTAAGCATTTTTCCGATGAAAAGTCCGTAACTTGAAGCATTTCCGAGTTACGGGCCCCAAAAGGCACAGCAGATGCCATAATGTAAGTCTATGGGAAAAATAGTTAAATTCGGAGTACCGTAACTTTGCAGCCCTCTAATATTTTGTCACCAAACTACCAAAAGACACATCTGTGGGATCTTGGCTTTCTTCCCTCCAAATTTCAGCCCAAAAGACCAAAACTGTTCTTTTGCAGCAGGGTGGCAAAGATTTCCTATTCTTTTGAGCATAGTGTCACAAAATAGTGTCGCAAAACACAACACTTTAGCAAAACAAATCACAAAAGTGTTACAGATGCGACACTACTTTTCCCAAAAATTTCAAAAACATATTTCTGGGGTGTTTAACTCCCAAAAAAGACATGGCTAGAATCCTCAGGGTCGACTAGGTAAACACAAAAATAATTGTGTCCCTAGAGGGTCCCAATTTTAAAAGCCAAGCATTTCTGTGATCAGTAACTGAAAAAAAATGGCTGACTCATGACACTGCAGGGGTCATTTGTGACACTAAAAACTGCATTTATGACACAGTCAAACTTTTTGTTAACTTTTCCCATTGACTATAATGGAAAATTTGTTTTTTGAATAACCTTTGAACCGTTCAATATTTTTTCACAAAATCTTTGAAAGACAAATTGGGGACCCTGGCCACATTTTTCTTGAAGTTTTTGGACCAGTCGCACAAACTGTGCGACCAGTAGGCATGAGCAAAGAATGCACAAAAAAGTGTAAATGCACTATGGAATGTTGCTTTATAACTCTGCAACCATATATCTGACCGGTACGAAACTTGACAGATCCAAAGATCTATGCTGCTTCTTCATGCCTGCCAAATGTCAGGCAGATCTGTCATATGGTGGCAAAGTTATTGAGGTGCAAAATTTTACACTTTAACCTTAAATGGGGTACTCAACCCTAACTATAGTGGCACTATCTGCTACTATAATACAATACATATATATGATATATATATATATATATATATATATATATATATATATATATGTAGGGGAGGCAGATGTGGCAGCAGTCACTGAGACCTGGGTCACTCTAGGGCACGAGTTGGACCTAAACCTGGAGGGCTACACTATGTTCAGAAAATATGGGGGGGAAGGAGTGGTGGTGTAACACTGTTAGTCAAAAATGGTGTGGGTATTGGAGGGGTAGAGGAGGCAGAGGGGAATGTGGAGGCTATTTGGGTCACCGTGCTGAAGTAGGGGGGTAAGAGAGTAAAGGTCAGAGTGGTATACAGACCACCAGCACTGGAGGAGGTCCTGGAAGTAAGTTTGGTGGCAAATCTCGAGGGACACTGTAGAGTGGGAAAAGGAAGAGTAGTGGAAATGAGGGACCTCAACATGCCAGGAACAAACTGGACGACTATGACATCACCAGTGGCCAGAGAGCAGAGGCTGCTGGATGTCTTCCAGGATGTGTTCCTGACACAATAGGTGGGTGAGCCAACTAGGGAGGCCCAGACACTGGACGGGGTCCTGGCAGACAGTGATCAGATTAGGGGTCTAGAGGTGAAGGACCCGTTGCCTGGGAGTGATCATGCCACAGTCTGGTTCTTCCTGGACCTAGGGAGGAGGAAAACCAAACAAGGATGATAGTAACTGACTTTAGGGATGTAGACTTCAGGGAGATGGGAAGGATCCTTAAAGATCATCTGGACAGGATAAGGCCGGATATGGATGCTGACAGCAGGTGGGGGATCATTAGGAGGGGAATACAGGAGGTTACCAGATCCTGCGTAAGGGAAAGGTGTAAGTTTGGTAAGGCCAGAAAATCCTGCTGGTGGACCCGGGAGGTACAGGAGGTGGTGAGGGAAAAGAAGGTGGCCTATGGGTGCTTCAGGAGCTCAAGGAGTGAAAGGGATCAGGAGGAATATGAGCTGAAAGCCAAGAGAGTCACCAGCTTGGTGAGAGCATCGAAGCCAAAAAAGGAGCAGTCCTTGGCCAGTGGGATCCAGAGGGGTGACAAGGGGTTCTTTAGATACACAGGGGAAAAAAGGAAAGTAAGGGGGCAGATCAGCAAGATAAGGAAAGGTCAGGCACAGGAGGCGGGGGAACAGGCAGAAGTCCTAAATGAGTACTTTGCATCAGTTTTTACCAGGGGGAATGTAGGGGCTATGTCTTGCGAGTGAAGCGGGGGTGAACCAGAGCAAGGGGTGGGACTGGTAGAGACCAGGGTCCCTGATGGGTCTGGGGAAAGGGAGTGGCCACCACAGACAAGTGGGGGCCCAGCAGCGCAGGGTGAAAAGGGGGAGGATGTGGAGGCTGAAATCCTAGTAGAGAGAGTAAGGGAAGCCCTCAGGTCTCTTCGGACGGAGAAAGCACCTGGGCCAGATGAGATACATCCCAGGGTGCTGAGGGAACTGGCAAATGTCCTGGTAGTCCCTCTAGTGGAGCTTTTCAATATCTCTCTGAGGACTGGGTGGGTGCCCCAAGACTGGAGGGTGACCCACGTCATGCCGATCCACATGGGGGGATCAAGAGGGGAGGTGGGAAATTACAGGCCCATCAGCCTGACATCAGTGGTCGGCAAGGTGATGGAGGGTATTGTCAAGGAAAGGCTGAGGGGGGGGTTACTGGAGCAAACTGGGTACTTGGACAATAGGCAGCATGGCTTTGTCACGGGATGATTGTGCCAGACACATCTTGTTGATTTCTATGACTGGATGACGAGGGCCCTGGACCAGGGTAGGCTAGTGGACGTCCTCTTTCTGGACTTTAGCAAGGCATTTGATTCAGTACCTCACAGTGGCCTGCTGGATAAGCTGAAGGAAATGGGGGTAGGGAGACAGTTTTTAAGATGGATAGGAAATTGGCTTTCTAAGCATACTCAGAAGGTGATGGTTGAAGGGTTTGCTTCATCCCCAAGGTGGGTTACTAGTGGGGTTCCCCGGGAGTCAGTGCTGGGGCCACTCCTGTTCAACACCTATATCTCAGATATCAGGAAGGGCATCAGGAGTGAGATGAGTCTCTTTGCAGATGACTCAAAGCTGGGTGCAGTGGTAGATGGGGAGGAGGGGAGGGTGGCCTTGCAGGAGGACCTGGAGGCTATGGAAAGGTGGTTGGGAAAATGAAAACTAAAATTCAATGTGGGGAAGTGCAAGGTTCTGCACCTGAGAGTCAGAAATCCAGGCCAGGGGTATACCCTGGGAGGTGACATAATTCAAGTCATGGAGGTGAGAGGGACCTGGGGTAGTGGTAGATGTCAAAGTGAACAACTCAGAGACCTGTAGGAGGGCAGCAGCAAGGGCAAATAGGATGCTGGGATGCATTATCAGGGGAATTACCCCAGAAAGGCAGACATGATCCTTCCACTGTACAACTGCTTGGTTATGCCACACCTCGAGTATTGTGTACAATTTTGGAGACTGCATTTAAAGAGGGACATTATACTCCTAGAGAGGGGCCAATGGAGGGCAACCAAAATGATCTGGGGCCTGGGGGAGAGAATCTATGAGGAGAGGCTCAAGGAGCTTGACATGTACACCCAGGAGGAGATGAGGGACAGGGGGGACATGATAGAGGTCTTTAAGTACATGAAAGGGATCAATAAAGGAGGCCCAGTCAGGGTGTTCCAAAGGTAGGAAGGTGGGGCAACAAGAGGTCACAGGTGTAAGCTGGAAGGGGGAAGGCTCAGAGGTGAGAGGATGAGATGTTATTTCACTGAAAGGGTGGTGGAGCCACGGAATGCACTGTCCAGGGAGCTGGTAGAGGTGGAGACTGTGGACGGTTTAAGAGGAATGGGACACGAGGGGAGGGTAAATCTGACCAGGCCCAATAGAGGTGGAACATCTAGGACTGGGACAGTATAACCCAAGGGGAGGGGGAAACCAAATCAGCCCCTCAGTGCTGGTGCTGAAAATCGAAGCAGACTCGAGAGACCTTTAGACCTATTTGGCTGACATTTTAGTATGTATTATATATGTATTTATAAAATGTTTGAGACAATCATGGTCAGCAGCACCAACAGCACTGGACAAACACCATCACATGACCGTGCATGATATCAGAGCGTGACCGCACTCCGCACTTTACCCTCCAAAACAATTTTGACATTTTATAAGATAGATATACCACTTGAGGTGTGCGTTGCGCTCTGAGATACGCGACGCCTTGGGCAGTTGACGACTAGGCCTTGTGCCTCATCCGCATAATCAGCACACCAAGGTGTGCTGTGATATCAGAGCGACACTGCACACTCAGAGTGGTATATCTTATTACATATTATAGTGGCGCCGTAGAGCCACTATAGTTAGGGTTCAGCAGTCACTTTGCATACTAAATTCAAAAGTTTGTGCATTAATAACTTTGGACCCATTCAACGGATTTGCCTGCAATTTGGTACATGCGGTGGGGCATGGAAGATGTCTTGATTTGCCAGATTGCGTTTCAGTCAGACTTACGGTCTTTGTGTATGAAAGTGCTGAAAAATGCAAAACTATCCATTTTTGGAGGCACCTTTTGGGATTCTGAATGTGGTCCTGCACGGCTGCTGTGTGGTATGCCACTCTGTGAGATGGCTTGTTTGAAAGAGCTTTGGTGGCTGAACATGCCACGTTTTGTTTGGTGAAAATATATTACGGCATTCAAAAGTTATGGCACTTTTAAGTTCCCAATATAAGTCAATGGGAAAATTTGTATGTTTTGCGAACAAAGAATGGGGTTCTGGCCATCTTGTCCTACCTGGCGATCAGAGAATTTGCAGCCTTGCACTTCAAGAATCTTTGTCCCCAAGGATTTTTTCAAATTCTTTGATCGTGAGGTCCGCCATCTTGTTTTCAGTTTTCCAATCAGAAAAACACAAATATCTCGGCTCAGGGCACTTTGAGGTAAAACTTGGATGCGTTTACTCAGGGACCCCGATCTCTTGAGCCATGTCTTTGGTTCCATCCAAATCAGTCTAAAAATAGAGTTTTCAGGTTTTTAAATCTTTGTTCACGGCTTGCTAACGATCTTTGATTGCGAGCCTGCAAATTCTTTGATCGCGAGAGGATTGCGAGCGAGGGAAGAGATGGCCAGATTTTAAAATGTATTTTTGTAGCCCAGAGGTGCCCTACAAAGGTATATAAGGGTGGGTTTTGCTCAGGGGGATTCGTTCTTCCCCATCTGAATAAAAAAAAAACTTTCGTTTTTATTATCACTGGTAGTCTAGCGGCTCCCTCAATGAGATTATCGAATATGCTGTTTTTATCCGTGGTAGTAGGTTTCTGGTATGTGTATTAATATTTTCTGCATGTATTCGTGGAAATGTTTCTATCTGAGCTTTTGTTATTAATAGTCTCTTGTAAGCTAGGGTCCCCCTAATTTATCTCAATAAAATAATAGTTTTCATGTCTCTGGTGTTTCAGTGGCCTTCTCACTCCAGCCCATTTAGCACTTCACTTTTCTCCTTTGTCTAAGAGACAGCTCTTTTCATTCTTCCATCGTTAGCAGTTTGATCAGGAGATATGATAGTTTATTCAAACAGGTGCTCAGAAATTATTTCAGAGCACCTGTTTGAATTAGCCATAATATACACAGTCGGTGGCTGGCTGTGGAGGTGAGAGGTGGGCTGTGCCAGTCACTGGCTTGGGAAGGTGGGGGTATTGGGTGGCTGGCATGGCTGGTGGGGGTTGGGGTCACTAGACTACCAGGACATTGAAGATGCTTATTTATTTTATTATGATGGGGTGGGGACTGCTAGACTACCAGGGATATTAATAATAATCAAATACAGATGGGGGCACTAGACTACCAGGATATGTGCAAGAAATATTAATACACATACATGGGGGGCACTAGACTACCACAGATAAAAAACAGACATATTCATTAAATATTCACTGGGGAGCAACTAGACTACCATGTACCATGTGTAAATGGAACTAATGTTTTTTATTCAGATGGGTAGAATTAGGCCCCCTGAGCAAAACCCACCCTTATATTAATTTGTAGGGCACCACTGGGCTACAGAAAACGTTTTTGAAATCTGGCCATCTCGTCCCTCACTCTTTGTTTGAGAGTGAGGAATGTCTTTGATCGTGAGGCTGCACATTCTTCCACTGCCAGATTCTTTGATCCTGATCGTGCATTGGGAGCGAGGGACAAGATGGCCAGATGAAAAAATACATTTTCTGAACTCAGGGGTGTTCTAGGAAGACAAATGATGGTGGGTTTTACTCAGGGGGCTTTGTTCTGATGAGCCATGATGGTGGTTTATCGAAATTGTGTTAATTTTGTAAATTACACAACTTTTATTTTGGTCATGAACATGAATTCTTTGATCACGAGAGATTCTTTGATCGCGATTGTGCATCATGAGCGAGGACGAAAATAGCCCCAATTTAAACGTCTATTAACTCAGCCCAGGGTGTCCTAGGAAGTCAAATGAGGGTGGGTTTTACTCAGGGGGCTTCATTCTGTCGAACCATGGCAGTGGTTTACCGCAATTCCTTCATTTTTTTTTATTTAAAAGGTTTTTAATTCTTTGTTTATGAGCCTGCAAATTCTTTGATTGTGAGCCTGCAAATTCTTTGATCATGATATTCTTTGATCACCATCTTTGATCGTGAAGGCAGGACAAGATGGCCAGATTTTTATAATGAAATAGATAGAGAAATTGTACTAATCTTTGACATTGAATATGTTGGAAATGGTTTGGTCTTTTTACTTGAAATTTGGAGGGAAGAAAGGCAACATCATACAGATGTGGCTTTTGGTAGATTGGTCAGAAAATATGACAGGGCAGTAAACCTACATCACTACAAAGTTTATGCTTTTTCCCATAGGATAACATTACGGTGTCTGCTGCATTACAGGAATTCTTTGCTGCCCTGCTGCAAAATAACAATTTGGTCTTTTGGGCTGAAATTTGGAGAGAAGGAAGTCAACATCCCACAGATGTGCCTTTTGGTAGTTTGGTGAACAAATATTACAGGGCGGCAAACTGATGGCACTACGAAGTTGATGCTTTTTCCCATAGGATAACATTATGGCGTCTGTCACGCCTTTCAGGGCCCGTATCTCAGAAACGGTGCAAGATACGGACTTTTTGTCACAAAACACTATAAACAGTATAAAACTTGCCAGGAAAGTCATAATTCATATGACATTTTTATTTATTTTTTTACGTCGTACGGTTCCTGAGATATAAGCAATTTAGTATTGCAAGTTGTCATTTTATGCTCAGAGGTCCATTATTATGCATACATTCTTTGTTTTCACTGTGTTTTTCAATGCAGTTTTTGGGGAAAAGAAGGGTGTGCCCTTTCGTTACTGTGCCAGTTAGCGTTTCCAGGTGCACTTCCGTTACCGTTCGCATCACCATTCCTGTCTACGCCATCGTGTGCGTTACGGTTTGCACTTTCATTTGTGCTTGTGTTTCTGTTTCTGTTTCATTTGGTGTTATTGTTGCTGTTACTGTTATGATTTGCATTTGCAATTGTGGTACCATGTCCGTGCGCGAAGGGCCCCGCATTCCCACCAACTTGCACAACTTTCTACTTTTCTATTCTTTCTTAAAAAGTAAGGAAATTATATGCAAAAAACTTCATTAATGCATCAGTTAGGGTTCTTCTACAGTGAAAAAAGTGAGGAAATTCGATTTTAGGGTTCCCACCGTACCCCCACCTGACCTCAAAGTTTCATGAAAGGAATTTTGTGGCAAAACTATTATGTAACAAAACGGTATTGCACTTGACACATTTTTCCTCTTCCCTTGCTGAAATCAGATCTTTAACACATCCAAGAGTATCTAGTCATTCTGTCCTGCCAGCGTTCTCCCTTCCCTCATTAACTCATTTTACAGGTCTGTGTACCAGTTATTAAAATCTGAATAAGATGAAATATACACCGCATTGTGATGTTGTCATGGTGACAAGGTGACAATCTGTTTGTTGGTGCTTGGAAACTCCAAATTATCATACTGCAATTATCCCAACAGGGATGTAAATTTCCAGCTGGAGCTTCTTACAGCAGAATGAAATACTGTATGTGTGTTATTGTTTTAGAAAATGTGGTACATTATGGCAGACAGTGCCATTTCACAAGATTGGTTTAGCGGACAGGCTTAGACAGGGTAAGGAGGCTGCATGGCTTGAAACACCTATCATGAAAAGACATTTTCTTAAGTTGTACATGTCTCAGCATGAAAAGAGCTCATTCAGTCTGAAATAATTCCAAGAGACTGAAAGGTAGCGGACATAGTTCCACTCCATAAAGGTGGGTACAAGGAGCAGTCATTTTAACTACATGCCTGTCAGTCTTAACTCTCTTGTGGGTAAACTAGATGGAGACACTAGTCAAAGAGAACCTAATAGACTACCTGGAGAGCAGTGGGCTCCAGAATACTAAGCAGCATTGGTTCTTGGCAGGGTGATCTTGTCAGAACAACCTGTTAATATTCTTTGACTGGGTATCAAGGGTAGTATATAAGGGACAAACAGTAGATTTACTCTACTTCAGTTTCAGCAAAGACTTGGACCTGATGCTACAGAAAAGAATGCTGACCAGCTAGAGCAATAGTTCTCAAACTTTGTCACAGTGAGCCTCCCAAATCCATGGAAAAGATTTTGAGCCTCCCCAAAACTGAAATAATCTTGGGCTTCCCCAAGAAAATAACATACTGCACTGCAGGTACACTATAAATAATTGTAACACCTTTGAGTACTTGGCTCACATTCAGTTCTTTGTCTTGTACTGATGTGGAACCTTTGAAAAAGAGCTCCTGTGCTCAAAGGTGTTATCTGAATAACAAATAAATAAAATAAACAAATATTATTATTCAGTTTATTGTAACACCCCCGCCCAGCCTACCTGCTCCACTATTTTCATTCTTGAACCATTGTTACCTCTTATTCCAGTACCTTCATGGGTCAGACTACTTTCTCCATTTCCTCTCTATATATGAAATAACCTTCCTACATAGTTACCTCTCCCCTCCATCCCTGCTCCTAAGCAACTCCTTGGGGATTGCTTTGCTCCTTCCTGCTATTGCTCTTAAAACTTCTATGCTCAACACTTGTATTTGAGTTGTTCTGCCATCAGTCTACACATTGATTAGTGAGTCATTATTAGTTTATTGTTCATATTTGTTTGCATTATTGTTCATTGTGTATTTCTTGATTGTTTTGCAGTTACCTTTTGAAATATATCCATTTCCTACCCTTCGCCGGGCACACCTAAAATGAGCCTTGGCTCATTCACCTTCCCTTGTCACCTATTAATACATAAATACAGCACATAAAATTCACCTACTATTATCCTCTTTTAGTTTGCTTCATCTTTTCACACAAAATATATAAAACTAAAAATTTAAATACAGTACTTTTTCAGACTTGCTTGAGCCTCCCCTGGAACAGGTTGGGGTCTCCCCAGGGAGGCTGGCCTCACCATTTGAGAACCCCTGAGCTAGAGGATCTTGGTGCAGCAAAGTACATTGTTAGATGGGATGGTAGTTTATCAAGGGGAGACAGCAGAAGATGGTGGTAAATATAGTTAAATCCAGGGAAAGAGAGGTCACAAGTGTGGTACCACATTGTCAGTCCTGGGCCCAGTGTTTCTTAATATGTTCAGAAGCAACACAGGATAAGGAATTCAGGACAAGATGTGTCTCTTCACAGATAACACTAAGATCTAATCAGCAGGGATGAAGTAGGAGTGTTGCAGAGGGACCTGAAAACCTTGGAGAGGAGGTCCAAGGTTTGGTAGTAGAAGTTCAAAACCAAAATGCATAAGATGATGCACATTGGGAACAAAAACCCCAGGACAAAATACTTGCCTGGAGCGGTTAATGTGGACACTGCTATTGAGAAATGGGACCTAGGAGTCATCATAAATAATTTAAATAATCTAGCCAGTTTAACAAGGCCACAGCAAAACAACCAAGATGCTGGAGTGTATTGGGTGGGGATTTGATAGCAAGAGACTGGCGGTATTAGTGCCTTTCTACAGATTACTGGTAAGCACACACCTGGAGTGCCATGCCCAGTTCTGGAGCCCTCACTTGAGGGAAGACAGGAACAGGCTGAAGATAGTGCAGCATAGGGGAAACAAAAATTATTCCTATAGTACAGAACAAATCCTCTGAGGAGCGGCTTAGGCTACTGAATATGTACTTGCTGGAAGCCAGAAGGGAGCACGGTGATATAACAAAGACTTCCAAATGTTCCTGAAAGGTAAACTATGCAGAACCATTCAACAGGAACATTAAATCTAGAACACTAGCAGATCAGTGGAAGCTGGCAGGAGGGAAATTCTGGAGGGATGTGAGGAACTTCTGTTTAAGAGAGAGTGGTTGAACCATGGAACAGCCTGCCTGCTGGCAGTGGGTGATAAGACCATTAAAGGCTTTAAGCACAATTGGGACAGAGTTATGGGCTTAACAACAACAACTCAGGGGATAGCAGCAAGGGAGGGGACATGAGGCAGGTAGTGTGGGCATAATCACCTTATACACACTGGCCCAGATATTCAAAAGGGTTGCGCATGGCGCAACAGTGTTGCGCCATGTGCAACCAACTGATGTGCCCCGGCGTGATATTCAAAAGGGAAAAGTTCACGGCACAAACCGGTGCGAGCGCATCAGTAATGTATGCAGGCAGGTGGGGTGATGCCTGCGCATACTCTGCACAGCCTGATATTCAGCCCGTGATTTGCAGAGCCATGCATGCGCAACCCCTACCTGCGCCAGCACAAAGTTGATCCAAAAAAGGAACATTGATGGCCACCACAGGTTAGCTGCCGCATTGCAGGGCACAACACGGCAGCTGCTACCTGTGGTGGCTACCAGCTCTGGCTGCACCTGGTGGCATCCCCCATGCCCGATTGAGGGCATTTGAAAACAAATAAGAAATCTGTCCAATATCCCTGGTGGTCCAGTAGACCGCTGTCTGCCTGATCGCGGGCATTTGTAAAAAAAAAAGACATCCGTCCAATATCCCTGGTGGTCCAGTGGACTGCTGCCCGCCCAATCACAGGCTCAGTAAAATAGTATATCCCCAATATCCTGGTGGTCCAGTGGACCTGCCCATGTCCTTGGACAAAGTAATAAATTATATCTCAATATCCCTGGTGGTCAGTGGACCCCCACCCCACCACTGAATCCCACCACCCAGCTCCCACCCCAGTCCAAGCGGCGGGCGGCCTTCCCGCCTGCCACCCGCTTCGCCCACCGACTGACACCATCAGTATGGCTGTACACCCATTTGTCCACAGCGTGAGTCAATGGCGTGCAACCCATACGTACTACATTCCAGATATGTGAATGGGATCCCATTCACATATCGGGAATGTGCAGTATGGTATGGGCTGCATGCCGATTGGCTCGTGTTGTGACCCAATGGGCACACAGCCCTACTGATGGTGTCATTTGGCAGGCGGCAGGGTGGCAGGCGGGTGGGGTTCTGCCGGCCGCCGCTGACTGGGGTGGAGCGGGGTGGGATTCAGTGGGTGGGTGGGTGGGGAGTCCACTGGACCACCAGGGATGTTGGGATATCATTTTATTACTTAGCCCGTGATCGGGCGGGCAGGTCCACTGGACCACCAGGGATTTGAGATATAATTTTATTACTTAGCCCGTGATTGGGCAGGCAGGTCCACTGGACCACCAGGGATTTTGGGATATAATTTTATTACTTAGCTCAGATCGGATGGGGAGGCCCACTGACCACCAGGGATATTGGGGATATAATTATTTGACTTAGCCCGCGATCGGGGGGCAGGTCCACTGGACCACCAGGGACATTGGGGATATAATTATTTTACTGAGCCCATGATCGGGCGGGCAGCAGTCCACTGGACCAGCAGGGATAGTGGAGAGGTTTCTTATTTTTTTACAAATGCCTGCGATGGGGCAGACAGTGGTCCACTGGACCACCAGGGATTTATGCATTTCCTCTTTTTTATTGCAACCTGCGATTGGGCTGTGGAGCACATTGCCGGCTGCATGGGGCATCAGTCCCCGACGGCTGCTGCCTGGCAGGGCACCAGGTGCAAGTTGTCGGGGATGTGATCTTCGCCAAATGGTGCCATAATGACATGCAAATGGACCCATTTGTACCTTGCATACATTATGGCCCCATTTGCATGTCAAGTTTTGAATATCGCGGTTGCTGTGCATAGTGCAATGGAACTTGCGCTAGCACATCCCCATGCTCCACTATGGCCACTTGCGCTGGCGCAGTGTCACTGCACCATGCACACTGCGGAGGCCAGGGTGGGATATTCAATGATGCTGTGCCATGGCGCAGCTCCGTTGAATATTGCCCAGTCCACACCCCTGCACACACAAGTTGCACTGCGCCCAAGCTTGTGCCACAGCCTGGAGTAGTTTGAATATCTGGGCCATTAGGTTTTGGCAGCAGGATGGGGTATTACAGGCAGACTAGATGGGCCAATGGTCTTTTTCTGCTATCAATTTCTGTGTTTCTATGTTTCTAATGAGTGCCACTGCCAACACATGGCATAAGCAACAGGTACTGTATGTGATGTTCTATATCATAGTTTGCTGCTTATGCTTACTTGCTCAGTGCATGACTTGTGCTGGAAATATCTTTGTGAATTGTGCTTTGTTTCTGAAGAACAACGCACATATGTTAGAGTCTTATAAAAGTGCTGCACCCTTTTGACAGTTTCATTTCACAACATCCAGGCCTCAGGAGAGAAAAAAAACTGACAGAGGTAGCAGTCTCTGGGAAACCATGCCCTTGGATGCCTCCTCCTTCCTCCCCAGTGCACATTATGAAATGTTGCCTCACTCATGTTTTATACACATTACAGTTTATTGTATGTTATCAATAGGAGGTCTTTTATTGAAATATGTCACAATTTCTACATACAGTACAATGCAGTCTACAGCACATTTAACATTTCACTGTTGCAGAAAACATGAGAAGCCTAATTATAGTATATTCAGAGATCAATACACACCAATCTAAGTCCTTAAAACAAATTTGCAAGCAAAAAATAAACATTTTTCACACAACAAAAACAGTTCATGACTATACTATAACAGCTGCAGAGTGCAACCCTCCTCCTGAATGGAAGAGAAATATGGGCACACAAATCTCAGTGTGTCTGCTGAGCAGTACTTATGTGGTTTCCTGACATTTCCAGCAGTTTTAATTGCCATTGCTGATGCAGTATGTTTAGGGTTCGGGGTGATCGTAGAGGTCGAGTTATGCTACTCTCTCAAAACCACCTTCCAAGTATTTTGTGTTAGTATTTGTTTTAGTTTATTTGAGTTAAGTGTAAAAAAAAATCAAGGGGGGTGTGGGGGCAAAGCACCCCAATTCAAACAAACTGAAACCACAATTAACAGCAAAAACAAATCCATGCTGTATTCACAAAAACTTTATTCTATGCAAGTAGCGGAGATCCAGTATTCTCCACTATTGCCGGGTTCTGGTCTTGAAAGAATGATGTACATTCACATATTTCTTCCTTATGTACTGTTTCACTGCTTCCATGATCATATTTTCCCTAAAGGATTCACCATCCATGGTTCCTGTGGGATTAAAGCAAGTACAGGCAAAGTGGCACAGTTAATAATATGAGACAGTACCAGTCTTAAGGGTTTGTCTCCTACAAATTTAGCATCACTAACCTTCACAGAGAAGACAGATGTGACTACCATATGCTCAGCAGTCAGACATTCCAGAGTTTCCCTCATGGTGGTCTCATCATCCTCAGTTAGCATGCTGTCCACAATTAGCACTGTTTTGCTGTGTATAGATAGAGCATTAATGCCAGGCAGATAAAATACAAATAAAAGACCGCAGGTGGCCATGAAACTGCAATTATGTAACCTTTCAATACAAGAGTACACTGTAGAATGTATAAAGAGGTGAGTAACCATGCTACACTGGTGTGTACATCGTGCAGACAGTAGGCCACAGTGCATGCAGAGCTGGGACAGGGCATTTCAAGTGTGCCCTCAGATCACTATCTGTGATGGAGACCCCAGTGCTCTTCAGAAACACTTGAATCTTCCTGATGCTATCACTTTCAGCCCTCATCCTTCTGATGACTGCATTGATCTCCACTGGTATCTTCTTCACCATTATCACTGGCACATGTGATTACAGCAAAGAAGTGTCAAGATGTGGAATTGTATCCTCTATTTGGAAACATCAAAGAGTATCACATCACTTCATTTGTGGTCCAGTATGATGTAGGAATGTGCCTATAATTTGTTCATGCTGTAGGCCATGTCACCAGATCAACCATCTATTGCACCATGGAGAAGATTGATTTCTACAAGAGAAAATCACAAGAGGTAGCATCTCAGCAGATAAGAAGAGGTTTTAGCCTGGCAAGTGAGACACCACCTGTGACCAGGCTGTCTGCTGCAGCATGGGAAGGAGAAGTTTGAAAGACTGAATGAATACAAAAATAAGAAATCCATGAATAAGAAATGCCAAAGCGGTCAAGGACAATATATACTAACACCATGCCCTTTCCCTCAGTCTCAGTGCACATTACATACTATAAATACAAAATATTTCAATAACAATAAAAACAATTAGAAATATTCATCAATTACTGTAAATAAATCATAATAAGGGAGTAATGTTCTTTATAAAGGAAGATCTTGGCAACATGGAAACAATTCATTCTGGCACCCAAGAAAGCATGGAATGCCTTGTGGTAGCTATATTCTTAAAACTAATCATAGTGGTTATTCATTCACCAACAAATGTAAAGCCACTTTACTTTGACTTGCAGACCCAGACCCTACAAGACACCATTAAAGGGAATAAGCTGGCCCTCATTTGGGGACTTTAATGTGGCCTAAGGTTGTGTGAAGTGGACAGACTCATAGAAATCATGGCAGCTCTTGGTGTGCTCCAGCTGGTTGACTACCTGACAAGCAAAAGCTTGCACAACAGTGCTATGAATACTCTGGATTTTAAATTCATCACTTCAGTTAAAAATTCTAAGTCACAGGGTACTAAGTTCTAATCTGGGAGACCACAGTCCAGTAACTCTCATCCTCGAGAGAACAATTATAAAATAAACTGACCAAAATTACAAAACAAGTAGATGCTGTAGAAACTTCACGGAGGAAAGCTATAAACTCAGCATGTCAAATGAAAGGTGGGATAGGCAAGACCTCATTTCAGATGTAAACATAGCTATCAAAGAATTTACCCATTCATTTCTTGTACTCTGCTACAATTCCCCATTAAAAACTAGTAGGGCTAAAAAAAAACATGCCATGAGTAACAGACCACTTAAAAAAGTAAATTAGAATTAAAGACAGGGCATGGAGTAAGGCAAAGGAGACAGCCAAAGGAGATGCTTGGGTCAGGTTAAAAATAAATGAAGGATGACTGAAAAAAAAATCAAAAGGGCAAAGGGAAAATATTTTAAGAACAAAACTGAAATTATGACCAAATCATCCATGAACTGTAAAATGATAAAACACTTTGTGGGATCCAATGAAAGTAGTAACAAAGTCAAATTCATGAAGAAAGACAACTCAGCCCAAGATCCCAAAACTGTACCAAACTAACTAAACCTGTACTTCTGCATGTTCCCTGATGTAACTCCCACCTACACACACATCAGCCAATTACGATAAGGCAAATTGCAGACAGGATGCAGAAGCCGCTGATACAAACAGATCTAGCTTCCATTTTAAAATAATAAAAGACTACAAAGTACCAAAAGTACTAAGCAAACTAAATTTAAAACAAGTCCCCAGGGCTGGGCAATGTAGAAATTAAGTTCCTGAAAAAAACAGCAGCCCATATACTATATACCCAATCCTGACAAAAAATTTCAACAGAAGCCTAGTAGAAGGATCCCGTCAAGAGACCTGGAAACATCTGACAGTGGTCCCAATCTACAAGGGAAGGGGTCATATTGACCCTTCCCCCTTGAGACCTATATCCCTGCTATCCATGATAATAAAATTACTTGAAAAAAAAATTCTGTAAGCAACTAACCTCATACCTAGAAAATATAACGTATTGATGATTCACCAATTGGGATTCAGGGTAAGCAGGCAGGCTCATGTCCACTGCGCTCACAGCATTCGTCAGGGACAGTGCCTGGGTTCTGATCACAGTGGATTCTGTTGGAGCAGTGCACATGGACCTCTTGAAGGTATTTGACATGAAAGACCACAACATCGTCCTAGAAAAACTAAGGAAAATGGGAGCTACAGCAAAAGTGAACTCTTGGTTCAAGTCTTACTTAACCAATGCTATGCAGTCAATAATATATACAAAACCCTGTCAGAGTTAAGGTAATTGCTCAGGAGGGTCCCACAGGATTTTGACTGGGTCCCCTAATGTTTCTGGTTTGCATGAATGACATCCCTGGCCGTATACACCACTCCAAGATAAAACACTATGCCGATGACACAATCCTCATCGCTAGAGCAACAGATTTCTCCCAAAGGGAGGAAAAAAAACTCCAATCAAACTTTGATACACTCCAAAAATGGTTTGTCTCTGAAAAGATGGCACTGTGAAAAAGATCCAGTCTATGGCCTTCCACAAAAAAGGATAAAAAAAACAGAGACACCAGGGGCAAAAAAATCCAGCTCTACCATCAAAGAAACCAATGAGTAGAAATACTAACAAGTAGAAATAGTCAGTTCCGTAGCTTTGAGAACTGTATTAAATACACAGTCAAAAAGTGAATACCATGCTGGGATCACTCACACAAGGCCTACATCATACCCAGAAAAGGCAGATTGACTCTAGTCACCCATCTCCTGCTGTTAATTCTAGACTATGAAAGAATAGTTATTTTTTATATCTGATCTCAGAGTCCCTGAAGTAGCTCACCTACTCTTCTGTTTGTTGGCTTATTGCTTTGTTACTGGCATACACAGTGAATGCTGATGACATTTGTTCCAGTCCTCACCTGCCTCACTCAAATGTACTTGGAAGTCTTAATTGGGGATACCTTGGACTGTAATGGGGGAAGAGTTTTTCCTTCCCTTGACTAAGTTGGAGTGGCACAGTAACCCCACAAACCCAGTTATTCACTGACTGCGACACCTTGGGGCTTTCTGGTACTGGTACTGATCTGCTTCTCTGTCTCTTCTCAGCAGCATCCCTATTCAGCTTTTTTAGTACACTGGTTTTGTTGGACTGCATTTTCACCCTGGACTATATTTGAACTGATTATATGTGGAAAATTTGTATTTGTGTCAATCATGATATAGAGTGCTATGGGTGTACAGGCACTCTGTGTTAACTCTGCTATGCTGATGTGTGGGACTAGCTATTCAAATGCTGAGAAGTATATTGTTTAACACTGAGCAGTACTGTAGAATGTGAAATATTCACTCACTATATTTTCACAATATGTGTGCTGTACCTTTAAGTTGTGAAACTACAGTGACAGAGAATGCTGTCCCTAACCACAGACCATATGTTTTGGAATTCTGCCTTTGCCATGCTTAAAGTTTGGATTTTACTCACAGGTATAAGGAATCTTAGAGGTAAGGAAATGGAGGTAAAGCCTGAGATCAAGTAGGGTCTGTGTTGCTATAGTAGGTAGTGAAAATGGGCAACTAGGAGGCCAAGCTGTCCTTATCTGCCATCAATATCTATGTTTCTATGTTCTGTGTTACATGTGCCTTCCAACCAAAAGAAAACCTTTAAATAATAATAATAAAAAAGCAAAGCAGGTATTAATCATTAATCTTTTATTGAACTAATTCAGTACTTCTTGGTGAAAAAATGGTGAAATGAAGCTCTCGGTGCTCTGCTGTACAGTAAGCACTGCACTTGTATTGTATTCTAATTCTAATAACCAAAATAACATTTAAAGAGCCACTAAAGAGAGCTCATTCCAATTTGCTGTGCTAGAAGAACACATTGTTTAAAAGTAGTGTGCAGCTTGGATCAGCTCAAGTCAGCATGTGGTAGATCCTCTCATCACTGATCAGTCCAGTGTCGGTCTGTGTCCCATGCTGAAAGAGAACAAACAGGAATGCTATTACAGGAAATGTCAGTGTTGTGACTTAAAGTAACAGTGACATTTAAAGCTACTGGTAGTGTCCCATTCAGGCTCATTCATCAGGTACTCGTCATGGAAGCTGGTCACAAGCCACTGTGTATGATGATTTTTTAAAGGTGACACACGGAGGTCAAAGTTGATCGGTTACGGGCTACTGGCAAGCTGCTTGTTATGTGTTCAGCATACCACTCTGTGAACTGCTGTTTTAGTTCACCATTGAACATTTTTTTCACGGAGATATGCAGCAGTTACAAGCGGTCAATGCATGAGGGGGGCATGAATATAGGGACAATACTGAGGTCTCTCATAACTTTAATAATTTCAGATGTTGTATGACCTCGGAAGAGGCCAAGAATAAAAACTGTTCATTGTTCTTTTGACAGCTGGTATTTCTCTATCTGGACTTCAGCAAGGCCTTTGACACTGTGCCACATAGAAGACTATTGCACAAACTGGGGAATATGGGTGTGGGCAGGACAGTAGTGCGGTGGGTAGGTAACTGGCTGGGCAGCAGGACACAGAGGGTGGTGGTAAATGGCTGTCACTCCAGAGAGGGAAGAGTGACCAGTGGGGTACCACAGGGATCAGTGCTGGGACCGGTACTATTCAATATCTTCATCAGTGACATTGCACAGGACCTAGAAGGCAGAATTTCACTGTTCGCTGATGACACAAAGCTCTGTAACAGAGTAGACACACCAGAGGGTGTAGACAGAATGAGAAGGGACCTGCAGAAACTTGAAGAATGGTCAGGGGTTTGGCAGTTGAAATTCAATGCAAGGAAGTGCAAGAAAATGCATATAGAGCACAAAACCTGGCACAATATATCAGTTGGGGGTGAGGATATAGCATGCACCAAGCAGGAAAGGGATCTTGAGTTATCATCTCTGATGACCTCAAGGCAGAAACAGTGTGACAAGGCAGCAGGTAAAGCAAATAGGATGCTGGGATGCATAGGCAGGGCATCACCAGCAGGAAAAGGGAGGTCATAATTCCACTATACAAGACACTAGTGAGGCCGCACCTGGAGTACACTGTGCAGTTCTGGAGACCTTACCTACATAAGGACATAGACAGGGTAGAGAAGGTTCAGAGGAGGGCAACAAAGATGGTGCATGGATTGCATCACAAGTCCTATGAGGACAGGTTGAAGGCACTGAACATGTACTCCCTGGAGGAGAGGAGGGAGAGAGGGGATATGATAGAGACATACAAGTATCTTACAGGGAGGAACAGGGTGCAGGAATGCACTATTTTTAAGCGAAAAAGATGTTCCAGGACTAGAGGGCATGGGATGAAGTTGGAGGGAGGACGATTCAGAGGAAACGTGAGGAAGAATTTCTTCACAGAACGGGTGGTGGACAAGTGGAACACCCTGCCAGAGGAAGTGGTGGGGGCTCAAACAATCACGGGATTTAAGAATGCATGGGATAGACATAAAGGAATTCTGGAGGTCAGGGGTAAGGGGCAACAGACTTCCTGGAAAACATAAACTGAACTTACAAACTTAAATGGGCAGACTGGGTGGGCCATAGGCCCTTATCTGCCGACACTGTCTATGTATCTATGTAATTACACTATGGACATACTCCTCTGTAGTGGAGGCATTTATCAATGGTTGACAGAGTGGATAATTTGCCATCCATGACAGACTTTGAAGACTTGGTGGCAGTGTTAGTTTTTGCCCTTATAGATGATCTGGGGGGCAGGTAGTGTCCACTAAGTGTGCATTATAACACTGCAGATACCTGCCACTTGTCACGAAATCTTGTTACCTCCACCTGTCTTAAACTGACAGCTTCCAAAGTCCATTGTGAACAAGGGATAAGGTTTATGCCTGTTTCATCCAGGTTCAGAATAAGCTCATCGGGGACAAGATCCTGGCAAGAGGCATCACTGATGCATTTTAAGTACTGCTTCTTAGGTTCTTCAAAGTCCTCTGGGGTCTTGTGTGCTGCCTTTGTGCCTTGCATTTGGCATACCCATGTGATTTAGAAACAGCCAGGCCCACTGACTTGTGATCAAAGTTGTTCCCTCATTCTCTGCCAATAACTGTGGATTTTGTTCTTTGACTATTTCAGTCACAATGGCTATTAGAACTGACCATTATCAACCTCACTGTTGGACCTTAAGGATCAGATAATTTTCTTTAGTTCAACCCCTTCCTTCTCCAGTAACCTTGGTGGTCATCCACAGGGCTTATGAGCTAACTATGGTGCTAACTTTTCAGGATATGGAGTTTCTTTTAGTTTAAGAAGGTAATCCTTCTAAAACTTCCTGACGGTGCTCTCATTTATTGTGTCCTTATATCAATACTCATATAGCATGACAGCACTCATGACACCACTGACACAAGCATGTTTCCCAATTATAAATCACACCTTAGGAGGAGAGGTTGAAAACTGTCCTCGGCACTTTTTTGTAGGAGAGTTAACAGTAGAAAGCTCGCCCACCACAAATGTGCAATGAATATAGAAACATTGGCAATTTCGGTCAGAACATCAGAGCTGGTATCAATACAGGAAAAGTCTCATTTGGTCGACTTTGGATGAGGTGAGCTGAACCATTTAAAGAGACATGCTGCAATAAACACTGTAATCACACACTTGGGTACTGGTAACAGCACTAGCACATTATGCAGGCACTGACATTTTTTATTTTAGTTTGGTAACCGGGTATTTTAACAGCACCAGCTGATTAGCTGATCATTAGAAGCCCATGAAAATCAAAAAATACAAACTGCAAAGCTGACAGCTGATTGTGAAAATCTGGTTATGTTAAATTAAGAGGTTTTACAGTATATAGTACACTACACAGCATGTGCATATATTCTGTGTAAGTAGCTGCTGCATACTCCATTCTGAGACTGACTTGTGCTGAATAATCCCTAACTGGTCTATGAAGTTGTAACAATAGGTGATTCCACAAGGTTCTCTATAGACCTTCTGGGTACACCCTAACTAAATGGTTTTAAACTCTCTCAATTTGGTACTGTAGAGGAACTGCAGCAAACTTCTGTTTTCAAATGGTGTTGATCAACATGAGCATATTGCAAACGTCCTAACTGAGTGGCCCTGACACCTGCAATCTGCTAGGTGTATTTAGGTTATCTGCTCATTTTGATACTGTAAGACACCTGCCACTCCACATCTGGGTGGTCCCTATCTTACAAGCTGGTAGTGTCAATTCCAAGTAAATTATTCTCAGTAATCAGCCTTGATAATGGGGCTCCTGGCTACTTTAACTGGCTTACTCCCTCTGAAACCAGCAGCACTACCACAGCTAAGTCTGCTGGAATATCTACTGTTATAATAGTTAATTTTATTAAGTTTGAAAGATAATATCAGACATAGCCAGGTACATAGAAGATACAGCATGACACATATGCATACACATTGACTGCAGTGTCATTATATAATTGACAAAGTCTAGCCCATAGAAAAGGACATTGCTAAGTAATGATACAGTAATAAATTATACAGTGAGTTGTATTGTAGTATTGTGCCCAGAAAAAAGTATGAGAAATTGCATGATTACCACTGCATCTAGATTAGTTAAGGTGTCTAATATGGTCATAATACATAAGTGTATCCTACCTATCTACTTGTTATGATGAACTATGTGACCTCACGGGCTGAGGTAGGAGTAACACCCCTCTAGGCACAGATTGATCCTACCACCCCTTGACCCTCCTGAGTGGCCCTACAATGTCCAGGTCCCCCAGCATCTCATCTCACTCAAAGTGGACCTCTACATTGTGTCACCTGGGAAATGCCACAGTCATTCTCGGAACCTCACTGTTCCTGGGAGCACATGTAAGATGTATCCCCTCAGGTTAAAAGCATGGAGATTGAGGCACTATCTCAGATCCCTAAAGAAAATTAATGTTACTACTACTCCTGTTATCCAGTAGCCTCCACCATCTCCCTGGTCCAGCTGTCCACACTAGCTGTGGTAGTCAAGGAAAGCTAAAGATAGCCTCACTAAACATAAGTAGCCTCCTACCAAAACTTAGCCATGATAAGGCCTGGGCCACTGCAATAAGACCTGGCATCATATCCATTACTGAAACCTGCTTCAATCCCAAAATACCTAAATTGGCCATCTCCATACAATGGTCAAACATTGTTAAAGAGGACAGAGTAGGGAAATGAGGTGGGGGCTGTCTTATCTACAGTACCTTAGGGCTGACCTACAAATCTCCAAATAAGAAATCAAAGATCTGGATAGGGACTACGAATGCCTAGTAATTAAACTACTGCTGGGGCAAGGGCACAAGTCCCTCATCCTCCTTTCAGTCTACATCCCCTCATTAAACATCAAACTGGCCTAGAGTGCTTTATTAAATACTTCAGGCAAATCAACCGAAACTGGGAGTGCATAGTGAGTGATGATTTCCAATTGCACTGGGTTGCTAAGTCCAGTTCTACCCATATGGACAGGATTGCCAAAATGTTCCTAGCACAAATGGTCACAGAAACTACAAGAACCAACTATAGAACTGGGACCATGACACTAATTTACTGGTTTCTGGTACCTCACCCTAAAAGGGTTATATCAGTTAAGGTTCTGCCTGACACCATTTTTTTTTTTAAATTAACCTTTTATTACATTTTTAACATTATAACAGGACATGGCACTAGTCTCACATGAAGATTAACAAGATGCACAACATACAGTACATTACAAAGACAAAGGTGACATGTCCCCCACCTCACCCCCTCCTCACCACCACCACGGCTTTGATAACCAAAGAACAAGCTTATTGACTACTCATAAAAATAAACACTGTAAAGGGGAATTATCTTAGGGTTCCTTAATCTGTACAAACGCCAGTTTGAAGCATGTAGATTGTATGCATACCTGCCCAGATTTTATTATATCTGGAAGAGGAGTAGCCGGACCTGTTTTAAACTTTTCCACATTCAAATTAAATAAGAGGTCTTGAAGCCACTCCATATAAGTGAGCTTTGATGTGTCTATCCAGTGCCTTAATACAAGCTTTTTCAATGTCATTGCAATCATTGCTATATGATATCTATGTATCTTAACCTTGGCCCTGGAATATTCCCCGATAAGACATATTTCTGGAATAAAAAGGTCTTCCAAACCTAACA
The DNA here is from genome assembly GCA_016271365.2 of Neoceratodus forsteri. Classification (NCBI taxonomy): domain Eukaryota; kingdom Metazoa; phylum Chordata; order Ceratodontiformes; family Ceratodontidae; genus Neoceratodus; species Neoceratodus forsteri. The sequence continues at coordinate 432,588,086 of CM028137.1, read as the reverse complement.
AAGGATCAGTTTTATTCTGAATTTCAACCCAAAGAGATTGAACCGGAGGACAATCCCAAAAAATATGTTTTAACAAGCCTTCGGCCTGTTTACATCTGTTACAAACCAAAGTAGCAACCTTGCCAATCTTGAAAAGTCTTAAAGGTGTCAGTACAAATTGTGAAAATTAAAATTGTGTAAGTCACAATCTATCTTGTTATATATATAAAATACAAAATCACACATGCTCCGACAATGCAAAGCATCATGGGCTGCATATGCAAATCACCACAGAATGTTATGCATGTGTGATTTTGTATTTTCTTAAAACTTGCTTCGCCAAATGCCCTTTAGGGTAACCCTTGCCTCAGTGTTTACGCACAGAGGTTCTTTGTCTCTTATATATATATATATATATATATATATATATATATATATATATATATATATATATATAGATATATATATATATATATATATAGATATATATATATATATCTATATATATATATACATATATAGTAGGTCTCCTCCCATATCTTATCCCAATTAATAATAGACTCAGGAATTGGCTTGCCCAGTATTTGGGAGCATTCTCCTGGTTAATAGGAGAGAACTCTAAAAGGGACCCATATATTCAGGCAATTGCATGAGGGAGATGTACTACTTCTGCCATGGCATTAAAAAAATCATAAAATGTATCCTCCGTGACAATCTGACTGTGTCGACTTAGTAAATGAGAAATTTGGAACATCTTAAAAACCTGTCCCGATCCTAGGGCATATTTATTAATAATAGTAGATACCGGAATAAGTTTCCCACCAGATCTAGGAAGTCCCTAATCTTTGTGTTCTGGAGCTGGGGAACTCATGATTTAGGAATCTTCCTGCCACCTATTTTCAAATTTGGATTCTCCACCAGAGGTTGGTTCCAGTCTTGGGTATGTCTGTATTTTAAATACACACATAACTGATTATGGGCTCTTATTGAAATCCCTATAGAGACAGATAATATATAATGTAAATTTTTACTGTACTAAGTAGTACTGTTGGTATGAACAAATACTCCATAGCCAGCATTCTCTTTTCCAGAATTAACCATTGTGGTAGATATAGTTGCTGGGATAGTATTTCTTCACTAGACATCCACTTCATATATTTAGCCATCTATTTGCTCAATAATAACCCCTATATGTGGCAGTCTCAAACCACCCTGATCTTGGTTGCGTCAGTTTTAAATTAGCTCTTCTCGGGGTTTGGCAGCCCAGATAAAAGACAAAATGATGGATTGGACTTTCCTAAACAACACATGGGTAACCAAACATTAAGCATATTCAACAAATAGAATATCCTGGGTAAGATATTCATTTTAGCTATATTAATGCGCCCCAAAAGAGGTTAGAGAGGGTAACCACCTAGAACAATCTTGCTGAATAATCTAAAGTATCATCAAAGTTAGGGTTTCTCATCAGGGAATCCGATCTAGTTAGATAAATACCTAAATATTTCAAACATTTGGAGGTCCACTGAAATCCTAAATGTGAAATGTCTGTTTTCAGTAATCTATAATTTAAGGGAAAAACCCTACTTTCTGCCTGACACCATAAGCAATCGTTTACCAGTGCAATATGTATAGGCAGCCAAACAACAAGCGCCCCAAATCATCACAAGCTAGGTCCTAAACGAAAGTAAGCTGTCTGACTTCAAATCCTATATAGTCCTAATTGACTGGTGCAACTTATATGCAATTCCTAATATTGATTCTGCTCTGGAATATTTATCACCGATTTCACTAAAGTCTGTGGCAAATTTAAGCTGCTGAAAAATGTAAGTTAAGGGGAACACCATATGCCTGGATCACCCCTGAGCTTCTTGATCTCAGTAAAGAAAGGGATAGACTGTGCCCAGAGCCAGGGAAACTGGGTCCGTGGCTTGAGTCCAAAATTTCAAAGAGGCTGGAAGCAAACGTAACAGAGAAACAAGACTGGCTAAATCAGAGTACTACAAGGCCAAACAAACACTTAATTTGGGAAACGGGAAAGGATTTGGGGAAAATGTTTCAGAGCTTCTTGGCAAAGGTGAAAAAAATGCCCCAGGAATGCTCATCATTGACAGGAAGGAGGTCCTTGATCAATGCACGACTGCCAGGAGATTCAATGAAACCTTCATGGACCTTAGTGCTGTCATCCTGGATGTTCTGGACCAGCCTTTCTCTGGGGGTCCTGGTCATGAAGCTGGTCCCTTGCAGGACCCCGACCTAAGGCATCCTAAATTTTACTTCAAGACTGTATCATTTAAAGACATCCTCAAGTATATTAGAAAGGTCCTTGGCAAACCAGAGTGGGGGCACACTAGATATGTAGTTACTCGCCCTGGCTCTGGATGTATTCTCCTTCCCATCTCCAGAATCTTAAACTTTCATTGAGGTATGCCAAGTTCCCAGAAAAGTGGAAATCCACACAGGTTATACCCATATTCAAAAATGGTGATTACTCCAATACAGCCAGTTTTAGACCCATCTCAATTCTTTCCCCACTGTCTAAGGCCCTGGAGAGAACTGCATCAGACCAGCTAGTCACATACCTAGAAAAGTATGAACTGCAATGTGTCCAACAGCATAGTTTTAGGAAACTCCACAGCACCAACTCACCACTGGTAGACTACACCAACTGCATGCACAAGGCCTTTGATACTGGTAATAATATGGAGTTATTTACATTGACCTACAAAGGCCTTTGATTTGGTTAACCATCAGTTGCTACTCAGTAAGCTCTTTGACCTTGGTCTGCCGAGAGACTCAGTGATCCAGTTCCAAAGTTATCTATCTGAGCGCACACTGAGCCTGTCTAACAGCTAGAGAGTATCCACAGATGTGCCACAGAGCTCTATTTTGGGCCATTTCCTCTTTGGCCTTTTTATTAACCAATTGCCTGTCGGTCAGCTCATGTTCCTCTGTAAGCAGATGATGCTGCAATTTACACAAAGAACACAGCTTAGCCACCTCACACTCTAATCTCCAGGGAAATATTGAGTCGTTAGAAAATGGTTCTTTGATAAAATAGTCAACTACAAAAAATCATGCTTTTCACCAGCAGTCACATGAAGGAAAGGCCTACTCCTTGCCATTCTCAATAACAAAGGTCTAATACTGGATAAAGTGGGGACATTCAAATGTCTCAGTGGAATTGCTGGAGAACACCCTATCATTCAGTCCCCACAGAAACAATCTGGTGTACCTTAAATTAAAGGCTGAGTCCTCTAGTGAGATATCGGAACAGCCTCACTGCTGAAGCCAGGCCACTGATTGTGTTCAGCTCCATCCTGTTCCTAGTACACTATGGACTACCTCTTTGTGCATCTTCCAGTGACTCTGTATTAAACAAGGTCAAGGTGATATGCAGTAAAACTTGCTGCTTTGTATTACTGGCTGACAAGCACATTCACAGTTGTAACCTTTATTCACTAACCAACTGGCTACCCCTTCCCAGTAGAATGAAGTTTCAAACCTGACTACTAGCCAAGAAAGAACTGATGGACCTAACAAGCCCCGTGCTGAAAAACTGTTTCCACCCAGTGTCTAACCAGTACAGCACAAAGATCATCATCAGGAATGCCCTTGAACTACTTTCCATAGAACTCAGCTTAGTAAGTGTTCCTTTACCATTAGGGCTGCAGGCTGGCTAAATGAATTGCTGGAATCCATGTTGAACCTCCCCAGGTTTGCCCAGTTGTAAAACTCCCTGCGGGCTTCCTAGCTGTTAAGTGCATGTGTAATTTGTCATTGAACTAGTCATAATCATCGTTATGCTCTGGGAACCTGTTCTTGTTCAGTCAGCTTTGGACTTACACAACTTGATTTATTTATTTTTTTATTAGACAAGCTTTCTCACTAGAATATGTTCATTCACCCTGTCTCTTAATTGTAACATCTACTGTAATTCTAGTGTCTCATTGATTGTAAAACTTGTTACTGTGATATGGAACCTTTGTACAAGAGAACTTGAGCTGAAAGGTATCATCTGAATCTTCTAATTAATTTTTTTTATTCAGATTATTTTCCCCATTTTTTCTTGTTTTTCTCCCATTATCCGGGGACCCCAGCACACAGTGATGCATGTGCGTGGAGGTGCACATGTGCCCTGTGGCACTAGTTATAGACCCTTCCACCCCACACTCGCTATTGCTAGGCTCCCTATGGCTTGGTGCTACAACTCATCCTCCACTGGGTGGTAGTCAAGAGCCAGGAAAATCCCACATTCCTCCCTAGGAGAGGAGGTCCACCTCGTGGTAGCCCAATCCATCTCCTTGTCCCCCCAGCTAACCTCCAATGATCCAGGCTCATTCCTGAACCCAGGTCACTGGCATGGCATGAGGTGTGGCATCCAGTGCCTCAACTCTCAGTGCTGCTGGGCCAGTTGAATCTTCTAATTAATAATACATCAATAAATAAATCTACCAGGATGCAAACAACTACTTACTAGAAAGACACGTCATAACCTCCTATAAGATGTAAAGATTTGTCCTCAAATGCCCATACCACACATAACCACTGTGAAATGCTCAGTAAACTATACTGGAATTCTATCAAAACTAAAAGGAAAATATCCAAGGCAATTATGGCTTGCAAAATAGTACAGGGCTAGATAACTGATTACCAAACCTTAGCAAATAACTCTTTCAAAAACAAGTACGGTAAGTGAGAGATCAAAAATAGAGGCCTCCACATCCCTGGGGCTCAAGCCAACTATTGGAAAATGATCAGTAAATACTTCATCTCAAAACCTTGGAACACTTTGTCTCCTGCATCATGTAGGAACAAAACTCTGTCTGAATTTAAAAGCATACTACAAACATAATTCACCAATATTTGTAATTGAAACTGAATTGAAACTGAGTGACTTGAGTATTCCTCTAACAGTGTAATGATCTTCCCTGTATCAACATCTGCTGTCCTGGTCCATAAACTGTATTTGTACTCCTAGCTATCAATGTTGATACTAAAGTAACGATTTTGCTCCATGATGGAGCGATTGTAATGTACTTAATCATAGCACAACTTTAAAAATGGGCCAATGGTGGTCATAACAGTTCTTATCCTGTCTACAAATTAAACAAAATCTACCTATATTTATATTGCAATGAACCAATAATTAATTTCTGATTTACTTTTAGTTATTAATAGCATGTACATTATGTGTGATATGTAACTTTATTTCACCCTATGATAATGGAATGTTTTCCTTTTATTTCTATCAGGGTAAACTTGTTGATAACATGGATGACTTTGGAACATCAAGCAACAACGAAGAAAATAACACATGATGAAGAAATGCATTACTATGTGGTGCCAAATGATGATGCAAGGCAACAACAAGCAGCGGGAACAACAAGTTATTAAGAGAAAACTGAGATAGAAAGTGAGGAAAACATCCCGAGGTTAACAGCAATATGGAGCAGGAAATCAAAGAGACCAAGTCGAGGTTAAGAGAGAAACGAAGCTGGAAATTAAGGAGGCACATGTTTAGGTTAACAGAGAACTGGAGCAGAAAATAGAGGAGGAATACTGTATTTAGTTTTCTTTTACATTAATAAAGTGAGAGGCATGATTATTGCACACAACATCTCTCTCTCTCTAAATATATATATATATATATAAAATGGGTAGGGAAATTGCTGCTCTATTATTGGTGCATGGGCATCACATGACCGCAGCGTATATCAGAGAGCACCAGCACAACCTGCACTTTTACTCCCCAAAACTATTTTACCATTTTATAAGATAGATAACCCACTCTAGGTTGTGAGGTCGTGCTCTGACATACGCACGCCTTTGGGTGGTTGACGACGAGCTCAAGACACCAAGTCGTGGCGCACTGTATATCAGAGCACACTGCACACCTAAGAGTGGGTTATCTATTACATATATGTATATATAAATAAAATGCTTAGCCATCATTGGAGTCAGAGGTTCATATAATTCATACTACAGATGTGGTATTAAACTTGTCTGGTTTCATACAGTATATTAATATAAATATGTTAGTTTAAAGTCTCCATATTGTATACAAATATATCTGTTTTCTATTTGCTAATTTCTGTATTTAACAAATTATAAAAACAATTAGTGTCCTGAAACCCACCCTTCAAAAAAAATTTCAATTCAATCAATGACAAAGAGCTATTTGTGTTAGGGTATTTCCATTTTGTTTAGGATTAATCACTTAGTGGGCATAAAGCCAGTACCTAATAAAGTTTTGATATTACTCTTTATAGGGAGTTTCATAGAATGTAACAAAAAAACCCACAAAGGGCGAGATATGCAAAACTTTGCACTGGGCACGAACCATTTGTACAGGTTTAGTGTCAGGTTAGTGCGGGTCCGCTATATTCATAAGGTCAAATAGCACGAGCAAAGTGCATTAGCACCGGGCAAAAGTATAATGTATGCAAGGGGCAAACTGAGGGTGTGTGTCAGGGCAATGTTATATTCAGTGAATAGCACTGCACAAAGTGGTGTTGTGCAATGTCAGTACGACACTTTGCGCGATGCAAATTACCCCCCAGGAAAAGGTAGTCAAATGATGATGCAAGGCAACAACAAGCAGCGGGGGAACAACAAGTTATTAAGAGAAAAACTGAGATAGAAAGTGAGGAAAAACATCCCGAGGTTAACAGCAATATGGAGCAGGAAATCAAAGAGACCAAGCCGAGGTTAAGAGAGAAACGAAGCTGGAAATTAAGGAGGCACACTCTGGGCAAACCAGCTTTGTGCGATTTTGTGGTTTTGAGCGGCTTTTGCATGACATTAGAGCGGCTTTGCAAGACCCTAACCAATAAGTATGACACATAGAAATAAGCCAGACATAGGGAACACATGCTGCTCACTGATGGCATCACTATAATGCTATCATATGCCACCAGTCCCATCCATGCCAGGCAGTAAGTGGTGACCCGGCTGCCTGGGGACACCATATCAGTGCGGCCATACAGCACACACCTGCAGATCACTTTTCTGTGGACACCAACAGATGCCAGCACACACATGCTGCACTGTGGGCATGGAGGGAATTGAGGGGAGGCTGTACAAGTGGCAAGGCCGAACCACAGACTGTTGTGGCCACAAGGTTGGGACACATCACTTAGTGCACATGGGTAAGTATTGGGAATACCCCAACCCAGTGTATGTGTCTGCCTGATCATATGTGCCCCCCAAGCCATGTACCACACATCTGTACAGTCACCACAGCACACACAGCCAGACACGTATATGTCACTGTGAGCATCCCATGCCAGTGGTGCAGCATCTGTGGGTCACACAATAGCATACCAGTAATATCCACTGTCAGTAAACACCTGCCAGTTGGGCCTGTCACTGTGTACAGTGCAGTGGTCATCACTACCCTACACACCATAGGCATTGCTGTGTCCCTCACACCACTAGCCCGCTTGCTACTGTAGTGTCTGCTCTGCACTGTAGCATGGCCTACAGTTTTTCCCAATTGTTTAACCAGGTGAGACACACTAAGCTGAAAGCTCATTTACAGGTGCAACCTGGAAGCACAGGGAAGTTAATTGACTTGCTCAGGGTCACACAGTATGCAAGTGGGGCTGTGGGATTCAAACCCAGGTCTCCAGATTTGCAGCTCAGAGCCTTAAACCACTGTGCTATACAGCCTCCCAGTTTGACAGTTGCATACAGCACCACCACCTGTGCCTGTGCTGTGTAGTCCCCTGAGGCCCAATATGCAATGCTGTACTGTATACATGTAGCCTGCAGCTACCATCATGCACTACCAGACTGACCTACAGGTGGAGCTGTGGCAGACCCAGCCAGACCCTGTACTTCCAGACTGACCTAGAAGTGAGCTGTGGGACCTGCAGTAATGCTGGGCAAATTGCATGCATATCAGGTCATAATGAGATGCTAATCTGGACGTTGCCCAGAGACTACCTAAGTAGGCTCATTTGCATGTCACTTTTGAATATAGCAAAGTTTAGCCCCAGGTAAATGTGATTGCACAGAACACGCGGCACTGAACCTGCAAATTTGTTAGTGCCGCGCAGACGTTTCGGGAATATTCTACATTTTTACACAATGTAATTTCACATGCACTGCTGCTTGCAACTTTACTGAGTCCATGCCTTTGCTGGCACGCAAATTGGCCACATAGTTCACCTTTGCCTTTCTTTCTTTATGTTGCTGTGCCCTTAGCTGTTGTTGTGGTGTGCACTTCCTGGTTGCTATATTCAGAGCTGTCTTATCCCAGGCTATGTCACTGCACAGCCCAGTTGCATTGCTTCCTTAGCATGCTATATTGCAGGTTTAGCACAAGGGCTATTCCTTTTGAATATAGCGGTCTATTGAGTCAGGCTAATTTAGTACGGGTTGTGCTACATAAGCTCCCAGGGCAAAGTTTTGAAAATTTGGCCCAAAGCCTTATATCTACTGGGATTTGTTTTTCTAGTATCTTATAAAGTAGGCAGATTGTTTCCCCACCATTGTTTAACTAATTTACAGGAACACAAAGAGTGAGTTATTCCTCCATATGGCAACCATCCAGTGCCAACAATCTATGTTATTAGATAATCTCAGTTTATATATGACTTTGTGGACAGTACTCAAGAGAGCAAATGTGATATTCATGTCCTCAAAAAAAAGTTTGTTTAATCATCATGACTCTGCCTTATTTTCAATGACTGCATGTGGTAGTTGTGTAATCCCAAATATAAAGATAGTTCATCACTTCTACGTCTCAAAAAAATGGGACTGTAAGTTATGCTATAGAAACTATTACATAGGTAACACAGTATCCATGTTGACAAATGTGTTGTTTTTAGTACAGTACTGTAATAAAGTAAATTTGCAATTTCAATGCCTCTGTCTCCTGTTTAGGTTTTTTAGTTTGCAACATTTAATCATTTGTTCTTAAACCACTGCTATGGGTCATTACTCCATTGTATCACAAACAAGAGGATTTCACACTTTAACTGTATCATGCATACAGTATATTGATTTTCCTAGACTACCTTTGTTGCACAGCTAAGAAGGCCTATAAGCAAAAAATAAGCAACATCAAATCACTTAGTTGTACTTTTTTTTTTATTTTGGCAGTCTTTACTAAGACTCAATTCATAGGTAACAAGGACACTATCATAACAAACTGACAATATATAAGAAGATGCACTACATATATATATATATATATATATATGCACTTCCTGTAACAATGGAATATTTATGAGCACACCAAGGCAATGTATTCCTAAATCTTCAATGCACAGTAAAAAGGATGTTGATCAAAATGCCTTGTAGAGACAGTGCCACAAATGGATAGCAGACAAAAGAAGAATTTGTAGGTTGAACTACTCTTCTATAAGTTATTAAAATAATGATTCAATTCACTGAACCCAATCACTTCATTTCATTGAAATCTCAAGCACCCTTGATCCTTCACCGCCTCTTTCCACAAGGTGGGAACTTACTCCTTGGACCTCACGCTCTGGCCCTCCTCCCCAACTTTGAGCATTGCCTCTTAGGCTGCTTTCTTTACTCCCTTTCCTTCCCCCCATCACTTATAAGCACTCCATTCCCCTATCTCCACCTTCTCTCATTCCTCCTTCTGGGCAGAGACATTGAACCCAACCCTGGCCCTCTGAACACCACCACCACACCCACCTGCAGCTTATGGGCCTCTTCTCCTGGAATAAATATTGCCCATGTGAATGTCTGCAGCCTCCCTGCTAAATTCACCAATCTTGAAGCATGGCTCGCTCCCTATCAACCCCATGTACTTTGTCTCACCATAACCTGGTTTAAGCCACACCATTCTGATGCTATGTTCTTACCCTCTGGCTACTCCATCCTGTGCAAAAACAGGCCGGACAAAAAAAAGGGAGTTGGTGCTACTATCTTTATCAGGGAACCTCTCTCCACCTCTACCTCCCTCTGCACGGACGGTGGCTCCCCCAGTAAATGGCTTATTGCTGAAATTATGCTGGATGAAATTAAGAAACTGCTCCTGGGCAAGTGTTACAACCCCACAATGGGGGTGTTGCTGGCCTCAAAGCCTAATCTCCGGTTTGGGTCTCTCCCCTTTAGGGAGGCTATCATCCTAGGAGATCTCAAACTCAACTGGTCAGACACCCTTGAAACTGACTATGCTAACATGCTTAAGCAGCATAACCTGTCACAAATTATGACCCTCCCACTGGACTTAACACTGCACCTCTACTCACTCCCTAATCGACTGGGTGATCACCAGTTGTGTGGACCTGTTATCCACATGGGCACTCTATCTGACTCCCTAAGTGAACACTCCCCTACCTTTGCCATCTGGTCCTCTAAGGCCCCACACCCTCACCCAAATATATAACCTCCCACAGTTTTAATCACCTGGACACCCTCCTTCTTCTCAATGACCTTAGAGCTATAAATTGGCAGGGCCAATGCACCCTCACTGATGTGTCCCTTGAAGTCACCTACTTCACTGATATTCTCTTGGCTATCCAGGACTGCCACTTTCCTTCCACCACCCAAAGAGTCAGAGGTGGCTGCAACCATTGGATCTCCAAAGAACTCCTCACCCTTATGAAAGAGAGGGACAAAAAGTGGCATGCCTATAAACGGACCCCTTCACCTTCCCTATGGAACAAATACAGACAGCTGCACAACTGCTGCAAGATCTTAACTAGAACCCTAAATCAAAAATACTTCACCAGCCTACAACATCAGAGTTTTGGTAATCCCAGACAATTCTGGAACTCCATCAATTCTATCCTCACTCCTCACACTGGCAGTAACAACATCCAACTAACCTCTCACGCTGGCACCCTGTCAGACCCTGCTGAGGTCACCATGGAAATTAACAGCAAACTCACTGACCTGTCAGCCCTCCTCAGCAAACTCCCCCAGTAGCCCCCAGCCAGGGACCACCCATTTCCCAACCCCCACTCACACAACTACCTCCACCTAGTTGGTCCCCGATCAGGGTCCTGCTCCACTCCACGTCCTCTCCCCAACAGGCGCCCCTCTGGCCAGCATTCTACTTCAAGACCATCTCCCCAAGGATATCTACAAGCTCCTTAGGGACCTACCTAACTGGGGTAGTTCGGGATCCGACAGTCTCTCCCCCCGTCTTTCTTAAGCATGTCTTCTCTGTCATCACCAAACCTCTCTCCTTTATCTTCAACCATACCCTAACTACCTCCCACATGCCCCTCCTCTGGAAATCTGCCAAAGTGGTTACTATCTTCAAATCTGGGGACCCCCTCCCATTTGACAACTACTGCCCTATTTCAATTCTCCCCCACCTTAGTAAGCTTCTTAAATGGATTGTTCACTAGCAACTATCTGAGTACTTTGTTAACTACAACATCTTGAAACCAGCAGCACAGCTTCTGTAGGCTTCACAGTACCACTAGTGCCATAGCCCTATTCACCAATCATATCCTAATGAACATGGACCAAGGACACGCAGCTGGTGCAGTATTCATAGACCTATCCAAAGTCTTCACTCTTATTAACCACCTCTCCTCCTCTCCAAGTTACACTCTGTTGGCTGCTCCAAGGGACTACCAACTGATTCCAGAGCTACCTGTACGATCGATCCCAGTTGTTGTGCATCAGCTCTACCACTTCTCTCCCTCTGCCTGTCTCCTCTGGGGTTCCCTCAAGGCTCCATCCTGGGCCACCTGCTCTTTTACAATATTTATTAATACCCTTGACTCCGACAGCCCATCCTGTGAGTCCCTCCTCTATGCAGATGACCAAATCATCTTCCACAGTGCCATATGCCTACCACACATTTCCTATGTCCTAATACAGAATTACTGTGCCACCCAAAACTGGTTCTTCCAGTCTGATTCTGGTTAATGCCAAGAAAATGAAGGCTATGCTGTTCAGGTCTAAACCTTACCTAGCCAACATCCAGAAAGCAAGCTCCTCTCTTCACATACTCCTGCCCAATGGTCCTCCTCTGGAAGTGGTCCCTTCTTTCAAGTACCTGGGAGTCACACTTGATCCCACCCTCTCCTTCACTGAACACATTAATCTCATAGTCCAGAGGATAAATCAGTGCTGCCCATCGTGTTAAACCCTACCTGACTGCTGAGGCTTGCCTGGCCATAGCTCTAGGCAACCTACTCTGAATCTTGGACTAGTGCTGTCCTATCTGCTCCTGTGTGTCCTCTGCACTCCGGGCCAGACTCTTGGCCATCTACAATAGTGTATGCCACTTTGCCCTGTCTGTCCCCTATTCTATGCACCACTGCAACCTATATAGCTCCCTAGGCTGGCTCCCTCTGCAAGACCGGTTTGATTTTACCCTTGGTTGCCTCACTGACACTATCATTCATAGTGGCCCCACTTATCCCCTTTTTCCCTTTTGTGAGCACCACACCATGCCGAAGTATCTTCGGTCCTCTACTGTCCCACCCCTGGTGATTCCGAGAACCTCCACCAAATTGGCTGCCAATGCCCTTTCTGTTGTGGCCCCTTAACTTTGGAATACATTCCGCACCCTTAGATCAACCAATACACATCATACTTTTTAAGCTGAACCTGAAATCCTGGTCTTACCTATGATTCCTGCACTTGTTTCCACCGGTAGCACCCTCCCCCTTTTGTTCTAGCCTTTTACTCTCCCCCTTCCCTAACCTGCCTCCTCTTCCTCTACATCTCCTTCGTTTGGTCTCTGGGTTTGTCGGGGCTCATCTCTGGGGAAGGGGATCTTGCAGCTTGTGGTTTCTGATACCCTAGTTTTCTTCATGATGTTTAACTTATTGCTGCCTGCAGTTATTGTTATTTGCATACCCTACCTGAAGCCATGTTATGTTTTCACCTACTTCCTTTCTTTTGTTTACCATACCTGCCTTGATCTCATTATATTACTAATGCTGTATGTAACTGCTGTGTTACCTGCACTGTATTATGCCTGTACCTACACTATGTATATTGACTATATTGTCTTATTATTCTGTTGATATTGCTGTTTTATTGCACTGTATTCTACCTGTATCTACACTGTGATTCTTGTATGTATTTGTGCCTGTAAATGGTCCTTCAGAACAGTGCACCTACCTGGTACACAAAGTCATAAATAAATAAACAAATAAATAAATAAATAATATTTAAGAACTACAGCCAACAACGACTAGCAAATGTAATTGCCTCAAACATGATACATTCACAGACACCCTGGAACCCAGGCAGGGTTACAGGGACACTGTCAACCTTTTTTACATCATATTACTTCTAGGTAAAAAAAAACACATTTTATGATTGCTCACCATCTCTAAAATTAACTGATGTTGCTGCTTGTTTTATCTGCCTCCTTGCTTAGTAGAACTGAAATGCATGGTCATGTAGTGTTATATCCAGCATTGTTTTGCTTCAAATCCTTGAACTACTCTTACTGCATACTTCCTGAATATAAGAAATACCCCCAAACAATGCAGTTACTCATGATACAGTAGTCTCCTCTGTTCCTACTGCTAGTGAGTGGCTAGACTGTGTTGAGAGTGTTCCTAAGTCCATGAAAGATACAGTGGTAGTTGATCAAAGAATGTAAACAAACGTGTTTTTGTGATGTAACACCAGTATGGTGGGCAGTCAGGTTTCACTTTTTAAAAGAAAAAAGGAATCAGAATCAAACTAGCAGCTACATAAGCAGTCTCTACAGAATATGAACAATCAAAAAATGTGTTATTGAAACTAGGGACACTTTGAGGCTTAAGGAGGTGACACTGTCCCTTTAAAGCAGCTACAAGTGATATAATATGCAGACAAGGGGCTAGATGCACATATGAAAACATGGTGCCAGGTCTCTATCTCCACAGATTCAACACCCCAGGACTGTAACATGAAAATTATGGCAACTGGACAATGTGGCAACAAGGGGGCAGAAGTGCACAAGCCCCGAGAGGAGTTACCGAGGAGGTCATATGCACATGAGAACAAAGTACCATGTGTCCTTCTCCCCAGTTTCAACAGTCCAGGACTATGACATGGAGAATATGGCAAATGGACATTGTGACAACAAGGGAGTATAGGCACATAAGCCCCAAGTGAGGTAATGTAGGAGACATATAAATATGAGAACACAGGTGCCATAGTCCCTCTCTCAGTTTGTTTGGACATTGGGCTGATGTTGGGAGGGCACAGTTTAACAAAGTTAATGTACCCTATTAGCATATCTGGGCATTCCTTTTTGAACTGGTCACCTGAACCATATAGCACACCAAACTACTGTAGATTCTCTCTGTTAGAAGTTGTGAAATGCACCTGAAAACAACAGTTTGACATCTCTTGATACTAACATTACAGCTTTTGGGGTAAAACGGATGTAAAAATACAAAGAAAGGGTGATGAGGGGCCAGAATCCTGCACATTACAAGGATATCTCCTACATAGTATCCTTGTAATGCACATGAACTAGCAAAATTTAACAGTCAACAAAACAAAATTGTACCACAACAACATAAAGCACTGATGCAGTGCTGCAGATGCTAGTAAGCCTTGGCCTAGCCACATCCTTTCTTTGCCATGAGTTTTATCCTGTAAAGCCATCCTTGCAAAACCCGAACTACATGGCACACCAAACAATTACAGAGGGTCAATGACAAAAGCTCCAAAATAAACCCCAAAACAATAGTTTGACATCTCTGGGATCAACATGAAAACCTGTTGGATAAAACTAATGCCAAAATTTAAACAAAGGTGTGGAGTTGCCAGAATCCTGCAATACAAGGACACCTCCAGTGTGGTTCCTCATAATGGACATGAAGCATTTCAAGTAAACAGATATAACTGTTAAAACAGCACTCCAAACAACGTAATGCAAAGATATGCAGTGCTGGACATTGCAAGCCTTGCCGAGCCACATCCCTTTTTGCTATCAGTTTAACACCATAAAGCCATACTGTGCAGTCTGAACCACATGATACATCAAACTATTGCAACTTCCTGTGTTACATAAATCAGCCATCAAAATTCTGGAATGTGCTCCAGGCCCTCTTTTCCGACCAACCCATCCCACAATTCCTGTGCTCAATGTTGGACCATCTACCCTTACTGACCCCTTGAAGTTGTAACTGAATTCAATTCCTACTTGACCTCCTGTGTCTCCTCCCTTCTATACTTCCTCCCTGCCCATCCCCAGTCCCACCCCATAGCGTCTAATGAAAGCTTTGCAACCCCTCCCCTCTTCTTGTTGTTGCCTAACAGCTCTGTTTGCTCTAAATCCTAATAAAGGCACATGCCTGGAAGGTCTTGACTCCAAACTTCTCTACCATCTGCTGCTGCTATCGCCTCCCATAGCTTCACCTCAACCTCTCCTTGCTAGTCCTTCTGTCCCTGATACCCGAAATATGCCACTGTTATTCCTCTACCCAAGGGGGTGACTCTTTATCCTCAGCTAATTTTTGGCCTATTTCCTATCTTCCTATTCTTGATAAATTGCAAGAGCATATAGTGCTCTCCTTAACTTTCTACCTTCCTAGACCTCTACATTTTCACCCCCTTTCAGTCTGTCTTCCAGAAGTTCCACTCTACCATCACCTCCCTACTAAGGCTCACAGACTCCATCCGCACTGCCATGGACGAGGGCCTCATAACCTCCACCATCTTTATTGATCTCGCCAAAGCATTTGACACCATCTCACAAGCTACTCCTTGCCAAACCGCCTTCGGCTGGGTTGGCCACTAGTACCACCACCTTGTTCAATTTCTACCTTGAGGGCAGGACTCAGTTGGTCAAGGCTGGTGACACATTATCCTCCCCCCCCCCCCCTCCATATCCACTGGAGTTCCACAAGGTTCTAGCCTTGGTCCGTTCCTATTGTCTATTTTTCTAAATGATCTCCCAACAGTATGTGCCTCCTCCTATATCCACATGTAAGCAGACAACACCATCTTGTATACCTGTGGCCCCAACTCCTCTGATATGGCAACCAGACTGCAGCTAGATTTCAACAATGTCCAGCTCTGGCTCAGTGAAAATCAGCTGTTTCTGAATGGCAAGAAGACAGTCTCCATGACCTATAGCACGAGGCAGAGACTTGCTAGCCCCCCCAACGTCCACACTCTCAATGGAACTACATTTGAGGATGTCACCTTGTTTAGGTATCTAGGGGTTTGGATGGACCAAGGCTTCTATTTTTCTGGGCATGTGGATGCCATCCACAAAAAATTGTACCCCAAGCTTGGTGCCTTATAGAGATTGTGGATGTATCCCCTTACCTGCCCACCAGGCACTTGTCCAGAAAATGATCCTACCAATCTTGACTATGGCAACGTAGTTTATAGTGCCACTACAAGAACTTCCTTAGCCAAACTAGACACCTTCTTCCACGCTTTCTGCCACTTTGCCCTTGACTGTCCCCCCCACATTCACTACTGCTCTGTATACCAGTTGCTCTCCTCCCCTCCCCTCTCTTGCTATCAGATGACTCTTACATTGTGTCAACCTTATTGCCAAATTCTGGTTTGATTCCTTCCCCTCTACCTATCTTCTACCCTTTCTCTCCCACTCCACTATGCCTACTCCTTTCGTAGCACAAACCCATGTCCTCTGTCTGTCCCCACCAGGACCACCACCATTGGCCAAGCTATCTTCTCCCACTGCTTCCCCAGTCTTTAGAACTCCTTCCCCTCCTCTGTGTAGACTGCTCCTATATTACGAGCCATCTCCTTTCTCCTCCGCACCCAAAACACCCCCTCCTGCAGTTGTCCTCCAACATCTGCTTACCTCTCCAACATAATCTCAATACCTCTCGCTCCACCTTTCAAAGTGGCCCATACAATACTTAAGTTGTGTACAACACTATTTTGCTCTAATGCCTGAGCTATTACCTGCTTCCTGCTCAGTTCTACATTTGATAGTCTCTTATTATGCTTACTGCTTGTATTTTGCACTTTGAAATGTTTTGTAGTGTATTTTGTATCTTGTAACTGTACTTTGTTTGGTTCTATACACTGTGTGTACTATTTCATGTACTATTTTCATTGTTCACTTCCCTTGCCCCCCAGAACTCATCTGGAAATGAGCAGCCCTGCTCAGTATGCTTTTCCTGGTGAAACTTTTAAATAAATAAATACAACTGCAGATCCCCACTGATAAAAGCTGCAACATTCACCCAAAAACAGTAGTTCGATGTCTGTTGGGATTAACAGGATGGCTTCTGGGGTATAACTAATGCAAAAATGTAAAAAAGGGTGATTAGTCCCCAGAATCCTGTGCATTACAAGGACACCGTCAATGTGGTGTCCTTGAAATTAATTTGTAGTATCACAGTTAAGCAGGTATAAAAGTAGTCTAAAGCAGCCAAAGTTCTCCAGAAAAAGCATACAGTACAGGGACACAGTGTTGGACATTATATGTGAGGGCCCAATTCTAGAAGGCAGACACACCAGATGCAAATAACACAAATGTGCAAAATACTCCATGGCAATTGCGACATGCAAGATATGCCAGATTCTAGAACATGCGATACATAGGCCAGTCAGAAATCCACATGTCATGACCTGCAACATATGCAATATAAAAGGGCGCAACATGCAAGACAGGCAGAAGATACACCACTGGAGAAGGCAACAGAGACATGGCAGAAACAGCAACAGAGAGGCAGAGGCATAAAAAGAACTTCAGCCATGATAAAGCAGAGATCCTGGTGGAACAGCTTGACAAACACAATGCCCTACTAATGAGCCATGGAGCTGAGAAAAAGAAGAGGGAGAAAAGAAGGAAGGCATGGGACAGAGTCACATGCAAGATCAATGCTGTAGCACCACAAAGGAGAACAGTGCATGATCTCAAAAAAAAGTATAACAATCTGAAGCGCCTAGTGAAGAGGAAGCGGGCACAAAACAGGCACAGCACCCAGGGGACAGGGGGCGGACCCACCCAGTAGCAGCAACAACTCACCAGCCTGGAGAGGAGGATAGCCACACACCTGAGCCAGTGAGCATCAGAGGGGACACAGACCTGGACACCTACAGATGTCAAACAGGCACAGGTAGGGACAACAGTTAGCAATGCTTGTGACAGGTGGGACATGGCCACTGCAGTGTTACCACCTGCATTGGGGGGGCAAGGGTTAAGGGCATGTAGCCCACCACAGTAGGGTGGTGAGCTGCCTGTGCAATGATATGTGCCTGCTGCCAGCTGTGGGGGGTCTAGGGCACCACTGTGGGTCCTACTGCTGGGGGCCTGTGCAATGGTATGTTGCCTGCTGCCTGTGGGAAGGCTTGGGTGCTGCCTTGTGTCCTGGTGCTGTGGGGGCTATGCAATGATATGTTGCCTGCTGCCTGTGGGGGTCTAGGAGTAATGCTTCATGTCCTGCTGCTAGGGGTCCGTGCAATGGTATGTTGCCTGCTGCCTGTTGGGGTAGGCCATAGGGTAATGACACACTGCCTGATGATGGGGGGGTGAAGGTGTAACACCATGTGCACAGATACCAGGGTAAACACAGGCACCCTTAGGGTGGGATGAACCTGGCAGCACAGCGGGACACAGGGCTGCATCAAGCCACAGTGGCACTGTGTAGCCAGGACAAAAGCAGAGCAGCTGTATGAGAGCTGGGACTGAAGTACGCACACTGACATGTTGTTCATCCAACAGATGTAGTAGCCACTGGTGACAGTGGGTCAACAGGAGCAGGACAAAGTGGACAGCAGCATCATGTCCAGGGAGCCGCAGGCCCAGCCCAGGACACTGGCACAGCAACGAGTGGTGGAGGCAGCACAGCAACAAGTGGCACAAACCCAGCCCACAGCACCCCATTGGCTGACACACCAGACCCCGGTAGTGGAGCAGGATGACATCGAGGACAGTGACAGTTCCATGGGTGAGAGGTGGACAGCAGTGTGGAGGGTGCAGCAAGCTGGCACAGCCAACAGCAGGGGACTGATGAGGATGCCAGCAGGGACACTCCACCGGCAGAAACATCTAGAATGACTGAAGCCTGTCTGCATGTGTCCAAACCTGTGCCACCAGCCACACAGGGGACAATGGCAGGGACCATGAATCCCTTTAGTACCCGTAGACTGGAGGAGCAGCTGGATGAGGCTGTGAGGGAATTACAGGACTAGCTGTCACCACTAGCCTATATGGGGACTACTGCCAATCCATGCTGTCTGGGCAGGTGGACGTGAGGCAGGGGCTGGGAACCATCAGACAGGCCTTGCAGGACCAACAACAGAGCCTTGACATACACCTGTCCAAAATATCCAGTAGCCTGCGGGCATGTGCCAGGGAGACCACTGTGTGCATGGGCAGCATGGGGGAATGCAATTCAGGGCATATGGCTCTGTGCTGAACACCAGGCGGCATTCATGGAATGCTGCACAACAGCAATGGACCACATGCTGGTGCAGCAACACAGCCACAACACAGCCATGGCCATGGCCATTCAGGCCATAGTGTGTACCCTGCAGCCACTACAACAGCTGTAGCACATGCCCCATAGTGTGGAACCCCCAGCAAGTGCACACGCATACACACAGACACAGCCACCAGTGCCAATGCCACACCCTCCCCTGTCCACGACCCAAGCAGTGGTGGTAGCACCAGGCACAACCATGCAGCCCAAGGCACATAAGTAACAGAGCATGGCTGACAAAACACAGCCCCAGGTCATCCCAGCAGTGCACCTGCTGTGATGCACGTCAGTGCTACCCCCTCACTGGAACAGCACCACAGGTGCATGCCACAACCAAACACTCAGACAGGCCCACCACGATCAGCACTGTGACAGGTCCTGTGCCCACACAGCAAGGCATGCATCCAGTGTCCACAGCACCACAGTCCACACAGGTGGCGGATGGTCCACATGGGAGGGGGGTACACACAGTGTAGTAGCAGCACAGCCGACATTGCCCATGGCAATGAGGCATGGTGGCTTGAGAGGGCAGAGGTGCAGCAGAGCCACTGTGGGGACAGACACAGGGCCACAAGGTGCAACAGCAGGGGAGGCCTAGCAGGGCACTGCACATCCCAAAGGCACAGCGGTACATCCACAGCCCAACACACGTCCCCTGACACGCAAAGCGAGCATGGCGTATAGTGTAGACGGTAAGATGCCCTGTTGCGTGGGGCCAGATGGTGGGTGATTGGGTAGTGTGTAGCGATGGCTGGGTGGGGCAACAGTAGTCTGCCCAGTACCATTGTATGCAGGAGCACTGTGCATGACACAGGGTGTGGGTGTGTGGATGTGTGCATGCGTGTGTGTGTATATGTGAGCACGCCTGTGTGTTGTCACACGAAAGCACTGTGTCTAGTGCAGTCATCACTTAATGTGTACACCATGAATAAAGTACATCCATCACACAATGTAGTCATGGCGTTGTGCTAACAGTACCCTGTGAAGACCAGCTGCAGTGGTCATGACCTCTGGATGGGCCCACACTGTTGGTCCTGTGGTGGGCATTGTGAGTCAGGGGCAAACAGTCAATGGGACAGCATTGCCCAGCATGGGCACAGTGTGCCCGCAGCATGTACTGGGAACAGGTGTTCAGAGCCCAGATATTGGCAATGGGACTGGTGCGTGGAGACAAATGTACACCAGGATGACACCGACCAAGGCATACGTCAGCTACATTGTGGAGTGACACAATGTCTGCAGTCAGCAGAGGTAACACGGGAAGGGGCTGGCATATACCGTTGGCAGAGACAGGTGATGTGCTGGGTGGACTTGGGCTGGCACATGCAGCATGCGTGACTGGCCATGTCAGCAGCTAGTGGTGTGCATGGGAGGGTTCCGGCAGGGGGCTGGTCCAGTGCAATGACCGCATACTGCACACCCAACAGACAGAACGGCACTGCACACATGGATGCACACAGACACAATGGTAGACACTGCACAGCCCAGACGTAGGTGGCAGGGCACACACACTGGTGACGGTGGACAACAGTGCAGTTCCACATGGCCCACAGGACTGCCACATGCCTTCCATGGCACTGTGGCAGGCCTGGACAGGCAAACGCCAAACACACATATACACAGCACACGCATTAAGCAGTACAGCACCTGGCAGATGCCCTGACGCATGTGTGTCTAGCTCCAGACCATGCATGCATGTCAGATGGCACACAGAGGCCAGTGGCACATGACATAGATGTAGTTGCCACCAACTGCCACACACCAGCCATGGCCACCAGGTTGTGATTACAGTGACACCATGGCAGGTGAGCAGCACCAGGTGGCACAGCTCCAGTACATGTCTCTGGCCTGGTACCCCAGGCCCATGTGCTACCAGAGCCACCACCAGGGTCAGAGATGCCCCAGGGTGGTGTGGAGCCTACTGGGTCATTATGTTGTATGCTTAGAGGCAAACGACATTATAGCTAACCCGAAAGAGCGCTGTCCTGGACAGCGAATGGTGCAATACCGCGTATACTGCTGTGCATGGTATTGCATCATTCAAACAGTCCCAAGCAGAGGAGAAGACCTCTGCTGGGAATGGATTCTGCAAAGCAGCTGCCGTGGCTCACTGGACTGAGCCACAGCAGCAAGAACCAAGGCGCTGTGTTTGGGACTGGGTTTGATTCCTGGTCCCAGACATTTTATTTTTTCTTCACAATTTGTGTGCTTCTCGAGTTGGACCTCCCCGGAGATGAGAATCTTTAGTGGGGGTCTGGGGAGCATCCCCATAGCGGGGGGTGGGGGTAGAGCCCCCACAGAAAAAAGAATGATGCCGCATAGCAATATCATGCTGTATTGACAGTGCAATTTTGCCATGTGGCATAATGTCTTGTGACATTATGACCCCATGCTGTGTGGTGCCGAACCGGCCCATATCCAGCACAGAAGACGGCCATGCTGAATAGAGGGGTCTGGGAACATGGCACACCTCAGTGCACTGCCGACACGCCACATGTGCATGGCCGCTGTGGTGTGACAGCGCTGGGCATTGTGCATCCCTCACAGCCGTGCCATGTGCCTGCAACAACACACTACTGACACCATAGGGCGGACTGTATTACAATGTTGGTGTCCACACATAGCAGCACAGACACAGCACACAGGTACCATCACAGTGACTGCACACAGGGTCATGGTGTACATCAATCATGAGCAAAGTTTAATGTAGCAACATGTATCACAAGTACAATTCCTGTAACATACAACAAGAACGGCATAAACATTGAAAAAGAACATTACTACAGGCATGCCCCTCACCTGTGCTATCAACACTAACAGTGCACACATGTGTGGCATTGACACACAACCACCCATCATCACTGGCATCAAGCCCATATCACCGTGACACATTCCCACCTCTTCACTACTGCCACTACCTCTGCAGGGGATGCAGCTCTGCATCTCTGCAGCAGCCAGCACAGGGCACCCCTGTGCATAGTCCGGCAGCTCACTGTTCACGTAGCGCTGCCATCAGTGCCCACAGTGAGGCATGTAGGTGGCCCACATCCTGCATGATGGCACCCACCAGGCCCACAAGCATTTCATTGCATTTCCTTTGTGGCAGGGTTGGTGGTACAGGGTCATGCTGCACATCCACATGGGTGACGGCATGCTGTGCGTGGTCTTGTTCCACCACTTCTTCAGCCACATTACCTTGGCCCTGTGCTCCATCCCGCTGCCTGTGCCATTGTCAGAGCCTGCCTGAGGCACCTGTTGCCCATCACAAAGGCCACTGTCCAATGATGCATCACACTCCGGCATGCCCACAGCAGCATTGCCCATGCATGCCTCCACCATGGCATCACTGTCAACGCCAGTGTTGCCCATGTCCTATCCTGCCATGTCATCTTCAGCCTGTCTTTGTTCAATGTTTTCTGGTGGTGTACAGGCCCCAGGGGTGGCCATCCCTGCATCCACCAGCTTTGGGATATCCTCCAGGCCAGCAGACCTCTCCTGCTCCTGCTGGTCCAGTCCCCTGGCAGCATTGGGTCCGACGACTGCAGCCTCCATCGGTTCTGCCACCTCCTCATCCTCATCATGTTCACTCTCTGGTGGCAGGGGCCATGCCCTTCTGTGATGTCATCATATCTGCAAGGCATAGTCCTGTGCATCCCTCCATTTCTGCACATCCATGGCACGCAGGAGTACCCTGTGTCTGGGGGGTATGTTGTGGCGTCCACCTCCATGCTTGCCACCTGTAACATGGCAATGGGACATGTATTACTGCTAGCACACTACAAGGGCATTTGTGTGTAGTGCAACTGTTGCATCAGGCATGCTGGTTCTGTGGACTGAACACTGCTACTGTGCCTCACAGAGTACTCTGCAACTGTGGGTAGTAACCGCTGTGCCACCCATATGGTGGATCATACAGACATGTCCGTCTGGAACCATGGCACTGCCACATCCCATAGCACCTGTGTGCACCCTGGCACCACATTCCCTGGCCGTTCTGCCACATTCACACCTGGGACACATAGCCGCA
Source organism: Neoceratodus forsteri (assembly GCA_016271365.2). Classification (NCBI taxonomy): domain Eukaryota; kingdom Metazoa; phylum Chordata; order Ceratodontiformes; family Ceratodontidae; genus Neoceratodus; species Neoceratodus forsteri. Next base: position 432,564,704 of record CM028137.1, on the reverse strand, counting down.
TGCCTCACACCCATGCCCTGTCCTGGCTCATATGTTGTGTATGCACTTACCCTGCCGATGTCTGTCCAGTATGCCTGCTGGTCCCTGCTGCATCTCCACAGCTCCTACATGTCCATGACCTGTGGGAACAGAAGTGTATATGGTTGTTAGTGCATTGGTTCACAGCTGGGCATGGGTTGCTGGATGCAGCCTGTAGTGGAACAGTGATGACATCCAACCTACTTTCCACAGGTCTGACTCCTATGTGTATTTCCACATCCCATCTGCTGACCATGTCCATCAGCTGCCTCAGAATGATGGGGTCATGCCTTGTGAGGTCCTGCCAGCAGTGTTTCAGCTGGTGTGGTATACGTCTTACACCACCCACCCTCTTCAGGCCTGCAGCTACCCTTCTCCAGACAGCATCCCTCTGTTGTGGGGTATGCCTGCTACAGCCTGGTGCCAGTAGTGTTCTCCTCCACTGCTGCACCAGGTTGATCATCTGGCATGTCACTGCAGGGCTGAAATTTGGTGCCCTGCCACTTAGATTAGCCATCCTTGCACTGCTATTGCCACCTACAGCCCTTGGGTGTGCCCTATTGCCTCTGCAGGTGATTTCTCTGATGCAATGGCCGCTATGCTCGTGTACACAGTGTGCACTATTTCCTGCCACCCTCTGCATGTGCTGTGGTTTCACACGCAGTTTGCATATGCGTACAAGCTTTTGCACACTTGCAGCACTCAACTGATGAACTGCACAGTTGCGTGTGTTCCCGTGTATACTGGTGTGTGATGCAGACAACCAGATGGGGACTGTGTGGCAGCCCTCACTCAGTTACATCCCTTCCCTCGCACATTTACACTCAGTACCATCCTCATCCAGGGTCCTACATCATGGGGTGGTACAGCACAGGCAGGGATACTGTTCATAACACATGCCACTGTATTAGGCAGACAGTGTGACAGGCCGCAGCTGCGTATTTCTGCATTCGTATGCCACATGTGGGTTGCGCATGTGCATTCTATCACTCTATCACAGGGTGTGTTGCATTTTGCTGTATGCATGGCACACTGTGCATGGCACTGTTTCCACCCTGTTACTGTGTGTCTGTGCATACTGACTCTGCTGTATGTGTGTAGGCCTCACAGGTGTGTGGGCCACACAGTGTGCAGCCTACGTCTACACATTACCCTACACTACTGTGTGCCAGGTTGTGTGGCAAAAGGACAGGTTGTGTGACACATCATGGGCCATGTCACTGCAGGATTGGAATACCGTAGGTTAGAATGCAGTGCTGTGGCAGCCGTGTGATGGTGACTTTGCATGTGATGATTACATACCTGTCTGCACACGGTGCTCTGTGGTCTACATGGTCTGTCACCTTCCCCATGTGGTATTGTGGGTGTTGGGGGGCCCATTGTGTGCAATGCCTTCTATAGTGTGCCACTGGGGTGCATGGTGTACTGCACACTGCATGGCCATTACCTTCCCCCCGTCACACCAGCAGACTGTGCTGTACCTGTCACCTCTTACCTGCTGTGGTGGTATGATACCACAGTTCCACACTATATCTGGGTGTAGCATACTGTACCATGTCCACAGCTGTGTGTGTGTGTGTGTGTGTGTGTGTGTGTGTGTGTGTGTGCGCCACTGGGTGTGGCCACATTACACATGTACTGTTGCCAACATCTAGTGTCACCAGGTCCTGTGCACTGCACCAAGCGGCATGCCCATGTGCTGGTATGTTGGACATGTCCACTTGGCTTATTGTAGATGTCATGGTGGTATCATGGCAGTCATCAGGTGAAGTGCCTCTCTATCAGCTCCCGTCATGCACGTTGACCTGCCTGTACCAGTGCTGCATCGGTATGGTGGTGTCTGCCATGTCTGGCTGCCATGTCATTCTCATCCTGTTCATCCTCCTCCTTCTCCAGCAGGTCTGTTGGTGGCACACAGTTCTGTACTATGATGCTGTGTAGTATACAGCACAGAAGGAAGGTTTTTCAGGCTGTCTCTGGACTGGACTGTAATGTCCCTGCTAATCTGTGATGCACCGAACGTGCCTTCAGGACACCAAAGGTGCACTCAATGACACACTTGGTACAGCTGTGTGCATCATTGTACCTTGTCTGTGCTGCTGTGCATGTGTGGTGTAGTGGTGTCATCACCCATGGCAGCAGTGGATAGCCACTGTCTCCTGTGTGATGAATGGAACAGCATCAGTCTGCATGGTCTGTGTTACATATGTGTGCATGGTGTGCAGGTATTCAGGGCTGTGGTGCTGTGTGCTGTGTTCCATTACCTAGTAGCCATCCTCCTGTGAGCTGATCCCTCTGGTAGGCCTCATGTAGGCCACTGCTGCACAAGATGTAGGCATCATGCGTGGAACCAAGATACTGGGCAATCACATCCAATATGCTGCACTGTCGCACAGTACCTGCATATGCATAGAGTGGTGCCCTTTCCTGTTGACGTACATGTCCCCATTGGCTAATGCCTGTATGGTGACATGGGTGCAGTCTATTGTGCCCATTACTGTGAGAACTGGGCAATGTTATAGAAGCCCTGCATCACTGCCTACTGCTGTCGTGCTTCATGTGGGAAGGTGTTGTTCTCACCGATGCGACCCACCATTGCATTCAGGAACTGGTGTAGGCACCTGGACATGGCTGGCTGTGATATTCCAGCAGTGTCACTTGTTGGGGTCTGGAATGTCCCTGTTGACAGGAAAAGCATACTGCTGTTGTTACCTTCACCTCCACTGGGACTGGGCGCCCCCTGCAGGTGGTGCTCTTCAGGTCTGCATGGAGGTCGTCGCATATCCCCTTGATGATGGCCTGGGGCAGTCAGTACCGTACAATGCTCTGTTCCTCCATCAGGTCCTGGTATGTTTTCCATAGCCTGTACACGTGTGGTGCATGACATCTGACAGGTCTGTGCCATCCTGGATGATACCTGTTCTGCTGGTTCCGGGCATTCTGTTGCCTCTTGTGCCTGTCTCACCGGTTCAATAGCAGCACACCTAGCATTGCTGCTGGTCCTTCCATTGTGCCTCTCTGTTCTCTCTCACAGTGCTGTGCAACTGTCTCTCCAGCCTGCCTGGGAGTGTTCCTTTATATACTGTGTAACTACACCTGCCCCCACCTGGTGCATGTTACACCATCCTTGGTTGGCGTAACTTGTCACACTGCATCTTCTAGAATCCCACATTGGTGTTTCTTTTGTATATTCTTGGCGTATGTTCATTTATGCATTGGCGTGCCTGCGAGATTGTGGCAACTGTGGCGTAAGTCGACTTTGGCGTGTTGCTTACATTCTGGTGCGTACAAAGCTTTCTGGAAATAGCATATCGCGACTACTTGTCGTGTTGCGAGTTGCGACATTTCTTTGGTGCAACTGCATTACACTTTGGCATATTCTTTCTAGAACTGGGCCCAGATCCTGACCACATAATTTTTTTGGCCATCAGTTTTGCCGTGCAAAGCCATGCAGGCCTAATATGCACCACATGTCACTTAAAGACAAAGAATCTTACTGGAAAAAGAAGATATGCCCATGAAAATCAAATGTTCCACTTATAAAAAATATTTGTATTATTGGACTGTTCATTTATCAACACTATAAATATGCAGAGAACAAAAAAAGAGAAATGCTGTTCCAAAATACTCTGCCATACAAGGACACCACAATTATGGTGTCTTAGTAATGCACAATCATGGCTAACCCCATTTACTCTAAATAAGGGTACACACACATATCTACTGCAAAACAGAAAGGCATATAAATGTAACCTAAATAATAAAAAAAAAAAATCAGCACATGGCATCTTTTTTATTTTAAGCTGTCTATCTATCCCCACCCACCCCACCCTAGAAAAGACATCATAATGCATCCCTAGCAATATTCTGTTTTAACTTCATATAGTCACATCGAGTGAAATTTAAGTAATTCAAACAAGTTCATTTGTAGATCATATTATATACGAATACATGCATTACACAGAACCACCTTCTGGACAACACAGATTTCTCAACTCCACCACACTGCAGAAGAGACAAACACACAGGAAACAAGTGGATTTTGGTGCAAGGGATCACCTAAAGCAAACACAGTCATCCACTTCAGGTCCCATTGGGGAACCAATCAACAAACTACCCATTACTTGGGTAACTTATGAACACCATGGAGACAACCTCATTTTAAATGCAAAAGTCTCTAAATCGAACAAAATCTGATTGAAGCCCATGGCAGCTTGAGGGGGCAATCCACTGCCATATAAAAATGTGGACTTAGTAAGAGGCATGGAAAGAAAAAACAATAACAAAGTGAAGAATAACATTTTTTATTGGATACCACAAGTAATGCACATGACCAGAATGCTGCAGAGTAAATATTGGTTCAAAGAATATTTGTGCAAAATATAGAGAATACTGATTATGCACAACCTGTGTGTTCTGCCACAGATGAGTTCTGATTCCCTCTGATCTCAAGAGTGAAGCTCGAGAGGTCCGTGGGAATCAGGACCCCGAGGTGGCAGACCATACTTGGCATGCATAAAGTTGCTCATCCTGTATTTTTACAGTGTATAGTATTTTGTGAAATGTGCATTGTGCTTTTTCTTTTTCACAATGAAACTGATTTTGCAGTCTCTAGAGGTTCTAAAATGCTGTCTACCACAGAAGGGCACAATCACATTCCATGACCTTTGAACTGTGGTACAACAGCATTTTGAAATGGATGGTTTCCATATAGAAAAATGTTCTACTATACACTATAAACTGATATGCGAAGCTATACTTGGGCCACCTGGGCATACATGAAGCACAATTAGTTTAAGGTAGTGCTTCATTTACAACCCAAATTAATACCACATAAGAGTGTAGGCAAGCAATGTCACAAAATGGAGACAGTTTTCAGATGTCTATTCCACAGTTTAAATGGTGCCACAAGAAAATGAAAAGATATACACATTTTATTTTAATAACACTATGGCCCAGATATTTAAAGGGGTTGCGCCAGTGCAACACTGCAATGCGTCCCGGTGGGAAATTCAAAAGCTGCCAGGTGCAGTGCAAGTCCCAATTCACTGGGGAGCAATGGTAAGGATAGCTGACTCTATCAGTGACCACTCCCTATTTTCTGCACCTGGCGTGCATCCAGCAAACCTACTCCACCTCCTAAACTCATCACCTTCAAAACCTGGCTAACTTAACCAAGAAAATGTCTTACATGATCTCTCAATGATCGACTGGTCCCTCATCCACACCTCTAATAATGCTCAACTGGCATTAGACCATTTCCTTACTATATTTGTCTGCTTCAAGACACCCATGCTCCCTAGGTCACTCTGTGGATCGAGGATCACAGACGAAATGGCTCTCGAAAGACCTACTTGCATTGATTAGGTCCAGGGATAAAGCGTGGTGCCGCTTCAAAGCCACTTAGTCAATGGCTGATTATAATAACTACCGAGCCCAGAGAAATGTTTGCAAAAGGCAAATTTGATTAGCTAAAAGCTCCTTCTGTAAAAATCTGCTAACCAAAGCAGCAGGTAACTCAAAAATTCTGGGCCACAATAAAAACCCTCCTTGGAGTGAATCAAACAACTCATGCAAATGACATGCTGATAAACGGCATACACTCCAATAATCCTACTACTATAGCTAACTCTTTTAACCACCATTTCTCGGACCTCTCCAGTTACCTGGTTCACTCCAAAAATACTCATGTCTCTACGCACAACTACAACGTGAAATCTCATTTCACGCATCCCCCCCTTCAGGTTCCGGAATATTACAAAATCTGAAGTTCTGAGGCTTCTCCTCTCAGCCCCAGACCATACCAGTGTAGGGTCAGATGGGCTGGAGCCCAGGCTTCTAAAGACCGCCACCCCGTTTATAGCCTCTCCTCTCACCAAAATCTTCAATCTATCTGTGCATCACGGCTCAGTCCCCAATATCTGGAAAATTGCCAAAGTCACTCCTATTCCTAAAAAGGGTGATCCCAAACTAATCTCGAACTACCGTCCTATAGCTATCCTCTCCCTCCTTAGTAAAATCCTTGAAAAACTAGCGGCAACCCAAACTCTTGACTATCTGCAGCAGCATAACCTTTTGCCTAGCTCTCAACATGGTTTCTGTAAGGGGCACAGTACAACTACTGCCCTCCTTAAACTCACCAATGATATCTTGTCTGCCATGGACTCTGGCCTGCTGACTGGTGCTATCTTCATTGACTTAACGAAAGCTTTTGACCTGGTAGACCATACCTCCTTCTTTCCAAACTTCACTCCTTGACTTCTCTACCGATGTAGTAGCCTGGTTTGACAATTACCTGTCCGGTGAAAGCAGACTGTTGTTTTCAATTCCGCCTCTTTCTGTCCCTCATCTATCCAAGTTGGAGTGCCCCAGGGTTCCATACTTGGCCCTTGCTCTTCTCCATCTTCATTAATGACCTTGGCTGCTTGCTTCAACCTGCTCTACCCTCCTTTATGCAGACGACCTAGTAATTTATCACAGTGGGAGGAACCCACCTGACGTCAACCAACCTCTTAACTCAGACTTCACGTCCATTCAGTCATGGCTGATAGAGAATAAACTTGTTCTCAACATTAGTAAGACGCATTCCATGCTCTTTGGATCACCCGCCAAACTCAAAGTAAACCCTGATGCCCTAAAAATCACCTGTACTGATGGCTTTTCACTTAATAGTACCAAATCCTTCAAATACCTGGGCATCACTCTGGACGAATCCCTTAACTTTGAACTACACATAACAAATACCTGTAAATCTGTAAATGTGAAATTAGGTGGTGCCTATCGTACCAGTTATGCCCTTACCCCCTCAGCTAGACTTGCTGTGGCTCAATGCTTTCTACTCCCCGCCCTGACATATGGATCAGTCACGTATCTATCTGCCTCTAAATCCTCCCTCCACAGGTGGGACACCACCTATAACATATGCCTCAGCATCACCTCTCTTCACACACCATTGCCAACTCTATTCGGACCTTAGCTGGCCTTGCCCCTCTGGCCTTCGGCTCCAATCCCTTGGGTCTCTCATTGACAACATAGTCCGCACTGGCACTCCATCTTCTCTCGCTTGTCTGGTCCACTCTCAACCTCAGTCCTATGAGCTCTGGTCTGCTGACCTAGCCCCCTATCACATTCCCAGATGTAAAACCAACATGGGCTAGTGCGCCTTTGCTTATATGGCCCCAAAATACTGGAACTCGCTACCTCCAAATATTCGTGGAGCGCCTACCCATGCTAACTTTAAAACTCGGCACCTGGAACATCTACAATCCATCAGCCAATGCACCTGCTTTAATCCACCTTAGATTTCATCATTCTCCCCTCTCTCACCATAATACTTTCCTCCTCTATGTCTCTTTCCCCACCTCCTTATCTACCCATCTCTCCTCTCCTCACCCCTCACTCTCTCCATCCTTCCCTCTCTCTTATCATTTCACCCTCATTTTAGGCACTTACTGCACTTTGTTTTGTATAAACCTTTCATTGCTAATGCCTGTTTCACTCACAATTTACCTCTAGTTGTTTATGTTACCTAAATGTATCCTCCAGTTTTTCCTCCATTGTAACACTCTCCTAAATACTCCTAATGTGTACTGCTCATTGAATTTATTGTTCCAGTTGTTGTAAACTGCCTGCATTCCTCACTGTGTTCCACCAATTTCATGTGCTGCGCCACAGGTTTGTTTCGTTTTGTGTGTTTTAAACTGTCTTCTCCCGGGTCGTGCCTGAAAATAGGCATTGCTATGCCTAGTGCATTCACCCAGTTACCAAAAGCAAATAAATAAATAATAAGGTATGCGGTGCAAAAGCAGGGGGCGTGCCCATGCATAAGCGGTACATCCCGATATTCAGCCCGGGATGTGGTGCACATATACTGGCACAACCCTGATTTATGCTGCATACAGGGGCTCAAAGTTGAGCCAGAAAAACAAGGAAAAAAACCCAGGCCACCAACAGATGGGTTGTTGTAGAGCAGGGCACAACCCATTGCCCTCCAGCCGTGGGAGGCCACCCATCCTGCAGGCACACCATCCACAAGTACCCACATCCTCCCCAATGGTCCAGTGGCTTGCCCCTCCCTCCAGCAATCAAGATCACAGGCAGTGGTGTAGGCAAATCCCTCACCTGGTGTTCCAGTGGTGTCCCCCCTCCCTCCTGTTCCACCCAATCATCGGCATCTGAAAGAATAAACACCTAGTGGTCCATTAGTATCCCTCTCCCTCCCAATTCACCCAATCACAGGCATCCAAAATAAATATATTACCCAGTGGGCCAGTGGTACCCCTCTCCCCTCCACCCACAGAGGACCCCTGCCACCCAGCTCCCCCCATCATTGGCGGAGCGGCTGCACTCCACCTGCATACTGCCCAGCCACCCCCTGAATGACAAATGGGTTCATTCACAGATTTATGCCTGTGTAGTACAGTATGGTGTGCAAGCCCATTCATCCACACTGTGGACCAATTGGCTTACAGATCATACTGTAGCTGTCATTTGGCAGGCGGTATGTGGGTGGAGTGCAGATGCTCACCAATGATGGGGGTGGGAGCTGGGTGGCAGGGGCCCTCTGTGGGTGAAGGGGAAGGGGGCACCACTGGCCCACCAGGGAATATATTTATTTTGGATGCCCTTGATCAGGTGAAATGGGAGGGAGGGGATACCAATAGACCACCAGGGGATTTATTCTTTCAGATGCCTGCGATCAGGTGAAACAGGAGGGAGAGGGATACCAGTGGACCACTGGGCGATTTATTCCTTCGGATGCCCACGATCGTGCGACACGGGAGGGAGGGGAATTACCAATGGACCACTGAAGGGTTTCTTCATTTTGGATGCCCAAGATCAGGTGAAATGAGAGGCAGTGGATTTAAATGGACCATCAAGTGTGGGATTGTCTTTTTCTACAGCCCACGGTCGGGCATACGGGAGGCAGCGCTAGACCACAAGGGGATTATGGCAGCAACAGAGGGTGCCAGGTGCATTTTTGCCAGGCTGCCTTGCACAATGCATGCAGATGGGACCATAATGTCATGCAAATGGCCCCATTTGTGCCTTGCATATATTATGGCCCCATTTGCATGCCCTCTTCTGAAACAGCGCGGTTAATACACCCAGCGCAACTGCATTTGCGCTGGCTCATCCCCGGTGCTCCCTATCTGTGGCTTGTGCTGGCACACTGTCACTGCAGCATGCGCATTCCATGCCATATTCAATGGTGCTGTGCCATGGTGCATCACCATTGAATATCACCTGACCCTGGCCCCGGCGCATCCCAGGTGCCCTGCACCCACACTTGCGCCATTGCCAGGTGCAGTCTGAATATCCTGGCCTATGTCTTTACTAGATAAGCTACAAAACTGAACACAGATTCAATCATTTTGTTATTTTGTAACATAATTACAGAGCTCTACTTAGCATACATATTAGTCTAGTAACTATTGTCCACTTCATTGCATAGTTTTGGTAGACTAATACACTCTATTAATGAGTTTAAATTGGATCATTGTATTTTTTTGTAAACATTTGTGAAAGCTAATACATTCATTCGCTGTGTATTACTCCATTTAACATCAATATCAATTTTCCATTTCATTTTAATCTCTGCCTCTAAGTTTAGACCTCCAATATTTATTTCCTTTCATAGCCATGCAAGTAACCCCTTCCCTATTTTAATTTATTAGTTAGATCTTTATAAGTTCTGTGTAGTCCTGCTGAAGAAGCAATATATTTCTTGAAACTTAAATATGTCTGGTGTCTGTATGTGTCTGCAAAATTCATTATCAACAAGTCAGTACTGTATTTTACAGGATTTCCAAAATACTAGCCTGTTGTTCTGCATTATATCAGACCATTTGTTAATAATGTTTTCTTTCCGAAATTTAAAACGAAAAGTGCATGCATTTATTTTAAACTTAGGATGGTACCATATCTTGTCATGGATATGAAACTCTGTTTTTGTCTTTCGTTTCAGCTGCTGCATAATAATGATTTTGCCAATATCCATAACTATCTTATTATCTCTTCTAATTGCCCCTATGCACAAAGGGGTTTTGTGCCTACGTGTCATTGATCCACAGCATGTAAGCACCTTTAAGTTTCCAAGCTGCTTATCAGGGTCCCATGAACCCCTGGCAGCATGCACAAAATGGAAGTGCATCCCTTCTATGCTGGATCTCATGGCCAGTTAGGTAGCTACAGGCATGGTGGTCCAGGGGTACATCTGCAGGTGTGCCAACACTCCGTACAATTCACAAAAACATAGAGTGCTGGGTGAGGGGGCACAAGATACAGCAGCAGAGACCCTACCATATCCATTGCATGTCCCCTCAACAATATTCTCACAAGTTATGGGAAGGCAAAGCCCCCCCCCCACCATCACCATGGTGCTGTAACCCTCCATTTAGGCTGGGTGGACTGAGGGCAGCCATTTGGGAACCCACAAGACAAAACTGAATTCCCAGCATCACACTGTCTAATACTCCACTCTTCCTCATGGAGCAGGGGATCCACTGATTGGACCAGGATGGGCATCCAATTGAATGCCTACCTATGTCCACTGATCAGACCCTCATGCATCAACATTTCGGGGTGGGGAGCAGGGCTGCAGACAGGCACATTGCGGTGGCATGCTTTTGTGAATACCAACCACTGCATGCCTGTCCATGGGCGTGGAGCAGCGCAGCCAGGGAACACTCCTATCACATGTACCTTGCACTACATAATGCACAAGCTCCAATGTATTTTTCAGGGTCAGACCATGTATGACCCAATAATAACTTTTCTGTGTATCCTTTAACACTATTATATACACTGTGTAAATGAAACCACTGTGCTTCCCTGGGTCATTTGTATACCAAGATGTGCAGGTTCATCCTCTCCTGTGACTTAATCTACCATCGTTGTTTGCTGTATGACCAGCTTAACAGAAACAGCCCTTCAAGCAGGTGTGACTACCACTGGCTTTTGTTTTTGTACAACTATGTACAAGGAAAAGCCTCTGAGTAGCTCTTAGTCCTCCTCAAACAGTCAAACAGTGTCTACTGACTCCATTCAACAGCAGCACTTACCTTTTCAATTACCAGGATGAAGAGTGAATTTGGTAGAAAGGGTTTTGCATTTGCAGCACTAGACACCTGGAAAAAACATCCTCTCCAGTGAAGGAATGCTTCCAGCTTGCAAGTGCTCAGCTCCAGTCTTTCCAGGCACATTAGAACTACATGCATTTGTTTTGATCCAGAATCCCCATCTATCTGACCATGACCATGTTGCATAACAATGTTCATGCTCTTGTTTGCAGAGAACCCACACTGCTAGATGTTTTGATTACTGTTTGGACATACTTAGTTTTAGAGCTTGTTTGTTTTTCCTGTGTATACTTTAGCCTGTATGTAACTATTCCTGTTGGACTTTATTAATCTGCTGACTGCTGCCATTCCCCCAGGACCTCTATTAAAATGAGGTGCTGCATCTCATGGGGTTATTCTGGCTGGGATAATTTCAAATAAATAAATAAATAAATTATAAAGCTTACCTTCATAGAATTTGACATTTGGTCTTCCTTTGCCCATGCAAGAGCTAGTTTAACTCAGTATATCAAATGATAAGAGTGACTGGGCAGGCCATCTTAGTTCTCCTGGATCTCTCAGCAGTGTTTGACACAGTGGATCATGGGGTGCTGGTTGACTGCCTGTGTTTTTTCTGTGGACTGAGGGGGGCAGTCCACAGTTGGTTTCGATCTTTCCTTGAGGGCAAATCACAGATTTTGGTGTTGGGGATTTATTCCTCAGCTCCTCACTGGCTGCCCGGTGGGGTTCCACAGGGCTCAGTGCTGTCCCCCATGTTATTTGCTGTGTATATGTTTCCATTGGAGGACATTATAAGACGGTATGGGTCCAGTTTTTATTGTTATGCTGATGAGTCTCAGCTCTACCTGTCTTTTGCACCTGAACAGGAGTCTGACTCCATCATATTGTTTAATAAATGTCTGCTGGAGATACAGGAGTGGATGAGTACTAGTTGGCTTTGGTTGAATTCAGGAAAAACTGAGGTATTGGTGGTGGACCCTGGTGTGAGGACAACAGGGGTTTGGTCGGGGAAACCCTTGGGTTTATATCTTGAGGGGACCCCGCTTATGGCCTCTGGGCCAATTGCGTAACCTGGGCCTGGCATTTGATGAGGGCCTGACCCTGAGAGTGCAGGTGTCAGCTGTAGTCAAGTCTGCCTTTTTCCATCTAAGGAATACAGCCCAGGTGAGACACTTGGTTCCTCCCTAAGATCTTTCTACCCTGGTCCAAGCCTTTGTCAGCAGTCATTTTGATTACTGCAATGCCCTCTATCTAGGGCTGCTGGGGGTGGATATCCGCTGCTTGTAGCTTGTGCAGAACACGACGGCCAGGTTGTTGTTGGGAGTTTCTAGATCTAGCTATACAACAACCGTGCTGCGTGAACTGCACTGGCTGCTTATACAGTGGCAGATCACCTTCAAGCTCGCTTTGCTGACCTATGTCTCTTTGCAGATGACACAAAGATCTGCAACAGAGTTGATGCACAAGGTGGGGTAGAAAGGATGAGAAGGGACTTGGCAAGGTTAGAGGAATGGTCAAACATATGGCAGCTTAGATTCAATGCTAAGAAGTGCAAAGTAATGCACCTGGGAAACAAAAACCCAGGGGAAGAGTACACAATGGGGGGTGAGATACTAACAACAACAAAAATGGAAAGGGACATGGGGTTAGTCATATCAGATGACTTAAAGGTGGGCACAAATAAAGGACAGGAGGATTCTTTGCAAGGGTATTTGTATGCCTTAGATCAAGAAATGGCATTTGATGTTGTAAAGCATCAGTATGTATGGGATACCTTAGAAAAGTTTAAAATGCCAACAGAATTAATTAGTTTAATAAAAGCAATATATAAGGAAGTGCAAATGTGTCCTATGGTTAATGGGCAGCTAGAGACATCAATGTATATAAGGAATGGGGTTCAGCAAGGGTGTCCATTAAGTCCCCTACTATATGTGTTTTGTCTGGACCCACTTCTGAGGAGAACAGAGGCGGAGAAAAAGATTAAAAGTATTGTATGGCAAAATAGGGAACTGAATAAAACAAGTGCTTATCAGATGATTGCTTACTTTTAGTAAAAGATCAGAGTTCAGGGGTTAAGTTAATAGAGACAGTAGAGAAGCATAGCCAATATACAGGGATTAAGATAAATAAAGGGAAAAGTAGAATTTATCCATTGGGGCAGTGGAGAAAAAGAAAAGAGGAGATTTGGAGATAGCAGAAGGAATCATTAAGGTGCTAGGAATAAGATTTGGAGGGGATGATGCAATACAACAAAACTGGGAAGAAAAGTATCAAATAGCCCAAATAAAAGTATATAAATGGAAACAATGGAGTATGACATGAGAGAAAAGAATTTACTTATTAAAAACATTTATTGTCCCAATATTTTTATTTTTAGCATACATTTTTCCAGTACCATATCAAATGCAATCCAAAATTCAAAGTCTTTTTTTTCAGTTATTGCGGGGTACCAAGTTAAATCCTATTAAAAGGGGGATAATGTATAGAACCATGAAAGATGGGGGTTTAAACATGATAAAGCCACATTTTTTTTATATTAATATTTTTGTGTTTTCAAATATTGTACCATTAGTAAAAGGTGAGAACAAAGCTTGGTCTTGGTTAACACAGCAATGGAATGTATCTTTCATTAAATGAATTGGGAAGAAAGGGAATATAGTAGGAGGTAAAGTGTGGTCCATATATATGGAAATTGGAAGGAAGCATTGAACCCAGTTGGGGGTAACAATGGATGATCTAATTAGGGGTAACAGAAAACCAATGTATAAAGAAATTATGGAGAGCAATTTCTGAGAAAAACAAGTTTTTAAGGTAAGAAAAGGAATAAAAGAGTAGGAAATTTTAGCTGTTACATTAGAAAAAAGAATTCCGGGAAAAATTAAAGATGTAGTATGGATGTGTAGTCATGGGAAGTTAAACGTGAGAGGTAACCATAAACATAAAAGAATGGACGAAAGAATATGTGGAGAAAGAGATTGTGGGACTAAAGAGGAAAGCATTCAGCATTTATTTTTTTGATTGTGATTTTATTAAACCTTTTTGGGGTATGGTAGCCAGGTATTAGGGGATGCAAGCTTTTAAAAATCTGACATACGAGATTTTGATCTATGGTCAGTTAACAAAAGAATGGGAAAAAGTTAATAAAAATACAGTCTATGTTATTTTGGCAGTTTTGAAATGGTCTATATGGCAAAACAGATGCTCAAGATTTTTGCAGAATATGGATTTGACTGTACAGGATTTTTTTTAAGTTTCAAGATGAAGTAGATAAAAGTTTTCAAGATGAATGTAAATTATGGGGAGAAGAGAAAGCAAGAGAGCTGTGAAAAAATGTTACTGGAATTGAGTAGATAATATGGATATCATAATGACAGTGTGATTTGTTTTTGTTTTGGAAAAAAAGTGTGTTTTTGTTTTAATAAAAACTTCCCCATCTCTTTTCGATAAGTGCCATGGGATCTTTAACATTCACCTGAACTACCACCAATCCAGGCAAATGGGACCTCAGTTTAACATCTCATCCGAAAGGCTGCACCTCAGAAGTGCAGTACTCCTCTCATGCTCCTCCCTCAAAAAAGGTCTACAGTTCCTCAGAGTAAATCAGAACTTTTTGGAAAAAAGCAGAGTCAGAATCAGAACCAGGTCACAGCCAACCAGCCATCCTTATTCTCAATTGTTTGCATGAAAATTTGAATGACAGTACTACAGTGCTGGATTGCTGGGGTGCTTTTAAAGTCACAGTTAGGAGTGTAAAAATAACAGAAGCCTCCTGGTTGAATAAAAAGAGGAAACAAAAATCTGAAGTATTGGAGGAAAAACTTAAATTAGAAGCAGAAGCTAGAAATAATAATGATACTAATCTACGGATGAAATATACAACATTTAAAAATACACTATATAAAGATGATAATGCACAACAGGGGAAAGTAGTTTAGGGTTAAATGAAATTGGCAGTTAAAAGCAAAAATGATCGGTAATCCAGTACCTGGCAAAATAATCAAACAAAAGGAACTTAAAACTGAAATAACTCTGATATATACCACTTCTGAACAGTTGGTAACTGGTTGGACTGAAGACTGCTTCCTTACATTTCACAGAGCTGTACATAATTTAGAAAAATTATTCACTAAAGAGGAAAAAACTGAATATTATGAAAAAGTAGCTAGTGTAACAAGACTAAAATAAGAAAATTAAGGGGTGTGTAACCTGTTTTCAGAACAGGAAATATGGGTGTTCTAACAAATAAGCAGAAAGAAAAATCACCAAATAGTGACAGGATTATAACTGAACTGAAGATGTTTGTCTCTAATATAAATAAAATTTTGTTGTATGCTCCTTCCAGGAATAGTACATGTTTGAGACTGCATTATCAATTTCTCTGAAAAAGTCCTTAACCTATTATTTATTACCTTGGCTAAAAGTTTGTAATCTGAAGTCAATAAACTAACGGGCCTCAAATTTTTAAGTTGTTTTTTCTCCTTTTTTATGCAAAAAAATCATTAGTCCTTTTTTTATGCTTTCTGCCAAATTGTCTCCATTCATTATACCATTGTATACCCTTGTTAAAATGGGAGATATTTGTTTTTCCAAAATTTTATAGAACATATTCGGAATCCCATCCACCCCAGGTGCCGTGTTATTTGACAAAGATTTTATTGCCTCTTTCACTTCTTCTTCTTCTTTAATTTTCCCCTTTATCACCTCTGCCTCATCTTCCTCCAACTCTGGCATCTCAATTGTCAGAAAAAAATCCTCACTTTTCCTACTTCTTTGTTGCTGGTATTTTTCCTTCAAAAACTCGAACTGTACATTTACTATTTTCTATATCTGTATGTATCCTCTCTTTTCCATCCTGTAATTTGCACATAACTTGATTTTCTATTCTTTCTTTACTACTATCATAAGGATTTGTATGATGTTTTGTTCCCTGGGTACTACTTTTTGTTCCATAATTAAAGATGTGACCCTATTATATTGGTATTATTTCATTTTAACCTTAATTTCTTCAATTTGTTTAGATTCATCCAAATTATCTTTAACCTGCCTCATCATAAGTTTATATAATCTAGCCCTTAATTTTAAATACTTCCCATAATGTGTTGCCTCTACTTTCTGTCCTTCTTCGATCATATATTGTTTGACTTCATTTTTAGTATCTTCCCACCATTCTGTTCTACTATCATATAATTCCATAACTGTTAACTTATCTTCCAGTATTATTTTCATTTTTTCTATACAAGTATCTTCATGTAACTTAGCTGTATTCATCCTCCAATAGTCTTTTTTCTATTCTCATCCTATTCCCAAGTTAATTTCAACTTCTACTGCCATATGATCTGATGTCTCAATTGGTATACTCCAAATATCAACTACCTCCACTCTTTTTGTACCATCCAGAAATCTATACAAGTAGAACATGAATCCTTGAAATATGTGTGTTCCCCTTTATTCCCTTTTAATGTATATCCATCCTCCATCCCAGCTTTATCTAACATTTTTTTCAAGTGAGTCATATCATAAAAACATTTTGGTGTTGCCCTCCCCCAATCTGCTCTAGATAACCCACAGTTAATGTCTCCTCCCACACCACAAGTTTTGAAGTATGCAAATAAGCCTCTATTTGATCTATTGGCATATTCCTTTATTTTTTCCTTTGTGGATTATAAATTACAATAATTCTCACAGAATTCTTTTTTAAGATAACACCAGTAATCATAGCTCTTCCAGGTGCCAAATCTATTACTTTTAAAATTTGAACATCATGAAAAGAGAAAGCTAGCCCCACCCCAGTACACCTATCTATCCCAAAGGACCATAAGGATGGTCCCCATGTCCAGTCTTTCTGAGTCTGTTGAATTTCATCTATAGTGTGTAACCTTGTGTCTTGGAAAACATATAAGTCACTTTTCAAGTCATATAGTATTTTAAAAGTTACCAGCCTCTTCCTTCTATTTTTAATACTATTTGTATTATGAGTGAGGCATTTTAAATTTCCAATTTTATTTTCCCCTCACTTTTACCCTGCCTCTTTAGATTTTTTCCTTTTCTTTGACACCTTCTTGTCTGTTGTGTCTCCATCTTCCTCTCCTGCACCTTCAGAAAGATCCATGTTGGACCGGTCAAAGCCTTCCTCCACAGTGGACCATTCCTTGTCTTGTAATAAGGTGTATTTATTTGTTAACTCTACACCTTCACAATCATTTTCCAATAAAATTATCTGTTTTGCTGTACTCTTTTTGGTTTTTAGATCTTGCAACCATAGCAAATCCAGTTTCTTTTTCTGTCTTCCCTTCCATTTTAAAAGTCCCTGTTTTTTCTTTTGATTTTTTTTTGCTCTGGTATTACCAACCCTTTAGTCCGAGGTTGTACCTTTATTCCCTTTTCCATGTCCTCTCTGATAATGGCCTCCCTTTTTACCTTATCTTGTTTCCCTTTTTCTTTCTGTGCCACAGCCAGGTAGACATCTTGCTCTGCTCTTTCTCAAGTTTCTGGGCTGTTATGGGAAGTCCAGTGACATTTTGCAAAGGTGTGCCCTTCCTCTTCACACAAACTACATTTAACTTGGTTTGTGCATTCTGCCCCAAAATGCCCAACAACGCCACATAGGCCACACTTGACTTTACCACAGACATTACTTAAGTGACCTCGCTCTTCACATTTGTAGCAGGCCTGCACCTGGCCTGCATAAAAAACAATGCCTCTATCTTGGCCTAGAAAGAAACAGTTCAGCAAATGTTGAATTTCCCCATGTACTTGTTTAAGTGTTAGTTTATATTTCCATCCACCTGTCCACAGACCAATTTCATCCAATATCAGTTCCGTCGGCCCATGCATTACACCCTTCTGCTTGATCCAGAAATTAATGTCGACCACATTGATGCCTTCATTTTGAAATAACACAGTCACTATCTTAAAAGCAAGTTTTGATAAGGGAATAACTGAGAAATCCTTCCATAAGTCTGTATATTTCATTTGCTGATATAATTTCTCAAAGCAGTCCAACCCTCCTCCATGTTTTAAACTTATGTCAAATTCTGTACTTCCTTGTACATGAATAAGGGCATATATTTCATATGGATAACACTTCATTTTATTCATTAAGAGTTCTTTCCCAATAAAAATTTTGTTGGGCACATCCACAGAGGGCTCTATAAATCTCAGGTGTACCGCTTTTCTTCTTTCAGCTTGCTGTGCTATTATATTATTAGGAAATAATCTTTCTTTAGTATTCCCACTCCAGGGTTTCTCCTTCTGGCCTTCCCCTTCCTCCTGCATTTCTTTATCTGTTAATATCATTTTCTGCTCAAGCTCCATAGATGACTCTTCATTATTGCTATCAAGTCCATAAAAAATTATCTCTTTTGCTCTATCTGCCTCTGATGTTACATCTTTCTGTTTTTCAGCTTCATCCACTTTTTCTGTGAATTTACTTTCTACATCCCTTGTGTCTTCTTTTTGTTTTTTGCTAATTCCTGATGTATTGGGCCTGTTTGGATCCCACCCAGACCCATCATCCTTTCTTTTCCAACCTGCTTGTAATAAGGCTTCGGTTACCTATTCAGGTGTGTCTGCAAAATCTCTAAAAGTTCTCTCTTCTGAATCTGAAACCTCCTTTTTTTCTCCTTTACCATTTCCTAATGGGCTCTTTTTTCTGTGACTTCCCCAATATCTTCAAAATCTGTGTTTTCTTTATTTGTTTTAGCTCTTTCTTTACTTTCTGTCTTAATTCAGGCCAAGCCATTTTTGACTTACTTTCGCCTTTTCTTTCTGTGCTGACACTTTCACTTGTTTTTTTCCCATCTCGGTAGGTTCAGCTTGCTTTGAAACTGCCACATCATTGCTTCTCAATTTAGCCTGATAGGAGTCTGGCCTATATTCTTTATTTTCCACAACAGAAATGTCTGGCTCTATAAGATCTCCTGTTTCTTTACTCTTTTGCTGATTATTTTCCAAAACATTGTTTATACTCACACTTGCAACATCTCCTCCCTCCATCTCCATGGAAGAAGTTTTCTCTCTTAATTCCTTCTTTTTCCTTTCCAGCTCCTCACTTCGATCTTCTTGATCCATAAAAGTGTCTGAACTCATTTTCAGGCCTCTAGTGGTATACAAGACAGGGGAGGAGGCCATCTCCCCTGCCACATCAGCACTTCCTCCTCCTCTGCTTTCCGGCTCCAAACTGTGTTCCTCCACTCTGCTCTCAGGAAGTCAAGTCCCCTGCTGGCAGAGTAGGGGAATTTCCCCGGTGTCCTGGCCAAATTCCCCTCATTCACTAAAAATACTACCAACAGCTTAATCTGGTTCAAAGTCAGTTGGAATTCATTGGTATCCCCTTCCCCCGGGTCTTCCCTGAAAATGGGCAGGATTTGTCTAGTGCACTTACCAGGTCAACAAAAACTAAATAAATAAAATAAAATAAATTTTAGTCTACTTGAGCATAAGAAATTCATCAGTATTATTCTTTTACATCCATCTCTTACAAAAAAATAAAATGTAACCTTTTTAAAAAGAACAGTTTGTGTCTGTATTTTCATGTCATTTTTCAAGGTCAAAAAGCAGCCAACAGCAATAAAATAAAATTACTGTTGTTCTTGCCAATTCTGTGTGTCAGCCACCACATGACACTGATATGAAACAGTGGACTGGATTCACAAAACTCTTGAGAACTCTGCAACTGTGGGAAAACTTGGTGCAAGTGGGTTGCCACATGCATAACCACAACTACTCCTGCAACTATGGTATTCTCAAAAGTGAAGCCAGTTTACAACCAGCTCCATGATTTATGGCAGCATGTGGGTGGTGTTGCCATGGAAAATCCACACAGCTGCGGAAAAATGTTATGGCCAGTGGGATCAGCAGCAACATCCTCTGCAGCTGCTATGGATCTGAACAGCATTCTCTGCAGCTGCAGAGATTTTGGTCCACAACTGTAGCTGTGGTGTGGGACTTAGCCCCCAAATTATTTGTGAATCCCGCACAGTGTATGCAGGTCATTTGGGGTTTTGCAGTGAAAGGAGGCAGTGCAGCAAATGTTAGTCAGAAAGAGAGAAAGAGAGACAGACCAACAAATTCAACAGCAGAAAGCCAACAGCATAGTACAGGCAGACGTTCACTGAGTCAAGCATGTTTTTTTTGTGAGAGACAGGCAGCATGAACTGGATATGCCATGAGGCCTCAGCCATGCCTCCCACCCTTTTGACTTATATGCTATTTTGCCTGCTTGGTGTTATAGCAAGAATCATGGGCCCCAAACCATTCCACACACTCCTGTCTGACTGGCAAATTATTTTTTATCATTTCTGTTTTCTAACTTACTTTTTTAATCTTGTTGATCTTGCCCCACCCCTCCAGCATTGTAGTTTTTTTAATAGTGCTGTTTCACCACAACCACCACCTAGTTTTACCATGCAGCCTACATGCCAGTTCCCAGCCTGATGTCACCCCCTCCTCCATCATCAAACCAGCAGGAATGCACATGGTATACCCCACCTGGGTTCCCAAATTGAAAAATACATACAACAATACATATGATGTAATATACACCTTAACTGCACAAGAAGGATTTTTTTTTACTTGAATCTTTCTGTTATGGTTGCTGATCTTTTTCCTGTTAATTTGAAAAAATAAATCATTAAATTAAATAATATCATCACCATCATCTTCAATCACCACCAAGGAGGCAGCCTTATTAGGAGACACCAGTTGCAGCAGTTCATTATCATTGCTTTTATGTTTCTGCCTCTGTTTATTGAACTGGCAAGAGAATTTGTTGAGACTGAATTTTAGGAAAGTAAGGCACTGTACATTTTCAGGGGTAAACCTGGTGCAGCCATCATAGACAACATTTCCAGATATGCTAAATATATGCTCACAGTAAACACTAGTGGGAGGGCAACTAAGAAGCTTAATAGCAAAGGCAGAAAGTGCAGGCCGGATGTTTTCCTTTTCCAGTTAGTACTCAAAAGGGTCCTCAGTAATATTAATGAGTGGTTCTTGTAAATAGGCATTCACAATATCAGACAAAGATGACGAAGTTGGCTCCATGACAGACAGATATGAATTATCAGTTTCTGTGAGTTTTGACCAAAAACTGTGAGTCATCTGCATGCTGTTCAGAATGACATGCCTTTTTCAAGGATTGTGAAAGAGGACTTTGTGCAGGACTGCCCAATGTTGATAAAGGAGTGCATGGTGGCACTAAGTGGAAATTATTGCTCTCACCACCAATAGATGTTGCATTTTCAGATGCAGCATCTTCATCACATGATTCACTTGTATTGTCAAATACAGTCCCGTCCTTTTCCTGTGCAATTGCTGAATTCAGCATGTTTTTGTTTTCGAGTTAAGAGTCACCGAGATCTGAAGGAGGCAGCTGTTGCAACTTAAACCAAGGATCAAGAAGAGTGGAAAGAAGGTTTTTGTCTGTCGTGATTTTGTGAAGTCTTCTGCAATTTTGGAATTGCTGTATCAGTCTATAAGGGATGCACCAAATTTATCTCCTTATTGTTCAAAACCTCTATGCAGGCTCCTAAGTTCTTTGGTCAACAAATTTATGATGGGAATAACCTGGTTTAGAGTAGCATTCTCTTTGCTTATCAGTCGAGTTGCTTCCTCGATGGGAGTCAAGAGCAATGTGAGATGCTCCATGAGACCTCACTGGAATGAATTCAGCACAACACCATCTGCTACGTTGTGCTCCATGGAATATTCATGGACTACCTTCTTTTGTGTGAGAAGTCTCTAACACATGTAAAACATCAAATTCCATCTTGTCAGAACATGTTTTAGTTGCTGAATTGGCAAGTCATTTCTTTTCCTGGAGGTCAGTCAAGATACCATGTGATTTTACAGAATGACTAAAATGGCCACATATTTTCTTTTCAGCTCCGATTAGTGTTACTATGCTGTTGTCACTGGAAGGGAAAGCTTGTACTAACAGACTTAACTAGTGTCCAAAGCACTGAGTATGAGTACAACCACCATGTTTCAATGCACTAACAATATTGGTACCATTGTCTGAAACTACAAATTCAGAAGTAAGTCCCAGGGGCTTTAACCATTCAGAAATGTTATCATGCAACTCTTCAAAAATATTGGCTGGCCTGCTGGTGCAAAGGCAGTGAATCCATCTACAATGCTGACAATTCGGGTTTGGAAATGTATTCAGGACATAGGAGGACCAGCTGGAGGGGAGAAAGATTGAGCATCCTAGGGACTGCTGTCCTTCTCTGGGGAGGGGCTAGTGTGCCTGGCATGTCATGGATCCCTGGCAGAGCCTGGGGGAATCCATTATGCTGGTGCCATAGCCTGTGGGGGACAAGGTGGACTCAGATCATCATTGCACATCCCTGCTCCCTGGTACAGCCACACACAAAATCCCAACACCGAGCATGAAGCCCCACTCCTCCACTGCCCCTGCTGACAATAGTGTCCACTGGGTGGGGTCCCGCTCCCATGGCTTCACCAAGGGGGCTAGCCTGGGCATGGGGGGTGGTGAGTGGATAGGGGCTGAGCTCTCTTCAGGGAGTGGGGGTGCCAGGGATAAAAGAAAATTAATAAAAAAAAAATCTTCCAAAATATTGGCAGCGGTGTGATGCTTACCAAACATGCTAACACAAAGACCTGCTATTCTGTGTCTTCCTTCATGTACCCCGCTGCTTGTCCTGGTGTTTGAAAATGATTGTGACACCAAATGAGTTGTGATGCACATATAATCAGTGGTTCGAGAACTTGTCCACATGTCTGTGGTCAGGTGCACAGATCAACTTTCACTCTCTTGAACAGCCAATTTTATTTTACATTGCATATCTTCATATAATTTGGGAACAGTCACAGTCTCAAACTATTTACGGGTTGGTATGTTGCAGTGTGCGGCAAAATAATTTAAAAGGGCTCTAAAACCATCATTCTCCATCACAGAAAATGGTTGCATGTCCTTGACAATAAATTCAGCTATTAACTGATTAATATTCAATATGACTTGATGTGATCTACTGCAGGCATTTTTCTGTTCAAGTATTGCAGAAATCGTTTGCTGTTTAGTTCGTGAAGGGGGGGGGCAATACTCATAGGATTGCAGTAGTGCAGCTGAAGATTGTCCAAATACTTTTGTAAGTGAAGTCAAACATGTTTTTTTTCTGCCCTCAGTCTTTTCACCGTCATTATTGTCTGTAGAACTATTTTCATAACAGATATTTGTCCCTTGCTCAGGACTGCTGCCCAGCCAAATGTTTGGGTGTGCTCTTTGCAAATGATTTTTAGTGATGCTGTCCTGAACTGGCCTCTCACTTTCCTCCTGCTAACTTCCTGATGACAAAAGGTGCAGACAGCAACACATTCATTTTTGGGACTTATCTGAAAATAGCTCCACACAGCTGAGGTGGAACGTTTTGTTGTCATGCTAGGAACTGCAGCAATTTTGGTGGCAGTTGTTTCTGACTCTGACTCATGCACACTGTGGTTGTTCCCAGAAGAGCTACCATGATTATTGATTATCTTTCCACTATTGGCTGTTGCTACTGGTGGTGCTAGCTGTATTTGATTTTTCTTTTTGGGTGGGGGAGCACAGGTGGCATCCTCTACCTCATCAGTATCACATTCTGATTCATTGTCTTTGGAAGAGGGTAACTATGATACATTGTGATCATGATCTTGTTCTTGTACATTGAAGAAGGCTTCCAGGGAGCTGAGGCTGACACAGGGCATCAGAGAAGGGGGAGAATGACTTTTTCAGATACATAAGGGAGAGAAAGAGCTGCTGGGAACAGATAATGAGGATTAGTAAGGACAGGGAGTGGATGGAGAAGGGGCAGAGCAGGCAAAAGCACTAGATGAGTACTTCTGTTTTGTGTTCACAAAGGAGAAGGGTGAACAGCTACCTCAGGGGATGGGAAAGGTGGGCAAGATGGAGAAAGGGTGACAGATGGGGTAATTATGGAGGGCAGGGTGCTAGAGGGTCTGAAGGCACTAAGGGTGGATAAGGCACCAGGTCCGGGTAGCATTCACCCCAGAGTGCTGAAAGAACTGGTGGGGGTATTGGTGGGGCCACTGGTTGACCTGTTCAATACCTCTCTGAACACAGGTTGCATACCACAGGATTGGAAGAGTGGCCCAAAGGATGAAACAGGTATTTACAGACCTGTAAGCCTCACATCAATTGTAGGAAAACTTATGGAAGCAATCCTGAAAAAGAGGCAGGTGACCTTGGTGAAGGAAAATGGACTCCAGGACAGTCAGCAGCATGGATTCATCTCAGGAAGATCCTGCCAAACCAATCTAATTGAATACTTCAACTGGGTAACGAGGGAACTGGATAAAGGCCATGCTGTGGATGTGCTGTATTTAGACTTTAGCAAGGTCTTTGATTCAGTGCCTCATGGGAGGCTGGTGGGTAAGTTGCAATATGTGGGGGAAGGGACAAAGATGGTAAACTGGATTGTGAACTGGCTGAAGGGAAGGAAGCAACAGGTGGTGGGGGGGACTCTCTTCCCTAATGGTGTGACAAGTGGGGTGCTGCAGGACTCAGTCATGGGTCCACTGTTGTTTGGATTATTCATATCAGATATCTCACATGGCATTAGGAGCAAGATCAGTCTGTTCTCAAATGATACCGAGATAGGGGAGGTGGTGGACAACATAGAGGGGTGGCAGGGGCTACAGGAGGACCTGATCAAACTGGAAGGGTGGTCAGAAAAGTGCCAATTGAGCTTCAGTGCAAAGGAGTGCAAGGTAATGCATTTCAGAGAAAGGAACCCAGTGATAAGCTACCAGTTGGGAGAGGTTCAGATAGAGGTCACAGAAGAGGAGACCCTAGGTGTGATCATAATGGGTAACATGAACAACTCAGCTCAGTGCAGGAAGGTGGCAGCTAAGGCCAACAGGATGCTGGGGTTTATTACGAGAGGAATCTTATCCAGAAATAGTGATGTGAGCCTGCCATCATGCAGGTCACTAGTCAGGTCACATTTGGAGTACTACGTGCAGTTCTGCCATCCCTTTCTGAAGAAGGATATCAGATTGCTGGAGGGGGTGCAGCATGGGGCAACTAAGATGATCCAGTGACTGGAGGGCAAACCATATGAGGACAGGCTGACTGAGTTGAATATGTACACCCTGTAGGAGAGGAGGGATTGGGGGGATATGATTTAGACCTTCAAATATCTGAAGGGGCTTAACAAAACAGGCACAGAAGGGATATTTAAACTGAGGAGAGGAAGGGACACCAGAGAGCATGGTCTCAGGTTGGAGGGTGGAAGATATAGGAGAGAGATGAGGAGGCATTTTTTCACAAAGAGAGTGGTGGAGAAATGGAAGACTCTACCCAAGGAGGTGCTATCCTGCAGCACAGTGGCAGTTTTAAAAGGGCATGGGACAGGGTGTGGGGGGGTAAAGATGAGGGGGAGAGGGGGCAGCTGCAATATAAGGGTGCTAGCTGCACATTCGAGCAGACTAACATGATAGACCATAAAGCCTGTTTCTACTGGCAGATTCATATGTTCATATGTTCATATTTACAACCTGTTCTTCATCAGAGGTACTGCTTTCTGATGAAGAAGCCTTATATGCATGATTGGTATAACATAGAGTGCCCTGTCTAGTGGTACTAGATGGAGCCTTTTCCTTAATCATTGACTTTCTGGGTCTAAGTGTTTTGGCTACCTGTTTTTGTGTTTTACTATTATCTGATTTTAATGGCAATGCCAACAGTGCTGCAGTACTTTGATCAGGGGATTCACCAACATTCTTTTCTTTTTCTGGTTGTATTACTTCGTCTTTTTCTGGTTGTGTTGCTTCATTTTGACATGGAAGCTGTGGACTGCCCATGACCCAAACAAGTAAGATCTCCTATAGGGTGGTTGGCTCCCTCTCCCTGGGCTGAGATACAGATATGATACTCTGATGAGCTCAAATGAGGATGAAACACATGTCTGTGTCTGCTGTTCTCAACCTTTGCTGATTGTATTATGAGGCCTTCTGGCACCATGCAATTCTACTTAAAGTTGAGCTAGTCCAAATCAATTCATGGGAATTTGCATATGCTTCCCATGATGCTTTGCATCATGGGGTATGTGCAATTTGTGTTTTCTTTACAATTTAGCTGTATGGCCAATATCCTCCGGGATAACCCCTGCCCCAGTGCATTTGCTCTGGGGTTCTTTTGAAGTTATCTTGCTCAAAGGTGATTATCTGCACAAATAAACAAGTACATTTTCATCAAATGTACTAATGATATCTTCAGTAGTGAATTTCCCTTTTTTCAGAATTTGTTTTCTGGAAATATTTTTATTTTCATGTGCACCATTTTCTGCCAAACTGCTAGTGTTGGCCACATGTTCATTTTCCATAATAGACTCTGAGTCTGAATCCATTTTTTGGGGTCCAAATGAATTGCTTACTTAGCAGTATTAGTTCTGATGCACAGATGGGCAGCCCAGAGTCTGAGAAATAACAACCCCCTCTCAAAACACACGAGGCACTATATGACCTACTAGTAGTTCAGGCACAAATTTGGGCAACACAGACTCTGAGATGTGACAACCCCCTCTCAAAATATGTGGGGCACTGTACGACTTAGTAGTTGTTCAGGCATAGAGATGGGAAACACAGAGTCTGAGATGTAACCCCTCGCCCCTTCACAATCAGTATGGCACTATGACCTAGTAGTAGTTCAGGCACAGAGATGGGCAACACAGAGTCTACGCTATGGCAGTATGACCTAGAAGTAGTTCAGGAACAGAGATGGACAACACAGAGTCTGAGGCTGACTCCCCTTCCCAATCTGTATGGCACTATGACCTAGTAGTTGTTTAGGCACAGAGATGGGCAACACAGAGTCTACGCTATGGTAGTATGACCTAGTAGTAGTTCAAGCACAGAGATGAGCAATACAGAGTCTGAAACATGACCCCCTTCACAATCTGTATGGCACTATGACCTAGTATTAGTTCAGGCACAGATATGGGCAAAACAGAGTCTGAGACGTGACAACCCCTTCCCCTTCACAATCTGTATGGCACTGTGACCTAGTAGCAGTTCAGGCACAGAGATGAGTAACACAGTATATGCTTTGACAGTATGATCTAGTACTAGTTCAGTCACAGAGATGGGCAACACAGAGTCAGAGACATGACCCCCCCTTCGCCATCTGTAAGGCATTCTGACCTAGTAGTAGTATTTTAGGCACAGAGATGGGCAACACAGAGTCTATGGCAGTATGACCTCTCAGGGCAGCAAAGAGATGGGCAACACAGAGACTGAGACATTGGTGACATCCCACTTCAAAATCTGTATGGCATTATATGCCCTCCCTTTAAATTTACTGAGGCACTATGACCTTCAGATAGAGTCCTCCTGTCCAGTCTGACTCTGCTCCTCCTTAATATTTTTTTTGTTTTCTATTTCCTGAACTCTGCTGTTGAATTTGTTTGTCTTTCTCTCTCTCTCTCTCTCTCTTCTCTTCTCTCTCTCTCTCTACTCTCCTCTATCTCTGATTTATGAAAACATTTTTTTTACTGTGAAGTCTGCAACATCTGCACTCTGCTGTTGAATTTGTTGGTCTCTCTCTCTTTTTTTTTCTAACCCCCCCAAATTTTTTTTTACAGAGCACTCTGTAGTCTGCTGCAGCATCTGCACCTTGCTGTTTGTTGTCCACTGTTGAATTTGTTGGTGTCTCAGTATCTACATTCCCTGTTTCCGTCTCCCTCTGTAACAAAATGAAAAATGTTTTCTCATTTTTTTAGCTATCTCAGCACACACACACACACACAATTGCCTCTGTTGACTGCAAAGCCCCAAATGCGCTCGATATACTGTTTCCTAGCGCTCCCCTGTTGTGGCTGACACAGAAGATTGACTAGAACATGAGTCAGTTACAGAACAGAGACCCTCATTTATAGGCTTCCTTCAGTGCCCCAAGATCATGAGTGTTTGCTTTTGTTGGTCATGTGATGGTCCAGGGACTTGGGAGTCTTTGTCAGAGATTGGGAAAAAACCTTTTTTTTTTACTTTCTGCACCCTGCCCAGCCTTTTCAATGCAGTACTGGTGGTGAGAGTGTTATTCTGGACTGGTCCACAATTCCAAACTGGGCCAACTTGGCAATTCGGGTCGAGCAATGA
Organism: Neoceratodus forsteri; assembly: GCA_016271365.2. NCBI lineage: Eukaryota > Metazoa > Chordata > Ceratodontiformes > Ceratodontidae > Neoceratodus > Neoceratodus forsteri. Next base: position 432,536,490 of record CM028137.1, on the reverse strand, counting down.
AAAGCTTGGCTTTCCTGGTCAGAGCCTAGTTGGTCCAATCTGAATGGGGGGGTTGGAACAGTGCCACAGCCAGTTCACCAGTTCCTAATTAAGAATCACTTGGTTCACCATATCATTAAAGGAAAAAAAAATGCAACAAGTTATTATTAATTATCCAGCAGTTGTCCTTCTTAATATTATAATCCAATGATAAGGAAAAAGAAACATAGAAACACAGAAACAGAAGTTGTCGGCAGATATGGACTGCTTTGCCTAGTTAGTCTGCCCTATTTTCTCTACCTATAGTGCCTCCGCAGACCCAACTTGTTCTTTGCTTTGCACCCCCTTGCCTCACTTAGAAGATCCCCTTGTATCTATCACATACTTTATTGAATCCTGTAACCATTCTAGCCACCACCACTTCCACTGGGAGGGTGTTCCAGCATCCACCATCATTTCTGTGAAGAAGAACTTCCTCACATTTCCTCTCAGCCTCCCCAGCTCCAGCTTCATAGTGTGCCCCCTTGTGTGCAGAGTGACTTTCTGACCCCTGCCTTCCCAGTGCACTCACTCCGTTCCTTCACCAAGGGCCTCCTAGTAGTTCTGATGGCCAGCCTGAAAACCTCATAAGACTGTGCATTTGAGGTGGCCATCCCAGTCCTCTGGAACTTGCTCCCCAGATCTGTGAGGGTGGTCCCGTCAGTGGAGGCTTTTAAAAGGGGTCTGAAGGCTCACCTGTTTAAAGAGACCTTTTCTAACTATCTGCAGCATTGATTTTATTGTATTGTATTATTACTGATTTTAATTGTTGCTTGTGTTATTGACACTGTGTATATTTTGTGTGTGTAATTTTGCTGTGTTTTTACACCTCTTGTGAAGCACCCAGAGCCTCCAGGATTGGGTGCTGAATAAAAAAAAGACTTACTTGTCCTCAAGCATTTTTTTTCTCTGGAAAATGCTTCCTTCTGGTACCTTGTTTATACCTGTGAGGTATTTGAATTTTTCTACCATATCCCCTTTTCTCTACTTTCTTCTGGGGAATACATATTTAATTCATTTAGCCTTTCTTTGTAGGGCTTCTGATGCAGGCCCTGCACCATTTTGGTTTCCTTCTTTTATACCATCTCCACCCTGTTCATGTCCTTTCAGAGGTGGGGCCTCCAAAACTGGACACAGTACTTGAGGTGTGATCTCACTAGTGATCTATACAGGGATATTATTATCTCCCTTTTTCTGCTAATGATACCCTTGCCTATGCATCCTAGCATCCCACTAGCCTTTCCCACTGCCTTGTCACACTTTTTAGCTACCTTCAGGGCATCAGAAATAATTACCCCCCCCGGTCCCTTTACCACTGTGTGACTGCTAGTACTTCTCTCAGTTGATATATTGTTCCTGAGTTTCTGTGCCCCAAGTGCATGATTTTACACTTTTTGCATTAAAGCCCAGCTGCCAAACCTTTGACTATACTTCCAGCTTTTTTAGATCTTCTCTAATTCTCCCCCCCATGTGTCTACTCTGTTGAAAATGTTTGTGTCATCCATGAACAGGTATACGTTCCCTTCCAGTCCTTCTGCAATGTTGCTTATAAATACATTGAAGAGGACTTGGCCAAGTACTGACCCTTGTGGCACTCCACTGGTCACTTTGCCCTCTCCTGAGTAGACATCTTTTACCACCAGCTTCTGACTCCTATTGTCCAACTAGCTCTCTACCCATCTTGTTACTTTTGGACCCGCTTCCAGGCTTCTCAGCTTGCTTACCAGTCTTCTATATGGAACAGTGTTGAAGGCCTTACAGAAGTCCAGTTAGGCTATGTCAACCACTCCTCCATGATTCACTTCCTTGGTTACCCAGTCAAAGAACTCGATCAGATTTGTCTGGCAAGATCTCCCTTCTGGAACCCACGTTGCTTTGGACCCTGAAGACCATTGGAAACAAAGTATTTCCCAGTTCTTTCCTTCAGTAGTAATTCCATTACTTTGCCCACTACTGAAGTCAGACCTATTGGTTTGTAATTTCCAGCCTTGTCTCTCTTTTCATTTTTGTGGAGTGGAATTGCATCAGCCCTCTTCTAATCTTCTGGGACCTCTCCTGTTTCAAGTTACAGGTTGAACAGGGCTGTCAGTAATGCAGCCAACTCCTCCTTGAGTTCCCTCAGTAACCTGAGGTGTACCCTGTCTGGTCCCATTGCCTTGTCTACTTTTAACCATGACAAGTTCCTTAGGACTCTTTCCACTGTAAAAGGACAAGTGTCCACTACCTTCCTCTAACGCCCTTGTCTTTTATTACTGGCCCACTACCTACCCCCTCCCCTGTAAATACTAAAGTATTTATTCAACATGTCTGCTTTTTGGTGTTCCTCCTCACACACACCCCTCCTCCCCCTTTCAGCCTTGCTATCCCTCCCTTCCTTGGTCTTTCTCTTTTCACTTGCGCATGTAAAAAATGCCTTGTCCCCTTTTTTTACTGCTTTGGCAATATTCTCCTCTGTTTGTGCTTTTGCACTCCAAACTGCCTTCCCTGCCTCCCTTTGTTTCTCCTGATAAGCCTCCCTATCTTCCTCTTTCTGTGTTTCTTTATGCTTTCTAAAAGTCAGTTTTTTTGCTCTTACTTTTTCTGCTACTTTGCTAGAGAACCACAGTGGTCTCTTTTTACTTTTGCCCGTGCTAACTTTTCTGACACAGAGGTTTGTAGCTTTTTCAATGCCCTCTTTTATTTTCACCCACTGATCCTCGACTTCCCTTAGTTTCCTATCCCCAACCAGGGTGTCTCTGAGTCATTCTTCCATTTCCTTAAAATCATCCCTCCTGAGGTACATGACCCTCATCCTAGTGCTTCTCAATTGTAATTCAATTCTTATATTAAATCACACCGTATGATGGTCACAGATCCCCAGGTAGTCCCCTCTGTGACCTCAGCAGTACTGTCCCTGTTTGTCTGAATCAGGTCCGACAATGCCCCTCATGAGTGGGTTCCATTACAAGTTTACTGAAGAATGCCCCCTGCAGTGAGTCCAGGATGTCCCTACTCCTGGCTGTTGCCACAGCTGGGAGGCTCCAATCCTCATCTGGTAGATTGAAGTCTACTACTATTATTACCTCTACTTTGTGAACCATCCTATGAATTGCTTCCATCATTTTCCCATCCACTTCTTCCCCCTGCGCTGGAGGTCTGTAGATCACTTCTGTGCAAATAATGCCCCCTTTCCATTTCTCCAGGGTGACCCACAGTACCTCTGCTCCCCCTGCTCCCCTTGTATTTCCATAGCTTTTCTGCTGTCCTTTACATAAACAGCTACTCCTTCCACTTTTCTACCCACCCTGTCCCATCTGATCAGAACTTAACTTGGTATGGGCAGAACCCAGTCCTGGTTTTCACTGCACCAGGTGTTGCTAATGATGACCAGATCGAGGTCTGCTTCCACCAGAGTGGCCTCTAGGTCTGCAAACTTGTTCCCAGATTATGAGCATTCACACACATGACTTTCCAGCATGTGCAACTACACCCCCCCCTTTTTTTTCCATTTGTCTGCCCTTATTTTGCTCACTCATTATCTTGACTTCCTTCTTTTCCTCTACCCCCTGGATTTTATTATTTTTGGGGTGTTTTCTCCCTCTGGATTCTCATAGTTGACTTCCTGAACTTGGTGGGGGCAGTTTATATCTCCCTGCCTCATTCTGTCTCCCTCTTGGCTAGTTTCAATGCTTGCCAATGTAGCATTTAAACTGCTCACTGAGGTCTATGGTTCCTCTCCTAGATGGATACAGGCTGTCATCCCGGTACATGTCCTTATCCCTCTAAGTGGGGCCCCAGTCCCTAATGAAACTGAAACCTTCCTTTCTGCACCATTTCTTCTACTATGCATGGAAGTTCTTGGTGTGAAGAATCCTGTCAGCCCCCTTTCATAGACAGGTAGCACTTCAGAGAAGGTCACAGATCATGCTACATGCCTAAGACCCATCCCCAACTCCCTGAAATCTTTATGCACTGCAGCTAACTCAGCCCTAGGCAGGATATTTGTCCCCAGATGTACAATGGTATCTGGCTGTCCCTCCCTTCCTGCTGCCCCAAAGATCCCTTGGATCCTCTTTCCATCCCTGCATGCTGTGGCATCAGGAAGGCACTGAACCTCCATCTCCTCGTCTTTACCTACTCCCAACACTATCCCCTTTACTATGGAGTCCCCCACCAGGATTCACTTCCTCCTCCTCTAGGGTCCTCGTCCACCCCTTTAGGGTCTCCACTGTGGAGGACCCCCACATCTACCCAGTCACTGCTATGGGTACCTCAGTGGGACATTCCCACTATGCCAGGGTGGCATAGGAGTTTTGTAGTGGAGCTGGTTGTGGGATGCGCCTTTGCTCCACCAAACTAACCATCCCTGAGCCCACTGTCATCCAGCTGTTCCTTCTACTAGGCAACCTCTAAGGTAGAGGCAGTAGACTAGGTGGTCCCTGGGTAGGGGAGAAGGGCCTCCCAACCCCAGCCAACTCAGCCTTGAATCTGGTCATCTCCTCCCACAGCTCAGTGAGTTGCATGCAGATAGAGCAGAAACACAGTCTCTGGAGAGTATCCCTGAAGACTGCCACCCCACAGCCCTGCACTGCATCAATCCCAGCATAACTACCCACCTATTGCTAAACCTTACCAACTACTGTACCTTAACCCACTACCCTCTTCATATTTTCCCTCTCTCTTTCACTTCCTCTCTCCCAGTACAAACTCAGGATAAAATCACTTTGAAGCAGATGTACTTTCAATCTCTCAACCTCGTAATCACAATCACAACCCCAGGATAATACAGTAACCCCTGAAAGATGCAGTATTAACTCACAATACTTAATTCACAGTCACAACCCCAGGATAATAATTCCTGTAATAGATGCAGTATTAACTCACAACTCTTACTTCACATTCACAACCCCAGGATAACAACTCCTGTAAAATACAATATTAACTCAGAACCTCTGGATATTCCCCCTTGTAATTTGGATATACAAGTGCAGTGCTGTACTTATCTGATGGACTGCTTCTGGTACTCCAGTCTCCTCTCCTGTCTCTTGCCCCATGTCTCAGATGAATTCAGCAGAGTCTGTGGCCAATTGTTGGACTACCGGTGGACTGTCAGAATCTAGGAAGACAATTTTGCTAATCCTTGGCACGTGGTCCTTCATGCAGGGCCTGCAGAATGGGGGGCCACTTGATGGCCTAGTCCTTATGAAGGTGCCTTAACTTTCTGTTTTCAGTGGAGGTGAGCCTTGTTTTGGATTGGCTCCCTCTTGGAGCTCTTGAAAGTTGCTGATCTCCTCTCCTGCTGATTTCTTCAAACTACTCCTTGGGGCAGGGGGTCATCTGAGTCCCTTCTCACCATTAGCACTTGCTGCTCTTTGTTTTGACTGCTCCTGCTGACTCAGGCTATTTAAAGTCCCCTAGCTCTTTTGTTCTCTTCCTGTTTTCAGTGAGCAGCTGCTGTTATTGGCTGCCACCAGTGAAGGGAGGCTCAGCTTGCTTTGAACTGGCTCCCTCACAGATCACTTGCAAGTTGCTGCTCCCTTCTCCTTCTGCCTCCTTCAAACAGCTCCTTTGGGATGGGGAGGGGGGCATCCAAGCCCCTTCCCACCATTGGCACTTGCTGCCCTTTGTTTTCAAGATTATGATGTAAAATGTAATTTGGTTCAATACTGCAATCGTAAAAAAATGCTTCTAATTTGTACCTCCTTAGAAGTTTAATATGTTGTCTTGCCTGGAAGGATATAGAGTAATGTGTATATTCTTTTGCATTTAGAAATTGTTCCCTACAAATGTCTAATAATTTAGTAACAAAAAAAAATGCTAAATGCTGTGGATCTGAACCTTGCCCAGTTGCCAGGGATAATGTATTTATTACTTCAGGGACTGCATGAGGGAGAGTCTCGCATTGGACTACCATGGATAATTTTTTTATTACAATAGTGATCAGGTCAGGGAGGGCAGTACCACTGGACTATCAAGGCTAAGGATACTTTCTTTAAAACAAATGCAACTGAGTAACTGAGAGTGGTACAACTAGACTGCCAGGGATATTTTTTTTTATAACAATGGGGATTAATGTAGGTGAGGCAGGGTTTTTTCCACTGGACCACCAGGGATAAGTTCTTTATAAAACAGGTATCAGAAGAGGTTGGTACCACTAGCACCAGCAGATACTTCATTATTATAACAGGGGTTCGTTAAGAGAGAGGGAACTTTCTTGACTGGCATTAGTGCTTTGGGGGCAGGGTTCCCAAACTACTGTATGTGTTGTTAAGAGGAGGGGTTTGGAAGTATTAAACAGCAGTATTATGGTAGCCATTTAGCACTTCCAAGGCTCTTTTAATATAAGACTGTGCTTGTAATGCAAGAATGTCACCTCTTTTGAATGGGTGTAGTGATGTTTCTAGCAAGACCATGCTGGCAACATTGTGATATGCTAAGAGTATTTTTGAATCTAGCAGTGGCCATACTAACAGGCTGTCAGCTGTGCTGTATCCCATTATTATGAAATGAGTAGAAAGAATACTAGCTCTTGAGTGGCCAAGAGCAACTTTCAGATAGGCTTTTATGCCAGTACAACAGCCCAGCTGAAAATAGCTCAACAAATGCATGTTTAAAAAATACATCCAATTTACTAAAAAGGACCCATTTCATAATTATAATAAGACACACCAGGGGATGTGTTATGGTGGCTAATTGCCTATCTTGAGTGGTGGAAGCACTCAGCTTTACCTAGTGCTTCAACCCTCCCAAGGTGGGCTGTTATCCCACCATAATGAATCACCTCTCATGCCTTACTGGTTAAGCATACTGGTATGCCTGTTAGCACCATGCTAATGGTTTGATTAATGGACTCCATGTTGCTCATCTCTTTGTGCTGTTTTAGCTCACTGAGTTTAAAATACATCTTCTTTGTTTCTTTTGTAGATATACTTTTATTTCTAAAGTAAAACATCTAGTACATTTAACTTGCAACAATGCATTCATGTAAAGGAAAACAGTAAAGTGATTGTTTTCCTCTAAGTGATCTCCAAATATTTTGCTTCTAATAAAAGGTAATAATTTATAAATATATATATATATAATGGTAACTGAAGCAGAACCAGTCTGGATGCAACACCGTAACTTGCAAAAATGACATGTCCCAAAACATCACATGACAAAAGGACTTACGTACCAGTGAATTGCATTATTCTTTGCAGTATGCTGCAGAATTTGCAGTAATACTGCAAGGTACTGTGCTCTGTTCTGACTGGCCCCACTACTGTACATTTTTTTATTAACTACCTTGAAAGTATCTATTTCTGAAGCATTAAAGGCTTTTCAGTAATTAATATGTGGTAATATTCTATTAGTTGTTACTGTATTAAGAGAAGAAATGCATATTTAATGAAATATGGACTTACTCAAATACTAAAACAGAAAAAGGATAGTACTCTTCGTCTGATAATGTAAGGGTGTCAGTGGAGAAAGAGAATGTTGGTATGCTATTAGTCTTTCCAATCCTGTAGCCAATGTTGCATGTACTGTATTCACTTAAAAGTTTTAACAGCAGAGTACAATGACCCAATATCACCTCATTTCTAGTGGCATCCTGAGGAAAAGGAGATGGGATACACAGTAAACTGTAAAAAGAAGATACTTATATACAATGGAAGAAGATTGGCAACAGGAAAGAGCCAGAGACTTAATGTCCTGTAAGCCAAACCTCTGTGGTGGGGAGACTGATGGAGACAATGTTGAAAGATATATTAGTAGATTTCTGGCATTTAATGGATTACAGGACATTAAGTCACATGGATTCACTTGGGTGCAGTCATGACAGAAGAATCTAATATAATTTTTTGAGTTGTTGACAAAGGAGGTAGACAGAGGGTAGGCTGTGATGTGGTCTACTTGGCCTTTAGTAAGGCCTTCAACAAACTGCCACACAGAAAGGTACTACAGAAAATAAAGGGCCTATGGGCACAAGGAAGAGTAACCCAATCTGTAGGAAACTGGTTAAGAAACAGAACCTAATGGGTACCTCTAAATAGAGAATAATCAGAGGCAATGGGGGTGGTGAGTGGAGTACTCCATAGGTCAGTACTGGGCCTGTAGTCATTCATGTATGCATAGTGGAGAGTAGACCTAGAAGAAAAAAAATTCATCTACATATGACACTATGATCTGAAATAAAATGAACACAATGGAGGGAGCCAGGGCCATGAGGAGGGATCTAGAAAGGCTAGAGGAATGGTTCAGAATTCAACAGTGTTTTTTCAATGCCCAAAAGTGCAGTTATGCACATCTGACACAAAAGGAACAATTTTAAAAAGGTTATGTTTGATGCAAGGTGCTTGCACCAAATGGGTATTGACACAAGTGGTACCTTGTGTCAAACTTTGCAGATTTTCTTTTTTGGTTTTTTTGCCACCAGTCGGCCATCTTCAGTTTGTCCTACCACCCAGACACCATCCTTCAGGACTTATCCACCCTCTGGAGTGCAGTATGGCTTACCCCCCTGGAGCGGGGCCATCAGGGTGGAGTGCTCCCCGAACGGAGACTGGTTCATGACCCAGGGGAGGGCCTCAGTTAGCTGCATGTGGTCTGAGGGAGCTGGACATCCTCCCACTTGGCCAGTGATTCTTTTGTGAATACTGACTCACAGGGAGGTGTGGCGTGCAATGATATGCTGGCTCACAAAGTGCCAGACATCTGGCATGCCACCTAAAGCACTTGAACACTGGCAGTCATACCCCTGATCTCAGTGGTTGTTCAAGTGTCAGATGCTTCCCACCCTCCCTCCCTCCAAAGGAGAAGAGTAGTCCTAGGGATGCTCACTCCTCCTCCCCAGGCTGGCCTGCTTACCCACCAGGCTGGCTTCTAAACCTCAGATATTAGCATCATGAGCGGAATCTTAATTGCTCCACTGGTGGGCCAGCAGCAAACCCTGAATTTTGAATGCAGACTGCATCAAAATCAGGATGCCTTGTACTCCAGGAAACCTGTGCCACCCTTGTGACAGAAATCATTGCCCCAGGTCACAAGGGATCTTGCACCATGGTGGGGGTGCACCATCCCTTTACCCTTATTTGTAATTTTGGAAGCTCCTCTGTGGATGCAGAAGGAGGCTTTGTTAAGAACAGCCAGGAGGTGGTCTACGGGACTTGTACCACTTTCAGACACTGTGGCCATTGGGGGGACCTGAAAGTAGGCAACCGGGGCAGAAGAAGAATGGGGGGGTGTCTAGAGGGTGTCTGGGAGACAGCAGACTAGCAGGGTGGTAATGTGGCCCCCGGCAGCATTGTCTTTTCCAATGCCAAGTAGCTGATTTTCTCATGGTCCATAAAGGGATGGCAGGGAGGGAAAGTGACCTGCCCCCAGGTGGGCAACAGCTGTGGCATCTGCCCCAAAGGTACCATGATTCACAACCCTGTAGGTGGGAAGTATTGGCTGGAGGATGAGGGCTGCCAGTGATGGAGAGGAATGTTCTCCTGGCACCACAACATTCGGCTGGCACCCAGCCCTCCTCATGTTGTGGCAGGCTGCCTCTCACCTACATGGTTGTGGATTGTGGTGCTTCTAGGGCAGGTGTCTGGACTGTGCAAACCTGGGGCCAGGTCACTTTTCCAATTTGCCAACCCTCCATGGACTGCGAGTCAATTAGCTGCCTGGTATTGGAAAAGACACCACTGCTGGGTGTCACATCACCTCCATGCTAGTCTGACATCTCCCAGATGCCCCCTAGGCATCCTCATGCTGCTTCTGCCACTTGCCCTTCTTGGCATGCATAGTCTCCCCCCCCACCTTCACCACCCTTCTTGGGTTGTGTCTGGTAGGAGGACAGAGATCCCTGCATCAATCCCCACAGGTATTCCAAATGTTTGGAGCAAGCTTCTAGCTGCAGTAACTCCTGGGTCTTTGGCACAGGGCCCCCTTTCACAAAAATTTTCCACAGTCCTAGAGTGATACAACTTGCATCGCTCTAAGGGCTGTTTTAAAATTGGGTCCAAAACTGCTAAAACAAAGTACTAGATGGAAGAAGAGGCCATGCCATGATCCTCAGAGCAAAGGAATGAAGGGGTTTTCATTATGGATGACCTTAAAGTAAGAATCAAGTGTTCGAAGGTGGTGGAGAGGACAAAAATGATGATATGCTGCATACAGAGCGATAAAGCAAGTAGAAGGAGGGAGGATATACCCCTCCTGTGCAAGTCATTGGTTCATCCCACCTTGAGTACTGTGTGCAGTTTTGGAACCCCAACCATAGAATAACATTTGCAGGGTGGAGGCTGTCCAGAAGAGTAAAACCAAGATGGTTCAGAAGCAGCAGGGGAAGCCCTAATAGGAAAAGATGAAGGACCTCAGCATCTACTCCTTAGAGAAGAGGATAGCAAGGGAGACATTTATATACCTCTAGGGGATAAAGAGGGTGTAATACAGGGGTCTTTTTCAGCTGAGCTCAAATGTGATTACAATAGGGAACAAAATTAAATTGGTTGACGGAATTTTCAAGAGGGAGGTGTGGAAGCATTTATTTATGGAAAGGGTGGTGGATAGATGGAGCAGGTTGCCTAGGGAGGAAATGGGGTAGATAAAGTGATGGGATTCAAGCATGCATGGCACAAGCACATGGCTATAATAAAAAGAAAAAAATCACACAGAAAGGGTGGAGGAAGCTGAGGTGGCAAAGGGTGGCTTGTCACTGCATAGGGTGGGTAGGGTTAAATTAGACTGGATGGGCCTCATGGTCATTTTCTGCTGACAAAATCTATACTTTTATGTTTCTATGTAGTACAAATTCACAGTAATGGCTCAAAACAGAGTGGTATGCTCTTGCATAAGCACTTGCTGGACCTGATTCTCGAATAGGGCTGCATTCGGCGCAAGCTGCGGCAAACAGAAGCTTGCACCAAAGCCCCATGCACCAGGGACCCTGCACCAGATTCTGGTACAGGATGGGTCCTGGCATCTAAGTCCCAATGTTTGCGGCAACCCCAGCCATGCGGCAACCACGTGGTGCACGGGAGGGTTCTTTGCAAGCCCCATGGACCATCGGCTGCATGGTCAGTCCAACTAGGGACCGGCAGCGGAGGTGTACAGAGGGCTGTGCTGGTCTCCTGCTCTGTCTGGGGATGGGGGGAATACTACCTGCATGGGTGGAGGGCACAGGCACCAGTGGGAGGGTTGGTGGCATTTGTCCTGGTACTAACTGGGAGACTGGGATCTGGAGGGGTGCACTACCAACATGTAGAGGGGCACATCGAGGATCAGGTGGGCGCTCCTGCCCTGGATGCTCTATGGGGGCATAACCCAGATGGGGGGTCCACTATGTGGCACTTGTTGGGCACAGTGGGGTTGGGGAGGTGGGACACTCCATACTACCCATAGGACAGCTCACCCAGGGGAGTGATGTCTAAGTCCCCCTACGCCAGCCCTGGCTGGTCTAAGGGGACTTCTTTCTCCCACTGGGTGCTGTCTGTGAAAAGCAAGCTGCAGCTTGCATTGGTGCAGTCCATCTAGCACCATGTCTCATTGCAGTGCAGAGAGCAGGGCTGGCGCAAGCCCTGTTTGGGGCAGGCAGCCTGCAGTATTTACAGGCAACCTTTTTGAATTGCATGGAGGCAGTCCTGTACGCAGGGTACGCCTTGCACCATATCTGTTTGGTGCAAGCACCTTGTGTCAGATGCAGGGGTTAGAGAATTGGGCCCACTGTATTTAAGCATGAGTTCACATACCACATCCTGCCTTAATGCTCTCATATCCATTTCATGATATGTATACTGTATTACCTTAATGTTCTTGTACCCTTCCATGATATTTATATAACCCTTTACTGCTTGTTTGATTTTACCACTATTGCATATGTCTATTGTTTATTGTTTTCACTGTTCCATGCCTGTGCTGTACTTCTTTGTCATACTGTTACCATGTGTACAAATTTATCTTGTAATCTCCCAGGTCACTCCTGAAAATAGGCATTCCTTGTCTAGTGTGCTTTCCTGGTTAACTAAAGCTAAATAAATAAATAAATGCAGTCATAGAGGTTCAGTAATACCAAAAAGAGTATCTTATACAAGTAGTAAAAATAGCAGTACTATCGTCAGGATGGTCAGTGGTACTGGGGTGGGGGCAGAGGGGGGGAAGGCGATGAAAACTGGGGAGGGGAGGAAGATTCCTTAAGATGTGTGGTGACGGAAAGGATATTGTAAGGAGTTTGGAGGCAGGCAAAGGTATAAAGGGAGGGGTTAGTGTCAGGTGCAGATATGGGTTCATACATTCATGGAGGAGAGTAATCAGGATGACTGAGAATGTGGAAGAATGGATGGACAGAAGGAGACTGGACCAAAGATGAGAAAGTCTGTTTTATAAGGTGGTCTGCCTGGCTAAGGTCTTAAGGTAGGAGAGAGGAAAGTAGCAAGGAAAATTACCTCAGAAAATGTGGGTGGAGATGAGGGAGCAGTTTAGAAGAGAGCTGAGGTAGTAGTGGAGGGAGTGATCAAATATTTGATATGAGGGACACAATGTGTAAGAGACTGTTTTCCAAGGATAGAAGTAAGAGGGAAGAATAACATGGAATAGTAGCTCATATGGGGGAGACAGTCTAAAGTAAAGTGAAGTGACAGAGAGGAAGGGGGCAAATGTCTATCCAGTTTTAGTTTTAGAAGCAGCACTATAGATCATATCCCGTAGTTACATTGTAAATCAGAAGGTTATCAGCCAGTCAGGTAGTACTACTAGGATATACGTCACTCACAATTCATTCAGATTTAGACACAGCAGAGAGGTGATGCTTGCTCCACTTTCTTCTTTTACAGGATCATGACCATAAAAACGGGTTTGTGTTCTTTGAGGAGAGAGGTGCTATTTATTCACTACAGGGTGAGAAAGATTGCAGTCATTAACTAATAGGGATGGTGAGGTGGAAGTTGAGAAAACTTGATTTTGCTAGTGGGGTGGGGAATTACTGCCAATTTTACTGACTCAACAGGTAAGGAGGGGTAAGAGAAACATGGGGAATGGCGAGGGAATGGATGCAGGATATATTTAAAAACTAAATTAATACATGATGGGAAGGGGTTGGTGTCAGTTACACACAGGGTGTGATGTTTGTTTCAAGGGTTTTTCATTAAAACAAAAATGGCCTCTGGAGAAGTTGGTGCAAGGTTCAGAAACTTTGTGAATCTTTGCAAAGTATGAAGTTACCCATGTTGTACCAACGTTACCAGTAAATTAAAAAATTGCAACTTTTCTATCTACAAGTACTGTAGATGCATAAGGTGCATCGCCCAAGAAACCCTGACCAATTTAAGTCTCAAATGATTTCAGAAACAAATGAAGACCCTCCCCCTCCCGATCCTGAGGAAACATTTTAGTACTAATTTTGACTTCTTAGGTGGGACCATTTATGCCAGTACTTATAGATTGCTGCAATGTCTTCTTGTGCAGAATCTCCATCTCTCTCATGTTCTCATTCTTTCTTTCTAGTTAATGTTTTTTTTCTCTTGCTCCTTCTTGAAACTCATGCTGGTTCTGCTTCTCTTACTTCTTGTGCTCCTTGTCTCACTCTTGGTGCTCCTTCTCTCACTTCTCTACCTCAAGCATGGCCATTGGCTCCTTAGCTTCTTGCTTTGCTTTCTGCAGCTCAGACTCTGGCTTTGCCAGGGCCTCCTCCAAATGCAGCCTTTTGATCTGGTCTGGTTGCACAGGTGCCCTGGCTACAGGCTGTAGGGCCCTTTCATTGCCCTCTATCCGGACCATTGTCTCAGTGACCTCTCCTACACAATTCTCTTGGTCATATCTTTCATGGATCTCTGTTAGATTTGACTTTATATGGGCCTTGTAATAAGTAAGCCCTCTTCCCCAGCACAGTTTCTTCAGCTGTGCCAGAGTGCAGATTACATATACATCAGGCATGGTGCTTCTAGACAGCACAAACAGAACAATAAGTGATAAAATATTCATCTGTACAGTAAAGCCCATCACTAGGAAACCCAAATCTGCAGAATTCTGCAGCAGAATTACTACAGGAAACAAAACAATTTCAATTAGAGGTAATCCTTTTTGTCATGCAGAAAGCTGTGACACTGCAGTTCACCCTGGTGGAATCCACTATAATGTATATTCTGTCTGTCACTGGACTGATAAATCCATTTCACTTTTTGGTTGGTAAATCCTTACCTCACTCTCAGAGTTCTCTGCTGCCAGCAGCCTGGCACTTCAGAAAAAGCACACTGCTGAGAAACCTTTGATACTAGTTTGTGTACAATTACCCCACTGCTACAACCAATTTGTGATAAACATCTGCCCTGCTGACACTGGTCTGTCATGCATGCATTCACACATAAGAGTGACCGGAAATCTGGATCGCACCTTGTATTTAAGTGATGCTTCCACCTGGTTGACTGTTAAGGTATCTTGATCTGGTTCTAGTCCAATTACTGGCCACTGCTAAACCAGTGCAAGGCCTTACTTTTGACACAGAACCAGTCCATTATTCACTCCCAGAATCTCTTATTTTCTCTATATCAGACCTAGGTTACTTTATGCTTGGCAGTCATGGTTTTTGGTAACGCCAGTTTTCTCAATAGGTATGGATGCTACCTGTTCCACAAAATAGTACACAGTCATAGAGAATATTAAATATATAATATATATAAATATATAAATAAATATATATATATATATATATAAATTTATATATATATAAACTGCTTGAGTCAGGCCCAGGTAATGTATTCTTTTTTTAATTTTCAAACAGTTCCAAGATATTATGCCAACACTTGACATTTAATTTATAGGCAGTCTCATTATAAATAAATCTGCTAAATGTTTTTGCCAGATGAATCCAAACTACTGATATTGCCCAACAGGCACTAGTAATAATAATAATAATAATAATAATAATAATAATAATAATAATAATAATAATAATAAACTTTATTTCTATTGCACCTTTCTAAAATCAAGGCGCATTACAAAATAAGAGTCATAAAAACATCATAAAATAAATTAAAATCCAGTACACACAAGCAATGACCAGATTCAAGTACTACACATGGTATCCCTCCCATACTCCTGAATGTACTAAGCAATGCCATGAGCAGCCTTTCTGAGGTAACCCCAAGTGCTGTATTTTTTTTTTAAACAGTTTCTACATATTGTGCCATCACTTGACATCTAATTTAGAAACAATATTATTATAAATAAATCAGGAAAATGTTTTTGCCAGATGAATCCAAAACAATGATGTTGCCTTCAGGCACTAGTACACCCAGGCAATGACCCAGTTATTACACATGGTACCCCCCATGCCATGAGCAGCCATTTTGAGGTAGGTCCAAGGGCTGTATTCTTTTCTTTTTAAACAGTTCCAACATATTATGCCACCACTTGATATCTAGTTTAGATGCAGTCTCATTCCTACACTTGGTGACCCCCCATAACCTCGAATGAACTGACTAATGCCATAAGAAGCATTTTTGAGGCAGACCCCATTGCTGTAGTTTTTTTATTTCAAACAGTTCCAATATATTATGCCACCACCCACACCTGATCCCCTAGTTCATTATGCCAATACAATGATGCTCCTTTATAATCTTACATCAAGAAAAGTAACTTTATCATTTTAAAATAACACCACACATACAGACAGACAGACACACACACATACACACACACACCCCTACCTTAACCAGAGCCAGCATCACCCCTTCTTTCCAAAAATTACAAGCATCCCTCACAAATTGCATTTATTTTTATTTAAAACATTTTAAGAGTGCAGCTTTTATATTCATTCCACATACACACTTCTAAAATAGAGCCATCATCACATCAACAGGTGCAGCATTCTTTCAACAAATACACATTCTTAGAATTTACTAGTAGGAACCCCATAGGTATTGTTTTTTTCCCCATTTAAACATGATTAAAGTCACCAGCAGGGGAAAGTTCACCAATATTATCAATATTCTGAAAAAAAAACAAATTATACAATGAAAACCCGCTGGATGGATTGTAAACAAAAAACTATAAATCTCAAACAAAACCCCATTTTGAAGAGGGGATCTTCACAAACAGCTGGGCCATGAGAGAACACACAAATTTAACTTTTCTGCCCCCAAAAATGATAGAACACGACTGCTGCACTATAGCCAGATGGTATTTAATATGCTCTTTTTAAACAGTGTCAGCACCAGAGGAAAGTTCAGCTGATATATTTCCCAACCAAAACTTTAAAATATACTATTTAATATGCCCCATTTAAACACTAACCACACCAGAAGAAAGTTCTGCTAATATACTTCCCATACACAACTTTAAACTATACTATTTAATATGCCCCATTTACACAGTGCTAGAACCAGAGGAAAGTTCTGCTGATATACTTCCCAAACAAAACTTTAAAATATACTCATTGTGCTGCACAGCCCACTAATCCAATCATCTTCTCTTTTGAAGAGGGCCCTTCACAAACAGCAGGACCATGAAGTCTTAAGGTGAATACTTTACTTTTCCTGTCCCCAAAATGACACAGAATAACTGCTGCAGTTTAGCCAGTCACTTTTTGATATGCCTCCCAGAATTTCAACTTGCTGTTTTGCAGCAGAATGCTGAAGATCATATTTCTAGTGAGTGGAGACCTCTGAGATTCAGCCAAACTCCTGTGCAGCACATCAGATTTAAAATGGACAACGCTTCATTCTACCTGTTTTTAAGAATGGTAAATGGGAGAAGCAGTGGGAAGAGAACAGTTTTGCTTAGAGCCAGAGTACCAAAACTGAATGCCTGATGTCACCTTCGGGTCCTGGCTATTTGCACTAATACCAGCATCATCATCATCCACATGGGTAACATGGACATGACAGCAAGAGCCACAGTTTTTGATGCTGCTGCTCCTAGCAGGCCCTATGTACAACTGCATTAAGACTGCAGATTGGTGCTGGGAAAGACATTAAGCAATGTGAACTGGCACTGGAAGAAAACTCAAAGCATAAAGGCAGAATACACAAAGAAATTATGCAGCTATAAAAGACACCACAGTAATGCACGAAAGTAATAAATTACATGTGGTGTCATGTAAATGTAATTACATCTGCATAAAATCAGTAATCACTGGGGGACAGTTACACATCCACTCTGTCCACTAAAAAAGAAAACTTTAGTATTGTGCTTTAAATACAGTAAATTTAATGGTCACCAAGATGTGTAGCACTGCCATATCACAAAATGGCTGCCTTTTTTAGGGCTATTTTCAATAATAAAATGTTGCCACAATAAAATAAAAACACATGCACTCTTTGGCCCAGATATTCAAAAGAACTGTGCATGGTGCAACAGTGTTGCGCCATGCACAACCCACTGATGTGCCCAGGCACGATATTAAAAAGGGAAAAGTGAGCCGCACAAATCCCGATGCACCGGAGCACATCAGTAATGTATGCAGGCACAGGTGGGGGGGCCATGCATAACCTGCATAGCCTGATATTCAGCCCGGGATGTGCAGAGTCATGCATGCGCAACCCCTACCTGCACCTGCACAAAGTTAAGCCCCCCAAAAAAGGAACAAATGATGGCCACCCACAGGTGAGCTGCCACATTGCAGGGCACAACACGGCAGCTGCCACCTGTGGGTGGCCACCTGAGTTCCTGCTGCACCTGGCGGCACCCCACATGCCCCATCGCTGGGTATCCATGTAAAGACACCTCAGTCAATATCACTGGTGGTCCAGTGAACCCCTCATGTTCCTGATGGTGGCATCTTTAAAAACATAGAACAGTCCTTTTACCCTGGTGGTCTAGTGCACCCCCACCCACCCACTGAGCCCCACCAGCCCACTCCCCTGTCAGCCAGTGGGAGGCAGCATCCACCCACCTGCCACCCACCATCTGCCAACTGACAGCTTGGTAGTGTGCATGCCCATTGGTTACAGTGTGAGCCATCGAGTAGCCCATAATATGTTAATAAACCAGATATGTGAATGAATTCATTCACATATCTGGATTGAGTAGTACGGTATGGGCTGTTTGACCTTCCTTTGACCTGAAGGCCAGCATGCTTGCCAGGAAATTGACAAGTTATTGTCAAAAGCTTGGGGATAACTGATCAAAGGGTATTCCCATAAGTTAACTAACCAAGGGAAACAGAGATAATAAAGTCAGCATGTGTAGTTATAAGCCTTACAGGAATCTTCCTTTGGACTAATGGAAGGAAGCCAGTTCAAAAGTCCAGTATGTTTTAGCCAGGATCTGAGCAGCAAATGACCATTCTGAGAGGATATTGTTCATTTTATCTTATGGGTTCCAACTGTCTACAGGGGACTTCAAAAGGATTAAACTCTGAATGTCATATCCATGTTAATTAAATATCTCAGGATTGTGATATCCTTGGGATTTTGAGAAACTGTGAAACAGTGACATCTCCTGGCCAAACAGAGTAGATGATCTGGGAAATTAGACCAGTTCTTTATAACTGGGAATAATAGATGACACTGCAAGTTACAGAAAGTATTTAAAGCCCCAGCTCAGGGCATTTGAACACACTTTCCATTTGGACCTCGCCTGACACACAAGAAGCCAAACTGCTGAGACCCATAGGCTGCAAACACACTTTTCATTTAGACTCCACCTGATACACAAGAGGCCAAACTGTTGAGACAGAGTGGCTGACAACACACTTTTCATTTAGACTTCACCCAATGTACACAAGTAAAATGGGATTGTTTCAGCACATATAAAGTACCCCAGAATTAATGGCGCACTCAGTCATGTGCATAAAAGTGGCACAGAGTCCCCAGATGTTTTCTGCAGGCCCAGAATGCATCCTCCTTGTGTGCAGAAAATTGATAAGTGGTAACGAAGTGAAATGGGATTGTTTTAGCACATGCAAGGTACCCCAGAATTAATTGTCCAGTCACTCATGCATGCTGTGCCTCTAAAATGATGACCGTGAGAGAACTGTTGCTGGTCCAATGTGTGCAATGATACGAGCAAATGCAATGTGATCATCTCAACTGGATGGAAGGGTGCCCTTTGTCTGTACACTAATAGTAACCTTGGTGAGTTATATATATATATATATATATATATATATATATATGGATATGCATTTCTGTAGTTTGTAGGTGAGGGGTTGACATGGACATGTACTCATGGTATTGTTCTGTATCACAGGTCACAGATACTGTTGGTGTGCACATTCCAGTGCTCAATTAGAACTTTTTACATAGAAATTTGCAATGGATAACTGTCAAGCACATGAAGGTAAGTAGTTTTTTTTTTGGGTGGGGGAAGCATATTTGCAGGTTTGTCTGTAATGGTTTCTTATTTTCTTCCTTCTTCACAGATTTCATCTGCATTCTTTTTGAGTCTGGTGTGATGGTCATGATCATCTACTGAAATGACTCCTGCATGTTGCATGTGTGCCCCAGCCCAGGGAGGGCCTGATGTTGAAGAACTTGTTAGGATAAGGCCACTTTGTCAGAACAACAAAGCATCTGGAAGTTTCCCAAAAAAAGAAATGAATGACTTCTTACAACTTAATTGTTATGTGTCCCTCCCTGGTTCTCAAATCTCAATCCCTAAAGTCAAGTTACATTTCAAAGACACATCTTGTCAACTAACGCAACCTGTTGTGTACAATATTTGCTGCAGTCTTTACAAAACAATGAAACAGATGAAATAAAATCTTCATACTTACCAGAATGGATTTCACATGGAGATTACATCGGTTCTTCTCTGTAGGGTACAGCTACAGCACCATTCCCAATGAGTTTTTAGCGATGGAGCCTTTTTTTGTTACCCTGTAAAAGAAACAAAAGAAGTGTACTGTATGTGTTTTACCATTGCGGCTCTGAAAAGCTACAGAAAACAAAACATACAACTAAAGGAAGTGAAGCAGCACAACAAACATGACTACACATATTCACTTTATGGTATAAATATTAAGAAGTTGGTGGTGGTCTGTGGGGGGCAGACAGATTCATGGGGCAGACTTGGATAACATCAGTCCCAGTGGTGGTGGTCTGGGGGGCAGACAGACTCATGGTGGCAGACTTGGATAACATCAGTCCCGGGGATGGTGGTGGTCCAGGGGGCAGACAGACTCATGGTGGCAGTGGTGGCAGTGGATAACATCAGTCCCGGTGGTGGTGGTGAAGGTGGTCCGGGGGCAGACAGACTCATGGTGGCAGACTTGAATAACTTCAGTCCCAGTGGTGGTGGTCCGAGAGGCAGAAAGACTCATGGTGGCAGTGGATAACATCAGTCCTGGTGGTGGTGAAGATGATCTGGGGGGCAGACAGACTCATGGTGGAAGACTTACATAACATCAGTCCCAGTGGTGGTGGTGTTCCGGGGGGCAGACAGACTCATGGTGGCAGTGGTGTCAGTGGATAATATCAGTCCCGGTGGTGGTGGTGCAGAGGGGGCAGACTCATGGTGGCAGTGGATAACATCAGTCCCAGTGGTGGTGGTCCAGAGGGGGGCTCACCGCCTTTTAAATACTGCAGTTAAAACCTGCCAACATTAACCACATCATAATCCTCATAAATCGATGTCTGAAGTCTGACCACTGGGAAATTCTTTCTCCATTGTGTCATCATCTACATCAGTGGTGGGCCATTTCAGGCAGCCATTGCCAGTGCCACCAGGATGCACCATTTCCACATCAGCAAGACCACCATGACTAGGCCGGGGTCCGAATGCCGAGGTTGCAGTCTGTGCTGGTATGTGCCTCTCATTCATTTTAATGAATGTTAGCAAACTAACATTTGCAGGAGACAGGTTTGTCTGATGATCCCTGACTATTGCACCTACTGATCTGAATACCCTCTCAACACTTACACTGGAGGGTGGGCATGTGAGGTACTTCAGTCAGCTCTGGCCATTCACTGACCTTTCTACTCCAGTACAAAAGAGGGTCTTCACTTATTGTCAGATGCCTGTTTTCAGACAAATATGACTCAACCATTCTCTGCGCCGCACTAAGTCCAGTTGTTGATGCATCATCCTGTTCTCCCAAATCATTTATTTCACAAATACCCACTTGGAACAAAGCCTCCCAAAGTGGGTTGATGCCACTCACTTTGGATGACAGACCACATGGAACTACAGCCCCCTTCCCCTTGCAGGATATGCTTGATGGTCCTCCAGGTACACCTTCAGCCAGATTATGCTGCTTAGCTTGCCGACCTTGGCACGTGACTTCTGTGCCCCATGAACCAAGCGCACCAGTTGACCACTGATATTTTTTACCTGTTCAAGCCCTCTCTCCAGTACTGATGCAATTTCACATTTGTATCATGTGTCCAGCATTGTTGCCATGGCAAAGTTGTCACTACGCTGAATGCTCACAATGTGATGATTCTGGTCGAATACTGTCAGCATGTGTTGCAGCAACATACTGCTACCACCGTCTCCGGCAACATCAAGGCTATGCTGTACATTCACCAATGTCTGCCTCAGCACCCACAGCAGTGGAACTGATTGGCTAATGGAGGCAGACTTGCCACTCACTGTCTGTGTGGCATGTTCAAAAGGCCGCAAAATTATTATTACAGAGTTCATGAAGTGCCACTGTTCAGTCATCATAGACGTGGAGGCCCCAGAACTGTCACAGCTAGTGTGCATAACAAGATATTCTGAGATGGCTTTGTATTGTTCATACAACCTCTCTGCCTTGAATAACGTGGAGTTCCATTGGGTGACAACTTCCAGCTTCAAGCGGTGCTGAGGCAGGCTTTTTTGTATCTGCAACTGCCGCAGTTGGTCACGGGCCTTTCCAGATCTTGAAAAGTAAGAGCAGATACATCATGCAATGGTCAGCATTTCCTTTATATCAGGGTGCTGAAGAAACTCCTGAGCCACAAGATTTAAACAGTAGGCCATGCATGAAACATGAAAAAAAAAACACCATTAGTGATGCATTTCACCACATTTGACCCATTATCACTTGCTATGAACCCAGCTCTCAGGGACAGAGGGTTTAGCCATCTGTCAATTTCAGTCAGTACCTTGTCCAACATGTTCTCACAAGTGTGTGAACAGGTCACACTGCTCATAGCAATCGTTGCATGCTGGCGAATTCCAGGAAGATTGCTACTGCGCCAATCCACCTTACTGCACTGATTATTCACTCTACCAACATCACAAACAACCCCCGGCACCTGCGCCCAGTGTGCAGTTATACACAGATATGAACTCCCCACTGTTTTGCCACTTGTCCACATATCCATCTTAAATGGATGAATGGAGAGGAGGAATGTTGAAGGGCATGTCTTACTGAGTCAGACAAAGTGTAGAACAACTCGGGGACAGCACAGGTAGAAAAGTATGTCCTGGATGGGACTTTCCATTTTGAACAGGCACAAACTGCCAGAACCCATAATTCTCCACAAAGGAGAAGGGCAAAAGATCAATTACCATGCCATATCAGGGACCATTTTGACATCACTGTAGTTCTGCACAGCCAGACTGAGGAGAGGCCCAACCACAGTTAACAACCAGAAAGCACCCATGCAAGCTGTTTGGTACTGATAACTATACATGAGGGTGCCACATGATGCTCCCTTGTAACCCCATGCCAGCCTTTGAGGGGAAAATGATGCCAAAATATCACACAGGCCCACCTTAAGCTCAGTACCACATGCATCACAGGGATGCCGCTGCAGCAGGGTTCTTGTTCTGCACGTGGAATGCCACATCTAAACTACTCTACAAGTCAAAACAATGCGAACAACCAAAGTCAAGGCAAGATACAGCTACAGCAGCATTAAGTTCACGTGACACTGTATGATTGGGGGGTACTTCAGCTTACATGCAAAAACACTCTGTAAGGTGGGCTCACTTAAACATTTTACACATTGTGTGTTGGTCACAAATGGTTGTGCTCTGTGATGAATGGCATTGGCAGGGGGTGGAGTGTGGACATTTGATGAAGACAGTTGCACAGGAGATGATGACAAACCCAGAAATTATGTTATTTTGCCAGATTTGCCAACCGGGGTTGATGTACCACTTGCACTAGACATACTGTATTCACCACCACCACCACAAAAACACTGGACAACATTTCAAAGTCATTATAGTCCTCCACCTCATCATGCCTGTAGTAATCATCTGCTTTTATTACCGCACTACTGCACACATTTAATTTCCTACTGGGCTTAACAGTCATGGAAGGGGATAACATGCTGGCTATGGTTGCTGGTGACATGGGTGAATGCTCCACTGTGGTATTCACTGCCAGCTTGTGCTGGGTCCACAGAACCAAGTGCCTATTCTATGCTGTCCCCAGATGGCTCCCCTTTTTACCTCGACTCACGCACATGGCAAACCTGGCAGATTGCAACTGAATCATCATTTGCATCTTGGACAAAAATATCCCAAACAAGGGAGTGTCATGCTCTGCTTTTAACATGTCCATGATGATGGGGCTTATTTAAGTCTGTTATTTTAAGCACTGAAGTGGGGGGGCACATGATATTTCTGGCGCTGCAGAGCTGGACTGCAACTGACCACCACTGACTACCTATCATATTGATTACTGGGTCATCATCATCATCATCAACTAAAAGAGGTAGATCACAAGTTTTTACGGCGGGGGGGATTCCTGCAAACAGACTGAGACACAGCCACTTTTAATTTCTTTTTCTCCGGTTCCCAATTGGGGTCAATTACATCATCATCATATTCATCAACATCACACACATCCACATCTTCTGCTTGGATGCTAGCATGTGGACTGCATGTTGCAACAACAGCAACATCATCATCATCATCACATTCATCATCAGCATCTACACCACCATCACCTGATATTTTTTCACCACACTGTGAATCACTGCATGGAAAATGCGTGACGTTAAGTGCCATGGTGGACGGAATATCACATTGTATGTTATCGCTGACATGATCATCAGAATCCTCAGGTTCAGTTACTGGGATGTTACTGGGAAGTATGACATCATCAATGCTGCCACTCACTTGCACTGCTTCACACTCAATATGTTTGGATATGGTACACTGGTCAGAATTAGAACTTGATGCAACAATACTAATACTATCTCCACCACCACTAACACCAGTAACACTAACACCACCGGCTGGGAAAACATAATCTCCTCCAACTATGAGTGAAGCTACTGATTGGGCTGTAAAAACATTGCAGAAGAAATACCTTTCCTCACATCAGCAATGCACTTCTGCATCTGTGTACTACTACCACACCCACAGACCATCTTACTGCCAACATTGCCATGGCGAGAAACAGCTTTGCTTGCATGTCTCTTTGCAGGTATTTTGGGGGATCAATCACAAATATTATTACCAAATTCAGATTTTGATATGTTCACTTTCTGATTGGAGGGATGATGGCTGGATGTGAAGCCAAATAAACAACTGTGGGTTCAGCAACAGATAAAAGACTACTCTGAGACTGTCATGGAATTAAAACAACTTCAGTAACCAGTGGTGCTGATGGGGTCACAAAAACAATCCAGTCTGGTAAAAAATACCTTCTGAATGTGGGGGACGGGGGGACACTGAATACAGACAGTGCTGATTTTTATGGCACTACAAGCAGCAAAACTAAGAACAGAGAACACGATCACAGTACAAAATCAGGCAGCTGCAGTGGATAGCAGGTTCACACTGCTGCGCTTAGTTGCAATTATACTAGTCTGTGTCACAATAAAAGGTGTATTATTTGATGCACCCAACATTGCACACACACTCACACACAACACAGGACAGTTTATGTACAATGCTGAACGAGGAATGCTATGCAAATGCAAAAGTTCAGTGTACTATGCCATGTTAATGTAAATTTGTAATTTAAACAACCTGACCTTATGAACTGCTGCACCACATCCACACAACAAACAGCAAGAAAATTTGTACTATTACTGAGAATATTACTATGTGCACATTAACACAGTCTGTTATATAACAAAAATATAACCAAAAAACAAAGAAATCACTATTTCTCCAACTTAAATCTACCTACACCACAGATACGTGCCTCCCCCACAGCACACTTTCACTGTCTTTCACCACACACACTCAATGTTGTAAATTAACATTCAAAATCCACTCACAAACAAAAACGCTTGATGGTATGAGCACAGGAGGGTTTTCTACAATCGATGAACTAAAGTTGGATCCCCAAAAAAGTCAAAAATGCTTTTTGAACAGCTTTTACAAGATTCCTATTACAGACAGCTATCAAGGCACACTGTCTCCTACTCCTTCCTACTTGTACTACACCGAACTGAGGCCGTGCAGATCAGTATGGAGCCCATGTGACCTGAAATCCCGTGAATCACTGCAAAATTCACCTTTGGAGCTCAAAAACAAGGTGAAGTGAGGCAAAGTGAACAGCCAGCAATGCACTTCGCCTTAAAATTGGAAGAGTAGTGGCCCAAGGAGGCAGAGAAATGTGAAGTCAATGTTTGTAATGGACTTCGCGTTCCTCATTATAACGTGAAGTACTCCGCTTCACATTGCAGGGCACTCCGCGAATCTGCCTTTGCTCTGCGAATCACTTCATGGAGTAGATTGAGCCCACTACCCACCACTAGTAGTGAAGAGCATACTCTTTGTTTTTTTGACATTTGATAGTAGCTTGGTTTCTGTAAACCAAGATTCAAGTATAAGGAAGCTGCTTTGGAGTTCAGTTGTGATGGATTGTTGGCCTTGGCCAGTGACTGAGATCACTGCATCATCAGCATAGAGAACTGTGCTTGCTGAGCAAGCCATTGGGGTGGAGTTGATGAAAAGGCTAAAGAGTAGAGCACCGAGGATTGACTCCTGCTGAACCCTGAGGTGCACCTCCTTAGCTGGGGATAGGGTATCATGAATTTTGACTTGTGATCTGTTAGAGAGGTAGCTTCCAAACCATAGTACCGTATCTGTAGACAGACCTGTAGACAGAAGGCAATGTAGGAAGAGGTTGTGAAAGACAGAGTCAAAAGTCTTTGTAAGGTCAATAAAGACCAATCTAACTGCCTGACCACTACCCATGGTGTTATATAGTTGGGATGATTAATCAACTAGAGCGGTGAGTGTGGAGTGCTTTTTATGGAAGCTGTGCTGTTGTGGGCAGAGTAGGCTATGGTTATCAAGGTACTCAGTAAGCTGCTCAGAGACCATTCTTTTGAGTACTTTTGAAAGGGGATGAAGGATGGATATAGGTCTGCAATTGGATGTTTGGGTTTTATCCCCACGTTAAAGACAGGCATTGCATTAGCTGACTTCCATGCATTTGGAAATACTCCTGATTTTAGAGAGGCATTAAACACCATGGTAAGAGGACCAGCAAGTCTGTGAAGGAGTAGACTAACCAGCTTCATGTCAAGCAGGTCTGCCCCCATCCTGGTCTTGCCAAGCACCCTTTTAATAAGTTTGATGGTTTCGGCTTTGATGACACATCTAAAGTAAAAGGGTGGTACATCTTTCCTTGGTTGCTCTTGAGTGGCAGTTGGGCATTGTTGAACATGCTTATCTTTGAAGTAGTCACCAGGGATTACACTTGAAAGATCAGTGAACACGTTGTTGAGCTCATTGGCAATTTTGATGGGTTCCTGTAGGGGCCTCTTCACAGTCAATAGTAGATCTGGGAGGGTCTTGGGAGCTTTGCCCATTAAGGACTTAAGAGAGCACCAAAGTCTCTTCCAGAACCACAGATTTTGGTTAGTAGATCCTTATAGTAGGAGGCTTTAGCCTGTTAGATGAGTTTGGTGCAGGTGTTTCTAACTGCTTTGTAGATATTAAATGCAACAGGTGTACTAACTGCTTTTTCTACATGCCAAAGATTGTCTCTGTTCTTCATCAGTCCAATAAGGGAGTTGGAGAGCCAGGGATTGGAGATTCCCTTAATTATTTTAATTTTGTATGGTGCAAAAATATCACAAGTACAATTGAAAACCATTATGAAGTAGTTAAGTGCCTCATTACCATCTATATCCCCAGCCAGCAGGGACCAGTGCAGTTGTGTCATGTACAGCTTGAAATGTTCAAGTAGCCCAGGCCTCAGGCAGCAGTTTTTGTACCACTTGGATGAACTCTTGGGGAAATTGTTAGACCAGGTACACTTCACAGGAGTAGTCACTGAGGTTGTCAGACAGGACAGTGGCATCAGATATATGCTCGGGATGTGTGGTCAGGAGCCAGTCTATGAGAGAGCTGCTCCCTGTTTTGTAGTTAAGCTGGGTGTCAGCAGTGACCATCTGTTTTAGGAAAAGGCTAGTAAGTAGATCCTTGGCTTTTGTTTCTTTCTGTGAGTGCCAGTTTAGGTTGAAGTCCCCTACAATGATCTTCTCCCAGTGGTTGCCTAGTTGCTCTTGGCTTGCTATGACATGGTTAGACCAGCAGGTTGGTGGCCTGGAGGTATGTATACTGTAGAGACCAGCATGACTTTATTCTGTGTCCCTATGTTTAATCTGAGGTTCAGAATTTGGGCCACTTTTGTATTAAGACTGTTATCAAGGGCCTGCACCTTTATTTCAGACCTGACATATACTAGGCACCCACCCCCACGTTTAGCAATCCTATCTTGTCAGAATGAGTTGTAGCCATCAAGGGAGATAGATGCATCCGGTGTCTTGGGGGGAAAGCCAGGTTTCAATGAGTGCTATAATGTCTGGGTTGATCACATACACCCATGCCTGGAATTGTGCAAACTTGGCAAGGAGACTGTTAATATTTAATGATACTATAGTAAGCTGACCTTTAAGCTTAGTCATTTTAGAGTGAGGGAGTCCAGGGGTTGGGTGAAGATTCCCTGATAGTAGCAGGAGCAGCAAGATTAGAAAGCAGAGAAAATGACAAAGTACATGTAAAGCTGATTTAAAATGAAAATACTGATGGTAAATTACATCCAGAGGAAATTATGAACTGTTGAGATCCAGGGTCACATAATATGTTAAAATTCCCAAAAGATGATAAACTGTTG
Source organism: Neoceratodus forsteri (assembly GCA_016271365.2). Classification (NCBI taxonomy): domain Eukaryota; kingdom Metazoa; phylum Chordata; order Ceratodontiformes; family Ceratodontidae; genus Neoceratodus; species Neoceratodus forsteri. Next base: position 432,508,562 of record CM028137.1, on the reverse strand, counting down.
CATGGGCATATGCAAGGTGTGAAATCATTTTGTCTGTATGTTTCCTTTGATCTTTAAAGTCCTCAGAGACAAGTACAGTTCCTTTAGGAGCAGGTCAGGCAAAAATGCTGATTCAGTCACAGAATGTGTTAAAATTCCTGAAAGGTGATAAACTGTGACCTGGACATATGCAAGATGTGAAATCCTTTTGTCTGAACATTACCTTTTTTCTTTAAAGTCCACATGTATAGCTGCTTTAGGAGTGGTCAGATGAAAATGTTGATTCAGTTGCAGGACTGTCAGAGGGTGATCTGTTTGCCCTGAATTTATGTGGTCAGACATTGTGTTGTTAGCCAGAACCCCCACAAATGTCTCTGTAATGTCTTTACATTGTCTTTGTTTTTTTTTGTTTTAGCATAGACTGGCCACCTATGCAAATAGTTTTTGTTTTGTGTGTAGTTGTTTGTTTCTATGTTCTTCTGGCTGACCAACATCTTGTTTGCTTGCCCATGTTATAGCGTTAGGTAGTATATTTAAATGGCGTGGCCCTTTAAAGCCATAATGGGTTCAGGAACTGTTTTAAATCTCTTTTCTTGCATAAAACCGAAGTTTTATGCTAAATTTCGATATTTTCAACATATTCCTTAGAGTTAGGACTCTTAAAAATCGTTCTCACTTAGCGCTCCTTGGCGGCATGGCGCTCGTTGCATGACGTCGCACCTTGCAGCTCGCAAACACCGCGAATGATATAAAAGATGTTTTATCTCCTGAAATGTGTCAGAGAGGCTGCAGCACTGAATTATGTGGCAATAAGCTGCCTCTCTGACTAGGTGCAACAAACAGCCAAATATTAAAACCCTTTCCAGTGCAAACAACTAAGGGGGTAATTCAGGCAGCCACAGAGTGTTATCTTAAACCTTTTATAAGGTCTCTGGGGTAGTTTCTTCTATTTCCCAAAACTAGAAACTGCAGTAGACATTTAAAATTAACCAAAGCAACTGAATATCAGAGGATATTGAAATGTTATCTACCTGGTAGATACTGAAGCATGAGGAGGCTCTGTTGAATGGTGTATATGCCTTCTTTCTAAAGGGCTCGCTGGCCATTGTGTTAGTCCTTTTATACAATGAAGGGAGGGACTAACAGTATAAACTTAACTCTAAGGAGTCTAAATAAAATAATAATGCTATCACAACCTGTATATATGTTTGAATAGGATTATAGTGAGCTCCTATATAACTAAAAGATGTAAACAATTGTGTTATACAAAAATATTTGTTTTACTTGATTGATGGCTAATTCAGCCAATGAGAAGTCAGTCTAGGATATATATTGCCAGCAGTTCAAGCTGAAAGTTAGTAGCAGTCAGGATGGTGAAGTAACGCTTCTGTACTAGTGCTCTAGTTAAATATGAAGGGCTGCTATTCACGTTTGCCTTTATGCCTTTTATGGTTTTGCCTATTCATTTTGGTCGAAACAAACCCGCTTTATTTTTATTTTGTAACTCTGGTTGGAAAATTCTGCAAATAAATTGTTTGAAGCTGAACAAGAAGAGAGCCTCCATTGAAGTTCTTCTGTCATACACTTTTCCCCGCCACACTGGTGTCAGAAGTGGGATCCTGGTTGTAATTAACCGGTGAGTCTGTCCAAGACTCTCATGAACTCTGTATGCAGAAGACACAGATAGATCCTGATACTTTTTCTAGGATTGTCACTCGCTCAATTTCTGCAGCTTTTCATTTACCTTTGTATCCTGGCATGGAACAAGTGGTGAGAAAGAAGGAAGGAAAGCCGACTTCTCAGGTGGAAGAGGTGGAAGAGAAACCTGAGGCAAGTGGAGGAGGTGCAGGAGGAACAAGCGAAGAGATTCCACCTCAGGAGACACATGAGCTGGTAAGGTGGCTATGCATGCAACAGGTGGAGATGGCAAGACAAAGGGAATTGGATAAAAAAGAGTATGAGGCCAGATGGGCTGATACCCTGAGGGCAATTCAAGCCCTAGGTGTCAGAAGACCACCGGACCAATCAGTGGGTGGCTACAAAAATATAAAGCTAGCAAAATTAACAGACTCTGATGATATTGAGGCCTACATTATGACTTTTGAAAGAGTTGCTACAGCATGTGCTTGGCCCAGAGATCAGTGGGTGATTCATCTGGCCCCCTACTTGACCGGAAAAGCTCAGCTGGCATATAGCCATGTGGAAGTGGCACACACAAATAATTATGAGCAAGGAAAAGCTGCCATCCTGAAGCGATATAATATAAACACTGAGACTTATCGCCAGCGGTTCCGGACTTATAGGTATTTGAATGCGGACAACCCTCAGGACGCCTACGTGCGACTAAAAGACTTGTGTTTTAAGTGGCTCCAGCCTGCTACTAGGACCCTTGACCAGATCCTGGAAACCATTGTGTTGGAACAATTTATCAAGATTCTACCACAAGATGTTCAATTATGGGTGAAGGAACATTGGCCAGAGACTTCGGATGCTGCGATTTGACTTGCAGAGGATTTTATTGCTGCCAGATCTTCACGGTCAAAGGAATTTTACCTCATGGTCATCCTTCCACTGGTCCCAGACAGACTACACCTCCTTCTTCCTCTTCACCAACTACAACAAAGGTAACTACCAGAGTGCAAAGAGGTTATAACCCTGACATCATATGTCGTGAATGTGGTGGTAAGGGGCATATAGCACGGTTTTGTCCAAAAAAGAAATCTGAAACTATACATTTGGCCTTAGCTAATTGGGACATTATGTGTTGCCAGTTCAAGTTGGACAGAATACTGTATATGGTTTACTTGATTCTGGGAGTAAACAGACTCTCATACAAAGCTCCTTAATAAATCTAGCCCTACAGACAAGGCTCAAAACAGAGTGACATGTATACATGGGGATACCCATCCTACCCTCTCTATAATTTGGACATAACAATACAAGGACATACACATAACATCCCAGTGGGTGCTGTCCCTGACTTACCAGTCCCTGTTTTGATTGGCCATGATTATCCAGACTTTCAGGCTTTATTATCTAACAATCTAGCTGCCATGGTAACCAGATCTCAGACTAAAGAAGGCCTAGAACAGATATTTCCGTTCTCTTCTGATATTTATGGTGACACCAAGAAGAGTAAGAAATCAAAGGCACAGAAGTGGAAAGACAAGAAACAGTGGACTCAAAAGCATAGTAAGGAGCCTAACATGAACACTGAGTCCATAGTCTCTGCAAGTGACTTTAAGACTGCACAACAACAGGACACTAGCTTACAGAACTGTTTTTACAGCTGAATGATGGTCAAAAGTATAAGATGCATAATGGTTTGTTGTACCGTAAATGTGTTAATCCAAAACTGGGAAGAGATAGATCAGTTAATGGTACCTAGCAAATACAGACAACAATTATTAGAACTAGCCCATGATATACCATTAGCTGGACATTTAGGTAGAGATCGTACATTAAACCGATTATTGTATCGTTTCTACTGGCCTGGTATTCATGAGCAAGTAGCTGATTTTTGTAAGAGTTGTACTGAGTGTCAAAAAGTAGCTATGTTAAAGAAAAGTGATAAGGTTCCTCTGTTACCTTTACCTCTAATAAATACCCCTTTTGAGCGAATAGCCATGGATATAGTTGGCCCACTTCCAAAAAGTTCAAAAGGTAATCAATATATTCTTGTAGTGTGTGACTACACAACCAAATATCCAGAGGCTATTCCTTTACGCACTATTTCTGCTTCGAAAATAGCAGAGGAACTAGGTAAACTCTTTAGTAGGACTGGCATACCAAAAGAGATTTTAACTGACAGGGGCAGTAACTTCTGCTCTCTCCTATTAAAGAGATTATATAGTGTTTTGGGTATTTCTGCCATTCATACTACTCCATATCACCCTCAAACAGATGGTTTAGTAGAACGGTTCAACCAGACACTCAAGAAAATGTTGCAGAAGTTCTGTAAAGAGGAGGGCCGTAAATGGGATGTGCTACTTCCCTATTTAATGTTTGCGTACAGGGAAGTGCCACATGCCTCTACAGGGTTTTCTCCTTTCGAATTGCTTTATGGTCGAAATCCACGAGGTCCACTAGACCTGGTAAAAGAACAATGGGAAGATGGGAAAATGCCACATGGTCAAGAACCTGACGAGTATATAACTCACCTCAGGAAAAAGTTGTCCAGATACATAGAACTTGCTCACCAGGTGAATAGTAAACAACAAAGAATACAAAAACACCATTATGACAAAGGTACAAAACCCAAGGTATTCCAAGAAGGTGAAAAAGTTTTATTATTACTTCCATCCTCTGACAATAAGTTATATATGAAATGGCAAGGCCCATACACTGTGGTTAAACAAACAGGCCCTGTCACCTACCAGATTGAATTGCCAGACAAAACAAAAAAACTTAATATATTTCATGTAAATCTACTAAAGAAGTGGGTAGAGAGAAAAGATTCTCCCGTGTGTTTTATTTGTCCTGAGAATCCCATTAGTGAACTAGATATAGTGTATCAACGCCTAGAAATGAAAGGTGGCGGCCTTAATAACCTAAGTATTAACCCTGAGCTCTCTAGTCAGCAAAAAGCAGAACTGAATACTATGCTGCAACCTTTTGCTGGATATTTCACAGGAATACCTGGTACAGTAACAGATATATTTCACAATATTGAAACTACCCAGAAAGAACCTATAAGAGTAAGGCCCTACAGGATTTCAGAAAAACTAAGACCTGAAGTAGAAAAAGAATTAAAAAACATGCAACCACTGGGTATTATTGAACCTTCCTGCAGTGACTGGAACTTCCCATGGTCATTGTAAGCAAGAAGAGGGTGGGGTTCGGATTTGTTTAGATTTCAGGAAACTAAATAATATCTCTAAATTTGATATTTATCCAATGCCTCGTGTTGTCGACATTCTTGATCATTTAGGAAAAGCACAATATATTTCAACCCTTGATCTCACTAAGGGATATTGGCAGATTCCTTTAAGACCAAAGGATAAGGAGAAAACTGCTTTCAGTACTCCACTTGGTCTATATCAATTCACAGTCATGCCATTTGGGCTCCATGGAGCCCAGCAACTTTCCAACGGCTTATGGACAAACTTCTTTGCCACATTCTGCATATAGCTCCTTATCTTGGACGATGTGGTAATCTTTAGTAACACATGGTCAGACCATTTACTACACCTAGCTACCATATTAAATGTTATAACCTCTGCAGGTTTGACAATTAATCCAAATAAGTGTTCCTTAGTCATGAAAGAAACTGAATACCTGGGCTTTCAAGTAGGTGGAGGTCTAGTAAAGCCTATAAAATCTAAAATTGAAGCAGTAGCACACAGCCCAAGACCCATGACTAAGAAAGATGTAAGGTCTTTCCTAGGACTTGCCAGCTATTATAGGCGTTTCATTCCAAACTTTTCTATGATCGCTAATCCTCTCACCGAGTTAACAAAGAAACGTCTCCCAGAAAAGGTAACATGGACGCCAGATTGTGAAGAAGCTTTCACAACCATTAAAGCAATCTTATGTTCATTCCCAGTCCTACGTTCACCTGATTTTACAATGCCTTTCATATTGCAAACAGATGCTTCAAATTCTGGTATAGGAGCTGTGTTATCTCAAATTATAGAAGGAGAAGAACATCTTATCATTTATATTAGCAGAAAATTACATGAAAGAGAAGTGAAATATTCCACCATTGAGAAAGAATGTTTGGCGGTCCGTTAGGGCCATAGAGACATTGAAATTTTATTTATGGGGAACTGAATTTGAGCTATGGACAGATCATAACCCTTTGTGCTGGCTTAACATTATGAAAGATCGCAACCCTAGAATCATGAGATGGTGTCTGGCATTGCAGCCATATTGTTTCAAAATAAAACACAGAAAAGGAAATGAACACACAAACGCTGATTTTATGTCTAGGTATGGCTTTGACCATACAACTGAAAACATCAGGGTAAAGTGATATAATAACAATGAAAAAATATGTATAATAAGTTGATATTTTTTTTTTAAATATAGCAGCTAATAAAATTTGCTGCTATATTTTTTTTCTACGGGACCCTGAGGTGGAGCCTAGGGAGTGGGTGGGCTCTGGCTCCATTCCCTTCAGTACTGGATCTAAAAAGAAATAATGAAAGCAAATGACACTGTTGCTCAGTGACTTTTGTTATTTTGAGGTGGGAGGAGAATGTCAGAGGGTGATCTGTTTGCCCTGAATTTATGTGGTCAGACATTGTGTTGTTAGCCAGAACCCCCCAAATGTCTCTGTAATGTCTTTACATTGTCTTTGTTTTTTTTGTTTTAGCATAGACTGGCCACCTATGCAAATAGTTTTTGTTTTGTGTGTAGTTGTTCATTTCTATGTTCTTCTGGCTGACCAACATCTTGTTTGCCCATGTTATAGCGTTAGGTAGTATATTTAAATGGCGTGGCCCTTTAAGAATCCATAATGGGTTCAGGAACTGTTTTAAATCTCCTTTCTTGCATAAAACCGAAGTTTTATGCTAAATTTCGATGTTTTCAACATATTCCTTAGGTTAGGACTCTTAAAACCGTTCTCACTTAAAGCGCCTTCAGGACGACGGCCAATGGTTGCATCTAACGCATGACACTTTCGCAGCTCGCAAACACCGCGAATGATATAAAAGATGTTTTATCTCCTGAAATGTGTCAGAGAGGCTGCAGCACTGAATTATTGTGGCAATAAGCGCTGCCTCTCTGACTAGGTGCAACAAACAGCCAAATATTAAAACCCTTTCCAGTGCAAACAACTAAGGGGGTAATTCAGGCAGCCACAGAGTGTTATCTAAAACCTTTTATAAGGTCTCTGGGGTAGTTTCTTCTATTTCCCAAAACTAGAAACTGCAGTAGACATTTAAAATTAACCAAAGCAACTGAATATCAGAGGATATTGAAATGTTATCTACCTGGTAGATACTGAAGCATGAGGAGGCTCTGTTGAATGGTGTGTATGCCTTCTTTCTAAAGGGCTCGCCGGCCATTGTGTTAGTCCTTTTATACAATGAAGGGAGGGACTAACAGTATAAACTTAACTCTAAGGAGTCTAAATAAAATAATAATGCTATCACAACCTGTATATATGTTTGAATAGGATTATAGTGAGCTCCTGTATAACTAAAAGATGTAAATAATTGTGTTATACAAAAAATATTTGTTTTACACTTGATTGATGGCTAATTCAGCCAATGAGAAGTCAGTCTAGGATATATATTGCCAGCAGTTCAAGCTGAAAGTTAGTAGCAGTCAGGATGGTGAAGTGGACGCTTCTGTACTAGTGCTCTAGTTAAATATGAAGGGCTGCTATTCACGTTTGCCTTTATGCCTTTTATGGTTTTGCCTATTCATTTTGGTCGAAACAAACCCGCTTTATTTTTATTTTGTAACTCTGGTTGGAAAATTCTACAAATAAATTGTTTGAAGCTGAACAAGAAGAGAGCCTCCATTGAAGTTCTTCTGTCATACACTTTTCCCTGCCACAAGGACCCAGCATTACCACATTTGTCAGACTAGTTGCAAGACATATGTTTCCTTGGGATGGCTTCCAAAAAGTTGATTTAAAGTTAAAAAGATGATACCTGGTGATGATGTTTTGCAGAAATTCATAGTCAATGATCAGGAGAACACTGGAGACTGCCATACATCTTGCATCAACACTTAGAGTTAGTCTTTGCCTGTAGAGCGCTCCAAGTTAATGAGCCCAGGAAAGACAGCGGGACCAAGATGCAAATTAAAGAGAAAAGCAGCGATAGTGAGAGGCCAAGGAAAGAGAAAGACAGCTTCAGAGAGAGGTGTAAGAAAGAGAAAAACAGCAGCAAAGGGAGTTTGAACTGGAAAAGCTACAACTCCAATGACCAATGCCAGAGGAGGTAAGTAGAAGGGGGTGAACCTGAAACTCAAGGGCTGGGGTATAAGTTAAATTAAAAATGAATTGCTGAATTTAAGGAGGGGGAGGATATGGATGCATTTTTGAATTAATTTGAAAAGGTCTGTATTCAGGCAAAAATACCAGGGAGTCATGGAGCTTCCCACTGTCTCTGCTACTTACTGGGAAAGGGTGTGAAGCGCTAGGCCAAATGGACAATCAGGAAAGTAGTGATTATGAGAAACTTAAAACTGCTTTACTTAAAAAGTATGAACTAACTCCTGAAGCATACAGGGTTAAGTTCTGTAAACTCCAGAGAAGCCCTCACATAAACTATGAGGGACTCGTCACAAAGCAAAATCACTTTCTGAAATATTGGTGGGAGGGAATAGAAGCAAATTCTGTGGAAAAGATTGCAGAGGTTATGTTGCTAGGGAAGTTCTTGTGGGCTTGCCCAACAGAGCTAAAAACATGGTTAAATGGCCAATACCCCCAAAACAGTGCAGCAGGCTGCTGAGCTCTTGGATTGTTATGCCAGGAGCAGGTCTGCTCTGAAAGGAAGTGGAGCAGCTGTGGCAGTACAGAAAGGGAAAAGTACACCTTCAGTGCAGCTCCCTCACTGCCTCCACAGAAAGGGGGAAGCCCCAAGTTATGAAAAAGGGATTTCTCAGTTAAAGAAATGATGACTGTTGGTTTCATAAACAGCCATGGCATCTTGCTAGACAGTGTCCTAAAAAGTCATAGGGTGGACAAAGTGGTGCTTGAACAGAGTTTGGTGCACTGTGTATCCCTGAAAGCATGCCTATAAACATGAGGGCACATATACACCGGGTTACTGTAAATGGGGAGCAGACCCATGAGGTAATTGTCATGGGGGTATCTCTTACCTTAGTAAAAGGGGATATGGCTGTGCCTGAATGGCTTATACCTAATCAGTTTGAATTGGTGAAGGGATTCACTGGGGAGAAAAAACTCTGTCACTTGCTAGCATTCTCTTGGACTGGGGTGAGATAGGAAAGATGGTGCAAAAAGTGGCAATGGCAGACAACCTCACTCTAGATGTGATAATAAGGAGCAAACTCCAGAAGGGGGTGGTGTGTGCGGTTACCCACAGTCAGATGGCAAAGCCTGATTATAGTTCCCTGGACCCTGTAGAAGCCCCTGTGGAAAACAATGGAAGGCAGGTTCCCCAGCCTGTGTCTCCTGAAATGGAGAATAGTGAAAGGGAGGTAGGACTTCCTCAAGTATCAGTTCACAAAATAGCTACAGAAGGTTACTCTGAGAAGGGAGGGGTAACCAATGGTCAGAAGGTTAGAGATGGCAGTGACCCTGAATGCCCTAAAACTAGAGCTATGGATTGCAGTTTAGGAACTGAAAGGGACATGTCCCATGCCTTGGGAAAGTGTGTAGAATTTGCAGCTGCTCAGAGGAATGATCCTAGTTTGGAGAGGATGAGGGCTTGTGCAGAATCTGATGGGACACAGGGAGGTGACGTGAGATATAGAGTATTTTGGGACAATGGACTGTTGTGTACACAGGATGTAAGGACAGAGGGAGGGGTGATGGGCAGGCAGCTTGTCATTCCTCAGGGGTACTGTGAGCAGTTGCTCAAAAGCACTCATGATATCCCCATGTTAGGACATCTTGGAACCACACGCACCATGCAGCAATTGGCTCAGAGTTTCTCTTGGCCCAACTTCACTCTGCAGGTGAAGGAAAATTCAGGTCTTGTCACCAGTGCAAACAAATAGGGAAGACAGGTAGTAAAACCAAAGCTGCCTTAATTCCCTTGCCCATTATGAAGGAGCCATTCCAGAGGGTAGGAATGGCTATTGTGGGACCTTTGAGTACCCAAAGCTCCTCCAGGAAGAGGTTTATCCTGATAGTGATAGATTATGCCACCCAATACCCAGAGGTAGTTGCCCTCTCCTCACTTAGGACAGACAAAGTGGCAGATGCCTTGCTAGGAATTTTCTTCTGTTTCAGGTTTCCACGGGAGGTTATCATTGATTGAGGGGGTACCTTCATGTCAGACCTGATGAAGTGTTTGTGGAAGAAGTGTGAGGTGGTGCAGAGATGCAGGACACCATATCAATCACAAGCCAATGGGCTGGTGGAAAGATTTAATGGTATCCTAAAATCAATGCTCCAAGCATCTGCTGAATAGCATGGGAGGGACTGGGAGAAATACCTTCCCCACCTGTTGTTTGCATACAGGAAAATGCCCCAAGAGTCAACAGAGATCTCCCTCTTTGAACTCTTATATGGACGAAGGGTGCGTGGGCCCATAGACTTGATCCAGGAAGACTGGGAAGGTAAGCACACCTCCCAGAGAATTCACATAGTGGAGTATGTCCTAACATTTAGGGAAACTCTGAAGGAGCTTAAGGGAACAACATAGAGCAACCTGTCAGCCTCCCAGCAGAAGCATAAGGTCTGGTGCAAATGCAGAGCCAGAGCTCACTCATACACTGTAGGTCAGGAAGTCATGATCCTAATCCCGGTCTGGAAGGACAACTTGCAGGCCAAGTGGCCGGGACCATAAAAAGTAGTCCAAGTACATGACGTCAACTATATTGTAGAACTGCCTGACAGGAGACATACCCATAGAATGCACCATGTCAACATGATGAAGCCATATGCAAATATGGCTGACATGGTATTTGCAGTGTGTAGTCCTAAGGAGGGGACAGACGGAGAAGGCCCCCTATTTGACCTGCTAGAGGAAAGCAAGCAGGAGTCCTCTGTGTAGGCAATCAAAATGTCACCCCAGTTGACCCTGGCACAGTCTCAGGAAGTGAGGGAGGTTTCAGCAGACTTTGCCCCTTTGTTTATGGCCAAGTCGGGATGTACCCCCTTAGCAACACATGACGTAGATACTGAAATGCAAGCACCCATCTGACAGACAGCCTACTGGGTGTCTGAGGCTATCCTAAAGGAAATTAGGAGAGAGGTGGCAGAAATGCTGGATTTAGGGGTAATTCAGAAATCTCACACCCCTTGGGCCTCACCCATAGTCCTCATTCCCAAGATGGATGACTCTACTCCCTTTTATGTTGACTATCATGGACTCAACGCAGTCATGCAGTCTGATGCCCACCCAATGCCATGGATGGACAAACTAGTTTACAAGTTTGGAGTGGTGACATACCTTTCCACCATTGACCTGACAAAATAGTACTGGCTGGTGGAGTTAATTACCAGAGCTATGGAGAGATTAGCCTTCATCACTCCAATAGAATTACTCGAGTTCAGGGTAATGACTTTGGAGTGAAGAACACCCCTGCCACCTTCCAAAGTTGATCAACCAGGTGTTACATGGTACTGAAGAGTTCGCAGTAGTGCATATGGATGATATTACCATCTTTAGTACCAGCTGGAAGGAACACCTGTCCCACCTGAAGGAAGTGTTGGGCAGGATAGAGATGGCAGGGCTCACTGTCAAGGCTGAAAAGTGTCAAGTGGCCATGGCAGAGTTGGCATACCTAGGACATGTAGTGGGGTAGTGACAGCTTCATCCCATTCAATCAAAGATTGAGGTGATAGGGGTGTGGTCCAGGCCTGAAACCCACAAGCAGGTTAGGAGTTTTCTAGGGACTGCCAGGTACTATTGAAAGCTAGTACCGAATTACAGTACCCTGGCAGCTCCCCTATCTGGCTTGCTAAAGAAATGAATGCCCAGAAAGGTAAAGTGGGATCCAGCCTATTAATGAGCCTTCACATGGCTAAAGGAGACACTGTGCAGTGCCCCTGTGTTGGCCAGTCCAGATTACAGTAAGCCATTTGCAGTTCAGACAGATGCCTCAGATGTGGGAATTGGAGAAGTCCTCAGTCAGACCTCTAATCAGGGAAAAGATCACCCAATAATCTGTCTTAGTAAAAAGTTACTTCCTGGGAGCAGGCATATGTCACAGTTGAAAATGAATGCCTTGCACTGGTATGGGCCCTGAAGAAATTAGAACAGTACCTCTACGGGAGGCACTTTGAGGTACAGACCCATCATAACCCCCTGTTGTGGCTAAATCAGATGGAAAAATGAATGGTTGTCTCTTAAGGTGGAGTATTAGCCTACATGCCTACGAAATGACAATTACCCACTGGGCCAGATTGGCCAATGCCAACACAGATGGGCTATCTCACCAGTTAGAACAGTAGCTGAATTTGTGAAAACATTACCATGCATTAGGGGGCATCTTCCCACAAACTCAGTTTAGGAGGGAGGGAAGTGGTGAGCTACACAACTGCCAGTCTTTATTTGTAGGTATAATTCTGTTATGTATATATATAATATATATATATATATATATATATATATATATATATATATATATATATTTTTATGTAATTCTGCATATATGTACATTCAAAAAGAAATGACTGTGTCAATACAAAGGCACCTAGAGAGACAGAGGCTGGATCTCTGTTAAAAGGTGGTTGACCTTCCTTTGACCTGAAGGTCAGCTTGCTTGCCAGGAAACTGAAGAGTTATTGTCAAAGGCTTGGGGATAGCTGATCAAAGGATATTCCCCTAAGTTAACTAACCAAGGGAAACAGAGATAATAAAATCGGCTTTTATAGTCATAAACCTTAGAGGAATCTTCCTTGGAACTAATTGAAGGAAGCCAGTTCAAAAGAACAGGATGCCTTAGCCAGAATTTGAGCAGCAAATTACCATTCTGTCAGGATATTGTGAATTTTATCTTACGGGTGCCAGCTGTCTACAGGGGACTTCAAAATGCTTAAACTCTGAATGTCATATCCATGTTAATTATATGTGTCAGAATTGTGATATCCTTGGGATTTTGGGAAGCAATGGAACAGTGACATGTCCTAGCCAAATGGAGTAGTTGCGCTGGGAAATTAGACCAGTTCTTTAGAACTGGGAATAATTGATGACACCTAAAGTTACAGAAAGTATTAAAAGCCTCAGCTCAGGGCATTTGAACACACTTTCCATTTTGACCATGCCTGACAAACAAGATGTCAGACTGCTGAGACCCAGTGGCTGCCAACACACTTTTCATTTGGACTCCACCTGACACACAAGAAGCCAAACTGCTGAGACCTGGTGGCTGCCAACACACTTTTTATTTGGACTACGCCTGACACACAAGGAACAAAACTGCTGCTAAGACTGATGAAACAGAACTTTCAGTTGTTGTTCTGGACTTCAAGTTTCTATCAATTTCAGGTAGACTTCAGCTATCAGTCATAGTGCATTTTCATGTATATTTTCCCATTTTTCTTTCATAGTCTGTGACCAAATTAATGTTTTTTTTTTCAGTTGTAACTGTATGATTATTATTTAGGAGTTTTAGTAAAAACATTTGCTTTTTTCTAAAGAAAATCTGCCTGAGTGAGATTTCTATAATTAAGTGTGAATTGGGGTACAGTATTAATAATCTGTGACAAACTGTTATTTCTAAGGGGTTGTTACCATCAGCAACCAAATCTAGAAAGGGGTCTGTAAGGGATCTGGAAGGATAGGGAGAATACCAGAATCTGCAGGGATTTTGAACCAGGCTATGGCATGTCCTGTAGGGAGAAGTCCAAATCAGGTTGTATGCTGCTACCCTGAAGAGAGTGTGATGGCTGAATCTTCCCCCTTTGTGTAATAGCCAAGGAGGGGTTTACATCTGGCTACAAGACTTGAGACTGGTATTGTGCCCTTATCCAGAGTATAGAGGGATATCCTTGTTCTCATGACAGAGGTGTAGGTGTGGCCTCAGCGAGCAATCTAAAGAGACACAAGGATGGTAGCCCTGTACCCTCCATCACAGATTGCATTTAGGGGTGGGCACTGTGAGCTCAGTGGACCTGATCCCCAGGAGTGGGTTCATGACACATATAACTACAGATTCATTAGGATGGCGGGTGGTGAGCATTTCATTAAAAAAATCTGTAATATCAATAAGACAGCTGATAAAGTTATATGTTTTAAGAAAAGTTAGATGCATTAAGGCCTCTCAAATAAATTGCTCCTGCCCCTGATTTTCAGGGATATTTCCAACTACCCCCTGAAAGGCCAAGGATACTGGTGGAGAAGCAGCGGCAATAGCACAAGCAATTCTTGCACAATATGTCAGCCTTTCAAGAGAAGCAGTAATAGGTCAGAGCCTCAGTCGGCTTATGGCAACAGCATGATGGTTAGGGCTGCAATAATACCACAGGTGTCCTTCAAAGTGAGTCAGCTGTGATCATTACTGGACTGCACAGCAGATCTTACCTGTGGAGTGCTTGCATTGTATGGAGTGGCAGGCAGAGGCAGAACTTGCAGGTGGTCCCATCCTTTAGGGGCACATCAAGTCAGTCCTGGTAGTGCTACAAATTAAAATAAATTGCATTGCTTCCCAAACCCAGAGAACAGGCAAGAGCAAGACAGATACTCAGTCAGGCTTAATTTAAAAAGCAATTTCAAGCAGTGTTAGTGAGTGACTGTAGTAAATTCCAACATAGGCAGTATATCTGAACTGGGCTCATTAAAATGTTTAATAGCCTGCCTTTCCCCAGTTTGGTCAGTCCCTGACAATAAAACTTATTCAGCAGTGGTGGTTTTCCAGTGAGTGCATGCTGGTGGCTGTAAATCTGATAGCAGTCTGTTTAGTACAACTACTCCGTGTGTGTGTGTGTGCGTGTGTGTGTGTGCGTGTGTGTGTGTGTGTGTGTGTGTGTGTGTGAAATAACTCCTAGCCTGCCATTTGTATAACTGGCTACACTTGATACTTTTAACACCTTGTTTTCACCATGCAGGTTCATTTTCTTAAGGTGCAAATTGGTTTGATGTCAGGTATTGATGGTAGAGTGCAGCAGACAACAAACAAAAGCCCTTTCTCACACATGCAATGCACTTCACACCTGTGTGTGTATGAGAGAGCTTTTGTTTTCTGTCTTCTGTATGGCAGTTTCAATGGGCATTGTGCTTGTTGTGTAACTTAAGCGAAAGAGTTAAGGGACTTCAGCTGACTGCTGCATTTCAGGGATGACAGAAAAAGTGTGAAGAATATTTATTCTTGCAACCATGACCACCCAACTCACACAGACTATTCTGCACCCAGACATAATCATGGAAATGTCACATAATATTAATATCCATATGGCAATTTCTGAATACTTTTTCCCTCTTACATTTTTTCATGTGTGTACTTTACGTGGTATGTTTGGAACCATACTTCAGAGAAACAAAGCTACCACTCATTTATGTTTGACAATAGGAACTAGAAACAATGTAAACTTTTTTACTTTTGATTAAAAATAACAATGCTTTAATGTCATAAGCGCTACAGTGGGTGTATTAAATATGTCCATTTAACATCATATTCATTGGCTGTAATAGGATATTCCAAACTAAAATGTGTGCTATGTAACCTCGCAAATAAATCTCCACAACAGCCAGTCTCCTTCCCCGCCACAATATGCATACACATCCCAATCGTTCTGTAGCTCTGCTCTACTGCTGCTTACATCATGTATATTGATTACAAGAAATGCTACAGCTACAATTTTACCTATGATACAGGAAAGAAAATATAACCAGGTTGTTACTGGGTAGTATGATTATTATTCTGCAGGCTAAAAGAAAATGTTAGAATACTATACAGCGCATTAGGAAAATACAAGCTGACAGTGTTGGAAGCATTAATGTGTGATAAACTACAGTTTACTGAATTTGCAAATACTGTGTTAAAAATGGTAAACCATAATACTTCACTGACAAATATATATTTTTTTTATCTTTATTATTGAAAATTCCTCACAACTGTCATTCGGCAGTTCATTCATATGTATTATTCTGCAACTTGGCCAGAAAAGTTCATAGAACAGGGCAAAAATTCACCAAACACTTCCAGAAGAGTCAGATTTCACAAAAAGCAGAACTTCAGAAAATTCTGTGAAATTTGGTGGAATTTCCATGAATTCAGAATTGACAGATTTCACCCAGCTCTAATAATTACACTACTAAATTACAGAATATCTAAAAATAGAAAACAGAACCTCTCTATTCTCGAGACTATAACCCAACAGATCTTACCCCATTCTTGGGTTACTTCTATGCTTAGGAATCAGTACCACTAAGGCATGGGATTCAGGAGATGGCCCATTTCCTTTCTTTTTGTTGTGGACATCTGCTATGCTCTACCTCAGCATAAATTTGCCAGTGCCTGGTTCTGATGCCAGTTTAACCCTTTCAATGAGTCTCCCATTGCAACATCCTGTCAGCCTCCCTTTGTCTCTTTGATCCTAGAAGCTGGCCCAAACCAGTTCACCGTCTGCAGCTTCCCCCAGATTAAATTGTTTACTGGACGTTTTACTTACAACAAATCCAGCTGCTTTAATTTTCTGATATGGTTTCCATGACTACAAAAGGTCCCTCCTTGGAAGCAGGCCCTAATCAGACAGACAATTGATGTGAAAAGCACAACCTTGTCCATTTATGTCTCTGAAACACCCCAGCTGCTTACGTTATCTGATAAGGCTCCCACAGCTGCAGGAGCTCACTTTTTGGAAGTAGACCCTTATTAGACAGACCGTTTCCTGTGACCTTTCTGTGAACTCAGACAGTTTTTTTTTTCCCTTTGAGATCCATTAATCATGTATGACCACCTGGTACATATCAATTTTCCACAACTAGGCCCCACATGCATGCTACAAATCTATGACTATGTTATAGTTCCAATTCTATACCTGCAATGGTGCCAGCAAGAATGCAAGACAGTGTCTTGAGTTACTGCATAACAAAAGGTATTAACTGCCATTGAAATTGCCTTGTTTACTGCAGTAACTCTACTGCAGTATACGACAGTAATGTGTTGTATCCTGGCCAGCACTGCTGTATGTTATGAAAATGTCAAAGTCATCATTGTCTCATCATGAGGTGGGCTAGTGGTGCTGATGTACATCAGAGTAGGCCCAAGGATGGAAGCTCAGGGAGGCAGCTATGATAACTTTCTCAGTGGTGCTACTGTTGCCATAAAATTGAGAGATTAGACTGTTAAAAAAAAAAAAGAATGTTTTAAATATTTTATTAAAGAGCTAGTACTAGCTGGAGAGCTTCAGTTTCCTGGGGAACTGGTGAGCTTGTGGGAGAGATGGAAGACTGCTTCAGTAGGATGGCCTCCATCCCACTGATGAGGAAGCCTCAGCAGCAGGGCAAATAATAGCAAAACAGTTCAAACAGTTAGCTCACAAGTCCCGTGTTGCCACTATGTAGAAAAGGTATGAAGTCACTTACATTACAGTCAGGTAGCATACACGCCATGTGACATCATGATGAGATATATCAAGAACTTTTCCTTGAACATAACTTTATGGCATATCCAAGTTTAAAAATCCAAACAGCAATGATAACAACACAGACTGTCCCACATAAAGCACCAATGATTTTTGTAGGATGGTCTCTACTGCTATAATTTCTGTTCTTTTTTACCTTTGATTTGCAATAAATTTTTACTCTGGGAAAGTTGATTGCATCTCTCATGGTGATGTCCCCCTGATGTATGTGCTGCTTGACTATAATGTAAGTGGCAAATAATAGCAGACTTTCTGGACAGGCATTCAAAATGAGGGAAGTGAGAGGGAGTACTAGTGGAAGGATGTTATATGGTTCATTTGCATGTGTGTGTGTGCCTGGAGCCCTCCCCCAATAGCAACAATAACAGACATTGAGGATGAGATGCATCAGACTAAGGGATACACCAAAGAGGGGAGTAAAAGATGAGGTTACTAGGAAAGGAAGAATAGGAAAATATTAAGTAGATTGGTAGAGGGATGCCATGTGACATAGGAAAGGGTAGAGGGGGTTGAAAAAAAATGGTATGCCATGGACTAGCTAGGGAAGGGAAGAAGAAGAGAGAATGGAACATTTTTGTGCTAACAAAATAAGTATAGGGAGCATGATGGATGAGCTGCATTCCCGAGCAGCCTCAGAGAATTTGGATACAACCTCAGTAACATCTGGGCTATGCTACATTATAGCTGGGACATTTTAATATCTGATTGTGCCCTGTTCAGGAGGGACAGAGAAGGAGCTGTGTGGTTGCTGTACATAATACACAAGGAATTTAAAAAAGGTAGTTGAAGACAAAACAATAGGCAGGGTAAGGTTAAGTTTTTAATTTTTTTAATTATATTTTATTGGTTTTAGCGGCTTGTTATAATACCAAATGCAATACATAGGTACCTTCAGAGGTAGTACAGTGAATAATGATAAGCAGACACAGCTAAATACAGTAAAGGATCTCCAGATCTGTAAAATCTCAAGAAAAATGGGCGTATCTGTTGTGGGCCTAGGTATATTATTTATATTGGTAAATATCATGTAGATACTGGTAGTAGGGGGGGAATAATATATTTCCTGTCAAGATATAGTTTGCCAAGAGTCTCTAACCCCTCTCCACCTTCCACAATAGCTTTAAATACCCCACAAAGCTTAAAGTATACTACTGTGTATTTAAGGAACACAGTCCCCATAGTGCCCTAATTGGTACAACATCCAAATTTTCCATTGATTATCAAAAGCAGACATCCTATTGTTCATTTTAGCTGAGATCCTTTCTAGGTTATACATTTCATATGTCAGTATTCTCCAAGTCTCTTTGGTCGGGATCTGAGTGGAAAGCCATAGACGGGTAATGATTTTTTCTGCCATCAGTATTAATAGAGATAACATTTTGAAAAGCAACCCTTGTACCTTGATTCCCACAGGAGACATTACTGTCAATACAAAGGTCGAGGTAAATATCTCCGGCCTCCCATATACAACATTTAACTCATCTATTATTTCTTGCCAATATCCCAGTATACATGGACATGACCATATAATATGTTCCATCCCCACCTCCATCTGTCCACATCCCCTCCAACATCCCCCATATCTATATCCCTTAAACTTAACCATGATTTCTGGTGTTCTAAAATATCGTAGTCTGGCTTTCCATGCATATTCCTGCCAAAAAACATTGGAGGAGATCCTGGAGTATAGTGTAGTTGAAATTTGCCATTGATCCACATCCAGTTCTGTGTTCATATCCTTTGACCACTTAATTCTAATATAATCTAGGGATATCTTATCATATACCCTCAGTGCTAAATATAAGTTCCCAATAATATGTTCTTGGGTATGTCCTCTTAAAGGAGTAGTACACCCAGAATGTAAAAAAACATATGTTATGTAGAGTGTTTTGATATGTATGTTAAATCCTAGTGTGTCCTTCCCTCTATCTGCTATTTGGAGTTTTTCCTAAATTGCCTGCTAGCTGTATGATAGTTTTATAACCCCTGAGGATCTCCATAACAAATAGTTTTATTGGCTTTCTTTCTCCCAGGATGCTTCCTGTCTCATGTGACAGTGATGTAGCCATGCCCTTAGATTTAGCATGTGTATTGCTTTAAAATTAGTTTAGCAACAGCAGAGCCTTGTAACTTCTTATCCAGGGAGCACAAATGGCAGCAGTTAGTTTAGCAGATACATGAGAGCAAGCTAACTGGGGTTTCTGTAAGACAACAGCTACTAAATAACTCTAATTCATTGTTTGCGTTTTTGATGTTACAACACTCCTGCTAGCTAGACCTGATGCACAGAGAAAACAAAAATAGTGAATTAGAGCAATTTAGTAGCTGTTGTGTTACAGAAACCCCAGTTAGCTTGCTCTCATGTATCTGCTAAACTAACTGTTGCCATTTGTGCTCCCTGGATAAGAAGTTACAAGGCTCTGCTGTTGCTAAACTAATTTCAAAGCAATACACATGCTAAATCTAAGGACATGGCTACATCACTGTTACATGAGATGGGGGCATCCTGGGAGAAAGAAAGCCAATAAAACTATTTGTTATGGAGATCCCCAGGGGTCGTAAAACTACCATACAGCTAGTAGGCAATTTAGGAAAAACTCAAAATAGCAGACAGAGGGAAGAACACACCAAGATTTAACATACATATCAAAACACTCTACATAACATATGTTTTTTGCACATTCTGGGTGTACTACTCCTTTAAGTGAAATGTCACCATCTGAAGTAGGAGAGAAGGGGATCTGGCTACTTCTGTTATAATTTCCTCAAATGGTAACAGTGCATCTATCAAAATCTCATAAAATTTATATTGCTTATTGGGGAGCTTATAGTCTTTTTGCAGATGGGAGAAAGAGTGGATGCCCATGGGGCCTACTACTTGAAATGTGTAGAGTATATCAAAATTCTCCCAATGAGAGATCGGGATCATACTTAGGTATCTTCTCTCTGATGGAGATAGAAGAGTTCTCCACATGTGTATCCAGCTTCTCAGGAATTCTGAGGTGAAGCTCATGAATTTAGAGAATGGAAGACATCTCGGAGGATCCCCTAGTATGTAGGGTGGAAAATTCTTCAGTCCATTTAGGGCTACTTCAATGTCTTTCCAATATGTCCTATAACCTGTAGCAATATGTAGTAAAGAAATATGAATGTGAGCTGCCTGGGCATATCTTTTCAGGTTTGGGAGATTTAGTCCCCCTTGTGCCCTGGATACCTGGAGTGTGTAGTATTTCACTCGAGTGCTTTACCTCCCCAAATATACCTACAAATTAACTTATCCCATGTTTGAAAATAGGTATTAGTGAGGAGTGTCTGCAGGGCCCATAGAAAAAAAAGCAGATGGGGTAGCACATTCTGCTGTATTGTTTCAACTCGTGGGAGGATCCCCATAGAAAGCAGAACCCATTTAGATCGATTCGAGGTAATTTGTTGAGTGACTGGTTCATAGTTCATCAGATCTAAGTGTAACATTTTATATGGTATTTAATACCCAGATATCTCATCTCCACCCTATTCCAACGGAATGGGAATTTTGTTTTTAAAGCTTGGGGTGGTTTAAACAAAAAAGTCAAGACCTCCATCTTGGTATCTTTAATCTTATAGTCCACCAACACACTAAATATATCTAATTGTGTCCAGACTGCTGGGACAGATGTCTCTGGGGAAGTACAGTACAAGTCACATTAAACTGTTCCATCAACTCTCTGGTGTAGCTTTTTTTTTTGTGATGCTACTGCAGTGGCAACTCGAACTGCTGAAGCTTTCAACTATTTTCCAACCATTCTTCACTGCCTATTCAACTCACTTGTAACTGTTAGTGAAATGGCAGTAGCTGCATTTTCATGGCATTGTTTATAAATATCACAGCATTCCTTAAGAGTATTCTTCATAAATATCACAGCATTCCTTAAGAGCATTGTTTATAAATATCACAGCATTCTTAAGAGTTGTTTAGTCTGCCTTCTGAAATGAAACTCATAAGCACTCACCTGAAAATAAAGCTTATAGTACATAACAGCTAGATACAAACCAATACTAACCTTTTACTAATTCATTGAATTAAACACTGCACAGATTAGGAAACTCATTGAACAATGCTACACCAGTGAGTTGAGGGAACAGTTTAATGTGACTTGTACTGTAAGTGTCAGCAGAATGTTATCTGCAAAGGGTGTCAATTTATGGGATTTTCCCCCCACTGGGATCCCCTTCACCTGGGCATGGGCCCTAACATTGGCAGCTAAAGGCTCTAAGTAAAGTGCAAAAAGCAGTGGGGATAGTGGGCAACCTTGCCTTGTGCCTCTAGATAAGGGAAATGGTGAAGAAAGTGATCCATCCAAATTAAGGTATGCTAAGAGCATATGATACATGGCCTAGATTTAGGAAATAAGTTTATCAGGGAATGCAAACTGTTTTAGGGTTGCCCAGAGTTAGGGCCATGACACCCTATCAAATGCCTTCTTGGCATCAAGGCAGAGAAGGACAATTGACATTTGCCTAGAAGATGCATATTCTATGAGCAAAAGTACTTGCCGAACAGCATCATAAGCTTGGAGTTTCATGATGAAGCCTACAGTACTTGGTCTCCATCTATTAGAGTAGGCAACAACATCGACACTCTGTTTGGTAGTATTGACATAAATAACATAATCACAGCTAAGTTTTGATATAAGTCGATATGAAGCCAATAAAGATGGATCCTTTCTAGGTTTAGGGATAGCTACCATTTCTGTATATCTCCATGAGGGTGGGGGTCCTGCTTGAATGTCTGAATAAGTTGATAATAATGGGGGGGTTAATAATCTATGAAATGTTCAATAGAACTCCTTCGGAAATCCATCAGGTCCTGGGGCTTTCTGATATTTGGTACACTTGAGGGTATCCCATATTTCTATGGTTGTAATAGGGCATAGTAATCCTTCTGCTTGAGCCTGAGACAATCAGGGCACTGGGGAGTTATCCAGATAGGTAACCAATTGCTGAGGGGTAGGATGGGTCTCTTCCATATAAAGTTTCCAGTAAAAGTTTACCATCACCTGTCTAATCTCACCTGGGTGTAGTTGTAAATGGCCAGAGACAGGGTCTCTAAGTTTTACAACCATGGCCTGTGCTTTTGCACCTCGTAGGCACCTAGCCAGATTTCTGGCTCCTTGGGGTCCTCCTTCTTGGTGCCTTACTTTTAAATAAAGCAACTTCTGCTCTATTTGCTGATCAACCAACTTCTGTATGTTTTGCTTTACCTTAACTAACTCCTCTTTGACCATACAGTCACCTTTAAGTTGTCTGGTCTGCAAGTGCAACAATTGTGTCTGCAATTCCCTATATGATTTCTCCCTTAATTTTTTTTTTATATGAGTGGAATATCTAATGATTTCTGCTCTTAGTACTGTTTTAAGAGTGTCCCAACTTATATTATGAGAAATTTCTCAGGAGTTATTATCTACAAAAATTTGTAGTATAGCCACCTGAACCATCTTAATAAATTCTGGATCTTGTAGATGCATAAAATTTAAGTGCCAAAAGGAGGCCGCCTTGGTGGTATAACATCATTTTTAGATATAGAGGAGAATGGTCTGAAAAAAACTAGGCTTCCATTGCTATATCCCGGATTAAATCCAGGTGTTCTCTAGAGGCAAAAAAGTAATCCAATCTAGAAGATGTGTGGGATTTGGGGGAGTGATAGGAATAGGATCTTGTGGATGGGGAAAAAATTGCGCCAAATATCTACCATACCCAGTTTAGGGAGGGTCACTTTAAGGTATTTCTGGAGTGGTGTGGCCCGATACCTGGAAAGGAAAGTTTTATCTAGCTTAGTATTAAGAGTAACATTCAGGTTCCCACCTATAATGCACATGCCTTGTGAGTTCAGCAAAAGGTCATCCAAAAACTTACTCATTACATGGACTGGGGAACCCACTGGGAGATAAACAGAAACTAGAGTGATGTTTGTGGTATAGAGTTTGCCCACCACAATGGCATAATGCCCTTCCCCATCTATAATCTCCTTTTGGAGCTGAAACAGGACCCCTCCAGGCACTAAGACTGCAGATCCTCTCCATCTACCCAAGATATATGAGGAAGCTAATTTAGAGTGTTCAATTTGAGGGAGATGAGTTTCTTGTAAAAGAATGTCATCCAGTTTTTCTTTCTTAAACAGGTTTAGTAACCTTCTTCTCTTAACTGGGTTGTGAATACCATTCACATTAAATGAAAGTATTAATGCCAATTTAACCATTGTATTAAAGTGGGTTCCTGTAGCTGCCCATGGAGTCTTATATAGAATGTCCTGAGTCACCCCCATCCACCACTACATCTGAACCAGTTCGTCTGTCAAGCCTTGTCCTAAGCTTAATAAGTTGTCCCTTAAAAGGTGTCTGTAGGATTCTCCATTTCTTTATATTCAGCATACTGCCCTTAACTCTGCTATTGTATCTTATAACAAATATCAAACAAAAATCACAGCCTGTTGCCAACTGGGCAAACCTAAGGTGTGTAACAATCAGTGAGTTCACAGTGAACCAACTATTTACATTAAATAAGTGCTGAGATTTGAGCTGAATTTCCAAGGTAGGGAAAACATTTGTTAATTTCCCTGTTGTGCCTGGGAATACACAGATGGATAAGTGCCTCATACCAGAAAAGTGGATAAATCCATTGCTCACCTGGCCTCGGGCCCCCTGTGGATATATAGGATCCAAATCAAATAAAAGAAAGGAGGAACATATGAAGGGAGGCTGGGAAAAAAAATCCAGAGAATTATCCCTGGAATCACACCTGTTGGCTTAATTATGCGTATTCACCACCTGTTCCCCCCAAACAGAAAAAACATTGCCTTTATAAGTAGAGCCCCCAGGTTCAAATAAAAGGAGAAAAAGAAAAAAAAGAGAAAACACTGTAGAGACTTTTATATATTTTGAATGTCTTGCATCACATAGTCTCTCATAGTTCTGGTACTTCCATAATATAGCAGGTGCCAATTAAATCCCCTAAACATTCTTAGTCTTCTTAATTAAATTATAATCATAGTATATGAATTTTCTCCAGGAATCAGGTTACCATCGTCTTTTAGGCCTAACCCGCGATACTCAGATCACAGTGTATGAGTGAAGTTAGAATCTGTCCACCACTTCATTGATAACTTTAATTTTACACCTCTTCAGGACATGGGAAGGGGAGTGTGCTAAGAAGACTAAGACGGGGGTGCGACCCATAGGTGATGCCATGACAAGTGGCCCAAAAATTACCCAGATAGACAGAGGGTAAGCAAATATACTGTATGTTTACAGCCTAGAGTCAGGCCCTCCATCTGGGCCTAGGCAGAAGGAACTCCTACCTAACCACATCTTCCCTCCTTACTCCCATCACCCCCAGGGTACCTCAAGCATATAGTTATGTAGAAGAGACCAGTTCTTTTTTCAGGTATTCTGGTTATTGTTCTCCGTTCTCCTGAATTTGGCCAAGCTTTGTTTCAGATCCTGGCTTCTGCCTTTATTCTCTTCCCTTCTGTGCTATTTCCCCTTCTGTGTCTGCCATCTCGTAGGCTGGGGCTTCTGATTTGTTGATGGGCACTCCGGAAACACCAGGCCTTCTTTAAGAAGAGTCTCATGGGCCTCCTCAGCTGTTGTAAATTCGTGTTTCCCCGATGATAAAAGCACAATCAATTTAGCAAGGTATGGTGTAGTAAATTTAGCCCCTGCACCTTAAGAACTGGCAAAAGAGGAAGGTAGGCTCTCTGGAGTTTCATAGTTTTAGGGGCATAATCATGATCTAGATAGTAGCAATGTTGACCATGGAAAGTTTGTTTCTTGCGCCATGCCATTAAGAGGATCTGCTCCTTGACCGCATAACTGCCAAACCGGGCCATGATGGATCTAGGACTAGCCTTGGGGGAGGTGGGCGTGGGAGCCAAGGCTCAATGAACCCTCTCGAAATCCAGCACCATATCAGCAGGAAGGCCTAAAGAGGTTTGTAGTAATGTAGTAACAAATTATTTTATGTTTGCTCCCTCTTTGTCCTCGGCAGTACAGTAGATGCGGATATTCTTACAGCGGGCCCGGTTCTCAGCGTCTTCTTGCCGGGCCGCCAATAGCTCTTGTTGCTCCTGAATTTGCTGAGCTACATAGATACATAGATACATAGACAGTGTCGGCAGATAAGGGCCTATGGCCCACCCAGTCTGCCCATTTGAGCTTGTAAGTTCAGTTTGTTTTCCTAGAAGTCTGTTGCCCCTTACCCCTGACCTCTAGAATTCCTTATGTCTATCCATGCATTCTTAAATCCCATGATTGTTTCAGCCCCCACCACTTCCTCTGGCAGGGTGTTCCACTTGTCCACCACCCATTCTGTGAAGAAATTCTTTCTCATGTTTCCTCTGAATCATCCTCCCTCAACTTCATCCCATGCCCTCTAGTCCTGGAACATCTTTTTGCTTAAAATAGTGTTTTCCTGCACCCTGTTCCTCCCTGTAAGATACTTGTATGTCTCTATCATATCCCTCTCCCTCCTCTCCTCCAGGGGTACATGTTCAGTTCCTTCAACCTGTCTTCATAGGACTTGTGATGCAATCCATGCACCATCTTTGTTGCCCTCCTCTGAACCTTCTCTACCCTGTCTATGTCCTTACGTAGGTATGGTCTCCAGAACTGTACACTGTACTCCAGGTGGGGCCTCACTAGTGTCTTGTATAGCGGAATTATGACCTCCTTTCCTGCTGGTGATGCCCCTGCCTATACATCCCAGCATCCTATTTGCTTTACCTGCTGCCTTGTCACACTGTTTCCCTACCTTGAGGTCATCAGAGATGACAACCCCAAGATCCTTTCCTGCTTGGTGCATGCTATATCCTCACCCCAACTGATATATTGTGCCAGTGTTTTTGTGCCCCATATGCATTATCTTGCACTTCTTTGCATTAAATTTCAACTGCCAAACCCCTGACCATTCTTCAAGTTTCTGCAGGTCGCTTCTCATTCTGTCTACACCTCTGGTGTGTCTACTCTGTTACAGAGCTTTGTGTCATCAGCGAACAGTGAAATTCTGCCTTCTAGGTCCTGCGCAATGTCACTGATGAAGATGTTGAATAGGACCAGTCCCAGCACTGATCTCTGTGGTACCCCACTGGTCACTCTTCCCTCTGTGGAGTGACAGCCATTTACCTAGAGCTAGGCTCTCCATGTCGTCTACGCGGTTTTCATTTGTCGTCACCTGCCACTATGTGTCATCTGCTTGTTGTTCGAGCTGAGTAATGTCTCTATGCATCTCCCCATGTATCTGTTTAATATCAGCCTGAAAAGTACACAGCTCATTGTAGATTGTATCTAATTGGATTCGTTTCTTTGCCTTCTGGGTTTTGGGTTATTCTGGCTGATTTTGGGTAAGTCACAGCAGGTCTAGGGAGCATGCCGTCCGTGTCTGTGGCGTCTGAATCAGATCACTCTTCGTCTACTGGGCGTTCCTTAGTTCTTCGTGCCCCCGGGGGCTCACACGGTTTGTTTCCCCTACTGTTCATAATGGAATAGTTTATCTTGGTTTAGTAAGTAGCAGTTGATGGAGGTAAAAGTGCTGGGGGTTTAAGCAGAGCTGATCGTCTACGCAGCCATTAAGCTTGGAGGAGGAACTGGAAGTCAGGGTAAAGTTAAGTTTATTGTGGCCCTATGCCAGAGCAACATCTGGCCTCACCCTTCAAACAATATGGACCATGATCCTTAGACTGAAGCCATACGTTATATCCTTTCCATATCACAAATGAACTCAGATTTTTTTTTTGCTCCTCCAATGCCACCTACTAACCACTGCTTCGGGCCCCCAAGGGCACCGTCTCCCATCTGCTGTGTCTCGGTCATCCTGGACATATCCCTTCACTGTGGGGGAGCCCTCCCAGAGACCACAGGAGGGGAGAGGAGCTCCATTACCGGGCCAGGCACACAGTGGGGAGATTGGTTCTGGCCACACGCCAGGGCTTCATGGCAAGAGGGGACCCAGGATACCATTGTCTGGTTGGTTGGGTGGCAGCTTTCCACTTTTCTCCCCATCCCTCACCAACAATGGTCACACACACAGCAATCTCCTGGCCTAATGCACAGGTGGCATGCAGTCACCATACCACATCATGTGTCATCACCAGAAGTCACTCCAGAGTGGTGTGAGCCTGCACCCAACATCTCTCCAGGAGGATGGTGTCCCTAGGATGCCCTAAGCTGTCCCTGCTGGTCTCTGCTCCTGATGTCCTGGGTTCGGTGGGAAATCCAGGTTGCCAGCTTGTCGGGTGATCCCCTATCACCCAGCACCATGGAGACAGCTGAACTCTGATTTTTAATGATTATGCACATGCCATAATTGTGAGCGTGAAGAAATCTAACAGCTTCAGAGCCTTCACAAACATTTTCCTTTTTCATTTACTTGTTGATCCACGACACCTGCATGCTGCTGCTGACTCCATAGGCCCAATTTTCAAACCCTCAGGAATGGTGCATGATGTTTGCACCAACAAGGACTGACATAAGGGGCATCTTGCACAACAGCATGCACCATTCCCAGTTTTCAGACACCCCATGCAACAACTGGCAGGCTGCCTGCACCAGCTGGACTTTCACCATCCTTGCAATGGATTCATGAGTGTGCAAGGCAGAGGGGGGCTTTAGCCAGAGCTGTGCTTTAGTATCCCCTTAATTGGATTTTGCAAACCCCTGCAATGGCCCTATGGGCTGCTACAGTTAAACCAGTCAGGAGCTGGTCTAATGCCCTGTATGCCAGTCCAAGTGCCCTTCCTTGGTGTGAAGTGGTCTGTGCCCACCACTGTGGCCACTGCCAGTGGATGTGTTCTTCTCTTCTGCACCAAGCCAAGTGTCCTGGTAATGGTGGGGCTGTGATTGGTGAATTCCAGGGCCCCCCTGCTGCAAGTCACAGTACTGCCCCCATACCCACTGCTGCCACCATGGAAGTCATGCCAGTGTCATTTCTGGGGTCTGTCACCAGCCCCACACAACCCAGTCTGCCCCAGCCTGCCCTCCATGGGCACTGCCAGCTGTCAGCTGCATGGTTGGTGGCTCCCCCCCACAGCCACCACTGCTGCCTGATACTCCCACAGCTGGTGACATTCCCTGCCTGTGTGCCAGTTGCTTGGTGCACAGGATAACTTGTGGCAAACTCAGGAAGTTTGGCACTGGGACCCTGATTTTTATAAAATCAGGTGCAGGGTCACTGGTGCACCCAAGTTTGCTGCAGTTGGGGTTTTGGCACAATGCATGCCAATATATGGGGGCGGCTTTTAAAACTGATCCCCATGTTTATATTGTTTTAATTATTTGCAAATCTAAAGTCAAGCACCCTTGAGCAGCAGAAAACAAATGAATCTTAACATCTGCATCAATTGGACCACCAAACAATATAAATGCTTCACCCTAATAAAGCACTATCGGCAACACAGGAACTGCAGTTATCAAAATCAACTAAACAATTTCAAGGTTGATTTGTTTTGTTTAATTCCCATACCCTTTATTTATCCCTTGCTTTCCGCTACATGGTAGTGCCATGGTTGCCATATGAAAGAGACTGTATGGAGCTGTTATCATGTGACAAATACACAAAGAGAATGTAATATTAAAAAAAATAACAACACATGACAGAAATAAACCACAGTTAGCACCCTAGGAATGGCAGTCACCAAAGACTAAAAGTTCCAAAGCTGCATTATTTAAATTCTCATAGCTATCCCCTGGTTTCAGCCTCAAATGGTATCAGTGCTATGGTTGATAATTGACTGAGTCTGTATGGAGATAGAGCTGAGGGATCAATATAAAAATTTTGAAGTGCAGTCTCTGATTCAGTAGTCAAATGTGGACCCTTTTAGTGTAACCAGTATCACACTAGTTACCAAAACACCTCTTAAATCTATACAATATCTGGTCTGTGTCCTTTTCTTTAGGGTTCTAAAGGTACAGAGTTTCTGGTGTAATTTATAATGGACTGTATTGTATGCTGGGAAAGTTTTAAAGATAACTGAGTTTATGACCTTTGCCACTCTCAACTCTTGTCCAGCTCCCAGTCTACACCTCTCATTCCATGGCAATGTTCTTACCAACATTCTCAGCAGTTCTGCTCAGATCTTGATGTAAGCATTTAGAACAAAAGGAACAAGAATCAACACTATTTTTAAATGAAAAGTGACAGTTTTGCCAGTCATTCTCTCCGAATCCAACTCACTTTCTGGTAATCCCTTACAATTTTTCTCAGTCAGTTCCTTCCAGTCCCAACTCATTTTACTACAGCATCGTCATTTGTAGAGATGTGCAAAATCAGGAAATTTTGCTTTGTGACTCACCTCAAGAAGTTTTCTGACTTCACTGAATGGGAGGGGGGGTTCTTTTATAGAAAATACCAATGTTTCTCCCTGGAGTGCAAGCTCCCCCTCCCATTCATTCTTAACAAGATCTAGAGGCTGCCTCACACTGTGGCAAAGCAGGGGCTTGAAGTGTGAGAATGCTGTAGACTCCTGTGGGACCTCACAATAATCAAATAAGAGATGGGGAAAGTAGTAATCCCAATTCCTCTCATGTTGATCAGCAAATGCCCTTAACATGGTCATAAGTGTGCCATTAAAGTCCTCTATCAGTCTGATAGACCTGGGGTGGAATGGAGATGCTTATGTTGCTTCACTCCACACCTCTCACAGACTAGTCAAAAGGCTATCTGACAAAGAGGGTGTTTTTTTTTTGTTTGTTTGTTTTTGTTCATAAACAAAATTAAAAAACTGCAGGTGAAGGTGCAGCTGTTGGGAATGTCTTGATGTCTTTATGAAGTGTAACGTTCCTGACTTCTCACTAACTTTTATTTGTAAATTAAAATTTTGCAGCATCTGTAGTTTTTTTTTTATCACAGAACAAGAGGTACTGGGGGCTTTCAAATTCAGCAGACCTTCTCTAGACGCAACAGGGCTAGTTTTATTTATTTATTTATTTATTTATTTAAGCGATTTACCAGATAAGCATACTGAGCGGGGACCGCTCATTTCCAGATGCGACCTGGGCTTACATAGGTCAAGAATAGATACAAAATCACAGTACATCGGTGAGATAGACAGTAGGTTCAGTAGACATTATCATTGAAATGGTATATAAAACAGCTGAAAGTGGATACAAAAGCAGGGAGAGAAAATTTCCAGTGGTATTGCAACAGGTGAGAGTGGATTTAAACAGGGTGAGATTTGTAGGTCACTATAATCAAACACTCAAGCACAAAGCCATACGGTACAGTAAAATAAGCATATACTGTACAGATATATCAGTATGCTCTTCAACTATTTTCTACAACAAAAGCAGCAGGTACCAACTTAGCCATCATATTTTTTCAGTCTCATATATCCATGTGTTGATCCATATTAGGCATAGAAAACATTTTAATTCAATAGCTGAGTGTAAGTCATGTATATCCCCCTCATCAACCTAAACTGTTAATGGTAAGTAATATCTTGCAACTTACCAAGGGATACAGAATCTTTAGAGGAAGCTGTAACAAGAGGCTAACCACTGGCTTGGTGGAGTTTCAATTTAACATGGCTGGCATAAAGACAACACCAGCCTTACGTCTTTGTGGGCCTACAGCATGGTTAGTCATGGAGGCCCTTGCCACTGAACTGTGGCAGGCATCTTCCTGTTATTATGATGCAAATTTGAAAGCTTCTGCCCAGCTCACTGATTCCCTGAGTGCAGTTTCATTGGGACATAGTTGGACATCTAAAAAATTTATAAAACTAAATATTGAAGGCTGATACCTTGCATCTGGGTCAGGCTGGGGACCCTTTGAGTTGGGGGCAGCAACTGCTGGGAGTGAGGTTGCCTAAAGCCAGATCTGGGCATGTAAAACAAGCAGAAATAAATGAATAAAGCAGCTGCAGCAGTGCTAAAGTCTTCAAAAGAACGGCTACTGTGGTGAGAATAGGAGGGCACAGGGTGTCAAGACACTGTGGTTTTAGCTGCTGCACAATGGAAGAAGGATCCTAAGGGTATTAGAGGCCTACAGGCATCCACGCCGATTAATTGAAAGGGGCAAAGTCCTGTGCAAGGAAATAAGGAAGGCAGACTTAGGTCAAACTATTATCATGGCTGATTTCAAGCTTCAGTATGTTAATTAAGATATCTCAGTAGCATGTAATGAGAAATGTAATGAGTTTGTCGAATCAATGCAAGACTATTTCCTCAACCAATGTATTTGGAAGACAACTGGGGGATAGCCATTCTTGATGCTGTGCTGTCAAACCAGGATATTTTAAGTAAAAGAAAGGCAGATGTGCCACTGGAGACAGATGACCACAATAATAAGGTGAGATTTAGTATCTCCATGGACACCAGAGGCAGGGTTCATACAGTCACAGACAAAGACATGGGCAGATATTTCTGCATAGTTTCCAATATTTCTAAAGAAATTCTCTCAGGTGGCCCTTTAATGGTATTGCAGGCAGGCAAGGAATTTCTCTAGAAATATTACAGAAATGTCAAGAAATATCTGACCTTGTTTTTGTCTGTGACTAGTGGTGTTAGTCCTAGATTTAAAAGTATAGACATCAAGATAATGAGGTAGGCAATTCAGGAAAGGATGAAGGGAATAGATGAGGTTGCTGGACTGGAAATCATATAGCTAGTTATAGAAATGTATCATAGTATCAAAGAAATGCATTAGATACATAAAAAACTATGGAAAACACAGGAGGCCATCTGGTTCAGAAAAATGTTTAGGGAGGCTTTGGGGGCAAGAGCTTTGCTATTTAGGAAATATCCAGAAAGAGGGAGTAGATCTGTTTAAAATTGCTAAGAAGCGGATTAGGCCTACCAAGTTGAAACTTGCACTTAGGATAATGGAGGGGGTAAAGCCAACAACAAAACAGGGTCCACAAGGGCCTACAGACCTTATGGTTGACAAAACACCAGGTCCAACTCATCTGTACCCTAGAGATCAGAAGAAGCTCGGGCCAAAATTGGCAACACATCTGATAGATTTGTTCAGGTGCTCCATGAAGACAGGAGAAGTCCACAGGGACTCTATGTTTGTGGTCTCACTGTGCAAAGGTGGAGACAAGGAGGACTTGGGTAATTACAGGACACAGTCTGACATCAGTTGTTTGTAATCTTCTGGTAACTATGGATAAGGAAAAAGAGTGAATTACCTGAAGATTCATGGGTTGTAGAATAGTAAACAGGCTGGGTTTATGAGTGGAAGATCATGCCAGGCCAACCTGTTTTAATTCACTGACTGGGTATGTCATGGAAAAATATATTCTTCTGATACTTTAGTTTAAAATCAGGCTCAGGAATACTGCATGTAGTAAAAAGAAAAGTTTAATACATATGCATATGGGAGTTCATTGTTTCTGGCCTCACCAGAACTAACAACACAACAAACTCCCTTAGTTACAGTTGTACAAGGCTTATATATACTGTTGCTTGTCAATTTCTATTGGTTACAATTTGCTGCAGTGTGTTGGCACAATTTTTGTTTGCGTATAACTCTGATTGGGCAAGCTGCTCCTAAGTTTCGTTACATAAAAAGCAAGAAATGCTCACATGACTACAGGGAAATGCTTGTCTTAAGTTTCATACTTTAGGTACTGCTATTTCTACATATTGTCACTGTATTTTTCCTTCACAATCCCCCCTTTTGATACTCTGTATCAATTTTACAATATATCATTATAAAATGGGAGTTGTGCATTTATTTCCTGGTTGGTGAGCAAAGGGGCCATTACTGGGGTTTTGGTTTTAGGTGTAGCCCAATAGCTGCAGAAAATGGGGAGTATGTGCACACATAACAATCCGACATATTTGCGTTATTAGCATGCAATTTCATTAAAGTCCACCAAGTGTTTGTAACATGCAGAGGTTCAAGGCTATGGCTGTATCTTACAGTCTTGTGGTTTACTTTAATAGTCATTAGAGTCATAAAAAATCACAGTGGCTCCCAGCACGCATGCCACCCCTGCAGTCAGCAAAACAGCCTTCTTCTTCATCTGTCCTGAGGGACCATCACCAACCGACAATGGGGAGCATGGATCCATGTCTCTCTCTCGGCTATCTTGACCGCCGTGGCTGTCATAAATTGTACTTGGAATGGTCCTCTCCACCTTGGAGCACATCATCTCTTTTTTCGTAAGTCCTTTATCACAACGAAATCTCCTGGTCTGATGTGATGGAGTGGTCCCTCAGAGGGTACAGATAAAGCTGCTTTGACACTAAGATAGAGAGATCTCAACACAGCATTAAGGGATAAACAATAGGCAATCATTTCATTGTCTACACCATGCAACGTCACTCTGTTTTGGGGAAATGGAACATTTGTCATTCTGAGAGGCCTTCCTATTAAAATCTCATGTGGTGATAATCCCATGTGGGCAGGCCTCCCCCTCTCATGCTCATAAGTGCCAGAGGTAGTGCCTTTACCCAGCTAAGACCAGTTTCTGCCATGATTTTGGTCAATTTTACTTTTAGGGTCTGGTTTGCCCTTTCCACAGCTCCTCCCGATTGGGGGTGGTAGGCACAGTGCATCCTCAGATTTACTTGCAATGCTTCACACAGGGTTTTAATTACCTCATTTGAAAAATGCGACCCATTATCACTAGAGAGTCTGGTGGGGATACCCCACCGGGGAATGATTTCCCTTTATTAGGGCCTTTGCCACCGTGCATGCTGTGGTTTTCCTAACCAGGAAGGCCTCTACCCATTTTGAAAACATGTCTACAATTACTAAACAATATTTGTACCCTTCACATGGATTTAACTCAATAACATCCATCATTAGGTGCTCAAAAGGTCCTGTAGGAGAAGGATGGGCAGAGGGGGTTACTTGGAGTCCCCTGCCTATATTATTTTGCATACATATAATACACCTTTTACAAAATTCTTCAGCATACACAGTGAACCCTACAACATACCAATATTTATTTACAAGTTTATCATTCCACTTTTGAGACATGGTCGGCCCCATGGGCCAACTTGGCCAAAAAGAGAAATACTGCCGAAGGCAGACAAAGCCTGCCATCGGGGGCTATCCATACTTTACTATCAGCATCATATTTACAATTTGCCTGCCAGTTCCGTTTCTCCTTTGCACTGGCCGACTGTTGCAACGTAACAACATCGTTGGCTGAAAATAAATCAAGTTGGTTAGTGGTAACAGACAACATTAAGAATTTTGGAACACCATCAGAGAGGGCTGCTTCTTTTGCAGCTGCATCTGCCCTCGCATTACCCAATGACACAGAGTCTGTATTAGACGTATGACCTTGACATTTGATAATAGCAATTTGCTTTGGTTTTTGTACAGCATTCAGTAAGTCCTTTACCAGGTTCGCATGCGCAATAGGTTTCCCTTATTATCTCTTTGGGCCGACCCATCCACAAAAAACTCCACATCAGCATTTACTATTGGCACATCAGTAATGTCCGGTCGGAGTTTGCAGTCCAGATCTATTACCTGTCCACAGTCATGTTCCTCTTTACTTAGAATACTAGTTTTGCAATAAAAAGTCAAATTACATGGTTCACTCTTGGTGTGCTTTCATGAAAACATACATTTTGTGTGAAAAGTTGTGCTTTAGGTATGGAATACACATCAAGTTTGAACTGGTAGTAACATAAAATGTTGAAACACAAGAAGGTCAACTAATGTGCAAAAGGTCACAGTGTGCATGCAAGGGTCATTCAAACCCAGTTATTTCTGTAGTGTCCTTGAACACTACTGATATTAAAATATATTTAAATAATAATAGAGCACAATAAAACTGCTGGCCAAGACAGTACACATACACAAAGAGAAATGCTTAACAGAAAATAAGACTGACATCATTTGACACCAATTTGCTGAGGTAATGCCCATAGTTTTATTAGAAAACTGTACGTGTTTTAGATATATATGCTGCCTCCTGCCTGTCTTGTAACACTGACAATTTTTTTTTTAACCAATACATTTATACATACCTCCATGCCAAATCTTTCCAGAACAAAACACTTTTTTAAACACCTTCCAACTCCTTTAAAATACAGCACAACATACCATCTGTAAGTGAACACATCTAGTATAGCATGGTTACACCTTTTGGCGCATAGCCAAAATATGGCACTCTGCCATTTTGCAAAACATTTCTGGTTTTAACTAGAAGTATGATAAAGCCATTCATAGCTGTTAACACATTACATTTTCACCTAGCAGTGGCTTGGCACGCTGCTTGCAAACTACAAATCTTTTTTCACCTTGAAATATATGACGTCATCTCTCTTCACCATTAACACTACCTGCTCCAACCAACAACTTCATACAAAAGTTCTTCACTGACCCTATCTAGGCAGCACCAATGTTTTATTAAAATTAAAACCAATTAAAACAGTCAGATATGAGGCAAAGAAGCTTCTTTTTTTTTTTACTGTAACATGTTGTGCACTGAAGGCAGTCAATCCTATCTCACAACCTTGACAACAGAACATAGTTACAGAACACAGATATACGCTGGAAAATATGCACAAGAGAGATGGAGCATTACCTTGTTTAGTATATGTATCACAGAAATAAAACAGACAGACATAAAAAAACTTTAAATAATAAAAAAAATTCAGACTTACCAAGGTATTTTCCTTCTTCTTTTCTGATACACTGGTCCGATTGAGAAAACCGACTGCAGGACCTTCATGATAATTTCCAAAGGCTGCAGCTATTAACCCTTTCAAAGGTTTTTTTGGCCATTTTAGTAACCTGCCAAACCAAGTCTTTTCCCAGAGCTCTGGTTTGCAGTTTAAAAACAAAACAAAAAATCTGTAACAGTACTAGGTACTAGGTTGAGATCCATCTGGTGGAGGTCCCCAGTACCTGAGTTTGGGATCAAATGTTTCAGCCTCTATAGGAGGCAGGGGAACTTGAAATTGATACAAAAAAACCCCAAAAAACTTTAAACTACAAAGATAGGCAACATGGGAGGGAGGATTTTCAAATCATCCTGCTAGAAGTCACACCTACTGTGCTGCATATTCACAGTAGTTTATTTTCTTTCTCTAAATGTTGCTTATCTAATGTTACTTAATCAGCCGCTGCTTTTCTACTAAAAACAGCCTGAACTGTGA
Organism: Neoceratodus forsteri; assembly: GCA_016271365.2. NCBI lineage: Eukaryota > Metazoa > Chordata > Ceratodontiformes > Ceratodontidae > Neoceratodus > Neoceratodus forsteri. The sequence continues at coordinate 432,472,304 of CM028137.1, read as the reverse complement.
AAGCCATCATCAGCTCTAACATTATATACTTGTAGCAAGCACAAATTACAAGGGCAAAGGGCAGTTGCCCTTGTTTGTTTGAGAGACTTTTCCTTAATACATCTCTCCACATATTTTTAAACCTGGGGTCCTCAAACCCCCACATAAATATCCTTAAACCTGAGGTACTTCTCCTCACTTGTCTCCTTTTTTTTCTACTTTTACTATTACTTTCCTTTTAATTTTATACTTTGTACACCTTCCTTTTTTTTGATGTCCATCTGTCCTCCTCACACACCCAGTCATTTATTTGTCTTACACATTCTATCCACGGCCCCAAATCCTTCCAAGGAAATAGAGGGGTCCCTAGCCAGTGATATGTGTGGGTATGACCCAGGAACTTGGAATACCTTCTGTTGTTTTTGGCTGAGCCCCACTGCTGCCACGCAGCGATCTTTAGCTACATATATTTCAGAGATGCTTAGGGTCTGCTCCACTGGCTGCCTTCCCCATTCCCCACACTCATACTTGCTATCTCTTGCCCCTATTGAGTAGTGTGTAGTGCAATGCAGGTCCATCTGCACCTGCAGGTTGTGTGTAATTGCCTCTGCCCAGTCCAACAGCCACTCTCTCTGTTTCTGCTGTCAACTTCCAGCAGTACAGCCAATCACTACTACCCATGGCAGCTAAGGGATACAACCCGGCTACTTGGGACTTAAGTTCCAACCCCCCTTTTGTACAGATTATGTGGGCATTGAGCTTGGCGAGGAGATCCCTTCCCATGAGGTTCACAGGGCAGACTCCATGATACAGAAAGGTATGCTGTATGACCGCTTCCTTACATTTTACTTCCAGTGGCTGGGTCAATTTTTCATGCATTGCAACCCCTGAGGCTCCCACAGTTTCGATAGTCTTCTCTGTTGGTCTTAGTTTTATGTTGGTGTCTCTGATCATAGACATTGAGGCACCCGTGTCTATGAGGAAACAAAGTTTTTTGCCATTTACTAACAGTGTCAATTTTGGTTCATTGCTAGGGTGCTGCGAGGTGGTCAGAAGTATCTGGTGCTGTTCCATTAATTCCTAGCTGTCAGTGCCCCACTGTTGATCCTGTTGTTGGTCGTAATCGCGGACTTGCTGGGGAGGAGGAGGTGGTGGATACGGTTGGGCTGGCTGTCCTTGGTTATTCGGGCAGCTACGGGCTATATGGTCTCGACCTCCACAAGTATCAAGTATAACAGGTATAATTTGCATAATCGCCCGGCCCGACTCCTTCTCTCTGCTGGGGTCTTCCCTGTGCCCCGCGTCCTCATCCTCTTGCTCCTTTTCCACCTCTTCCTCCCCTGCCTCCTCCCTCAAAGTACATTATCTGGGCTTTTTCTAACTTCTCCTTGGTTTTCTCTTTGGTCTCACGCTGCTGTCTCTCAGCATGCTCAGCAAAAGGCATGATTTCTGCCATTGTCTTTATTCCCCAGCCTATACACACTGTTGTGACCCCAGTTCTTATTTGCTCTCTCAGTCCTGAGCAGAACACCATTCCAAGCTGGTGCTCGTATGCTGGATTGCCTCTGTCAATGCCAGAGTACTGTTTAAACACAGTCTCAAGTCTCTCCTTGTACTCCTGCACTGACTCATGTGGTCCTTGCTTCGTGTTCTTTATTCGGGGCCAATCTGTTACCTTTTTGAATTTCTGTCTCAGGGCCACGAACACTGCATTTACTTGGTCATTTATTTCTTTATACTTTTTTCCTGAATCCCAGTTGCCTTTTACCTCATCCCAGACACCCTTTAATGTGTGCCTAAAACACTCCTCTACTTTGGTTGTGGAAAGTTTATACATATGAGTCAGGTTTCTTAATTCCTTTTCATATTCTTCAATATTATCTCATGGCTTAGGAATGTCCTTTGGTTTGGGGATGTCCCTCAGGGCTTCCCAAAGCTCATCTGGATTCCATGGTCTGTTTACCTCTATATAGGGAGTCTGTGCCACCGCTGCCACATTTGGGTTGGGGTACTGTATTAGAAGCATTTGTGCTACCACCTGTCGGGGTCATAACTGGTATCGGTGTCCCCCTACTCCCCCCTCTTCCTTTACCGAGGGTGGTCTTGGCAGAGTGTTCCACCGTGTGCTCCAAATACTAGGTGACCACCAATTTGGGATCCCTTCCCTGCTCCCCCCTCCCAGCATCAGGGTGGGTGGTGCCGGGGTTGGTTGCTGTTGTTGAGGGGATTGGTCTGGCAAAAATGGATTTCCTCCCCCTCTCAGCATCTGGGGCTGCAACGGCGGGGGCTCTATTGGGGGTGGTTGCAAATCTATGAGGAACACTTGCACCTGTTGTGGTGGCTGGGCTGGCAAGGGGTCCGGCTGTTGTGGTGGATCTGGATAAAGGGGAGCCTGTTGTGGGGGAGCAGCCTGTGGTGGGGGACCTGGTGGTACTTGTGGCAGGGGTCTATAGGGAGGTGCCGTGTCATGTCTTGCAAACTTTATTTATTTTTTTCACTTTCCTGTTTAACCATTAGTCCCTTTGCCTGGCTCTCCTGCCTATGTTTTGCCTCTCTTTCCCATCTGCAAAACCTTGTCCGATCAATCTTTGGCTTTTTCATTGTTTTTTTTTTTCTCTTCTAGAGTGATTCTCACTTCCTTTAACACGTCTATACTAAATGTCCCGGTTAATGGAAATAAGCCTCTTGTCAGGGTATGCCAACGTCCCACCTCCAAAACTGAATCCTGCCCATATTTTCCAACATGCATTTTACCGGACCAGCACATATTGCTTCTCTTGCAGACTTCTTACTCTGACTTGTCCCCATAATATTTTGTTTTTATTCTCTACACTTACTTGGTCAGTTTCAAACTCTGGGAGTTACTTTTGACTTGCCCGATCTCCTGCTTAGTTTTACTCCTCTCATAGGAGGGTGCTCAACCTACTTAAAGGCTCTTTTGTCCCCCCCCAAAGTTCTTTCCCTAGGCAGACTCAAACTCCCTCGGTTACTTTTAACCGAACCTATACTTATGGTGCCTAGTCACTTTTGCCACTTTTTCAGGCTCAGACTAATAGTTACTTTTGCCACTTTTCAGGCTCAAACTATCCTGATATCAGTTACAACTTATACAAGCAATTTTCTTTTCATTACATGCAGTGGCCTGAGTGCAGGTACTTACAGTGATTAGCGCCATCTGGGTCCCTAGAGAATCCGCTGCGATCGGGGATGGTCCCTCTCTGGCTCCGCTTGCCGTAGGCAGATTTCCCTCTGGTTTTTTTTTGGTACTTTCACCAGAAGTCTTGGGACTTTGTCCCCGACCGGGACTACTCCGGGTCCAGTCCGTGCTAATCCTGCCGACTATGCCAAAATTGTCGTGGAAAAATATATTCTTCTGATACTTTAGTTTAAAATCAAGCTCAGGAATACTGCATGTAGTAAAAGGAAAAGTTTAATACATATGCATATGGGAGTTCATTGTCTCTGGCCTCACCAGAACTAACGACACAACAAACTCCCTTAGTTACAGTCGTGCAAGGCTTATATATACTATTGCTTGTCAATTTCTATTGGTTACAATTTGCTGCAGTGTGTTGGCACAATTTTTGTTTGCGTATAACTCTGATTGGGCAAGCTGCTCCTAAGTTTCGTTACATAAAAAGCAAGAAATGCTCACATGACTACAGGGAAATGCTTGTCTTAAGTTTCATACTTTAGGTACTGCTATTTCTACATATTGTCACTGTATTTTTCCTTCACAGGTAACAAGGGCAGTGGATAAGGAGGTGCTCTATCTAAAATTCAGAAAAATGTTTCACTCAGTTTTGCACAGGAGGCTACTAAAAAAGTTAGATGATCAATAGGTAAAAGAAGGGCTCATCAGGTGTATCAAAAGCTGGTTTGGAGGAAAGAAACAGAGGGTTGTGGTTGATGGGATCAAATCAGGGGAGTTACAAGTGGGGTGTTACAAGGGTTAGTTCAGGGTGCTGTCCTATTTAATAAGTTCATTAGACACATCAAGGGACATGATAGAGATCTGTACGTACCTTGCAGGGTGAACAGGGTGTAGGAGGGAGATCATATCAAATGAGAAAGAGCACCAGGACCAGAGGGCATGTGATGAAGCTGGGGGGGTGAGTTTAAGGGGGATATGAGGAAGTACTATTTCACTGAAAGAGTGGTGGACATCTGGAACAGATTGCCAGTGGAAGTGGTGGCAACAAGAACAGTAGATGGGATTCAAGCATGCATGATGTCAACATAGGGGAATATTAGTAAATTGGCAGGGTGGAGGGAGGGTCGCCAGAGGTCAGTTATGGTCCATGGAGACATACTAGACAGGGATAATCTGGACAGATTGGGTGGGTGAAGCAGTCCATGTCTGATGACAAATTCTGTTTCTATCATTTTATCAGGGATGGCGTAGGGGCAAAATGTTTTTCTTTGCACATGACGTAAATTGGGGTGGGAACAGAGAGAGGACTTAGAAACACTGGAGAGGTGGTCCAAAGTCTTGTAATTGAAGTTCAGTGCTAAAAAGTGTGAGGTGATGCACAGTAGCAAAAATAATCCAGGCATAGACTATTGGATTGGAGGGGTCAAGATAGCCACAGTGACAGAGAAGAGAGACCTGGTGGTTACTGTCAGTAAAGTTTATCAAAACTTCCAGTCACAGAAACAGAATATATAGCAATCTAGCTGAGCTCACTGGGTCAACAAAATTCAATAAATAAATGCAACAATGATGTTCTGATGTGTAAGGAGTAAGTCCAACAGCTAGAGGAAGGAGATTATATTTCTTCTGTTCAGGTCCCTAGTTAGGCCCCACTTGGAGTATATTGCTCAGTTCTGGAGTCTGCATCTGAGAAAAGGAAGGGACAGGTTTGAGGCAGTGCAACACAGGGCCACCAGAATGATCCAGGGGCAATAGGGCAGATCCTACAAGGAAAAGCTGGTGGATCTGAACATGTGCACTCTGGAGGCCTGGAGGGAGAGAGGGGATATGATCAAGACCTGTACATTTCTGCAGGGATAAACAAGGTAGCCAGTGGGGACCTATTTATCAGGAATGATATCACATTGATGAGAGATCATGGCTGGAGGGTAGCTGGTGGCAAATTTAAAAGGGTTGTCAGCAAATACTTATTTACTGAGAGCTGATAGAACAATGGAATGCATTTCTCTTGAGGTGGGGTTGATGATAGTTTTCAATGAAGGGTGAGCAAGATTCAGGGGTCTCACAGTCCCTAATGGAAGGTTAGTGTGCAGGGGAGGAGAAAGGAGAACTGGAGAAGAACAGCAGGAGGAAGGGGGGAGGGGTTGGATCACAGGGTAATTATTCTATCTGGCTATAGGCCAATAGGGAACAGGTAGGACATTAGTCAGACAGGATGGACTTTGTGTTTTTTTTCCCCTGCCATCCTGTTGTTTTTTTTTATATTTCTGTGTTTTCAAATATTTTTTTCAATAAATAAGCAAGAAGGAGAAGATCAAGTAGGGTATATATAAGAAATATGCCACGGGTGTCTCAGAAATATGTCCAATATATTTTCAAGTGCAGGTTGACTCTATAACATCAGGAACAGTGAAGCCACGAATGATGTCATAGGGTCAATCTTCATGAGAAAAATATTGGACATATTTCTGAGGCATCTGTGTCATATTTGATTTACCCAACACTTGTATTTTTTTTGTGATTTAGAAGCCATTGCGCCATTTATTCACTGTTCATTTAATTTTTGGATGACCGAGCAGATGTTCTGGATGACCGAGCAGTCTTTCTGTTTGTCTAACGCACATGACAGTCATGCATGTTGCATCACGATGTCTGTGCATCAGCCCATTTGCGCACTCATATGGAGGGTTGAGCAGAAGATGCAGCATGCCAGAGGGCCAGGTGGTGATATGTTGTGGTGCTGCTGTAATGGGGTATGTGACATGTCAGCCGGTGAGCGAGAATGTGGATTTGAAACTGCTATGTCAGTTTCTCAATGATTTGAAACAGGTTATAGGAGGGGCAGGAGATGAGGAAACTGAATGTGGTTTATTTAAAAAAACATAGACACATTGTTTAATTTTGAACATTTTGTAAGGTAACCTGCTTTTGACAGTTACAGGTTTTGAATGAGAGGGAAAGAGAGGAGGAGTTACGTAAGTCAGCTGGGGCTTCTGTAAGTGAATGTGTGCTGTTCATCCTGCTGGCTCCAACCAATTCAATCAATCAATCAAATTCTATTTAGGCAAGCAAATTATCTTTGACAAATCTCATTTGCAAGATGGTCCTGGGAAAAGAGGAAAAGATACAGTGGCATAAAAATACGGCTCTGTTCATTAACATCGCTGGAAAAACAAAGCTGTAAATAATATCGCAGACAGCACATCATGGTCACACAGATCACCTAGTACAAATGTCGCCAGGCAAAACCCCGCATTTGCATAGCCCATAATGTGTGGCCAGGGTTCCATGCAGCAGAAGCAGGAGGATGGCAGTATGCAGCATGCGGAAGTTGGGTCAGAGGCAGGCGAAGTACCCAGGAGACCAAAGATGGCACAAGCATCCCATAGGACAGGAGATGCAACAGTGCTCAGGAATAGAGGAGTATGGATGGTAGGGGCAGAGGTACAGGGGAATGTCCATGACAATTACAGGAGCACCGCACCCCACATACAAACAGGGCATTGCATGCACAACCAGGACCCAGGAAGCCAGACAGGACTGCCAGTTGCACTGCAACCATATGGACACAGGTGCCACGCCACATCGTTCCCCCCAACCTGGTTTAGTTATCATGCTTACAGTACAGGAGAAAGTGACTGACAGTTCAATGTCATTGTCATGCAATAAATTACAGCATGGTCAATGTCAGTGTAGCAATTTCATTGCCGAACTGTACAGCATATATTAACTTCAGCTCATGCCCATCACATTGAACAGAGTACCGGGCACACTCAGTACACCTTTCCCTCAGAAGAATAAACTAAGCTGCATTACTGCTTCCTGCTTTATTTTCTCACCCTCTATGCATTGCAGCTCTTTTTTTCACAGAAAACAAATCCCACAGCATCCCGCTCTACCCTGCATGCAGCTTTTTAATGGGTTAGTTATAGTTTTCCTTTTTATTTTCTAAAAGGTCTATGCATTGCAGCTCTTTGTTCATGCACTGTCATACCTCTGGGATCATTCATATGTTTGTCTGCATCATTTTAGACAGCAGCAGCAAACATTTGTATTACCATGTGAACATTTGATTTATGTTCCTTGGTACTAACCTCTTTGCCGCACAGTTACCTCCATAGTGATGGAACATATGCCTCTGCTTCCTGTATGTAGCAATGCGAACAGGTAATTAAATCAAATGCTGCAATGCATAGGGAGTTCAAAAATAAAACACAGTAAAGAACACATTGAGAAGCTGCATACATGGTAGAACGGGATGCTGTGGAATTTGTTTCCTGTAACTGTCTTTTCAGTCAGTGCAGTAATGGCTCATCATTGCAGTCATGGACTTTCATGTCAGCCTGGAATACTATTGGGCAACTCAGTGTCGGAAGTTCGGGTGGCATCCATTATGTGAATCGATGTTATATCTGAGGCCGTTTGTGGTAGTTTCAGTGAGTTTTTGTGCAGTATTAGTTCAGGGAGTGAATGGAAATGCTCATTTATGCTGTAGACCACATCATGACATCACCAGAATTCCCCAAATCAGTGTTGTAAGATGCATCACTTATGCTGTACAAGTTGTTAGCTGTTTTGTACCATTAGCGCCCATTGCATTGCAATGTTAATTCTGCGCTGACATGCTTGTGCTGTTTGTGTTGTATTGACATCGTACCATGACTGACACACGTACCTGAGGCTGCACAGGGGTTGCCCACCCCACCGATGTGACAGACTGCAAGCAGGACTCAGAGGGCGACAGGAGGACATGCATGGACTGTCCCCTGTGCATCGCACCCATTCAGAGGTAATGGAGGGGCACACCACAGGGCTTGTACCACCTGCTCCCTATCTACACAGATCTGTCCAGTGATGCTATTACTGGGCTTTATTATTGTTTGCGATGTACTGGCTGTGATATTTTGTTCTGCGATGATATGTCCCACGATGTTAGCATATGGAACCTAAACATACTGACAAATACAGTGATAAACATATGGCAATTAACACAGTGGGTACCATGGTACAGCAATAATAAATACTACATCAAAACAACAAATCAGACAAGTTCACAAGCCAAACAGAAGTAGAAATTGGGGTCTATCCCAATGAAAAATCCTTCAGAGAGAGTAACCCTAGAGAAAGATGAGTAGGAAGAAAGAAGGAAAGCTAGAAAGGAGGGAACACCTATTGAGATCAGAAAAGTAAAAGAGTAGAAGAGAAGTGCTGATGTTGTATGTAGCAGTGCTAGGGTTGTAAGGGAGCAGAGGGGCAGCGGTAAGGAAAGAGTGATCAGTAAATGGTCACCTGCAACTGGCACATGTTTCCCTCAGGCTGTGTGTGAGCAACGTCTTGAAGGTATGGGGTCCAGGGAGGAAAGTAATCTTTAGTGTCTTTTGCATGGTGTTCCATAGAAAAGGGAAAGATAAATTAATAGCAGCTAAACCATGCTGCATCTTTATCCTGGGTACCTTGAAGGTGACAAGTGTGACTTTCCTTAAACCATACTATCCATGAGTGCACACATATAGGTTAGAGATATAGGCTGGCAGCTTATCAGTTAAAGCCCTCTAGAACCACAAGAGAGCATTTATTTGCCTCCTCAATGAGAGGGAGGACCAGCCCAACATCTCATAGAGACAGTGGTGGGTACATAGGGGCATATTCAGGATGGACCTCAGAGTGCAATGATAAAGGGTGTCAAGATTACTCTGCGCCTGGTTAGGACAATGGCTGTAAAGAAAGTCTGCATAGTCAAGCAAAGGTAAAAAAGTTGTTTGGACTAATCTCTTGCTGGCTTCTAGTGTGACAAGGTGTCTTATGCGATAGAAAATGCCTAATCATTGTTTTTTTGGTAGCCCGTTCAGAGGACCATGAAGTTAAGTCTGTTGTCAAGCCAGAGGCAGGAACCAGTACAGTGCAGTGCTTTAAAGCTTTGAGCTGGAAACCTTGAGACCTGGGTTTGAATCCCACAGCCCCCAGATGCATATTGTATGACCCTGAGCAAGTCACTTAACTTCCTTGTGTTCCCAGGTAGCACCTGTAAACAAGCTTCTGCTTAGTGTGTCTCTCCTGGTTAAAAAAAAAAAAGAAATCCAAGTACTTGAACTTATCCAAAAGTTCAAGTGGTTCATTGAGTAAAGTGTAAATCTCAAGGATTGCTGGTGACCCTAGAGTATGGGAGGCATGCGATGAGATGATCATGGCTTTTGTCTTTTTGGCATTAAACAGGAGCTTGAGTTTTAGAAGGTTATGCTGAAGGGTGACAAAGTCATGCTGTAGCTCCTTGTGGGTGAGATCCGGAGAGGAGCTAATGGTGTAAAGAACCATGTCATCAGCGAATAGGTGTATGTTAGCTGTCATATCTGAGAACTGATATGATTAATGTAGATTGTGAAGAGTATGGAACGAAAGATAGAGCCTTGTGCCCTGGAGAAGGATTTTTACCAGTGACAGGTCCCCTTGAGCTCTAATTTGTTGCATTCTATTGGTGAGATAACATTCAAACCACTTTAGAGCAGCATTGTCTAAACCGATGCTGCACAAGATGTTAAGCAGAAGGCTATGATCCACAGTATCAAAAGCCTTGCTAAGGTCTAGGAAGAGGGCATAGATATATTTTCTTGTGTCTAGAGCAGTTTGCCAGTCATTAGACACTTTAGCAAGGGAAGATACTGTGCTGTGCTTGGGTCTAAATCCCAAATGGACTGGGTATAGGGGGTTTTCAGTTTCAAGGTACTCTCTAAGCTGGGAGTTAACAATTTTTTCCAGGCTTTTAGACAGGGTTGGAGGAAGGGAAATTGGCTGGTAATTATTCAGGTTGGTTGGATCCCCAGACTTGAAAAGGAGAATAATGTGCATTATTTTCCAGTTTGGTGGTAGCTCGCCTTGAGTCAGTGAACTATTAAATAGATGGGTGATGGAAGCTGTCAGGTGATAGCAACCTATTTAAAAAAAAACACTAGAAGATCAGCACCAGCACTCTTTTTCATGTCAAGGGTCAGTAGGAGGTCCTCCACTTGTTTAAAAGTTACTGGGCAAAAGCTGAATGAGGAGCATCTTAGGTTAGGGGCAATGCCAGAGTTTGGGCCGTCAATAACATCCCTGAGGGCGTTAAGCTTACTGGAGGGAGAAACATCAAATGCAAGGCCTGCTGAAGCAAAATCATTGTTGAGTTGTTCTAAGATGTCCACTCTGTCAGTGTGATATGTCTCCAGCCACTGTCTTGGTGAGCAGAAGGGAGGCTGGTGAATGGCCTTTAACCTCTCTGAGAATATTCCAAAAACTTGCAGAGCAATTTTTATTTTCTTCAAGGGCAGTTTGGAAATAGTAGGCTTTTCCTGTCCTAATTAGTTTGGTGCAGGCATTCCTTACTATCCGAAAGGCAAGCCAGTCAGCGTCTAATTTTGATTTCCTTGCCCTTTTCCACAGTACATCTCTGTCCCTGAGGGCTTTCTTTAGGATAGGTGTGAACCAGTCAGGATACCTTTTCCTGGTTTTGATCTTCCTAATTGGAGCATGTTTATCAATCAGCCCTAATAATAGATTTTGGAAGCTATTGTAAGCTTCTGAGATAGAAGGGTCCAAATAGAAGTCCTGCCGAATGATATTGCCAAGATCTGTCAGAAAGGTAGGGTGGCAGAAATTTTTTAGACTTCATTCAATTTGAAGGTAGAAGTCGACAACCGGTAAGGAGAACACCTAATGCAGGCCATAGCACAATGATCACTTAGATCACTATGGAAGACCCTGCATGGGAAACGTTGTGCAGCTTGTTAACAAGCATAAGATCCAGAGGCATGTTAAGGTCTGTGTTTTTCTTGTTGGGTCGGGTGACCTCGGGAATAATCTGAGTTAGCCTAAGTGCATCATAAAACTCCACAAGCTTGTTAGAGCAGTCATCCTTCCAATTAAGATTAACATTTCCCATTATTATGCATTCTAAATTCAACTTTTCCAGCAGGGAGTGGAGGTGTGCTAATACGTCAAGCCCAGCAGAGGGTGGCCTGTAGCATGCGGGTTATTAACAGGGCTAATCCAGGTGACAGAGATAACTTTAGGGCAAGGCATTCAAATACCTTCGGCACAGAGGTTCAATCAATAACTGAGACCAAGTATTTGTTCTTGGTGTAGATGGTGACTCCTCCACATCTTGTTGGTCTGTCACACTTAAACAGATTATATCCATGAATGTTAGTGGTTTTGTCGGGGATATGGTTCGTAAGCCACATCTCTGAGATCATAAGCATGTCAGGTGATATATGTAAAACCCAAGTTTGAATCATGTCAAATTTTTTAGGTATACTGCAGACATTCATGTGCAGAAAGCCAAGGGCTTTTAGTTGCGAGAGGTCTGATGAGGCATATATCACAAAAGGTGGGCCAGGATTTAGCTCAACATTTCCTGAGCAAAGTAGGAGAAGTACTAACAATTTCCTGAGGCAGCTGAAAATCATTATGAATATGTGTGTATTTTGACACTTAGTGTTTGAAGTTTTATGGGGAGCTTTAATAGGAGTGGCAAGTTGACGGGTGAGAGACAATGTATAAATTTCCACTCTTACTGGCAGGAGCAGAGGTAATTGACTATGGTTAGTGTGTCTAAGCTGAGGAAAAGGTGCACTAGACATACAGGAGTCAGTGCCCTTCATGGTGATCGAAATCCCTAAATGGGCTAATGCAGTCTTGGTCAGATCTTGGTGCTTAGGTGGGTCCTGGTGTCGGGGATAGTCCATTCTTTCAATAGTAAGTTTGGATAAAAGGAAGATGCTGCCATAGATAAGGATGGTTTTCATAGATACCATCAGCCTGGTAGAAGAGCACAATGCTGGAGGAGGATGAAACCTAAAGGTTAATTTGGAAAAGTGTGTAACAAGGGGGACAAGTTTTAAGTGGGCTGAGCAAGGTAGGGGAGCAGGATCCCTTTAAGGAGGGCAACCAGAAGTGTAGACCAATAGGCAGAGGGAGGAGTGGTTAACTCCATGGAGATAGCATATAATAAAGGCAGGGGGTAGGCCAAAAATCAGCTATGGGTTTGCAGCTAGAAATAATGTGGCAGCAGGTTTAAAAATTTAAATCAGTCCCGAGCAGCAAGTCCACTTATGGCCAATGAGGTGGAGGGTATTAGCTGGGACAGCCAATAGGATTCAGTTTGCAACCAGGAAGGATCCAATAACAGTAGCAGCTTTCAAACCATGGAAGCTCCAGGGCACTCAAGGATTTTAGATCATACCTGCAATGCTGGAAGCAGGTCAGCCGTCTGTTGAGCCACGGCTGGCAAGGAGACACCAGGGCCGCGGTGCTGGAGAGCACTCAGTGGGTTAGTCCTAGAAGGGAAGAGAGAAGGGGAGCCAAGTTTATTTAATTGTGGCTGCCCACAAAAAAGTTACAGAGCATGGGCCGGCAGAGAAAAGGGACAAAAGAAACAGGCATGGGTGAGAAAAGGAGATAGATATGGGCAATAGCAAGAGGCTGGGAGGGGCTGGTGTGGACTTAATGGAGCAGCACAGACTGCTTGGCAAAACACAGCATAGTTTCATAAGTGATGTGTGAAACAAATTTGATTGATTTTTTTTTTCAGTTCACTGAGACAGGCTGAGGACAAAGATCAGTCAGTTGATAGCCTTTATCTGAATTGCTGCTATGCCATTGACTTAGTGCCACTGATGAGCCATTGCCAAAACTGCATTCAGTTAATATGCCAAAATTCAGCACTTTTTCAGTGGTATTCACACCATTGTAAAAAACACTGGTCAGGCCACATCTAGAGTACGGTGTTCAGTTTTGGAGCCCGCACCCTCACAAGGACATAGACATGATGGAGGCGGTCCAGAGAAGGGCAACCAAAATAGTGCAGGGTTTGCAACATAAAACATATGAGAACATATTAAAAGACCTAAACATGTACACTGGGACAGAGGAGAGAAGGGGGAGATATGATAGAGACCTTCAATTATCTTAAAGGCTTAAACAAAGTGCAGGTGGGTTGCATCTTCCAGTACAATAGTTGTACCAGGACAAGGGGGCACAACATGAGATTGAAGGGGGGCAGGTTAAGGGGAAATGTGAAGAAATTCTTCTTCATGGAAAGAGTAGTGAATGCATGCAATAGTCTTCCAGAGGAAGTTGTGTGTGCAAATACAGTGGGGGATTCAAACATGCATGGGATAGAAATAAAGGAATCCTTCTGGTGAGGAGGAGGAGGAGGGACAAAAGCCCTTGACCATGTAGGGTCAGCGGCTACTGACACAGGCAGGAAATACGGGCAGACTGGGTGGGCCTAGCGGTCCTTTTCTGTCATCAACTACTATGTTACTGTGTTAAAAAGTTTAACAGTGCCTTAAAATGCTGCAGCAATGCCTCAACAAGTTAGATATGCATTCTGCATCAGTTCCACTGACTTCAGTGGTACATAGTCTGATCCAATTACCTTGAGGTAACTTGAAGTACACTACAGTTATACTGTAAATATACTACAGTAGAAGAAAACCTTCTCATGACCTCAGTACCATTGTACTTTCATTTCAGCTTAGCTTGAACTTTTGTGCCACTTTGAGAGACTTTGACCTTTGAGGTGACTTTGACCTTTAGTCAGTTAAACAGAAAAACAATTTTACCCCTTTAGGTAGTCAAGGCTAGTCCATGATCACCCCATCACCAACCTCAATCATTTCTCAACCTCCTATTCCCTTTCCAGATATTTTTTATAAACCTGTTATCCAGCTCCTGCTTATTTCCAGTGTGAATTTTTGTAAACAATTCTAACTAGAGGACCAGTGGAGAGTGGAAGAGGTTGGAATTGACTGGGGTGTGTGGTAGTGGTTAAGGGGTGCCACATATGCCTATTAGCAGCCTGCAGAACCCCAATACCAAGGACCCATTGTTTGTTTGCCAAATTGTTGAAACTGAACCAAAGGTAGGGTTCGAAACTGAAGCCACACCAACGTTGTCAATTTCCACATTCGCTCACCCCCTACTCAGGAGGATGGATAAGAAACTGGTGGACCTGATAACGGGGGAAAACTGTCAAGGTAAATTGGAAACTGGCAAGAAGGAAGGACCCAAAGGATGGTCCTATACCTCAAACTTTTGAGTCAAGAAGATCAATTCTGGGGTTTCCCAGGAGCTGGTCATGGAACCTCACCATGTCTGACGTAGGGGAAGGGGTGAATGGCAAGATGTTTCTGTTTGCAGATGACACTAAACTATTGAGGACACTGGATAGTATGGAGAAGATAATGTGTATGGTCTGGGAAGTGGAGTGGCTATAAAGATGGTCAAAAATATAGCAATTAAAGAAAAATGCCAAAAAAAGCAAGGCTATGCACATAGAAACATACACTCTGATGGCAGATAAGGACCACTTGGATCACGTAGTCTGCCCATTTCCCTACTTAGAGGATAAGCTGCAGATCCTATTTAACCAACAGCCTATTTCATCCTACCCCCCACAAAAATTGCCTTATGTCTGTCCCATACATTCTTGAATTCTCCCACAGTTTTAGACCCCACAACCTCCTCAGGAAGGCTATTCCATGCACCCACCACCCTCTCTGTGAAAAAAATACTTCCTCACATTGCCCCTGAGCTGTCCCCCTTCTATCTTCAAATTGTGTCCCCTTGTACATGAACATCTCTTTTTCTGAAAGATGCTACCCTCTTGGACTTTGTTGATTCCACTGAGGTACTTAAACATTTCTATCATGTCCCCCCTCTCCCTCCTTTCCTCAAGGGTGACTGTACATATTAAGCTCCTTTAGTCTCTGCTTGTATGGCTTCTCTTGCAGTTCCTGCTCCATTTTAGTTGCCCTCCTCTGAACTGCCTCCATCTTGTCTATGTCCTTGCAGAGATGGGGTCTCCAGAACTGGATGCAGTACTCCAGATGGGGTCTCACCAACTGTCTGTACAGGGGGATAACAACTTCCTGTTTCTGCTGGTGATGTCTCTCCCTAAACATCCCAGTATCCCCCCAGCCTTCCCTTCCGCCTTGTCACATTGCTTGCCAACCTTAAGGTCATCTGATATGATTACCCCCAGGTCCCTTTCGATTTTTGTTGTTGTTACTACCCTCCCCATTGTGTAATCTTTCCCTGGGTTTTTGTTTCCCAGGTGAATTATTTTGCACTTCGTTGCATTGAATCCAAGCTGCCATACTTCTGACCATCCCTCCAACCTTGCCAAGTCCCTTCTCATCCTTCCCATGCCTCCTTGTGTATCAACCCTGTTGCAGATCTTTGTGTCATCTGCAAAGAGGCATACTTTTCCTTCCAGTCCATCTGCAATGTCCCTTATAAAGACATTAAAAAGGACTGGACCCAGTACTGAACCCTGCGGTACCCCACTAATAACCCCTCTTTCTTCAGAGTGTACTCCATTTACAATTACTTTCTGTGTCCTGTTGCCCAGCCAATGTTTTACCCAGGCTACCACCCTGGGATATACTCCCAGGCTGGTTAATTTGACTATTAATCTTTTGTATGGGACTGTGCCAAAGGCCTTGCTAAAGTCTAGGTAGGTCGTGTCCACAGCCCCTCCCTGGTCTATTACTTTGGTCACCCAGTCAAAGAAATCAATTAGATTCATGTGACACGACCTTCCCGCTGTGAACCCATGCTGTCTTGGGTCCTGTGCCCCACTGGCCTCTAGGTACTCAACAATTCTTTCCTTCAGAAGTGATTCCATCACTTCCCCTACCACAGAGGACAAACTGACAGGTCTGTAGTTTCCTGCCTCTGTCTTGGTCCCACTTTTGTGAAGGGGAATCACATCTGTCTTCCTCCATTACTCAGATACCACACCATCCTCCCATGATTTGTTAAAAAAGGTAGTCTGTGGTGTCACTAGTTCTCTGCTTAATTCTTTTAGAATCCTGGGGTGCATTCCATCTGGCCCCATTGCTTTGTCCACCTTCAGTTTTAGGAGTTCTTTCAGAACCCTTTCTTCTGTGAAAGGATTGGGATTGACCCCCCAATCCAGAGTACTTCTGTTAATTGGATTAGGCACCTCCCCCACCTCCTCTTTTGTGAACACTGAACAGAAGTATTCATTCAGTATCCCTGCTTTTTCACTGTCCCTCTCTGCCCACCCACTGTCCATTCTATTCAGCCTTACTATCCCTCCCTTTGTCTTTCTATGCTCCCTGATATACCTTTAAAAGGTTTTGTCCCCTTTCTTAACTGAGTTGGCTATCTTTTCCTCAGTTTGGGCCTTTGTTATTCTGACTACTCTTCCTGCTTTCTTCTGCCTTAACTGGTACAGTTCTCTGTCCTGCTCCTTCTGTGTTTCCTTATATTTCCTAACTACTATCTTTTTCTCCCTAACCTTCACCACCACCTCTTTTGAGAACCATAGTGACTTTTTCTTTCATTTTGATTTGTTTATTTGCTTCACACAAAGGCATGGGGTAGAACATCCTAGAACTTAGTACTGGGTAGATACATTAAATTGGCACAGACAACAGAAGAAAAAGACTTGGGTTATCATAAATGACAGGCTAATGTCAAATGCACAGTGCAGTAGGGATTATGGGTAGACCAGCAGAATGTTGATACTGTATGCATTGGAAGGGCATCACTTGTAATAGGAGGTTGGTGATCCTGCCTCAGTAAAGAACTTTGGTGAGGCCACATGTGGAGTTCTATATTCAGTGCTGGTTCCCCTCATCTTAACAAATAGAAGGACAGGCTAGGGTGAGTCTAGATTAGAGCAGCAAAGATAATTTATGATCTTTAGGATAACTCATATCATGCTGTGCACCAGAGTCAAAATTAGTAGCACCGTTTTGCTGGGACATCTTGCATGATACTGCAGGAATTAAATTTAATCCAGTTGTAAGTATTCCAATTTGTCATACAATAATCTGAAATCTCACACAGAGCAGCTGGTCCTGGAGGATGGCACTGAATAACAAAAGGTAACACATCTTCTACTTGTGCTCCCTGGAAAACAGGAGATAAGAAAACGACCTGACAAATCATATACAATGAAGTTTGCCAGAATAAAATGCAGTGTCACAGCTTCCTACATGACAACTAGGATTGACTCCCATTAAAACTGTCTTATTTCCTGCAGTAACTCAGATCTCCTCCTAGAGGGCTCACAGTACATTTCTTTAGAGTTAAAAGGTGGGCACAAATGAGCTGATTACGGAGAAAGAGACAATGGCCATTAGGGGCATAAGTAAAAGTTGGCAAGACACAAGCTCAAAAGCGACATGATAATTTGTTTCTTTACTGACATGGTGGTACAGGGATGAACAGTTTGCTCAGCAAGGTTATAAATGGTGGCACTGTGGTTTAAGGTCAGGTGGGACAGATTCAAGGGGGGAATTGGGAGGTTCTGAAAACCATGCCAGGAGTAGCTGGCTGGTGTTTGGGTCACTAGGTAGGGTTCAAGACAGACAAGAAGGTCCTTGGACCATTTTCTGACTCAACAAACCCTGGTTCTGTGTTGCTATGTTTTGCTGCCATGGCTGCGGGGAGGGGTGAGTAGGACTGTGATGCCAAGAAGATCTGCCATCAGGAGGTGCATAGGTGGGAACAGTAGTAAATGTAAATTGCTGGACATGTAAAGAATTTTATGGATACTTAAAGTTGATCTTTGATAAATTAAACAGCTAGTAGAACCAAAATTAGCAGACAGGAACATTTACAAAGTTTAAAAAAGTAGCCAGTTGTAACTTCGTATTTCTGAAGTTTTTTTTCTTTTTCCATTAGCTCATTGGAAAGTTTTCTGTGTGATAGTATTATAGTGGGTGTATGGAATAACATTTTGGCTTGCAGCTGACACATCTGCTTTCATTCCTCCCACATCATCAGCACTCTGACATCACTGACTGTAATATCACAGGTGGCTGACCAGCCAACTACTGAGTGGCTCTTACTGAACAGCTGTGAGGTCACAGTCAGTGAGATCACAATGCTGATGATTAATAGAAGAAACAGAGCTAGACATGTCAGCTACCAGGCACAGTTCTGTTCCACACATTACACTTATTAACATCAGGTAAAAAAAATCTTCTAATTAAACCAAAGGAAAATAACAAGCACCACACAGTTAAAAGGTAATAGTAGACTGCTGTTCAAAACTAATGTAAGTTTTATGTAGTACATTAGCTATTTAAGTTTGAGAATGCCTAAGAATTTAAGATTCTCTGGATATAGCCTTGAAGGCTTAGTGATGCAATATCCCCAGTTGTACTGATACATCTTTCAGAAGCAACTGAAACTGAAGTGCAAGCATGACAATGCAAATCCATATTATCCAGTGGAGACCAAATCAAATGCATCTCATGCCAAATTTAGAAAGGATCAATATTTCTGCTAAACAGTGGCCCTGCCAGATAATCCTGCATCATGTATTCTGGTAACAATGATGTCTGAGCAGCACCTGCATTCGGTATTCTACAGCTTCCAAATGTTCTTTATTGTCTTAGGATCATCACTAAGTATATGTTTCCATGTGGTCACCCCAGACACCAGCAGCAAAAGACAGATGAGGCAGAGCAGTATGGTTATGAGGTTGTTTATGCACACTCTTTCCAGATTCTTCAAACTGTTTTTGCTACTCTATCAGTAATCTATGCAACACTTTTCTAGATATAGTCTGAATACAAAGGAAATGAACACATCTTTATATTTGTGATACAGTGGTGCTTCTAAATCAAATTGCACATCCATTCTAATGCTAACAAACCTGTGTGAAAGTTGTTTAAGGAACAACTCTGCGACATCTTTATTGAGTCCTGCATCCTCATGTTGCTGCAGCAATGACATAGATGAACTAGTGGTGTCATACAGTATCTTCCTTCACTAACATTTTTGCAGTCCTCAGTACAAACACAAGTGCCATCACAGCTAACACCACCACCAGCCTAGCTTTATATGGTTTGCTGATGAAGACTGAAAATATTGTCATGTGTGGCAGTTATGTAGACTCACCGTGGGAAGGACCATACAAACAAAGAAATAGAATTACTTAGCAGAAAGAAACTGATAATCTATCAACTGTACTCATATTATACGACCTCACTCTCAGACCTGGAGTCCTTGGGGGTTCCCCCCTCCTTCCTACCAACAAACCACTCACTAGATCCCCCCCCCAGTGGGACAGTGAGTCATATTTCTCTGTCCCAGCAATGTTTAACCCCATTTAGAGGTGTGCAAAAGTTGCCATTTCCACCTTAGCGGAACTTTCTCAAAAATTTGGCAACTTTCACTGAAGTTTCTGAGCTTCTGCCTGTTGCGGATAAGCAAACTTCTGAATGTTTAGTGTGAAATTCTGCCCAGTTCCACCCACCGCCAACATGTTAAATACCCCCGCTGGTCACCACCTGGTTAAATAAATAAAAAAAGAAACTGGTGGCTAGTGGTCCATCTCCCATCCAATCACCAGCCCAAGTCCAGACTACATTCATACCTGAAGTAACCCCCCCATCCCTGTCACTTGTATTTTGTAAAATATCCTTCTTAGTCTAGTGGTAATGAACCCCTCCTCCCTCCCTTCACCGATTCTCATATGTAGTGTAAATATAATTTCTTTTTTTAGCTTATTCCCTCACTTCTGTCACCCATGCCAGGTTCCAGTTCCTCCCTAATGGTCTAGTGGTCTAGTAGTCAAGTAGCGGCCCCCCACCCAAGCAGGTAATATCCCACCCCTATCCCCTATCATGACACAGAGTGGGCCACTGGGACAGCCCTCTGCTCTCCTCCATGGCCGGTGGCCCACTGATCTATCAATGAATGAGCTCATGCTTGTACAAACACATGCTCATTCATTGATAGCTCAGTGGACTGCCGGCTGTTGAGGAGAGTGGAGGGCTGTGCCATGGCCTGCTCTGTTTCAGGATGGGGAAGGGGGCTGGGACAGTATCTGCCAGGTTGGGGGTCACTACTTGACTACTATACCACTAGACCACCAGGGTGGAATTGGAATTTGGCATGGGTGACGAAATTCAGGGAATAAGTTTAAAAAAAAAGAATTCTATTTACACTACATATCGGGATCAGGAATAGGGAGGGGGGGGTTCATTACCACTAGACCACCAGAGATATTTTACTAAATATGGGGATAGGTATGGGGGGTTACTACAAGTATGAATGTAGTCACGACTTGGGTGGGTGATCAGGAGGAAGGATGATTCAGTAGCCACCAGGGTTTTAAAAAAAAACAAATGTTGCACCGGTCACTACGGACGGGTGATTGGGTGGGGGGTAAGGACCACTAGCTACCAGAATTTTTGTTTTTTAAATACATGTCGGATTGTGAGTTTTTTGGTATTTTATTGGGCACTTGAGCAGCGATGCAGGGCAGGCATAATTTCCACGAAAGTCTGACTTTCACTTCAATTTTAACATCAAATTTTTTTTCACGCACCTCTAAACCCATTTATTGTACCTAACCCTCCCACTTCTATTGAAAATATACTCCATGACTCCACCACCTTCTCAGTGATTTCCAGCCTTTCCCTGTTGTGACTGTGTTCCTATTTTTAACAAACAGGTCATCATTGGTCACCTTGTTGATACTCCTAAAGAAATGCATATGTCATGTCACCTTCTCACATTTGGCCACCAGACACTAGATGTTCAGGGCCCATCCTTCATAGCATCTATTTTGTCAGCTCTGGATCATTTAGATGACCCACCTCTGTACTGACTCCAACCTGTGTATGTCCTTTCTCAGCTGAGACTCCAGAATTGTGAACAGTACTCACTGTTGTACCTCATCTGAGATCTGTATTGGGGTAGTATCACTTTGCTTCTTCTGCTATCAAAACTCCTCCAGATATATGTTAGCATCCTCAGTGCCTTACTGTATGCCTTAATGCACTGTGTGGTTTGCTTGAGGGAGTCACTGATGATGACACATCGAACCCTCTCCTCTATTATAGTGGTTAGCCTGATACCTCCCATCTAATACTCTGTGCATGAGTTCCTTTTCACTAAGTGCATGACCCTGCACTTCTTGACAGTGAATCTTAACTGCCAGGTATTTGACCAACTTTCCAAGTCATCTACTGTAGGTCCTTTTGAAGATCCCCCACCTTTTCCTTACTGTGCACCCAGCTGCATAGCTTTGTGCCATCACCAACAAAGCATATCTTGCCCTGAATACACTCCCCTGTGTCACTAATGAACATAGTAGGACAGGTTCCAGGACTGATCCCTGCAGCATCCTGCTCATGACTCCCCTGTCCCCAGGTTTGGCCCCAATGTACTACCACCCTTTCTTGACTTCCCCTTAGTCAGTGCTTTACCCACCAGATTAAATCTTTCTCTACTCCCAATAATTCCCCAACTTTTTCAGAAGCCTCCTACATGGCACCAAATCAAAGGTTTTGCTGAAGTCAAAGTAGAGCAGATCTACTACCTGACCTTTATCTGCCACCCTGTTGGCCCTGTTGAAATACAGTATCATTGTTTTTTGTGGCACAACTTCCCTGTCACCAACCTGTGCTGATTGTCATCCTGCAGCTTGTGGTCATCTAAGTACGCCACCAGACTATTCTTAACTATGGTCTCCATTAGCATGTCCACAATGGAGGTAAGACTGACCAACCTGTTGTTACCCAGGCTTTCCCTGTTCTCCTCACTTGTAGAGTTGGACTATGTCTGCAGACTCCCAGTCACCTGGAAGTATCCCAGACTCTATTAAGTCACGAAACAGCTGGGTCAAAGGTTTAGCTAGTTTTGAAGTCAGATCCCAGTGAACAATTGGTTTCAGGCTCAGCCATTTTTTCACTCATTCATCCATGATCACTACCCTCCCCTTTTCTGTACCCCCACCCTGTGTGGCTGGCTGCCTTGATCCCATACTGTGGTAGAAGTCCTTTGTCCTCAACTATGACTACCAAGCAGAAATACATTTTAGGACTTGGGTTTCTGCTTATCATCTTCTACTAATCTCCACCCCAGCTATCCTGACACCCCCTCCGCTTTACTCTTTTACTTAATAAATATAAAGAATAATTTTCCCCTCCCTTCACACCCTTGGCAAGCCATGGCTCTTTGTTTGCCTTTGCCTTCATGATCACCACCCTATTCTCTTTTAGCCTGGTGTACTATTCCTCCCATTTTTCCTCCCATTATTCCCCTTGTACATTATGATGTTCCTTGTATGACCTAACAGCCTCCTTTACTTTGTTTGGGAAGCAAATCTGTATGTTCTGCTTTTTATTTGGGGGGGGGGTGACCTTTCTAGCACAAGAATTGGTCACTTTCAGAATTGCACCTTTGATAATTTCCCCACGTTTTCTTTACTCCTTTGATCTGGTCCATACCCACCACATTTTCCTTAACCTTTTCCCCAGCCAACTGAAATATGCCTGTTTGAACTCCAGGGCCATTGCCCTTGATGCAGGACCAGTGTTCTGCATCACAGTTCAACCCATAAGTAACTGTGATCACTGAACCTCAATGGTTCCTTGACTGCCACCACTTCTGGGATGGTATGTACAAAGTCATGAATGGTATCCTGCCATGTGAAATCCCTAGCCATGTTAAGGGTGGCTGAATTTGTTTTAAAATCATTGATGGCATGTTTGTATGATCATAGAAGCAGAATATGCTTTTGTAAAACACACCACTGCCCCCAAATGATAGAGATCCCCTACAGGTCACATCCTTAACTTCCATAGCCTGCAACACAGGTCTGTCTCATGTGCCTTTCCACCTTCTACCAATGGAGTTCCACCATGAGGAAATATATTTAATCAAGCAATGCTTAAAAACATTGTGGTTTAGATGGGACATTAATGATTTAGGAGCTCAGTGTGTTTTAGGGAATGATGGGAATGTCTAGTAATGTCCTATCCAAAATCATGTGTTTCTTTTATCAGTGCATGGTTTTCAAGCACATGATGCACCACCAGATGGAGTGTGTGCAAAACAAGGCGCATGGAAGAAATCCCCATCATCCATTGCCACCAGCAAGTTACTCTTATTGTCCATCACAAACATGCCAACCATCAAATTGTGATGGTATAACCAAATGTCTAGAAGTGATTGGGTGAACCACAGAATGTTTCCTCAGTGTGTTTCCCCACCATTACTGACCAATTAAGACACTTCTCCTATTGTTGTGCCTCTGTGGCACTGTCTATTTAAAATCACTCCTACAGAGGCCAGTAGTGGTGGAGGTCAGTCAGGGTGGAGGTGGTAGTGCTTGCTATGAAAACAACTCAATAAGCAGTGAGATTCATGAACCAGCCCTAGTATGATCTTACTGATTGTCTTACTGGTTTGAGTTCTGGTGAGCCCAAAATGGGAAAACAATCTACAGTAAAAGGCAATCCCCAACATTGCTGACATAGGGGAAGAAGTGCAAAAGCACTGAGATAAGGGTTACTCTGGAAGGGCAATAAAGACAAGTTTCAAATAAATACAAAATTACATATACCCCAATTATGCAAGCATATGAAAATCCATTTCATGACAAGGGGGCTGACATCATGGTTAACAGAAGGCTACCAGGAGGAGACGGGACCATTGGACATCAGAGAATATTATTTTAATACCAATATGGATCAGATGAGGGTGTGGGGAGGTACCACTAGACACCAGGGATTACCATGATTCTCATGAAGAACACTGCATAGAGATGCTCACTGCTCCAGTCCTGTAGCTTACTTCATAAGAGGCCCTGGGGTCCATTCATGAATCAGCTGCATAGTGACACACTGCAGCAGACCTGTAGCTTGCTTTGTGAGTGATGCTAAAGGCCACTCACCAAACAGTTACAAAATTACAGCATTGCACCAGAACTGTAGCTTGTTTCATGAACTCATAAGGCAGCAGCTTGGTAAAACACCAGATCTGTAGCTTGCTTCACAAGTAGCCCTATGGGCCACTTGTGAAGCAGCTGAAGCATCAAATGCATGGTACCAGATCTGTAGCAGATCTAGCTAGTGGAATTGCATGCTATTCACTGAAGAACTGCATCATCATACACATTACCTCAGACCTGTAGATTTCTTTGCACATGTCCCCCATTAAAACCATCTACATGTTTTCTCATTTTGAGACCAACTATCAGGAAAGTGGAAGTTGTGCCTCATGAAAACAGGTTTATGAATCTTGAAAATAGGCCCTGTTTTCATAACACCACACAAACTAAAACCATTTAAAAAGTATTATTTTTATCAATAAAACAACCCTTGAAACATCTCTCTTATATCCCACTTTGTTGACCCCTCAAGTTTTAGACTTCAGATCCAGTCATTTGTTTATTGCTGTCATTATACAGTTTTCTCTTGTGCCATACTTCTGTGACCACTAACAGTCACAAAAGAGGGCTTGGAAGTCATGAAAACAGGCTTTCCCTTAATGAAGTCATGACAACAAGATCTGTTTTCATGACTTGTGACCGAATGTTTAACACAATAAATAGAAAAAAAGTTGTAAATCAAGGACTTTTCCTTTACAGAAATAATTATATGAAATGTTTTCATCCTGTGCACATAAAACTACCCATGTGGCATGTGTGCAGCAAGCAAGTGTGGAAAGCATGCTTTTTACATTAAAGTGGAACAGACTGCATGACTGTGGCATGGGTACAAAAAGCAAGTGGTCACTGATAACTGCACACATAAAAGTTATGTGACTTACTCAGGATCACACCATATACAAGTGGGAGTTGATGAAATTCAAATCTAGGTCTTCAGGTCTCCAAGTCTCCTGGTTTCCAGGTCAGTGCTTTTAACCACTAAACTATACAGCCTGCACACATATGACTTGCTTGTACTTCAGTACAAATCTGCATACATCTGCATGCATGCAGCATGCTTATAGTCACTGTTATGTTTTTTAGTTTTCTTGTCTCACTCATTTCAGCTGCACAGCTGAACAGTAGCACACATACCAATGGAAACACATGTGGTTCTTCCCACCCCCCAATACACACACACTTACCCACAAAACTACTTAATTACTTCTGTCTGGCCTGTACTCCTACTATTTCTCTCTTTAGTTTTAAATGTTTCCATGCAAACAGACTTTAAGGGGCAAACACAAAAGTAGAAATAACTCAACACCCATCCACATGGCCAGTCCCCCCACATACACACACACTGTAGTGGGTGCAGTCATGCTGCTACAGACAACCCACCAGGTGTAGATATACTGTAAGTTTAAAGTCTCTTACCTGAGTACTAGGGAACCAGAGGCAGGAGTCTTTAGGAGATGATGTCCATGGGTCAGAGTGCTGGACATCCCCCCTTGAAATGAATGGAGTTATTTTTTTATTACTATGTTATACATTATGATGTTGAGATGAAGAATAATGAAGGCCATTGTTCTACTAACAATGCCCTTGTTAGTCGAGCAGTGGCCTTCATTAATCTCCAACTCTCCATCAATAATGTATAAAATAGTAATACAAAAATACCTCCATTCATTTCAATGGTGCATGCCCCTGCAGTCTCCCATGCCCTATGTCATAATGTGCCTAAGCATGGGGATATGAATGTCAGTGCCATTGGGTGGGGGGTGGGCATAAGCCTGTCTATAGTGGGACTCCAATAGTCTATGCATACCATACTGCCCAACTGTCCCTGATTGCAAGGGACAGCCTTCATTTTACCCCTGGAAACTGCTCTACTCCTCATCCATCCCTCATGGAAAACATGCTGCTCACGCAGAGGATGTTCTGTAAATTTAGACTTTATTGTAGGGACGCCATTTCTGATTTCAGCAGGGGGAAACAAACAACCAGTGGAAGACTGGTGCTAATTAGTCCCTATGTGGCAAGCTCTAGAATGACTGGAACATCTCTTAAAGGTAAAACATATTTGTTGTGATTGAAAAGTGATATGCAAATCAGGAAAAATTAAAATGTGTAAGATTCAGCTGTCTATACCCTGGAGCAGTGCATCAGATTGGGCTTAAACCCACCCAAGTACTAACCAATTTTGTTCCTGGCTGAAGTTCAGAACCCCCCTCCCCAAATAAACTTTGTTCTGATTTCTCTCCCAGACTCCATTCCATTCAATACCCATCCTATATGGCTTGTAAAGCCACCCAAAGGTGCAGAAACATGAAAAACATATCAATATATTAGTCCTTCCATCTTCGCCAATCACCTGTAAAAAAATTAATTATTTTTACTTACCCGGGCATCTTGCCAGAACCTGCGGCCTGGCCCACTCTGCCACCAGCCCATGTTTTCAGTCTGCTCCTCCTCCATCCTTCTGCCAGAAGCTGGATGCTAGAACTGACCATCCCAGGTCCCCTATGTGGTCTGCAACCAAGTCACCTCACCAACCGAATCCACCCAACCTGTGTTGCTTGCTTCTTGCTTGGCTGCTGACATGGCTGCTACCACACTGCCCTGATCAAGGCCTTTGAAGGCCACCCACATTGCTGTCACTGCTGCTGGTAGGCCTAACTTGGTGCCATGGGGAGGCCTGTGTTATTTTTTTGTGAGGTGAGCCTAGTAAAGTAAGTAGGTAGCTAGTCTTGTGTTAGCTTCTAACTCAACCTCTTCCCCCTTCAGTCACCAGGGGAGATGGAGATTCACTAAGAGTGGACCAACAAAAATATGCTGCCACAACACTGCTGTTGAGAGTTCAGCATTCACTGACTCCTCCAAGCTGTAGTGTGCAGCCTGTCTGCTCTGTGATGGAAAAGACAGTGTTGAACTCATGTGACTCATGCTCTTGCTTAGCTGGAGCTCCTCCAGGTCATGTGTGATGGTGTTGCCACAAATAGTTGGAGAGAGTGGACAACACAATACAGATACAGTTGAGTCAGAAAGGCACCTGCAGCGTGAGCATACACTGGCCGGGGGGGGGGGCACTTATTACGCAAAAGATTAAATCCAAATTTAATGCTATTATTGCAACATCATAAGAACAACCTAGGCACAAATAAGGGGGGGGCACCTGCCCCACTCTGCCCTACCTAAATGGCACCCCTGCTTTATGGTAGAAATCCATTCTCAGGTGTTAATATTGGTACAAGTAAATACAATGGTTTCCACTGCATTCTGAGGTACTGTATCTCCACATTTCATGATGTGTCCTTATCACCATGTGGGTGAGTGTCCTTCATTGTCTATCATTTTCAGTGTCCATGTCCCTCATTTCAGTGACAAAATGTGAGGTATTGTGCATGCTTCCAAGACCCTATAAAGTTTGCTAAGCATGGCCATAGTGTATATGCTTCTTACAAAATGACAAAGAGAAAGTAAGTGAGCCAAAACAGTCATGGAGAAACACATTTGTAGCAGTAAATATGCATAAGGGGATTTGCATGGGCCAAAACAAAAAGGTTAGGCTTCACAACACAGAGTCCCCTCTTCACACATCTGAAATGGGGGATATTGGCTTACTATATCCTAGGCATTTAATGCAGTAAGCAAGCAATCATTTTCAAATAAATTGCAATTTAATAGCAAAAACCAAAAGCCATCAAACAACTTGCAAAAGAATATGAATTAATAAGTTTACCTAATTTTAATAGGAAATCAATAAAACATGTATTTTAATGGCTCTAATTTCTAACAGTAGTATAAGAAATAGAAACTGCTGTATTTTTTTATGAGATTTGCACTGGCTTAGTTGCTGCACAAATGGCAAGTGTGCAACATGTGAA
Organism: Neoceratodus forsteri; assembly: GCA_016271365.2. Taxonomy (NCBI): domain Eukaryota; kingdom Metazoa; phylum Chordata; order Ceratodontiformes; family Ceratodontidae; genus Neoceratodus; species Neoceratodus forsteri. Next base: position 432,444,598 of record CM028137.1, on the reverse strand, counting down.
CCTGATGTGATTTTTAAATGATGTTCACACCAGCTTAACTACTGCACTCATGAGAAGCGTGCAACATGCGAACCTGATGTGGTTTTTAGATGTTCACACCAGTTTACCTGCTGCACACCTGTAAAGCTTGCAGCATGCAAAACTGATTTGCTTTTTAGACCTTGTTCACTTAGGCTCACTTTGTGTATGTGAACCACATGCAAATATTTCACAATTAAGCATGAGGCATGCATTCTGCATGTATACAGCAAACTTATATTTCTGTAAGGGTTAATACAGTTTATTGTTACATTCATGTTCTCCTCGGCTAGTGAATGTGTGATGCTGTGATGCTGGCAATTGAAAATCAACCTTGATTTTGCATGTTTTGTTCTGTTACATCCTCCCTGCACCATTACTTATAAAAAATAAAACATAGACATCTGTGTGCTTATGAATGTTTTTTACTCACCTTCTCTGCATGATGTCCACATAAACCTCTCGAGCTTCACTCCTCAGGTTTTTGGGACATCACGCACCTCGGCTTTGTAAAAAATCTTAATAAGACACATTCACCTATTCATTTTTCACTATTTTATCTTAATAATAATAAAAAAAAACTGCAAAGCTCTCAGTAAAGCCACCTATAAAGAATTATCCTCAGGCAATTTGCAAGAAACCTGGAAATTTCAGGTTCAGTTTCATAGCCATTTTTGCACTATGACTGAGCAAAACAAGTCTTAAAAAAGATATTGCATGTAGTTTTAACCTTGAACTTTTAAAACTGCTGAACTGATTGTTTCAAAATTTTTAGGATCCAGAAATTCTATCTTCAGAAATGCACATGTAATTTCAAATTACCCAATCCACTCATTAGTAAGCTTCAAATATATAGTAGGTTTTAAACATACAGTATAACAACAGTTGTAACCCTAATAATGAGGTGCATCTGACTCTTATAATACAGCAAGTTTGTGGAAATGCACTCATTTGTGCTGAAGATAGGACCATGAAATGTACAAACTGACAGCGCTGAGTGTGGGGCCCTTTGTCTTTTAGATTCCTTTCCTATATTGAACTCACCATGACCCAAAGTAGGAAGACCGTCATATGGCTGGTTCCTCATTCTCCTGGGCTGAAATACAGAAAAGGTACAATGATGCATTCTGGGATGGATGAAGCACATTTCTATGTATTCTTATTTAAGCTTTTACAGATTGCATGAGAGGTCATTTTGTACCCTGAACTCCTGCTTAAATCAGAGCCAGTCTAAATTCATTCAGGTTGATTTGCATATACTTCCCATGATGCCTTGCATTATTGGTGTACTACTGTATGTGTCGTTTTGTATTTCTTTGAAACTTGGCTTTATTCCAATGCATTTTCAGGATAGCCATTGCCCCAGTGATTTTAGGCTAAGGTTGTTTCTGTTTTAGATTTATTTCCTATCATGGACTCACTATTACACAAACAAGTAAGACCATCCCAAGGCTGGTTCTTTCTTCCCCTGGGCTGAAATACAGATGAGGTACACTGATGAGTCCTGACAGGGATGAGACAAGTGCCTCTGTCTTTGGTTTTTAGCCTTTGCAGATTATGTGAAATATCATTTGCCACTAGCACTCCTGCTTAAAGCAGAACCAGTCTAACATATTTCATGGTGATTTCCCTCTTTACCTCCCATAATACTTTCCACATTGGGGGATGTGTAGTTATATATTTCATATGACTAGTAAGCTGTAGGTGGAAAAAAGTATTTTTAAAGCCTTGTTGATTTTTCGTTACACGTTTTTGACCTGAATAATAAGTGAGGAATCCTTGAATATGAAGTCCCTAAATATGAAAGGGCTAGGAGAAAAGCATGGGGTCAGGAGGGGGAGTAAAAATAGGGGTGTCAGAAAGTGGAAAGCCATGAGCAGAAATGTTTTCAGTCTGCCAAATAAAATCATAGACCTAATGGCCTTGATGTCGGAGGAAGACCTGGATATTGTGGCTGTTACCAATGCAAGGTACACAAGGAACCATAACTGGGACATAACTCTGCCACCAGGGTATGCTCTATTCCATAAAGACAGGGTAGGAAAAAAGGGAGGAGGAGAGTGGCTATTTATGTTAGTGAGGATATAAAAGCTATAGAGGTTCAGGACCTAAGAAATGAAGTGGAGGCACTGTGGGTTACACTGGAAACAGGAAATGGCACTGCCATTCGAGCAGGTGTGATCTATACACTGCCAGCACAGGGGGAGGAGTTGGATAATGAACATTTGGAAATCATCCATGAAATGGCAGCAAAAGGGGAAATGCTGATTATGGGGGACTCAGTTTCCCTGATGTCAATTAGAGCACCCATGCTACAGCCACACCAATAAGGAGAAACATCCTAGAAGCCCTTCAGGCAGCAAGACTCAGAAATCTAATGGTAGAATACACCCATGAGGGGGCAATATTGAACATGATCCTCAGCAACAGGGACAGAGTAGGGGATGTAGAAGTGGGGATTTACCTGGCAACCAGCAATCACTGTACAGTATGGTTTAGTGTGAGGACAGTAGAGGAATCCAGCCACACAACAGCAAGGGTCTTGGATTTCAGAAGGGCAGATTTTGCAGAACTAGAGATATGTCTGAAGAAAGCTCTAGAGGGTAAAATGGGAAAGGAGGATGCAGAGATGCAATAGGCTCTTCTAAAGGGAGCCATAATGGAAGCCATGAGCCCATGTGTTTGGCAAATAAGTAAAAAAAAGGGGAGGAGAAAACAATTCTGATTCTCCAAAGAGGTGTCAGGGAGGGTGAGGGAAAAAAAGAGTAGCATTCAGAAAATATAAAGAAACAGAGAGGGGGGAGGAGGACAGAGGAAAGTATCTGGAAAAACTTAAGGAGCAGGAAAGTCAGTCAGAAATGCCAAAGCACAGACAGAGAAAAGGACAGCCAAGGCAATAAAGAAAGGAGACAGGACCTTCTTTAGATATTTCAGAGAACAAAGGAAAAAAAACAGGGGTGGGATTGTGATATTAAAAAGAGAAGGGGTCAGCAAAAGGGGACCAGAAAAAAGCAGACATTCTGAACAAGTATTTTTGTTCAGTATCCACAGTGGAAAAGGAAGGGAAGGGTCCACAGCTAGTGGGAAAATGCACCGGGGAGGCTATAGAAACTAGTCCATTCACAGTAGAGGAAGTCATAAAGGAACTAAAAAAAATAAAGGTAGATAAGGCAATGGGACCAGGTGGAATTCATTACAGAATTCTAACAGAGCTTAGAAAAGAGCTAGCAGCACCACTGATAGCCTTGTTCAACAAATCATTAGAAACAGGTGTGGCACCAGCAGACTGAAAGAGGGTGACTTTTGTCTCTCCACTCAACTCATCTCAACTCAACTCAGCTTATTTATAAAAAAAGCACTTGTACAATTGTTAAAAATATGGCAGTTAAAAATATCAATAAATAATAAAATAAATAACCATCTCGGCAGTTCATTCAAATCATGGGAAAGCAAGATTGTACAAATATGCTTTTAATGCAGATTTGAAAATCTCCACAGTCAGGCACTCCCTTATCTGAAGAGGTAGAGAGTTCCACAGGGTAGGGGCCACAAAGGCAAATGCCCTGGCACCCGAGGTCTTCAAGGTAACCCTCTCCATAAGCACGGGAGTAGGGAGGAGGCTGGAACTATAGACCTGTTAGCCTAACCTCAGTGGTGGAGAAGTTGATGGAATCATTACACAAGGAAAAGATTGTAACAAAGCTTGAATCCAATGAGCAGCAGGATCTGAGACAGCATGGTTTCCCGGCAGGCAGGTCTTGCCAAACTAATCTAATACACATCTTCAACTGGGTAACGGGAGATAGATCAAGGAACAGCGGTAGATGTGACTTACATGGATTTTAGTAAAGCCTTTGATATTATCTCATGTAAAAGGCTAATAAACAAATTGAACAGCCTGGGAGTCAGATGAGGAGTAGTAAACTGGGTTTGAATTGGTTGAAGGAGTTCAGTCTGCAGAGAGGGAGGTGACCAGAGGGGTGCCTCAGGGATTGGTGCTAGGCCCAGTCATCTTTAATGTCTTCATAAGTGATAGTGCAGAAGGGCTGGAGGGTAAGGTGTGCATCTTTGCAGATGACACAAAGATCTGCAATAGAGCTGACACACCATGGTGTGTGTGTGTGGACAAAGAGGAGGGAACTGGGCAAGCTGGAAGAATGGTCAAATACATTGCAGCTGAGATTCAATGCAAAAAATGCAAAATGATACACCTGAGGCACAGAAACCCAAGGGATGAGTATTCGGTGTGTGGGGGGGGTACTGTCAGTCACCCAACAGGAGAGGGATCTAGGAGTGATTATATCTGAGGATCTGAAGCTGGCTGGACAGTGTGAAAAGGGTGGTAAGAAGGGCCAGTGGGATGCTGAGATGCATTGAGAGAGGTATCACCAGCACAAAAAGGGAAGTGGTGATGCCACTGTGCAGATCATTGGTGAGACCCCATCTGGAGTACAGTGTCCAGTTTAGGAGGCCTCATCTCAGGAATGACATAGACAGGGTGGAGAATGTACAGAGAAAGGCTACTAAAATGATAGAATGGATGCACCTGTAGACACATGAGAAGAGGCTGAGAGACCTTAATATGTATTCTCTGGGAATGAGAAGACAAAGGGGGGGACATGATAGAGACTTTCAAATATCTTAAAGGAAAAAATAAGGTACAGGGGGTAGTATCTTTAGGAAAAGAGAATGCACCAAAACTAGGGGGCATGACAAAGTTGGAAGGAGGTAAAGTCAGGGGCAATGTGAGGAAGTACTCCTTTACAGGAAGAGTGGTGGATGCATGGAATAGCCTCCCTGCTGTGGTGGTGGGGAAAAAATGGTGGAGGAAGTAAAAAATGTGTGGGACAGACACATGTAAATACTAGAAACATGGAAGGGTTGGAAAGCTGCCAATCAGCTACAGTCTACAGTGTAAGCAAAGGTGGGACAAATAGGCAGACTAAATGGACCTGGTGGTCCATATCTGCAGACAAATTATGTGTATCTATGTATGAACACTACCAAATATTTACCAGAAGCTGTTCTCACAGTCCTACCAATATAGATCTACTGCATGCAGTTTTAACAGTTTTCAACTACATTTGAAGGCCAATGCATATATATCCTGTAAGAAATAAAAAAAAATCAGTAGCAATTATATACAAGTGGCAATGTGCTCATTAGACTCTTGGTGCCTTCCCTGTGCAATTTCATGAATTAACTTCCATTACAGCAGAACCAAGAAACAAAGTTGGACATGCTGTTGCATAGATGCATCAATGATTACACAAAATGTTATGGACAAAATATAGTTCAGGGTCTCTCCAGTCTTCCCTGGACTGTACCCAAGCCTTCACCAGCCTAACCAGTCTAACACTGCCTAGGCCTCTAGTGAAGCAATCATTCCTCTGTTTTGATTAGACTGTCACTTCACCCCAATTTGCTTCAACTCCCCCCTCCCATCAACCTCACTATCCTGATGTACCTATTTAACCTCCTTTTGAAGCTGGACACTATGTTAACATTAACCAACTCCATCAACTGATAATTTCACTTTTCTACCACCTGCTCCATGAAGAAGTATTTTCCTCATGTCTCTCCTAAATTGCCCCCTGACAACTTATTATTGTGAACCCATAGGATGGAGCCATGGCTAAGTGCAAATAACTTCTGACTGCCCCCTTGATTATACCCTTTAGGTAACTGAGGGTTTCAGTCATGTTCCTCCCTCTCTCTCCTAGCCTCTAGTGAATGCATATTGAGATCAGTTAGTTTTTCCACATAAGTTCTCCTCAGCTGGACATGGATTAGTTTAGTAATTCTTTGGATAGACTCTGGCTGATCCTTGTCCTTTTGCAGGTAAGGGTTCCAGAATCTTGCACAGTACATTGTACATTAGATGTGGCCTCACCAAAGGGCAGGATCACCTCTATTCTTCTCCTTCAGAAGGCCACACTTATGCACCCCAGCATCCCTATCAATTTTTCCATAAACTTTATTACACTGGGCTGCAGTCTTGAAATTGTTACTAATAATAAGACCCATATTTTTCTCGTGTGAGGTCTGTTCCAGTCATTCCACTTACCATTCAAAGTTCAGTCCTTGGATTCATTTCCCCAAGAGCTTAAGCTAGGACTTTTTGGCATTAAACTTCTGTTGCCAAATCGTGGACCACCTTTCCAATTCCCTTCCACCTTCTTGATGCCACCACATACATTTTTAATTTTTTTTTATTTTAGTCTTTGGTAAGCAGGTAAGGCCCACTAGGCACAAGTGCCTGTTTCCGGGGAGACCTGGAAGCACTGGGCGGTTAAGTGACTTGCTCAGAGTCACACAGTATGCAAGTGGAGGTTGTGAGAATCAATCTCAGGTCTAGTCTCCTGGATGTATCAAGATTGTTCACACCTTGTTCCTCTAACCTCTAGGCTATACTGCCATTTGTGTCATCCATAGATACATTTTGCCCTGGATCCCCTCTCCAGTGTTGCACATGAACTCATCGAAAAGCACTGAGCCCAGGACTGACTCCAGGGCACAACACTTGTAATTCCTTTTACTTTGCAGTATTTACCATTTAGTACCATCCTTTGGGTTCTTACCCCTAACCAAGTCTCCACTCATCTAGTGACTTTCTCCCCAACACCTTAGTCCACCATTTGCCTTAGCAAACACTTGTGCAGTACAGTGTGAAAGGCCCTGCCAAAGTTCAGCTATAGGATGGTCAGTGCTTAGCCCTTATCCAAGACATGTATTATGGCATTTAGGATATACTGTACGCAAAATTAGTCTGATGGATCTCTCCTTCATCATACCATGCTGCTTACTCCCCTGCAGTCCATGGGAGTCAAGGAATTTGACTAGCTGCTCCTTGATTAAGGACTCAATGAGCTTCTTAAAAATGGAAATCCAGCTAACTGATCTGTAAATTCCTGGGTCCCCCATCCCCAAGCTACGGGTGGGGGTAACCACTGCTGCCCTCCAGTGCCTGGAGAATATACCAATTTCAATTGAGCAGTTGAATAGGTTTGTGGGGATGTGGCCAGCATCTGTCCCTGAGTACCTGTGGGTGCAAGAAATCAGTCACAGCAACTTACCCATCTGCAATGCTTTCAGCCTCTTAAGCAATCTTGCCTCTGTAATACCACACATTTCTATATTTGGTCTCCTAATACTTGAATGTTTCACTCAGCAGTGCCCCCACCTCCTTTACTGTAAAGACTAAACAGAAGGTTTCCTTCAGAATACCAACTTTCTGCCATCTCCCTCCACCCATACCTCACCCTTTGTCAGTCTCTCTAAGCTTCCCTTGCTCTTTCTTCTTCCCCTAACATATTTAAGGAAGGTACAAACACTTTTCTAGCCCCTTCTGTGGTCATAAGCTCTACCTCTGCCATGATCCTCCTCACTGCCTTACTTTCTTTGTTTTAAAAATGTAGAACTCATTGCTTGTCTCCCACTGTTTAACCTTGTACACTTTGAAACCCACCTTTCTTTCTTCCCTGCTACCCTAACCACCCTAATCTCCCTGGAAAACCACACAGGACTTTTATGCCTCTTTCACTTCACCACATGTGTGAGCTGACCATTTGTTACAGGTCAGATCCCCTTCTTCAATATGTTTCTACTTATTCTCTACCCCAATCAGTTGTTACTCAACATAAGCCCCTCCCTTAGCTTGTTTTTTCCTCCTTCCAAGATTAGCCCTCATAATGTCCCAGACAATAGCCCATCTCAAAAGCTTCTGTCATTTCAGGACATTGCCAAACCACTGTGTTGTGGTCATTTGACCCTAGTTGGCTCCTCTACCTTTGACACCCAGATGCTCTCTTTATTGGCCACAACAAGGTTGAGAATGGTCAAATCCCTAGTCTGTTCCTTCACTTGATACAAAAAGGAGTCCTGGAAGGTGTAAAAGAGTGCCAGATTTCTCTTGCTCTGTGCCATTGGAATGCTTCAGTCAGCATCTAGTATGTTGAGGTCTTCTAACAGGATGGTTTCTCCCCTGGCAGCTGCTGTCCTGATCTATTTGACTTGAACCATTTTCACCTCTTCTGTCTGACTAAGGGGCCTGCAGATCATTTCAAAGTTAGCAACCTACCCTCCAGCCACTGTAATCTGTGCTCGTAGTGAGTTTACTATGGCCTTATTCACCAGCTCAATATCTGACATAATTCTGAGACCTTGTCTAACATTCAGCACAACCTCTCTCCCATTCACCCTGTGTCACATGATGAATTGTATGTTCTATAATCTTGGACTGTGAGGTCCCATTTGTTGTTGGGCAGAGCCCGCGTTTCCTACATTGCCAATTTGTCAGGGTTGCCAACTGCTGCCATAGCTTGGAGCTAACTCATTTTATTTCCATGGCTTCTGGCATTTATGCAGACCACTCTTAATGAATCCTGCCTTATGCCCAGACTCAATTTATTGGCCAGTACTGCTTTGCTTTTTTTATTTTATAAATATCTAGCAGAACATTTCCACTATCAGTTTTGGTACTCACTCTCAAGTGTGTGACTTTGTTATGTACCCATTCTGTTAATCTCAGTTCCCTGATTACCCCTAGAAGATGGGGATGTGCATAAAACTGTAGGTATCCCTCAAATGAGTGCATTTCATGGACAACCCTAACCATCCTCTCCCATACCTGTTTAACTTCCCCAAGATTAGAAGCCTCAAATGTCTGTCCCAGTGCCCTTGTTTCCTTCCTCATGAAATGAAGACCATGTGGTTAAAACAGATCCTAATCCCATCAAAAGGCATCCAGTCATGCATGAAGAGAAACTCTTCTTTGGTGCACCACCCTTTTAACCAATCATTAAATCAGAAGATTTTTAGTTTCTTTGCTCCCCATGTGTTCTGTACTGAGAGAACCTAGGCGATTATCACAGTGCCAGTCAACCCCTTGAGCCTGGCCTCCAGTGCCCTGAATCAGTTTTAAGTATCTCTATTGGCTTTCTTTGAGATTTTTTTTATTGTAACCTAAATGAACAGTACTACCCCCCTGATTCCCTAATCAACCCATCTAGCTTATGGAGTATCCTATCAGCTGTTGTTCCTGGGAGACAGCGCACGACCATCCCTACATGTTTCATGTTACAGACTTTCATTTTGGCACCCCTAAGAACTACTGTAACTCCCCACTATGAACACCCTCTACTCAGATGCCACTTTCTTACTACAAAGTCCCAGCAGGTTTAAAACAAAAATGGATGCTGCAACATTTCACAATGTGCTGTTTGTCAGGGGGGATCATGATGCATTGGGGTGTTTTCTTTTTTACTGCGCAGACTATTTGTGTCTTGTATTCAGTTTTTCTTGATTCAATCTACTGATCTTTGCAGCACTTCAGCATATTACTTTTGACATAGTGGTCTGGACTGTCTAGGGAGAAATGTGTGCACCACCCCTTCTTTTTTCCCCATTACAGGAGATCTGACCACTAAATTGTTCACTCTAGTGTCCATCTGAAGTCTTATATGGCCTTTCTTTGCTGCTTGAGTAAAGCCATACAAAAGCAAGGGTGTTGGACTTTAGGAGGGTTGACTTTGGCAAAATGGAAGAGTACCTCAGTAAAGCACTAGCAAACAGGCAAGAAGGAGGGATGGCAGAACAATGGGGAAAATCAAAACTGCCATCACAGAGGCAACAAGCTTTTGCGTAAAGCAAATCAACAAAAGAAAAAAAAGGAAAAAGCCACTGTGGTTCTCAAAAGAGGAGGCAGGGAAGGTTTAAGGAAAAGAGGATAGGATTCAGGAAATATAAGGAAACAGAGAAGGAGAAGGACAGAAAACTATACCAGTTAAAGCAGAAGAAGGCAGGGAAGACAATCAGAATAGCAAAGGACCAAACTGAGGAAAAGATAGCCAACTATGTTAAGAAGGGGGATAAAACCTTTTATTCATACATTAGGGAGCAAAGAAAGACCAAGGGAGGGATACTGAGGCTTAATAAAGGGGAGGGAATGTGAGCACAGTGTGACAGCAAAAGAAAAGTGATACTGAACAAATATTTCTGCTCAGTATTCACAAAAGAAGAGAAGGGGGAGGGGAGGTACCTAAACCAAACAATAGAAACACTATGGATAAGGGGGTAGATACCAGTCCATTCACAGAAGAAAGGGTTCTGAAAGAACCCTTAAAACTGAAGGTGGGCAAAGCAATGGGGCTTGATGGGATTCACTCCAGAATTCTAAAAGAACTAAGGAGAGAACTAGTGGCACCACTGACTACACTCTTTAACAAATCATAGGAGGATGGGGTGGTACCTGAGGACTGTAGGAGGGTGGATGTGTTTCAACTTCACAAAAGTGGGAGCAAGACAGAGGCAGGAAACTACAGATCTGTTAGCCTGACCTGAGTAGTAGGGGAAAATGATGAAATCACTTTTGAAGGAAAGCATTGTTGAGTACCTAGAGGCCAATGGGGTGCAGAATGCAAGGCAGCATGGATTCTCAGTGGGAAGGTTGTGTCAGATGAATCTAATAGATTTCTTTGACTGGGTGATCAAAGTGGCAGACCAGGGAGGGACTGTGGACATGGCCTACCTAGATTTTAGCAAGGCATTTGACACAGTCTAACACAAAAGATTGATATACAAGTTAACCATCCTTGGAGTGGGTCCCAAGGTTGTAGCCTGGGTGAAAAATTGGCTGGACAACTGGATGCAGAGGGTAATAGTAAACAGAGTCCACTCTGAAGAAAGGAGGGGTTGCTAGCAGAGTACAGCAGGGTTCAGTACTGGGACCGGTCCCATTAATGTCTTTATAAGAGACATTGCGGAGGGACTGGAAGGAAAAGTATGCCTTTTTACACATGACACAAAGATCTGCAACAAGGTCGATACAGAATGTGGGGTGGAAAGGTTGAGAAGGGACTTGGCAAAGTTGGAGGAATGGTCAGATATATGGCAGCTTAGATTCAATGCAAAGAAGTACAAAGTAATGAATCTGGGAACAAAAACCCAGGGGAAGGGCACACAATGGGTGGTGAGATACTAACAACAACAAAATTTGAAAGGGACCAGGTGAAGTCATATCTGATGACCTAAAAGGGGGCAAGCAATGTGAGAAGGTAGCAAGGAGGACTGGCAGGATACTGGGACACATAGGTAATGTCATCACCAGTAGAAAACAAGAAGTTGTTGTCCCTCTGTATAGACAACTGGTGAGACCCCATCTGGAGTACTGTGTGCAGTTCTGGAGACTCCATCTCTGCAAGGACATAGACAGAATGGAGGCAGTCCAGAGGAGGGCAACTAAAATTGTGCAGGGTATGCACCAGAAGACATATGAAGAGAGACTAAAGGAGCTTAATATGTATACCCTTGAGGAAAGGATGAAGAGGGGGGACATGATAAAAACTTTCAAGTACCTCAAGGGAATTAACAAAGTCCAAGAGGGTAACTTCTTTCAGAAAAAGAGATGTGCAAGAACAAGGGGGGCACAATTTAAAGACAGAGGGTGGATGGCTCCGAAGTAATGTAAGGAAATATTTTTTCACAGAGAGGATTGTGGATACATGGAACAGCCTTCCTGAGGAGGTTGTGGGGTCAAAAACAATGGGGGAATTCAAGAATGCATGGAACAGACAAAAGGCAATTCTAGTGGGGGGTAGGAGGAAGTAGTCTGTTGGTTAACTAGAATGTGCAGCTTATCTATTAGGTAGGGAACTGTGCAGACTAGGTAGCCAAGCTGTCCTTATCTACCATCAGATTCTATGTTTCTATGTTTCTATCATTTAACCTAACCCTTACTAATATACAAGTGTTCTATGTGATAACAGCGAATGCCAAATGGCGAACCGCGTGATCGCGAAGTCAGGGTGGTGAAAACAATTTCACCACCCTGACAACCTCAGTGCATGGAGGAACAGCACTGGGGACTCAGTCTTTTTTCTTTCTGTGGGGGGGATGCACACCCCCCACACACCCACATGGGGGTCTTTGCCCCCCCACACTCCCCTACTTAAGGATTCTTAACTCAGGGGGGTGCATGTCGTGGGGGGGTCAAAGCAAAAAAAATACAAGTTTTGGGCCAGGCGCAACAAAACCACAGTAGTGCCCAGACCCAGACCTGAACCTGGAGCCCCACACACCGCAAGCAGAGGCCAACCCCCAATGCCATGGTGCAGCTCAACAGCCGACCGTGGTGCTACCCCCTACATTCTTTCTGCCCCCTCCCAGGCCATGCTCACCGTGCTCACTCCTCCCCTGAGTGTGTGTACATATAGCGACATCCTGTCACCACAGTCACCTACCCCACCACATCCAGTTGCCCTCTCTGGCCCCTTGCCATTTGGGCATTTGCCCACATTGCATTGCCATTTCAGACAGCGCCTTAATTCAGGCACCAATGTCATAGGCTACCATATACAAGTTCAGTAATATTCACAGTCAAATCAGAATGAATTTTGAAAATTAATTAAGTCCTTTCTTGCTCAACCTGGAATGTTCACTGGTTCCAGAATATCAAATTCTTAATAATAACACCCTCTCCAAAGCTATGCAGAGCAGGGGTTCAAGGTGACCTTCTGAGGACCCTATTCATCATTCAGCTGAAGTAAACAAGTTTCATGCAAGGAAAGGTCAGAGTAAATTCATTACAGTTTATTTATCACAGTTATAAGCTGGGATATTTTATGCAGAATGCCATGAGTTTATTAATAGTCTCCTCAAACATATGGACCCCTTTTGCAATTATCTAAATGTTGGCAGAACTCACTGTATTGCTGGTGCAAAAAGTACCCTGCAGAAATACTGTAATGAGAACCAGGAGGTGGTTATAGAGGGAGTTGGCAGTGAAAGAACATTACAGAGACAATGACTGGGGCTTTGTCTTCATGGTCATGTCCTAGTCAATAAGACAAGACAAATAGTATAGTGATAGATGACTTAATGAAACTTGGTGCTGCAGATGTGTTGTGCTCAAGGATGTACAAAATGGTAATTTACTTTTCATCACTAGGAGAGTATTTCCTTTCAGATACTGAAAGAAATGTTGTAGATTCAACTAAACATGCCCATTTCTTTTTAGTTCTTGATAAAGACACGGGGAGAGATCTGAAACATAAAATAACATTTGCAGAATTGCACTGTGAACATGCAATTGAACTGGATCCATTTGATTTAATGTAACAGGTGGTTAATCCTTTCATCTGGAGACAGATTAACTGATTTCATAGGTCATAGACTATTTTTTGTCTAAAATGACTGCTGGTTTATTGGAGGTTGACCTAATTCTGCAGAATAGTAATGTGCTCTGAATAAAGCTGTATCATTTAACTGTGGGGCTGCAATACAGAATATCTGACTCTGAAGCTGTCATTTTGGAATAATAACCAGGTTTGGTGCTTAAGCAATAAGGTAAAACAGGATATGAGTTATTTGAGGATTTCTTAATGTGTGGCATGGCACTATGTGTACTGTAACTACATGTCTTGAACAACATATACAGTGGGTAAATCACACAACACCCCATGCCATGGAGTGCCTTATTGTGATTATAAAACAGACTTATCTGTAGAAAAACAAACATGAAATAAGTAAATTCTAAAAAAAAAAAGTTATTAATAAGTGTACTAAATCATAAAGTGCTACACCAACCTATCAATAAAATAGACACAATTTAATAGCTACAGTATGTTCAGCTAGCAGTAGAATTTTTCTGTCACAAAAGGTGATTTCTCCAGAACAATTTCACCCATTACTGGTTCCAGTACATGTGCTTTTAAAAAATACAGGAATGTTTTTCAAAACACTGGAATCAGGATATTGGAACAGTTAACACACTAATAATGTTACTACTGTGCTAACTGTGCTTTGCACACTGGGCAAGCTATTAGTGCCCTGATTACCATATTCAAAGGCACAATAAGGACATTGCTAAACTGTTAGCATATGAGCATTTATCCTCACTAAGAGCAAATGCAAATGAATAGTGTTGTCATGCAAACAGTGCTCACTGATGCTATATATTTAAGGGGCATTGGAAGCATTACCAGGCTGTTTTTAAAAAAATGTGCACAATGGTGCATGAATCCTTTCCATCAAGCAGGCATCTCTGTTGCTACACTGCTTTAAATAAGTTCTAGCCAGGGATGATAGGGCTGTGGGTGAAGAATTTGGGTTAAAAATATTGTAAATTATCAAAGTTATGAGCCTGCATTTTCAAAATGTATTGTAGGCTCAAAATCTGTTGTTTTGTAATATTTATATACCAAATTTTCAACATAGATTTGTTATGACCCTGCCTCATGAAGTAGGACATAGAAAATGTTCAACTCCTGGCCTAAAGGTGATTTTATGCAGGGACTGCAAAATCAAATGTCAGGACTCAAAAATGCATTTTGAGCAGGAGTCAAAAAATGACAACTGTCAAATTCTTGAGGTGCTGTAAAGAAATGGCTATGCTGAAAATTTGGTGTAAAAAGTTGAATATTACCAAAGTAACAAGCCTGTGTTTGCAAAATTCAACACGGGCTTATAACTTTGTTGTTTTCTAAAAATCACCTTTGGGGATGTAAACACATAATTTAGCCATGATTTGAAAACTGACAGCTGTCATACTCATGAGGTGCTGTAATGATATGGCTATGTTGGGAATTTGAGGGAAAAACATTTAAAATTGTCAAAGGTATGGGCCTGCATTCACAAAATTCAATGTAGGCTCATACCTTTGTGTTTGTATTACTTTTCACCAAATTTTCACCATAGCCTTCTTATGACCCACCTCATGGAGCAGGGCAGAGAGAATTTTCAACTCCTGAATGAAAGGTGATTTTGTGCAGGGGCTATAAAATCATCTTTTGGGACAGATCTGCCTAATGACAGTGCAATTTTTCATGAGGTGGGGTCACAAAGAAGGCAGGTTGAACATCTTGGGCAAAAATATATAAAAATGGCCAAGTTATGCCACTAAGTTCAAAACCCCATTGAAATACATTGAAGCACCTACCAGTTTCCTCAGTTCGTGGTCTGGCTTTGAGGAATGAAGACATGTCTGCGGGTCAGAGAGGATTACGGCATTAGACCCCCAATGGGTAAGTATTGTTTAAGGTGGGTGTGGAGTGCTGGATGCTGAGTGGGATGATTGGGTTGGGGTCAAAGTAACGGACGCAAAATACATCGATGGAAGGTTTCCTTTTTACAAGTTTAAGAACAAAAGAATGGGCTGAGGATTCCAGATCATGACATTGGAGGACTGAGCACCCACCATGTCACTTTTATGTTTCTGGATGGGTGTGTGGTGGTGATATTGAGACTGAGGTATACCCACACAAGTAGAGATGTGCAAAATTAGAAAATTTCATTCTGCAAAAAATTTAGTGAAATTCATGCATTTTGTGAAATATTTTGCAGGAGTGAAATGCGAAATTCCACAGGAGAAATGCAAAAGATCACCCACGAAAGGTGAAATATCGCCACGAAATGTGAAATTTCACTTGTGAAATGGTAACATTCAGGTGAAATTTGGTGAATTTGCACATTTCGGAGTGAAATTTTGTGGAATGGCAGAATTTTGTGAAATGTTTTGCATGGCGAAATTGCAGATTTTGTGGCAATTTCAGCAGCAAAATTTAATTTAGCAACATCTCTACACACAAGATGTGAAGTAATGTATGTCACATTACTTGAAGTGAACGAGGGGGTGGGGATATGTTGGACGGACCACAAAAACAAACAGGATCATCAAAGCATTATCAGAGTGGCCTGGTAGGACTTGGCAGCTCTGGGAGCTGAACCTCCTGGAGTCTAAGACGTGGCCTATCATTTAAAGCCACCTTGTTGCTGCTGTTGTCCTTGGGACTGCTGTCCAGAGGATCTATGAAAGGAATGACGTTTGAATTGCTTCTGGTTGGACCGGTACATGGTGTGAACCAACTGGATTGTCTTGCCTGAATCCTGAAGGTGAGAAATAATTGTCTCTGCAGCTTTCTGATATATCACTGGCATGGTGGCCTCCGTTATCATAATTCCAAATTAGCATGATAACATTATAAAAAGGCACATGGTTTGTGACAGGTACTACTGAATCTGCATGGGATGCTTGCTTCATGTTGTGTGGTCAAATGCATTCCTCTCAACCTATTAACGTGGGGGAAAGAGAGAAAATGTGGGACACTGTGTAATAAAAATAAAAACAATGCTCCCATCTGCTGCTGCAAACGTTAAATACTAAACAGGCTGTTATGAACATCCCTAGGTAAGTGGCAGTGGGGACTTCCCCCCCAAGAACTTTGTTTATGTAAAACATGTACATGTGCCCAGCTTTTTATCAAAGTACTTTTCTACAGACAGACATTTCAGGGATAGTGCCATTCTTTTTAAGTGTTGAATAGTACCCTTCTGATTTCCACAGAAGACTGACACTGATTCCACAGCAGAGTTTCCAGTGAAGGGAGGACAGCAGAGAGCTGCACTCTGATTGAGCACTGTGATCATTCCTAGGATCCCGCTGGGCGAGATTCACAGAAGTAGAAAGACAGAACTGGAAAAAACAACTGCAACACCGGAAGCATAACCTCCAGTGCAAAAAGCAGCCATCCCAAACTTCAACCTATTAACGTGGGGGAAAGAGAGAAAATGTGAGACATTGTATAATGGAAATAAAAACAATGCTCCCATTTACTTCTGTGAGCGTTATGTACTAAATAGGCTGTTCTGAACAGCCCTAGGTAAGTGGCATACACACAGTGCGGACTCCCAACCCCCGAGAACTTTGTTTACTCAAAACATGTATGCGTGCCCAGCTTTATATCAAAGTACCTTTCTGTGCAGAGCCAGCCTTAGACTTTGTGGGGCCTGGGCAGAGGTAAAACACAGGGCCCCCTATAACTGACAAAACTAAAGGGATTCACAATGGTATCAGTGGGGAGATGGTAATACACTCAGAACAGGAGGGCAAGCTAGCAACTGTACTGTGAGCGTGTGGCTTTGGGGTGGGCTGCCATTATGGGGCTAAACCTGGAAGGACATGTACCACAGCCCAGGGAATACTGTTGTCTGGCTGCACCTGGAAGGGCAATGGAAGAACATACCAGTTATTGTGTGGCTTAGCCTTGGAAGGATATTGAAGAGACAGCCAAGAAGTACACTGACTACCTCATACTGTGTAATGAAAACCCTCTCTCCTATTTAGGGCCCTGTAGTCCCTAAATAAATGTCTGTATTCTTTTATTTGAATTCCTTGCCTGAGCACTATATTATTTATTTATTTATTTAAAAATTGGTAACTTGGATGCACACTGGGCCAAGGCTCATTTCCAGGTACAACCCAGGAATGTTTTAATGTTTTAAAGTATACAATAGCAGCCAGAGACATGGTCAGATATTTCCAGATATTTCACAAAATTTCTAAAGAGTTTCTCTCTGCTGCCCCTACTATGGAACTGCAGAAAGCAGGAGATTTCTCTAGAAGTATCACAGCCATTTTAGGAAATATCTGACCATGTCTTTAGCTGTGACTGTAGGTTGCATTCTTTGTGGGAAATGGTATTGAAATGGATAGGTTCACAGGTGGGTTATTCTTGTCGGGATGTACTACATCCAAGTGGTGGCACTATTCTTGCAGGGGCCCACTTTAACCATTTACTGAGTGGAAGCAACACACTATTTTCTTTCTATCTTGGATACGTATCCCCCTATCAAGAATTTTAAGGACCCAGACCCCTACACCATATGGAACTCACAAGGCAGGGGTAGTAGCAGTCTCTGCAGCACCTACAGTGCAATGTAAGAGATATTTTAAATATTTACCTACTAAACTGAACGTTGTTATTTTGGAAATATTTGGCTCAGGTATAATTGCTGGACTAGGTGAAAATAAACTTTGCTAAGATAGGTTGTGTACTTTAGCCTTACGCTGTTTGCTACAATGACTATTAATGCTCAGATCAATGTTGTTTCTTACCTATCTTTATTACAAATGTGTTTTTACATACTTCATAGAATCATTGAAACTTGGCGGCAGAAAAGGACCCATTGGACCATCCAATCTGCCCCTCTACTGATACTTACAAACTTTTTCTTCTAAAAATCACATTTGTCTCAGGAATATACCTAAAGTGATTGTTTTTGTATTACATACAAAGTAAAGTCTCTAAAAATGATTAATTTGCTGGGTTTATTAATACATAATTGTATAGATAACTTCCTGGAGAATCCCTGATTCTACAGATGATAGATTGTAAACAGGCTCTGAGGTCCCATTACTAAGACTATTAGAGATTATACAATGGCAGTAATAAATGTAGAAATATGATTGGCTGACTGGATGCTTTATCCATGAGTAAATCTCAGCAATAACTCATGGATAAAGCCCCAGTCAGCCACATCTGTCAAGAGATTATGCTGCCCTCTTAATTCAAAACTAAAATGCTGCCATCTTAATTACCCAGTAAACCGCATACAAAAGTGCAAGTTTCAAATGTGCTATGAGTTCTGAAGTAACAGACCCCAGCAGTCCCAAAACCAAGTTCAAAATTCAAAATCCCTCTATTTTTCTAAAATCCAAGTAGTACAGTGGGGTATATCCAAATAATTTGATGTACCTCCTAAATGGAACATAGGACCAATTGAGACCGTGGCGGTCTCTCCAGACTGTCCCACGTTCCCCACAACATTGTTACCTGCAAGCTCCTGTGATGCTCCCTCCTGCTTCTGATCACTCAGTGCTGGCACCTGTAACATTGGGCTCCTCTGCTGTGCCATGCGCCGCTACCTTCCTGGTCCCAGTATTGAGCTACCATGTGATTCCAGCGCATTAGCAAAATGGAATCATTTAAACAAAAAAAGCTGCTCACTCACTCTCCCTCAGTGTAAATCCATCAATTTCTCAATGTGGCAACTGCTCGTCTTGATTGACACGTCACGTATGTTCTGTGCTGATCTCTTGAAGTGGGGACAGAGGTCATTGTGTGTCCCCAAGTACATGACTCCCATGCTCTCCAATTCAAAAAAATTCAGGTTCCAGTTCACTTGCAGGAATAACTGGCTCACTCGCTTTCCTCAGCAGTACAGTGTCAGTCTCTCAGCTGGCACCCCATGCATCTTGTCTGCTGCTCTCTTAGTGTTGAAACAAACAAAAAAACAGGGTTGGAGCAAGGTAGGGGTAAGGCAGGTGTAGATGTGTGTGTGTGTGTGTGTGTGTGTGTGTGTGTGTCTGTCTACCTGCCTAGCAACAGGGAACTATTTTACATACAGAGGAAGGATATTACACACAAAATCAAGTAAAAAACAGTTTTTTTTAAATAATTTAATCTTTTTTTTTTTAAATACCTATTGTATAATTACAATAAACCACTCCAGGGTGTGGGTTAGGCTAGGATTTACTCACACCTGGTACAGATTTGCCACACCAGGCGTGAGTAAATCCCAACATAACCCACACCCTGTTGTGGTTTACTGCTTAAGTAGTATCCCTGAAAGAGGCAGAACTGCTTTAGGTAAAAATTGGATGCATATTATTACAATAATTCTGAAATGCTGCTAAGCCTCAGTGTTTATACTGCAGAACTTACTTTTTAGAGCCCCAAGACAAGTCAGTTGCCATGGAAGTTGGACTCGGAGTCTGCACAGGACAGGAGGGTGGCTGCATCTCTGGCGTGGCAGGGTGGTGACTGGCAACCAGATGGACCTGACGTTCCTTTTTCTTTTAGTTCGGTGCTCATTGTTCCTCCATTCCCATTCCCACTCCATTCCTTTCCACAAATCACACCCGCGCTACAGACAGTGGCTTCCTCAGGCTGGCTGGTGGCTGCAGTCACCAGTTGCTCCTACTGTTTACTTCCTCTTCTTCTTGGAAGTTCCTAGAGCATCCTCAGACCAACGGACATGTCCTTCCCCTAAGCAGTTAGCCAGATAATGAGACCAATGCTAATGGTTCCCCCAACCCCCTACACAGCACTTTAATAATCCATCATGATCTAGCGAGCTGCTGCTATAGGCATAATTAGGGCAGCCACAAACACTGCAGGTAGCAGAAAGGCTAGGGGAATTGAACCAGATGCCACAGACATTCAGAGCAGTAAAAGAGCCATATATTGTACTTGTAAGCCTAGTAGCGGGCGGCAGAGTGGCAGCAGCAGCGGGTTGGGGGAGAGATTGACACAGAAGGGGATGATTGCAGACTGCATTTAACAAACCTCCGGTCTGCCATCATATGATGCAGCTCTAATAAGTCTGCTTGTGTCCTCACAGTCCTGCTCAGTGTGTGTTTAAATGTGTACAGGCAGGAAGAGGGTTGTAGAAAACTGGCAACAAATTGACATCTTACGACAGTTGCACACACTGCTCCTATGATACAGCCGGAAGGGTGGTAGATGGCCAAACATGAATTAATGTGTGTGTGAACACGTTGGGTGACCAGACAGTGCAAACATTTTTGAAAGCTAAATATATTAGTTTTAGTTTTTCTGTGTATGGTTGTGTCTGTGTGTACTATTTATTGTAAAAGTAGGGGATTTGTATGGTCCCCTGACCAATATTACCTGTGTCAATAAAACAGATCCATGTACAGTAACTCTCCTAGATGCCCCTGAAAACAGACTGTTACAGCTAAGTCTGTTTTCACTGATCAAAAATTACAATTAAATAAAAGTGTTGTGGGTGCATTTATTTGTAGTGCTGTGTGCCCATGTAATATGTGTTCTGTGTGTTCATTTATGTATGTTGTAATGTATGTCACTGTATGTTTGTGTATCTGCATCAGTAATGCTGTGTGTGTGTGTGTGTGTGTGTGTGTGTGTGTGTGTGTGTGTGGGTATGTTTTCTGTTTGCATGTCAGTGTATATTGTGCTGTCTGTGTATGTGAACAGCTGTGTATGTTGTACTGTGTGTGCATGCATATGTATGCAGTGCTGGGTATACACAGCTATTACTATATATAGTTTTGTGTGTATGTGTGTATATGTGTGTATGTGTTTGCATGTCTCTATGCAGTGCTATGTGTGTTCATCTGTATTTCGTACTGTGAGTGAGTGCACATCTTTATGTGATACAGTGTGCGTGTGTGCGTGTGTGTGTGTGTGTGTGTGTGTGTGTGTGTGTGTGTGTGTGTGTGAGAGACCCTACTTGGGAGTAATGTTTGTAAGTAGGAATGGGGGAAGCAGAAGAAAACTTTAATTATGAATGGGGGTTGGGGAGGAAAAGCCTGATTGTGGTCTGCCACTGTAACCTTCACTGACCACCTCAAACAATAACAGAAGCAAACAACGAACAATGAAGTGTGCAAAATAAA
The DNA here is from genome assembly GCA_016271365.2 of Neoceratodus forsteri. Classification (NCBI taxonomy): domain Eukaryota; kingdom Metazoa; phylum Chordata; order Ceratodontiformes; family Ceratodontidae; genus Neoceratodus; species Neoceratodus forsteri. Next base: position 432,423,363 of record CM028137.1, on the reverse strand, counting down.
AGGAATACTCATGTGAGTTACTGCAAAATGGTTTATTTCTGAGACAAACTCCTGTTGGGATTCAGTGCTGACTTATAGACTCACAAACAAAACCCTTTTGCAGCAACTCACAAGAGTTCTTGCACACTCTTCGGGTCATTGTTCTCTTTGCATCTGTTTTTATAGCTGAGTGCTTTACCAGTTCTTGTGTACCAGCTAGATGCTTGTGTTTACAAGCAACAACAGTGCTGCCAAACCCTATCTGCATAATTTACTTTCAATATGATCTAGTGTTTTTGCTGTTTAACGTATTCTAAATGTAGTCAACTTCACTCATGTTATATTCAATAGTATCGCATTAGAGCCATTGGAGCTCTGACCAGGATTTGTATATTCTTTCACCACAATTGATCTAAGGGGTTCATCACAGTAACCAAATTTTGTAAAAATGGCTTTAGTAATTAAGGAGCCCTAGGAAAGGCAAAAGCTGTGTAACATTTTAGGTTGTAGTACCTGTGAAACTGCCTTCAACATCTCAGGCAGAATGTGAGGTCCCTGAGCATCTATGCAGTGGCCCAGGTATTCCACTGATGTCTGAAAAAAGTCACATTTAGCACACATAAGGAGCAACCCATCAGTATCCAACCTGTTCACCACTTTGTCTAAATGCTCCAGGTGGGAGATCACGTGATGCTAAGGCTTGGATGGTAGCTCTGTCTCTGGGCTGCCTCCCTCCTATAGCTTCATCGAACTCCATGTGCTAATTTAGGCATCACTTTATCATAAATTTCATTTCATGCTACTGCTGTACACCTCTGGCTTCTAATAATCTCAAAGTTTTCTGCATATTTCGTGTCTTTGTGGTCAAGATGGAAGCAGACATGCGGCAAGCTCCGTTGCGCCACACTCCGCCTACCACCCCCAAAAAGGCTGCTAAGAAAGTTAAAGTGCAAGGTCCATAAGCAACTCACCAAACAGACCATCTAGCTCCGAGTGTGTCTCTTACAGAAGATCGCTTCTTACAGGAGCAGCAGCCCTTTCATGAAGTGCCACAAGACATCACTTCAGAGCTTAAGTCTCTCTCGACAGATCTGAGTGACTTAGCACACAGGATGGGGGACACAGAGGCTTGCGCTAATCCCTGGAGCAATGGAAGGAAAAGGCTGATCCAGAACTCACCTGCCTCCACCAGCAGGTTAAAAATTACAACAGAAGACTGAAGACCTGGAGGGGAGAAGCTGCAGGAATAATTTGCTCATATTCAGGCTCCCTGAGGTGGCTGAGGGCACATCTCTGGTCTCCTTCACTCAGAAGCTGCTAGCAAAAGTTGCTGGGCCCTCACCCTATAATACTGCTTACCTTATAAAAAGGACACCATTCTCTTTGCCCAAAACCTCCAGAGGACTCTCCCCCATGCCCCTTCATTTTTAAATTTCTCAGCTATCTGGAGAAGCAACATGTGCTTCAGAGAGTGAAGGAGCTGCACAGTATGACCTAGGAGGGGAAAGCGATTTGGACTGCTCAGGATCTCCCTGGCAAAACCCGGCAGAGAAGAGCAGCCTTCCACCCTATCTTTGTTAAGCTTTTGGTGGCCAGTACAAAATTCCAGATAAGATACCCCACCCGGCTACAGGTACAGTTCTGTGGGCAGTGGCACTCCTATGAATCCCCTGAGCAGGACGCTAAAGAACTATCAGTCCTTCTGCATGACCTCTTTAAACCCATCTGAATCCTAGTGGGTTTTTTCCTGAATGCTCCAGATTGCAGGTTTCCCTACCTGTTGATGGACTTTGGCTTTGATGCTGCAGCAGTCTCGGAATCTGGTCCTGGCACTTTTTGAATTTTGACTGGACTTTGTTGGGTCTTGGCCCCTTGGTTCCTTTCTCCTGGCTGGCAGTTGGGTCTTGAGTTTGCCTTGGCCAGCAGTGGGGTGGGGAGGCGGGTGGGCCTCCCAGTACAGATCAGCAGTCCCTCCGTGCTGCGATCTCCAGGTGGAACTATTGTACCCATATGCAAGGGATACTATTATTGGGACACTCGTTCGCCATGATTACTTTCCCCTGGACAACAATGCCTCTTTTATGCTTAGGTCAGGTCTGGTCCTGTTTCATCTGATGGCGGTTTATATGGGGTTACCTAGATGGCACAAGCAGGTCACCTTCATGCTGAAACCATCGAGGGTTAGTTGTGCCAATAGGTGTATGGACTTGCTTGTTCTCAATTACTTGTTCCTTAGGATGGTCAGTTTTAGCAGCTGACATAGTTCAGAAGTATTTGTTCATTTCTTCCTGCAAGCCAGTGTGGTGTTTTTCTGTCCCCTCTGCAGAGCCCCAGGAGGGGTCCTAATGGTCTCTTGTCCCTGGGAACAAGGGGGGGGGTGCCCCTCTGCCCTTTTATGTTATCCCATTTAGTGAAGCTCTTTCCTTATTATTGTCATCTTACTAATGATGGAGCTTGGAGTGGGGTGGGTTAACAGGGGTATTTGCGACCCATTAGCTGGAGAGCATTACACTTGGGCTGTTGGAGTTCCTTATGTAGCATGACAGTGGGCCCCTTTATACTATCTGCATTTTTATTCTGCAATATCAGCCTCCTCATTGTTGTTAGCTCCCTTGCACAGGGCCATGACAAAAGGCTGCCTCAAGATTTGTAGTTTACTTTTAGTGCTCCCTATTCCTACTTTTCCCAGGGAGGGAGCCTGCCTGTTCTGGCCTTCACTAGAGGGCTTCATGCTGGCTCCTCTGCTCTAAGTGCTTACTGGATCCAGCATGTAAGGCACCAGGGGATTTGGGATGGTACACCTAGTTTTTACATCAGTTCCTTGATGGTTCATGGTCTTGTTGGGTTTGGGCATGTTTGGAGTCATTTTTGCAGTTTGGTAAAGGGAATGGTTAAGAGGAAGGGGGAATTATGTTTACTATACCATTCACATCAGCTATTGCTCTGTAAAGAGGGTTTATCTTGGGGGGGTTTCAGGTGGGTTGGTTATACAATTTGGATTTATCTCTTTTTATTACGATTAATGCAGACTGGTTTTTGGTGGGTTGTCTTGGCTCATTTACCTTATTGTGGGGAGGGGAGTGTGTTCTTTAACCTTATTGTGTGTATTGCTATGTTTTATATCTGTTAAGAATGACTAATAGGGAAATGAAGTTGTTAACATGGAATGTCAGAGGAGCACGAGAACAGCTTACAAGATTACAGATTCTTAAACATATAGCCATCCTACAGGGCAAAACTACTTTCTTACAGGTGACCCATTTGCTTACTCAGGAAGCTACCTCTCTTCGTTGACAATTTGTGGGACAGGTTTTTGCCTCTGGATATAACTCCTCGAGTAGAGAGGTTGCTAAACTGGTCAACAAAGGTGTCTCCTTTCACCCCAGTCAAACTATCTTGGACTCACAGGAGTACTTCAACTTGGTTAAGGGCCTCCTGGACCAGAGAGAGGTCATCTTAGGCAGTGTTGCAGTGTTTATGGGCCAATCAGTGTGGATTCCACCTTCTTCATAGAGCTTGTGGATAAGATGGCATCCCTCTTACCAGCAAAAATTTTTATAGGGCGTGATTGGAGAACCACTCTGACACAAGATCTGGACTGTTCCAGCTGGATATCCAACCCCCTCTCACCTTCCCAGAGGGCTCTCCATGACCTTATGGAATCACTGGGGTTATGTGATCACTGGAGGCTGTTTCATCCACAGATGCATGACTTCACCTTCCATTCCAGTGTACATCACTCCTCTTGGCTTGATTTTATTCTCACTAGTCAATCTGAAGTATGAGGGGTGATGTATCCTGGACTGGCCCCTTTGGTTCTATCAGATCATGCTAGTACCTGGATATTGTTCAGTTTCCTTCCACATAACCAGAGGGATACATCCTGGATTGAATACCCAGTTGCTTAAAGACGAGTTTGTTGTGTCTAGAATTAAATCCCTTATCTAGACTTATGCCAAAACCAGTCTTAATTCAGTATCACTGGGGCCTATGAATGGTGTGCCCTTAAGTGCCTCCTTAAGGGGCAGATTATTCACCTGGCTACTAAAAGGAAGTGCTCTTGGGAACAGGAACTGAAATTCCTCCTGTCCCGTATCCGTGACTTAGAGGAAACCATATCCCCCTCCTCCCCCTTAGATGCTTCCAATCTATTGCTCTCCTTTCCGGATAAGTACACTGATTCCTGAGGGATAAAGTGGAATCCATGCTCCTAAAAACACATTCTAAGTACATAGATCAAGGTGAAAAAGTGGGCTGGTTGTTATCTCTCAGGTTGTGGCAGTCTGAAAGCCTCCAGACTCATTTCTGCTATCTCTGCCCCAGACAGAGCCCTTAAATCTTCTCTCCAGGAAGTGGCCTTTGAATTTGAAAAATACTACAGTGACCTTTATGGACTGCATAGTACTCTGCTGGTTGACAAAGATCTGGAGGATTACGTTACCTCAATTCCCTTCCCCCAGCTTTCAGAGGATCAGTGCAATTCACTATCATCACCTATCTCCATTCTGGAAATTATTGCTGCAATTAATAGCCTGGTCACAGACAAAGCTCTGGGACTGGATGGTTTTCCCTCCAATTTTTATAAAACATTCTCTAAAGAGTTAACCCCCCTCCTTCTCCATCTTTGTCAATACTTGTTTTTGGCTGATTCATTAGATTCTACAATCCTGGAGGCCTTGATCATTCTCTTATTGAAGCCTGAAAAACCCTAGACACTAGTGTCCAGCTACCACACCATCTCACTCTTAAATTATGATCTTAAAATCGTAACTGAAATCCTGGCTGTGAGAATAGGTAAAGTGTGGTCTGGGTTAATCAGTCCAGAGCAAGTGGGTTTTGTTCCCGGACACTCATCTGCTGATCATCTTTGCAAGCTTTCCTATATTTTTCTGGCTGCTAAAATCAATCCCTCACCTATGGCTTTAATATCTCTCTATGCTGAAAAGGCCTTTGATAGGGTCAATTGGGCATTCTTATTAGCTATGTTAGAGAAATTTGGCTTTCCTCAATCTTTCTTGCGCTAGATACGGATTATCTATTCTGCCCCGTCAGCTAAAATATATTACAATGGAGTCTTTTCTACCCGCTTTTCCTTATTTTCTGGTACTCATCAGGGTTGCCCACTATCTCCCTTGCTTTTCAATCTTTATCTGGAACCATTAATTCATCAGTTTAAATCCAGCCCGCGTGTCCACAGTATCCCAGCTAGAAACACATCACAGGTCCTCTCAGTGTATGCGGACAACATATTGTTACATCTTTCCCATCCAGTTGACTCCTTGACTGAAGTCTTATGCATAGCTACTTGGTTTAGCTCTTTCTCTAATTACAAACTCAATCTAGACAAGATAGGGATTCATCCTCTTAATTATCATACCTACAAAGCTAATTTAATCCATTTAGGCATGAAATGGGCCCTGTCCCATACAAAATACCTCAGCATTGTTCTGTCTAGGGATCAGTCCCTAATGAAAATGCTTAACCTGGAAGAGCTAATCAATGTTGTACAACAGGACTTAGCTTGATGGTGTGCCCTTCCTTTTTCCCCTCTGGGGTATGATCAATATAATTAAGATGAATGTCTTGCCCAGACTTTTCTATCCCCTTAATATGTTAAACTTTTAGCTTCCTATCTCTTTCTCAAATGCATTCATACTTACATTACCAAATTTATTTGGCTAGATAAACTTCCTTGGAGGTCTTATGCTAAATTGACACTTCCCAGGGACAAGGGCGATCTCTGGCTTCCTAATTTCCTCTTTATTTTGCTGGGCAAGCCATCTCTGTAAATGATTTAAATGGGCCTCTCCACACCACTATCAGTCAGACTCCACCTATGTTCCTTTCTGTCTTCAAATAGAATTGACCCTTATGAGGGAAGCTAGTCTCTTAGGCCCTTCCCTTTTATTCTTTTTGTGGAAATCCCTCCCTAAGTTACTACAAGACACACGATAGGGACCTCTCTCAAGGTCTATTCACAGCTTTGCATATACGTTAAGTATCAGCCATCTAAAGATAGTTCTCAACCTCTCTTGTCCAAAAGTATTTTAAAATAGGGGGTGTCCGCTTTCTCCCTCATGGTTACCATGCTTAATGGATACTACCCTGGCAGATTTTCTTAGTAACAGTTAGCGTCTCTCTTCTCTTGAGATCCTACAAAAATTCCATTTGGGACCGGCATTTATTTTTAAGATTTTTCTGTTGAGGCATCTTTTAATCCAGATTTTAGGATCCTCCCTTCTCTTCTGATCAAGCCACCTTTCTTATTGTCTTGAAGGAGTCAGCCATATGCTCCCATGGCATTGCCACAATATACTCTCTTATTCTGGATAAAATCTTCTCATCCCCTCTAGGGTGTCCTAGGGAGTGGACGCTACTTCTTCCCACTTCTAACTTCAATTGGGGAAATATCTGGAGGGACCTTTATAGATATGTTTCCCAGGATAGACTTCAACTTACTCAGTTTCACATTTTAAACAACTTATATTACACCCCTATTAAGTTGGCTAAGATGGGATGCCTAGCTTCCCCTACTTGTACCAGATGTGGTCAGGAAGATGGTACTGTCCTGCATGTTTTCTGGTCTTGCAGTAGGGTCCCCCCTCTGGAATCAAATCCAGTCTGGGACTGACCCAATATTGGGTTTGGTAGGCCTTTTCACTCCAGAGATTTGTATTATTGGGGACTATAGTACAATTGCCATGAAAAGAGAATACTGTATATCATATGGCCTTAATCTCACTTGTGGTGAAGAAGTTGGTTCTTAGATATTGACTGGATGAGACCTCTCTCTCGTATCAGGAATGGCTCCAAGAGCTGGCCTTTTGCCTAAGGATCAAACACATGATAGCCAGTATCCGTCATAGGCAAGCTCACTATAATCAGAGATGGGAGAAACCTCATGCCCTTTAGCTGAGATAAACTACATTTTTCAGCAGTTTTGTGCTCCTCCTTTAGCTGTTTAGCTTTTTAGCTTTTAGTAGTTGTTAATTCTGTTTTGCAGTTGGGCACACTCTGGGGGAAGGGGTTGGGGGTTGGTGGGGATTATGGGGAAGGGGTTGTTTACTTTATGGACAGTTCATATGTTTTGTACTGTTGTTTATTGTTGTTATAACATTCAATAAAGTCATTTAAATAACAACAAATGGTCCAGGTGATCCTGATCATTACTGACAGTATAAGGGTATCATCCAAAAAGCACTGTAACCTCAACAGATCCTGCACGATTTGCTCCATGGCTCACTGGAAGTTTGCAGAGGCTGCTGCAATGTCAATTATAGCAGAACAGTCCTTTGTGTGTAGCAGTCATCAAATAATGTTTAGAATCTTCATCTACTGGCATTTAATGGTATGCATATTCCAAATCTATGTTGCTAAAGCACTGGTCACCTGCCAGTGTGGCAAACAAGTCCTCAACAATTGGCACTGGTTACTGGTCTCTTCATGGCATAGGATTTACTGTAACTTTGAAATCACCACAAATGCATACTTGGCTATCCTTCTCAATGGTAAACACAATATTGAGGTAGACCATTCACTGAACACCTGGGGGAAATAACAAGAATCTCTGCAAGTCTTTTTTTGAGGTGGGGGGAATAGTTTCTTTATTGAGTTTTGTCCACAAAATAAACATACAGTCACAAACAACTTAATATAGCACATACGTGTCCATTTTCTTTGGGCCATCTGATGTTCCCTGCCCTTTCAACACATTATTGACATGCAAGCATGTAACTGAGGGTCTCTGTTTTTGTAAGAGGGAGGGAGAGAACCTCTGAGTTCACGAGTGAGTTGCAGGGCTGCATGGGATGCTAGTCCCTCCTCTTTACACATTAGCTTGCCACATTCCTCTTAAGTATACTTCAGAATACATGGCTTATCTCCATTCATGTCTTTTCTAACCTCCATCGCTGCAAGGGCTGGTGAGGGGGACCTATTCCCCCTTGTACTCTCAGGTTCCTACCCCTCTGTCCTCCTTTTTTCCTCTCTTATATTGTTTCCCATTGGAAGTTATCCTCCTTTTCCCGCATGGCACTAGTATTCTATCTCTGGGGTTCTCCATTTGTCCCTCTAATTCCCTGGTAGGAGTGCTTTTTTATTATCTTCAAGCAGCAACTCCAACAGCCAGGCCCATGTTCTCTCAAAGCTCCCCCCCCCTTCACATTTGGCAGAGTAATTTTCTCCAGTGTCTATCAGTAATTTTAGCCACTGCCCCACATCTATGTCTGCATGGCTTACCCATGTATTAAAAACACATTTCTTTGTAGTAACTAGCAATATCCATGTTACTCAGTATAATAATAATGAGTAGGTCCCATATGCCTCATTTTCTACCTCCCTCCCTCCCCATCCTCGTATACCGTTGTTACACCGACCCCCCCACAGCGAAAGCAGCACAGCGACAACAACCCGTTCAACATCCACAGTGTCGAATGGGTTGTTGCATCAATGTGCCGACAAACTGTCACCTGGTGTTAGCCGCTGTCCTCCAGAATCTTTATGTCCGGGGGGGTGCGGCGGGCAAAGGCCCCTACATGGGGATGTATGAGAGGTGCAGCCCCCCTCCTGCATCAACACCGAACAGGTGTCAGTGTGTTTTCGATCATGGTCAGGACCAGGCAGTGTTGGGGATGTCAGCAACAATCTGTAGTTGTGGGAGAGATCAGCAAAATTTGTTTCACCACAGCTTGGTTGATCTCCTGATCAACAAAGTCAGTGGAGTCAAGTCCCAGGAAATTCCAGATGTTTCTCTCATAGCCTCCCTGATACTTGTCCAGAATGTCGCCTGCACAGGGACCAGAGTAATGCCAGAAAATATGGATACATGTGTCTATGTCTGTTTTTCTTCTCCCACATGTCAGGGCAATTGTGGGGTAAAATCTATTTATTATATTAATTGGACACAACAGCCTCTTTAAACATTTGCATCTCTTTTAACCTGTTTCATAAATGGAGATCCGTGTGCCCTGCCCACATTTATTACATGTGTTGTCTCCTATCTGCTCTCAAGGGTCCTTTCCAATGCTTGCTGTGCACTTACTGGATGTATCTATTAGGCAAGGTCTATTATAAGGGAGTGGGTAAAATGCAAAAGGTAGAATGAGCTCTGGGCTTCACTAGTCCAGTTCTGGACTGGTACTCACAATCAGAGTACAGAGCACAAAAGGGTGGTGATGGGAGCCAGAGCCACTGGCACCAGTCCCAAATTATGCGGCACACCGTTGTACAGCCACACTAAATAAATGCTTGCAAGAAATCAAAGACAGCTTACCTTAAGCTTGTCAGTCTTTTTTATTTAGCAGCAAAACAGTATTGGACAAAACAATTACCCAAAGCCAATAAAGTGCAGCTGTGAAAAAACAAACTAACTGTAAGGCTAAAAAAGCATTCAAACTAATTTACTGTTGACAGTCACTCATGCTGATGTTTCTGTTAGTCACCTGCTCAGCACATTGTGCAGGCCGCCAAATCCATTTTGGGAACACCAGTGGGTGTCAGTGGTAAATCTGTTTGGATGCTTTTTTAACATTGTTTGCCCATCATTGTTTTGCTACTAAATAAAAAAGACTACAAATTCTATGTTTCTATGTTGGTATATTTGTCTGATCATGCCCTTCTGTAATATCCATCTCCTTAACATTTGCCCCTCTGGTTATCCTGGCAGCTGGTAAGTACTTTGCCCTTTGACCATTGCTTCCAGGTATCTCCCAAACTGCTAAAATACTGATTAAAGAACAAAAAAATCTTATGTCTCATGAAATGCTAAGTCCATGCCAAAATTATATATCATTCCACATAAGCACTTATAATACTGTTACTTGCAGTTCTTGGAGCGCTCTTAAAATACATAGACCATACAATCAAGAAAAGGTGCTCCCAGAAACATCCGAATTGAATGGTGCTCATATATCACTTATACGAATCCAAATCCCAAAATAAAGCACCCATTCTGGATGATGAAGAAAGAAAATTATGTAACTACAACTGTTGTCTTAGTGTAAAACATACTTTTATTCTTCCAATACAAAAAGACATACATAAACAAAAACAGTATATAAAAATATAAGTGCTATATAGAATGGCAGGACTATAATAGCAACAAAAAGGCACTGAAAAGATTCATAGTGCCAAGAGAGACATATAACAGAGTATACAAGGATGGCAATGCATACCGTTACAGCAAACACCCATGAGGGTGAAAAGACCTTACGTTCCTCTCCGTTGGGGCAGAGCTTCTTCAGAGGTTAAGGGACTATTGCATACAATTTTTTTATATAGCCCCACTAATTAATTGAACAATCAATGTCATTACTAAAAAACTCTAAATACTCGTGCACTCATTGCTTTTTATATACTAGTCATTTTCATTAAGCTAAAATCTATTACAGGATATCCTAGCAACCCACAACAATTCATTAAGCATCAAAATTAAAGTTAATTTATAAACTTTAAATAAGAAATGCCTCAAAAGATCTGAACCATTCTAAATAGTAAAAGCAATTTATGCTAATAATAGTTTCTGCTTGTCCAATGAAAAAACGCATCTAAAAAAATATATGGCACAATTCTCCAGAGTAACATTAGTCTGCACAGTGCATCTGCATTCAACAAACTATTTATAAAATATGAAGTGATATGAAATAATTTGCATTTTTTTATGCACCAAAGTTCTGTCTGTGTGTCTGTCATTGATACCAGGCTTCCACACCCATCAAGTCAGTATTGCTAGCCAGGCTTAAGTGTACTGTAAGTACAGTCTGTTTATGCAGGACTTGTGGGACAGCCATTTAGACTCAAGGCCATGCCAGAAGTATTGTATTGATAGACTGTACTTAGGTGCAATGCTCTTTATTGATATCAGTTGGGGTGGTGGAATTCAATCAGTATTCAGCAGTGGAGGTGAGCAGAGGAAAAGTACTGTCCACTGAGGGGCAGTGTTACTGACATGGAGGTGGGCTACTGGTGTAGGGGTGATACTAACTTTGGTGGAGTTACATAAAAACAATCAGGTGAGGTTGAGAATGGGGGGGGTCCAATAGACTACCAGAGAAAGGCAGTGACTCAGCAAGCTGGTCATGGAATTAGGGTGGGAGGGGGTTCCATTAGACTATCAGGGAAAGGAAGTAGTTTGACAAGCTGCCACTGGTATCAGAAAGGGACTACTACTAAACTACAGGGGAAAGGATGTGTTTAACAAGTTGGCACTGATATCAGAAGAGGGAACAACTAGATTATGAGGGAAAGGAAGTGATTTAACATGATGGCACTGGAATCAGGACAGGATGGATGACCACTAGATTAGAGCTCCACCTATGTATGGCGCTGGTGGCAGTGCACCCGGTCATTAGGGTGCCACATCCCAATGTTGCCATCCCTGTTGCCCCCACACACACCCCTTTCTAAATATTCTAACTCCAGGGTGGGGCAGACCTCGGGAAGGGGGTTGGCAAATTCATCAATGTGGTGTCCTAATGAAGGGCACACTGCTGCTGGTGCACAGATGGCTGGAGGGGTAGATTACCATAGAACAGATGACATTTTATAAGCTGGTACTAAGATTGTGGTGGGAGGGTTGGCCATTAGATTGTATGGTAGAGTTTTATCTAATCATAATATTGCTGAAGGGGATTGGACAGGCTGATGGGTCAGGACACCCTTCTGCACAATGCCTCCATACATAGAAGCATGCAGGCACTGTACAGATATGCAACAGACAGAAAGATATTTCACTACAGGATGGGATGCTCACAAGGAAACAGTCTGTACAGAAACAATCAGAACGCTCACCACCAGAAAATAATGCAAAACTTGCTAACTGTTGCACAATTCTTTATTAAGGTAGTGTCTCAGATACAACAAAGATAAAAGCCAGACTCCACTCAACCCCAATTGTCTGACACATTTCACACTATCACAATGATTTTTCAAAGGCAATGGTGCTTAGGTAGTGACTGCTTAAGTAGTAGCAGTATTTAAAGCTGTATACACATGAAGTGAATGCAGTTTGCCTGGCATTAATAACACTGAGTGCAAATCACAGACAAATAACATTATCAAATAAGTAGAATTAATAAATAAAAAAAAAATTTAAAACAGATCGTATCCAAGAAACAATAATAGGTATGGTGCTACATAAGTTACTCTTTGCAGAAATGACTAGTAGCACTTGCAAGAGCTATAAACAGAATACTTTCTATATTTGACTGTTTGATAGAGGGTTCGCAAGTATCCATTATAAGCTCCTAACCTTCATCCAGCAGGTACTCAGGAACCTCACATCACATATGTACAGTGTATATAGCTGGAGGAGAACTGAAAAATAAACATGAAATAATCAACATTATTGCTTCACAGTGTTTCAGAAAAGGTGGCAGGTCAAAGCCCAAATTTGAACCTGGTCAATCACTAGCCTCTAGGGTGTAGCTTTAAAAGGGTATGCTGACCCGTCGGTGACATCAACACAGCAACATACCTCACTGTCGGCAAAATCGCATTTTGCCAATAAGTCACTGTGTTGATGTGCCTGAGACAGGGGCACACTGTCTACTGGTCCTGCACCCCCTCCCTGAATCAACTCCAACTGGAGTTGATAATCCAAAGTACGGGGGGGTGGGGGCAGATCCCACCACATGGGGGGGTTCGGGGGTGAAGATCCCCAATAAAAAAACAGGACCAGGAGACATACGGGATTTATGTCTACCACAACTTGCAGTCAACATAAGTCCCAAAGCTGAGATGCCGGTCTACAAAAGTGTTGTCAAACCGGCATTGTAGAACCATTTAAAAGACCTCCCTCTGTAATACCTTTTGGTCAAATCCCCAAGGACTGAGACGTACTTTTTCAATCACTTTAAACAGTAATTTATGGTTGCTTCCTTCTCTGGCTGAGTGAACATATGCTGCTGTAGCATAATTATGATTCTTATTTTAGATAGCTTGGCAGTATTCTCTCACCTGCACACATAGATTTCTTATAGTTTTGCCTATGTAGTAGGCCCCCCACAGTTACACATTGTGAAATTGATCACCCCAATAGTATTGCAGTTAATCAGATCCTTGATTACCACATTCTGACCTGTCTTGGAGTTGATGAAGTCTTCCCCTGTGAAATAATATTTCTGTAGGTGCATCTCCTATATGTGTAACAACCTCTGCTGGAGTTGGTTAGCCAAGGTTTAATACCACCCTTTTTCTGCTGTTTGCTGTGAACCAGACTGTCATGTAGGGTTCCATCTCTCTCTGATAAGCTGTTCTGGGGTGCTGGCTGACACACTATTCCAGGGCTCAGTTTTTCCCTCAAAGATAGACCGATGTTTTTTTTTATCTTATAAGGTTTTATTGAGTTTTTAAAGAATACAGAGCTCATCACAGCATACAACAAACAGTACTGCAGTGCAACAGTACAGAGAGATGGACAAGAATCAGTATATATCCAGTAGAGGCTAGTTTGTACATCCAGAATTAACAAGAAAACAATCATATAGATCAATAGAGAAAATTTACAAGGTCAATAGAGGCAAATAAGTCAGATGCTTACACCCTCCACAAAGTACCAACAGCAGTCAAAGAGGCTAGAGTGGGTAACCACGACATCAAGGTAATGCAGGGGGATTTGCAGGTGATGTTTGAAGTTTACATAAGGCAGACTGTAGGTATGCCCCCCATTTAGACTGATAGCAGTGCATGTTACCTGCCTGTACATATGACAGCCTTTCAAGGAGGGATAGACGGGATAAAGCCGCATGCCAAACCCTCCAGTAGGTAGCCCTTCTTGGCACCAGTGCATGAGTAGCAGGTGTTTAGCTTCCAAAAGGGCAAGGAGTAGCCAGTCTTGATGAGGTTTGGGTAGGTCAGCCAATGAGAATGTATCACCCAGAAGCAACTTAGGGTCCATAAGGGCAGTTGAGAAGTTTAGCACCGTAGATAGGTCAGAGGCCACCAAGGTCCAAAATGGGACAAGTTGTGGGCAGGATCAAAGTACATGTAGGAAATGGGTGCCAGATTGTGAACAGCACCAGTAGTTAGTGTGACTTAGCAGTCAGTGGGTGTGGAGGGCTACCAGTGTGCGATGCCAAAATAGTAATATTTTGAGTTGGAGGAAATGACTTTTGGTGTCTCTGTGGACCCGATGGATATTCTGTAAGTAATGGTTCCACTGGTCTCAGAGATAACATGTCTGAGGTGCTCATACCATTTTAATCTACAAGGGGTTGTTGCATTTGGCTGGGCATCCCTCCAAGTCTTATAAAAATGACAGAGCAGGCCCTTGGAGGTGGAATGCCTGTGAAGACACTCCAGCCAGCACCATTGGTTAGTGGTAGTGGAGTGTATGGCACCGCAGATTTGGAGGTATCTCCAGAAGTCTCTGTGTGGTGGGGAGAATTTGGCCTGTAACTGCTCGAAGGACAACAGAGACACAGAATCATGACAAAGGTCTTGTACAGTTCGAATGCCATGGGCCAACCAAGAGGGCCAGTGCAGTGGGGCTCCATCTATTTGAAGGCTATCATTGTGCCACAATGGGGCAAAATGTATTGGTGGGGACCAGGCTTTCATGGGCATGTGGCTTTGACATAAGGAGTCTCCAAGCACGAGCTGTGTTAATTATGGTAGGAGGGAGGGGCCGACCCAATGGAAGCCATTGTGTGAGAAGAGTATAAAGACTAGCCCCACCTGCCAGGTCAGTTTCCAACTGAACCCAGAGTGGGGAACCCAAGGGCTGGGGACAAACCATTTGGTGGCATAGGCCACCATACAGGCAAGATAATAGCTCAGGAACCAAGGGACGTTCAGCCCACCCCAAGACCAGTGCGCTCTCATTTTAAGCTTACTCTATCTGGGAGGTTTGTTATCCCACAGGAATTAGGAGACCAGATGTTCCAAGGATGTGAAGAATTTAGGGGAAAAGGATATCGGCAAGTTGTTAAATAAGTACAAGATCTGGGGCAGGAGAAGCGTGTGAACTGCAGCCACTCTGCCAGGGAGCGAGAGTTGCGGCTTGTCCCACCATTCAACCTCTGTGGAGAGTTGTAGCAGTATAGGGGAAAAGTTAGCCAACTCAAGGTTGGACCATTTGGTGGGAAGCTGGACACCAAGGTAAGTGAAGCCCTGGGTGGCCCACGTTAAATTTGTGCCTTGGAGACAGGCGCTAGTATAGCCATAGCTCAGAGGGGCCAGAGTGGTATTTTTCTGGTTGACACGACACTCAGATAGGGCAGCAAACTTTCAAGTACCAAGAGCACCTCTGGGATAGACTGTTGGGGATGGGACAGGGTAAGGATGCCATCTGCGTATGCTGCCACTAAGTATGAACACACTGTGACTTCGATGCCATGGATCTGTGGAGAAGCAATAAGGACACGGAGCAATGGATCCAGGGCCAACAAGAATAAAAGGGAGAAAGGGGTCAGCCCTGCCTAGTGCCTCTATGAAGGGGAAAGGGGGGGAGGAATATCACTGTTGGTGAGAATGTGGACCATAGAGGAACAATAAAGTGTATGAACCCATTGCCTGAAGTATCCACCAAAGCCATAAAAGTGTAAAACCTCATGCAGGTAGTCCCATTCAATAGAGTCAAATGCTTTGGAAAAATCGATTGCTAGTGCGGATATAAGGAGGTTGATTTAGAAGCAAACCATTTAAGTTTAAGCAGAAGTGTGGTGTTGTCTACCTCAGCCTTGCTTTGCATAAAGCCAGCTTGTGTCGGGTGAATAATCGAAGGGAGGACAGACGTTATTCTGATGGCCAGGGCCTTAGCTAATATCTTTGTGTCCACCGACAACAAAGATATAGGCCAGAAGTTGGCACAATCCAATGGGTCAGCAGATTTTTGGGGGGAGTAGAGTGATGAGAGCATCCCTCATAGTGGGAGGGAGGAAGGGAGCCCACTGCATGGGAGGCTTGTAGGGCGAGTTGAAGTGGCTGTACGATATCAGGCCCTAGCACTTGACACAACTCCACCGACATGCTGTCAGGGCTGGAAGCCTTTCCTTTGGCCATCTTTGATAGTGTCAGGTGCAATTCTTCACAGGTAACAGGGAAACCAAGGTGGGCAGCCTGGTCAGGTGTAAGAATGGGTAAGGGGTAGATTGGCAAAAGGTTGCGACCCCTTGTGAAAGCTGCTGACCTGTGGTGGTGGAGCGAGACTGATAAAGTGATTTGTAGAATTGTCTCATGGTACAATTGATGTCACTGGGGCTGGGGCTATAGAGCTGGCTTTGGTACAAAGGGCATGGATCCAGAGTTGGAAAGCTAGGAGCCTTCCACTGTTCTCCCCACAATCGCAGTAAACATGTTTTGACCGGAGCAAGAGCCATTCGGCCTTTTGATGTAGAATGACATTAATCTGGTATTTGAGCCTGACAATCTGACTGTGCAGGTAGCTATCATTAGTAGCAGAAAGGGTGGCTTTCAAATGACATTCTAAGGTGACCAGATCAGCTTGCAGCTTAGTTAAGTTTGCGCTACAGGCCCTGTCCCAATTGGCAGAGAAAGCAATAATGCGGCCATGTAAGACCACCTTAAAATCTTCCCATACCGTACCATGTGAGACGCCGCAGTCAGAGTTGAAGGAAAAGTAATCTTTAGCAGCTTGATCTATCATGGTGTGGAAATCAGGGTCCTTAAAAAGGAGGGGGTTACACCTCCAGCGAGTACTGGAGGAACGATTACAGGGGGGGTGTAGGTGGCCTGAATCGGTGCATGGTCAGAGATCAAAATCAAGCCTATGATACTATCTGACATCCCCCATGCTGCCGTTCCATTGGCAAGCCAAAAATAAATGCGGCTATGTGAACAGTGTCCAGGCAAGTAATATGTGTAGTCATGACTGGTGGTGTTGTCTCTGCACCAGACGTCCGTCAGGCCCCATTCTTCAATCTATCCTGAAGGGATTGTCTGGCCTTGGGACCTGCATGTGGAGTGGGATGTGATTTGTCAAGGAAAATATCGTCAACCATATTGAAGTCCGCCCCCCCATTACAAGTGGGATGGGTGGACCATCTGGATGTAATGAGGATAGGACCTGACTTATCACAGGAAAAAAAGTTGACATGCTCGTGGTTGGGGGCATAGACATTGCTGAGAAGCAGGGGTCCCTCTGGAGAGGACAGTTTGGCTACCACCCACCTACTGTGGGTATCTTTCCTGGTGTCCACTATTTTCCAAAGAGAGGCACGATGGAGAAGGATAGCCACTCCTTTGGTCTTAGTTGAGGAGGAACTAGCCAGGACATCACCCACTCAAGATTTCTTTAGCCAAGATGTCGCCCAGAGCCAGGAGATGGTTTTCCTGTAAAACTGCAACATCGGTGTGCAGAGATCTCAGGTGCTGAAGATCTTTTGTGCACTTGACTAGGTAATTAAGCCCTTTAACATTCCAAGAGACCAGATGGTAGCCACGGGCATGGGAGTATTCGGCGCCATATCCCCATCCAATAAACAAAAAAGACTACTTACTTTGAGCCAAGGAGGGGGGAGCAAATCAGTAGAAAGCTCGCAGGGGGGAGGCACATGAAATATACCAAGACTGCAAATCCATAGCCCAGGAATAGAGAGGGTGTAAGCATCACAGAGGATCTGGAGTACATTGTCCTTATAGATGAGAAGCTGTGAAAAGGAGGAAAAATAGAAATTGAAATACAGATATTGATAATACTATAAGGCTAAACAACCCAAAAGTCAACAAACTAGTGCTAGCAAAGGCACAACAGTGTAAACACGCTATGAGTGAGGAGGTCAAAGCAGACGAGGGTAGAAAATCTGCCCTACAGCTATGCTATCTCCAGTACTCAATATGGGGGTATAATAGGTGTGTCCAATGAAGTGGAGTCATCCTGAACTGGGGAGCAGCCCAGGGCCATGTGTCCCAAAAACTGGGGGGGAGAGGGGCAGAGTTGATCATGGGGGCAATGGGGAACGGATAAAGAGGGGTAAAGGGGGAGGTGGGTGTGCACCCACCTCCCAGTCAAAGCATGACATCATTGGGGCAATCAAGCCCAAGAGCCAAATAAGGAGCCGAAGGCAATTCAAGCTACAACAGCAAAATGTAGCAAACAGTCAGCATAACTGGAGAGAGAGCAAAATAGCATACAGGGCACAATAAAGTAACCCATGGGCGGAGGGCACCAGGGTAATAGATCAGCCCATGACCGAGGGATCAGTAGTCATAAAGTGGTCAGTCACTAACTGGTACAATGATGAGGGAGGGGAATGAGCCTGCCACTGCCCCCGTGCCTCTGAAGGGCACAGCGGGGGGGGGGTGACTATGTTAGTGCTCTGATAAAAAACTGGTGACCATAATATGGGGGAGTCAATAAAAGAAGCAGATGGAAACAGTTCAGGAATTCAGTCCTTCGGTCTCGGAGGAAACCCGAGGGGGTGTCGCCTGAGTCCATAGGAGTCTTTGCCACTGCAGCAGCATAGCTGATCAACTCAGGTCACACTGGGGATGCATTATCCACTGCTTCAATGAGCTAGGTATTGGGAAAATTGGCCTAGTCTGCCGGCTGCACAATGTCCATCTCTTGAGAGTCAGGCAACTCCGTATTCACTGGGTCACTGATAGGAGAAAGATCTTCCCTGCATATTTTAGTTGGTAGAGCCATGGAATGTTTGCTGGGTGAGTGCAGGGGTCCACTCCTAGCTCGCTGTCTGGACTTAGTGAAGGAGCTGCTTGAGCACTGAGGCAGAGAGGATGAATGAGGCTGAGGGTTCGGAGCCAATGCTGTAGATAAGGCAGGAGATGTTGGAGGGGTGCCATTAACCGGTGGGGGACCAGGTTGATGAAGGACTGGTCTGGTTGGTAATACATCCCTCAGAGTCCCAGAGGAAGAAAAACGGTTCTGGCTAGGAGGTGTAGCCTGGCTAGGGTCCTAAAGCCTCCTGAGATTTGTAGTCAGGACGTGCAGGACCAGCCAGAATTTGACAATCCAGCACTCGAGTTCTGCAGGGTGGTCAGCAGACATTTCCCTTCTGTCCTTGGATACACACAGCCTGGTAAGGTTTTTAAATTTAAAACGGAAGTTGTGCTGGTAAAGAAAACGTTTGAGGGGTCCAAAGTCTCTCCTTTTTGCTGCAGTTTCTTTAGCAAAATCCCAAAATAAAGACATCTGGGCCTCATGCCAGCGCACTTCCCCGAAGTCCCTGGCAGCATGCAGGATCCATTCTTTAGTGGAATACTTAAGTAGGTAAGCCACCACTGGTCTAGGTGCATCAGGAGATTTGTTAGTGTGGGTCGAGACCCAATGTGCCCTCTCCACTTCTACAGGGCCTTGCCAGCAGTCCCCTAGCATAAGAGGGAGGTTGTCTTTAAGAAATATTTCCATCAATTGCCCTTCAGCCCCTTCTGGGGTGGCCTCTATTTTCTTGATCTTTGGCTCTATCCCAAAGAGGTGCTAAGCGTTCCTTGGGTTGTTGCAGGCTCTGCCACATCTGCATTTGTTGTAACTCTCAGGCCTCCACCCCTTGTTCTGAAACATTCAACCGGTCTTGGAGTTGCTGGACTTTGGTAACTGCACCTGATAGAGAGAGGCTAATATCGTCCACCCGAAGTAGGAGCGCTTCTATCAACTTTGTGATATATTGGAGAGACTATCCCACAGAGGCCTGCTGCATAGATGGAGGGCTACTCAAGCACAGTGGTAAAGCTGGTGTCGGGGGATCCATAGTCACTGATAGTGCTCCAAGAAGGTTGGGAAGAGTAATTCTGGGGTCCTGAGTCAGCCCAGTGCCCTTGAAGCAAATGTGAGTAGCTACGTTTTGTTCAAAAACTTAGAATTGGTGAGGGGCATGTACAGCCTAGCTCCACCGAGGATACCATGGATAACGGCACTACGGGAAGCCACAAATTGTGTAGAAATCCATTTAAAGGTGCATCACCCGGTAGGTAGACATTCACCCGAACATTATCCGGTAGTGGGGGGTTTCAACTCCATGGGACCACGGCGCCCAAGCTCTGATGGTCCTCGGCCAGGAGAGAGCGTGCAGATTAAGTGGCCATCATGTTGGCAGATAAAGCCTAGATCGATGTTTTCTAATTATTTTCTTCCACATGTGGGGCCTGTGCTTATGCAGCCATAGATATAAATGTATTTATTTATTTTTTTATTTATTTGGATTTTGTTGACTGGGTGGTCCCACTGAGACTAGAAGTCCCTTCTTCAGGAGTGACTTGGGTTCAGTTACATGCAATAGTCAATATAAAAGTCAATAACAAAAAAATCCCTAGGACAATTCAAGATAAGGTATCCATGAAAACAACAATAAAGAAATAGGACAATTTATGATAAATCTAAAACAAATGTATAACAGTAATTTAGGATAAACAATGTTTATGACTGTAACAACTGTTAAATAAACAGAAACATTGACAAGAAGGAAAGAGCATTTATACTAGAGTTATGTAGCAGCCCCAGAGATCCAGCTAAGGGTCCTCAGCCCCAGCAAGTACATGGACAATTCTTCAGGAGTAGGTCACTAATGGAAGTTTTAAAGGACCTGAGGTTAGAGCAGGCCTGTTTACTGGCTGGTAGATTGTTCCATAGCCTAGGGATCACAGAGGCAAAGGACCTCATGACAGCAGACTTTGGGAAATTTGGGATCAAGAGGAATGAGAGAGTTGGATTGAAGGGTTCTGCTTAGCTGTCTCAGAGCCAGGAGAGATGTAAGATGGGGTGGGGAGTACACAATTTTGTGAGTCATGCAGAGAGTGGCAAAGTGTATAATCTTTTTGGGGGGCAGTTTAGTGTGGAGAGAGTGTTGCAGTGATGTTCCCTTTGACTAGCAGCCACTGCAAAGCAAGACACCCAATAGTAAAGGGATTTTAGTTTACTGAATTCACCCTCTTTGAGAGAAGAGAGGATGGGGGTACCATACAGGATGATCAGTAACAGGATACTGTTTGCTAAGGATACCCTAGCTTTTGTCGAGAGGTAAGAATTCAGCTGGTAGAGGAGACTCAGTTTTTGGTTAAACATTATGGTTACTCTGTCAATGTCAGGCCTGAAAGACAGCTCCTGGTCTAGGATGATACTCAAGTATTTGAGTGAGGTTACCATCTCAATAGGATCACCATTTAGGGAGGTGATTTTTAACAGTTTGCTCCTATCTGTGCCTAGATGACTAGGGCCAAAGAGGACAGACTTGGTTTTGTTGACATATAACAGTAAGTTGTTTGCTTTAAGCCATGATTCCAATAAGTGGAAGTCAGCTTTGAGGTCCCTCTCAATTGACACAATATCAGTGGCTTTTGTAGTGCACTATATCATCAGCTTAGAGAATGACACTAGCACTGCCACAGTGCTCTGATAGGTCATTTATGAAGAGAAAGAAGAGAAGGGGGCCAAGGATGGACCCCAGGAGAACCCCATACGTGATATCACATAGGGAGGAGAGGGACTAACTCCAATTTACCAACTGCTTATGGATGGTTAGGTAACTTTTTTTTCTTTTTCTTTTTTGTATTAACAATTCACATACCATATTTTAGTAAATGATAGTACATTGATTCTCTATTCCCTTCCCCCTCCCCAAATGGTATTGTCCTTAGGAATTACATCACATTTTACAATGGTTTTTATAACCTCATAAGTGAGGGTACATTAATCATTATTTCTTTCCAGTTTGTGCCAGATATATCATCCAGGTTATCATCCATTTCATAAATTAGTTTTTCTAGCAATAAAGTGTTATAGAAGATAATCCTCCATTGTTGTGTCTCCTCATTGGAAAGTTTGTCTGATTTCCAGTTCTTCAGAATTACCCTTTTTAAGGCCATAGAGGCTAATGCTACTACTTTTGCTTGAATTCATTTTAAAGATAATTGACTGAGATCATTAAAGATAAAAACCTCTGGAATACATGGAATATGTATGTCAAACCAACTGGTTAGTTTTGAGTTCACAAACTGCCACCAGTGGTTAATAATAGGACAAGACCACCAATAATGAAACAATCTGGCTCTTTGATTACAACCGCGCCAACAGAGCTCAGACTAATTCTTATTTATTTTAGCTATCTGATTTAGGGCAATATAAGCCCTGTTGTTAATTTTGTTTTGAATAGATTTACTCTTAGCTGATACATATAATTTAGTATTTGCAATCCTAATGTTCTGCCATTGTTGTTTGAAAAGTTTGATATTAGCTCCCAGATTCCAGTTTTTATTAACTTTTTTAAAAGTGTTAGTAATCTTTAATAAAATTTTCTCATAGAAATGTGTTAACATTTTGTTGTTCCCTTATTAATTTGGTTTTGATGTTGCTTCATCATAATGTCAATTCTTGTAGTTAGATCACCATATAAGTCCTTAATTTTATTGATTTTTTTTTTTATATAGGACATTATAATAGAATCTATTCCATTTAGTTATATGTAGTAATGATAATAATTCTTTGTATGTTGGAAATTTATTCTCTGTCAGCAAATCCTTCCATTTGACTATTTTATTCAAATAAAAAATGTTGAAATCTATTTGGCCTGTATCACCCCAAATTATTTTGCCTTTATCAATATCTAAGAAGATCCAAGGTAAGTGTAAATTTAGAGATCAGACCGACCACTATGGCAAAAAAGTGATGTGTTCTTTAATTAAAACTTCATTTACCCCTATATCAGCTAAAATATTAATATTATTTTCCTTGGAAAACAATCATTTCTGTAAGAAAGAATTCTCTTGTTTAGGAAAAAACAGCCAATTATTAGTAAGAGAAATTTTATGAGCTTGCACATATATACAGTACTAGGGTCTGGACAACCTAGACCACCTTGTTTCATTGGCAAAATTAATATATCTCATGCTACCATAGGCTTCTCTCCTCTCCATAAGAATGTTGTAAATATCTTTTTGAGATCTTTAAACCATTTTTTTTTTGGGGGGGGGGCTCCCAAAACATTTTGCAATGTGAAAATTATATGAGGCATAGCCATCATCTTTAATGTATCCATTCAACCCCATGGGAATAATGATAAATTCATCCAGTTTTCAAGAATAGCTATAGTTTTCTCTTTGGCATTGTTATAGTTTTCCTTTATTATAGAAGTTTGGTCTGTAGATAAGTACAACCCTAAATATTGTATATAATTTTGAATTCTTTTGCAAATTTGGGAGAGTATGATGTTGCTTTGAAATTGTTATTATGATTTATTTGCTCTTATTAATAGTATATCCTGCTAATTCTGAATAAGATTTTATTATTTCTAAAAAATTTGGAAGTGAACATTCTATATTTTTCATGATTAGTAACATATCGTCAGCAAACACACTTAATTTTAAGTTCTCTGATTTTAGAGCTATGCCTTGAATATACGGATTGAGTCAAATTGTGTTTAATAAAGGCTCTAAAGTTAAAATAAAGAATGTGGGTGACGAGGGGCATCCTTGCCTCACATCACTATACATCACCAGGGGGTCAGTTTGCAATTTGTTGATCAAAAGTCTTAAGATTTTTATCGCTTTAAGGGCCAGATATTCAAAACTTTGCCACAGTGCTAAATTAGCATTGCCAGGTGGGCAAACTTAGCCCACAGCAAAAAGCAAGCTATATTCAAAAGGAATAGCCCGGTGCAAAACCAGCTGAATATTGCAAGCAAAGGAAGCCAGGCAAAAAGGGCCAGGAGTGTAGGGCAAACATTGCCTGGGAATAAGTCAGCACTGAATATAGCAACAGGGAAGTGCACACTTCAACTGCAGCTCATTAGACTCTGGAGTAATCAAGTGTTGCAGGTGGAGAACATTGTATGTGATTGCACAGAGATGTCTCACATCTACTGCAAATAACAATGTAAGCCACACTCTGCAGAACTGTGCTATGCTGAAGTGAGGTTTGCCCGAGGCTAACCTGATTGCACAGTGCTATCACATTAGCCCTGTGCAAACTGGTTAGCCTGGGGCAAACAGGAGCCATATTCAAAGCTCCCGTGCAAATGAGCCTACTTAGGTAATCTGTGGGCAAACAGGCACATTTGCATCTCATTATGTGCTGTTTAGCATACATTACCATGGAGTTTACCCAGTGCTACTGCATGGTTCACATAGCTCCACCTTTTGGTCGGAATGGCAGTACAGACTGGACGTTGCAGGCCAAGGCATGCCCACAGCATCCCCTGTTGGTCAGAATGGAAGTACAGACTGGAAGGAGCAGGAACTGTGTGCTGGCTGGCACAGTCAGTGCATACAACATACCCATGCATCTGTGCAAGCATGACCTGTATATTTGTGCATAGAACCCCTTTGTTATACAATACATAGAGTGACAGTAGTAGAGTGGAGCAGGTGACTGTGCGAGTTGTGAGATAGGGGAGGGATGGGAGATTACTGGACTGTGATTAGCAGGTATCAGGCCTTGCTATAAGCAGGGTGTCAGCCTAGATAAACAATGTATCATATAAAATTGCTAAGAACATGCCCATGTGACCCTGTAGGAACAAAACTTAGTTATTAAAATATTTTGTTGCATTGTATTATTATTATTATTATGTTACAATACTTTTAATTACTATTCTATAGTCCTTATAAATGCTTAATTATTAAGTTAAGGGAGGCACACTATAAACATCTTGTCATCATCCTTGTTTCTATGAGCTTCAAGGAAAACTGTATAAGTGAGTTCTGAAGGGGAAGATGCAGCCTTCAGAGTTTGGAAAAAAATGGGTCTAGTTTTATATTCTCCATTAACAGAGTGGGTGGAAGAGCTTAGGTTTTGTTTTGGGAGATAATTATCAGAAGATTTGACAGGTGATGGATTCCAGCTGAATTTTGTGCTGGGTTGTAGCTGTTACAAGCTGCGGTCGAGAAGGAAAAAAAAGCTGCAGTCTTTTTAAAAGTACATTAACTTTCAATGAAATGAAAACACTTTTACCCATTGCAAAGATGTTTTAAATCCTATTTAGAATAAACTACACCACCTCAAATGGGAGCTGGGAATCTGTTAAATGGCTTAGTTTAAAGTCTGGTCTGCAGCCTATATGCCAGCCTTGCTATCTGCAGAACATTGTGGTATCAAAACTATCATGAATAAACAAAGTTGTTTAGTCTGAAATGAAAGCTGGTCTCATGCCCCATCCAGATATTTGACCCTTAATTATATGCCTGAAAGCAATAAGGTGTCACTTCATCTAAAATGTCTCTTCAACAGGCTGCAAACAGCATGGTGTCATGCCTCATTAACTTTAGACAAAAAGATTCATCTTCAGAAGAAAGTTCTTCAATTTTATAAACTTTGTGAAAATGGCAGATAAAAAAAGAGACATATCCTTTTGAACTGCAAGAAATGTAAATCAAGAATCTGTAAGCATTTTTATGATATCTATAAAAAAATAAGTTTTATGAAACATTTTATAAACTATGGACCTTACATTGGGAATACATCTATCATACAGTATTTGGTATCTTAGTAATCCAGGCCTCGAGCTGGACAAGAAAATGTAAATTTTATGTTTGTGTGAAAATGCATCAGGATGCAAGAGAGAGAGATATGGTTTTAAACACAAATTTTGTTCTAAGCAAAGTGACTTTCTGAAAGAAATAGTTCTTAGGAGGAGTGTAAAACCACACCTACACCATCTGCAAGCACCAATCTGAACTGGTGATAATGCCACTTTTTTTTGTTATACTTTATTTTGTTATTCCAAAGGTGTGACAGATAAATGACAATCATACAGAAGTATTCAGCAATGCTTCCACAAAAAGGCCAAATATCTGGAAAGTTCTTAATTTTGATCTATTATTATAGATTTAACAACTCTTTTTAGGTCTTAAAGTTCAAAATACATAAAACAAAAGTTTTAAACTTAAAACTTAAAGCTGCCATCCTCTGTCGTCTCCTTCCTCCCTAGCTGGTATAATTCTAAATTTCCTCATATCTTATTCCACTCTTATCATTTTTACTTTACTTTATAGGTTTCCAAGTTCATTTTGGTAGCTTATACTGCCTGGGCCTTCTTTTCTGTGCTTAGTTTGGGCTGCACCAGCTCCCTTAAAGGTCAATTCTAACTGAATTCAGACTAATTATTCCCCTATAATGCCCCTCTTACCTTGCTTTACAATTAACCCCTCAAGGTCCTTGTGTTTCTAATCTACAGTGCTGTTTAACCTTGGCCCGATGCCCTTTATATTGCATTCTACCTTATGTTTGTGATATTAACCTCCTATCTGGTCCACCTGTTGATGAATTGTACCTGCCTATGTTGAATTACGAAAGTGAGCCATTCCATTTCCTGTATTAAGGCAACAATACTCACCCATTCCCCCACTGTGGGGCCATCTTTCTGTAGCCAGTGCCTGGTGAGCGCCTTCAGTGCCACAGCACACAGCACGTGCCAAAGATATTTAACTTCCTCTCCTCTTAGAAACCAAGGCTTTATGCTCAGCACCATATGAGTTGGACCCTGACCCTCCACCCTGTCAAAAATTGGCTTCAGATGTCTGATAATGTATTCCCAGTAGGATGGTACTCCTGGGCACTGCCATAGGATATGAAGATGCCCTGCCGAGGGTTCACTGCAACCTCTCCAACAGGCAGGGCTACCCCCAGTTTTAAATTTGGCTTGGGTTTTAGGGAACAGGAAATATCTAATCATAGTTTTCCACATGAATTCATGCCACTTTGGGGAAGAGGTGGTGTTCCACACCCCACTTCAGCCTTTATCCCATGCCTCCTTTTCTACCCTTTCCCCAACTCCTCTTCCCATTTTGTTTTGACCCAGAGAGCATCATGTGCCTGGTCTGCTAAGAAGCTACTGTATAGTATTGAGATCGCACCCTTCCCTGAGGGTGATGCCCACATTATTTCAAATGGTGGGGGGGTGAGGCCAAGCTCATCACCACCCTCATGTTGTTTAGGCTGGTGCATATCCAGTTTCTAATTTGGTAATATTTACTGTAAATCTATCAGTTGGATTTTGGTTAAACATAGTCATGGCTTCCCCAAATGAGATAGGTGATCCTCCACTCAAAACCTGCCATGGGGAATGAAACCCTTTGTTTGCTTGGTTTCTAAACCAATGATTTTGTGCAGCAGGTACAAAATTCTCATCTCAAGACCACCATTTGTTTTTCCACATATGTTGTGCTGTATACCCTTTGCTGATACCTCACCCCTATCCCTCCGGCACTGCCTTAATCCCTTTTAGAAGTTGCTTGTCCACTGAAGCCTGCAAACGGTGATCGAGGGATATAGCCTGTAGGGGGGATCTTTAATTTGATATAGTTCCATTGACTTCCAGTGGGAGATACAATGAGGATGGTGACACATTAAACTTTCTTCATCTGGGATGCAACCTAGTATCCTGGTAAATAGGAGACTGCAAGGCCCCCTTCCCCCTTTGGCAGGTATAATATGTTCCTGGTGACCCTCTGCCTCTCGGCCCCCTAAACAAAGATCATAAGCTGTCTCTGCCAACTCAGTAGTGTTTGTAATGGGACTACACATGGAACACTTTGAAAAAGGTAGAGAAGGCAATGAAGTATGTTCATTTTAGTGGACTGGACTCTGTAGTGCAGAGGAAGGGGCAGCAGCACCCATTTCTTATAGTCCAGAGCTATATTGTGAATTAGAGATAGGTAGTTATCCTTCAGAAGGGTTGTTGGGTTCACTTCCGGGGATACCCCAAAATACTTCAATTTCTCCAGTCCCCATCTCATAAAGCATGTCTTCCTAATGTCGAGGGGAACCTGGTAGGAACAGGACAGGACCTCTGTCTTGGTTGCATATAGGGAATAACCAGAAATCTCTGTGAATTGCTGTATTTGGTTAAAAACTTCCAGAAGGGAAGACACCGGTTCACTCAGGAACAGCAGAATATCGTCTGCATACAGGCCTAACTTGTGAACAGTCCCCCAATCTCCACCCTTGCATTGCTGGATTCAGGTGAATCACCTGTACTAGGGGTTCCACAAAGATAGCAAACAACAGAGGTGAGAGGGGGCAACCCTGCCTCATTCCCCTTTCCAAATGGAATGCCCTTCCTACATTGCCATTCACCCACATGCACCCACAGGGGATGGTATACAACCGTGCTATTAATTTGTGGAATATCTCTGGGAAACTGAAGCCCACCAAGGACCCCTGCAGGAAGGGCCAAAGCACCTTATCAAATGCCTTCTCAGCATCTAGACACATGACCAGAGCCACCTTCCCCATCTTTCTTAGATGTTCTAAAATATTTACGACTCTATGAATGCCATCCTGCGCCTGTCGGCCGGGGTCAAAGCCCATCTTATCAACATGAATAAGTTGGGGAATGATGTTCTCAAGCCTCCTGGTCATGATTCCAGCCAGAATCTTGTAATCATTGTTTAGAATGGAGATTGGCCTTTATGAGGCACACAGTAAGGGGTCCTTGGTGGGCTTGGGCAACACAGCAACAACTGCATATGTCCACAGAGGGGGGACACCAGCCTAGACCAGCAGGGAGTAGTGCACTCTGTTCAGAATTGAAGAAACCTGGTTGTTAAAGAGCTTACAGAACTCATTTGGGTACCCATCCATACCGGGACACTTCCCTGTTATGATTCGGGAAATGTTGGTTAAGATTTCTGAATTTGTTATTGGTGAGATCAACTGAGCTGCATCCTCCCCTCCAACTTGGAGAAGATGTAATGACTCCAAAAACTGAGAGATTCTATTTGTCTGTGGTGTAGAGCCAGCCCGGTATAATTCCTGGTAATAATCCATAAAGACATCAGCTATGTCTATGGTACTTGTCAAATGCTGACTAGAATGTGGATGTTTAATCCTACTTATATTAGCATTGGCTCTTCTTTGCCTTAGTCTACTAGCCAGCAATCACAATGCCCTGGAGCCCCCTTCATAGTATTTTTGTTTTAAGTATAAAATATTCTGTTCTACTTTATAGTCCAGGATGGAGTTAAGTGATTTTCTATAGGCCATTACTTATCTTTCCTTAGTGGGGTCATAATCCTCTTTTAAAGATTGCTCTGGCTCCCTAATCTGGGTCTGCACGGCAATCTTCTGAGCTTCTTTTTCTCCTTGATGATAAGAGGTCTTTGCAATCAATTTCCCCCTGATCACTGCCTTTATTGTATCCCAGAAAATGGAGGGAGAGACCTCTGGAGTATCACTGATTATCAGGGCTTCTTTAATCATTTCTTGTATTGATTTCTGATCTTCCCTTCCCTGAACAAGGGTCAAATTAAGGCACCACATGGTCCTTTTCCTGATTAGCCCCATTTGCATCTGCAGCACCAAAGGTACATGATCTGATGAGTATATTTCCCCTATATCTACCTTTTTTATCTGGGAAGTGCATTCCTTAGGAATAAAAAAATATATTCTTGCATGCACTTTATGCGCTGAAGAGAAAAAGGTACAGTCCTTTTTTTGACCATGAAAATCTCTCCATGCATCAATATAGCCCATCTCAGACATTAACTGACTAACCTTTAGGGCCACTCTACTGTCTGATCTGGGAGCCATGAAAGAACTGTCCAGGTGATCATGTAATGCAAGGTTCAGATCCCCCTATGATCAACAATCCATCTGCCCACTCTGCAAGCCACATGTACAGTCTCCTATAAAAGTTATCATCTGAACTTGGAGGTGCATATATAGAGGCAATTGTGATCAGCTGGCCATTACATACATATATATATATATATATATATATATATATATATATATATATATATATATATATATATATATATATATATATCCTTCAGGGCTGCCAGGCATCCCTCCTCATCCACCAGGGTATCCTTGGTTTCAAAGGCCACCCTTCTAGCCATCAGAACCATTGAACCCCTATGACGGCCTCCTCTATATGAGGAGGCCATTACTTTGGATAAACCAAATTTATTTAACTTTTCGTGCTCTGAGGGCGAAAGGTGAGTCTCTTGGAGCATACAAAAATTGGCTCCAGTCTTTTTAACAAAAGAGATGATTTTGCTACACTTAATTGGGTTCATTAGCCTGTTTACATTAAACAAAAGCATGGTAGTATTCTTCGTAGCCATGTTTATGTATTTTGGGTTTCACCATGTTATCCCTCCAAACACAGTCCTCCATGATCTCCGCAGAGAATGGACCTGCATATGGGGAGAGACAGAGAGTAGGACAGGAAGCAGCTCCACGTATATATAAGAAAATTAAACAAAAGATAACTTTAAAATATCCAACTATGTAGGCCTTAGTGATTACAGAGGAGCCGAGCATTTTGTACAAAAGAGAGGAATTAGCAAACATGCAAATAACAGTCACACTAATAACTTCTATGGTAGAATGTCTAAACTCTATAAACAACTTACTAAAATACCACTATAACTAATAAACAGCTAACTTTCCGGGAAACAGGAGTGATGGGAGGGAGGCTACACTACTCCCCCCCCAACCTTAGTTAAGCTATTTGTGAAACTTTCAGGGTAGAAGGCCTAAACCTGGAAGGCCTTTATTCCCTTCCCTGTTTCATCCTGCACTAGGACTTAGGGTCCAGGAAGAGGGGGTATTTTCCCTTTATGTAAAGGGATCCCATCCCTGAGTCCATTTAGCTAGTGGGGCTCAGAATGTTGTTATAAAGTCACCAATGGATCGGTGGATTTTGGGTTTAAAAATGTGGAGTTATCTCCCCACCCAACCCTTTCTTTATGATTAATCTAGAGTCAGTCATGGGCAAGCAACAGGCCACACAGGGAGACAGAGAATCCCCCCCCGGCAACCCAGGCCCCCATGCCAGACCCTCTTTATGGACTCCAGATCTACGGATGTCCCCTCTTAAACTGATATAGTTTGTAACATACTATATGAAAGAAGGCAAAAAGAAAAAAAAAAGGGGAACCCCAGCAAGAGGGGATAGGCGCTAGACCCCACATAATTCCCCCTGATACAACCTGCCATCATAAGTTTTTAATTTTGCATAATTTAATCCCCAGCAAGTCTGTTCATCCTGCTCCCTGAATTACCTCCCCCACCCAGCACACCCCAGGTACATGCACATTTTAATTCACTGAAGCCTGTTATATCCTTTTCAATCCCCCACTTAAGTTGAGTTAATTTTCCTTCCCCCTAGGGAATTATTAAGTTGACATTTTCCCCAGATTAAGATCATAGTGATCCATTCGCAGTCATGGGTATCCAATTTTTCCCCTTTTCCCTGTTTGTATTTTCAAGTATTCCAGTGCTGCAAGGTTACCAGTCTGTGTTCCAGGGTAATTTCCCTTTCATTTAAATCTCAATTCACTGGGAGTTAATTCTGCAGCTACACAGTGTGGGACCAGATCCCAATTTGGGGGGCTGTACCCCTATCTTTACAAGGGCCACAAAACGTGTTACTCCTGGTATGCCCAGGTGCTGGGGGGATTCTTTAAGTCTCATAAAATCCAAGAGTGACAAGGGGGGGGGCAACCTCCAGCAACAACGGTTCAGTTCAAACATGTCCATGTGTCAGGGGTACTTACATGATGCCCAGTCAAGTGGATTTAGGTTAGTCCCTTTGGTATAGTGCAGTGTTTCAGCAATCATCATTTCCTTCATCTCCATCATTCTCTGAGATCCCAGGCAACTTTTTAATGAGGTCCTTGATCATGGAGTTAGTTCTTGAAGTATGTTGGCCTGCAACTTGCTTCTGTCTGTGCAATGTTACCATGCTCCACTCGTTGGGTGATTCCTTCCATTTCTGTTGCACCTGTCTAACACAGGGTGGGAGGATGAATGCTCATTTTTTCAGGGCCTTCTCTGCTTCTTGTGCTGAATCATATACCACAGGACCCTCTTTCCAATACACCCTCAGGCAACCTGGATATGGCATCTGGAATTTTATCTGCTTCTCCCACAGTGCTTTTAAAACAGGACCATATTCCATTCTCTGTCACTGGTTGATGGTAGGATAATCCTGGTCAAAAAATAATTGTGAGTCCAGGTATGTTACCTCTTTTTTTGCCAGACTCTATGGAGAATGTCCTCCTTAACTCTGTAACTGCTCAATTTAATTATAACAGATCTGGGGTGAGCAGCATCCTCCTTAGGCCTTGGTATTAGAGCTCTATGGGCATGTTCAATCTGGAGGTCATAGGCTGGTGGCAACTCCAGGACATCTCAAAGCATGTCTGTAATGAATTCTGCCATTACCCTAGTTTTGGCTCCTTCTTTAAGCCCATAGAGTCACAGATTATGTCTGCTGGAGCTACTTTCTAAATCTATACATTTGTTTTCTAGCTCGAGAACGTGGTGGCACAGGGCATTAAACCATTTGGCCTAAGTGCATTATTCCATCCTCGGCCTGTGCTATCCGATCTTTGGTCTCCTGGACCCGACGCTTAACTTGGTTAAGTTTTTGATTGAGCTGAGAGGACTCGGCTTTGTTTTCTGCCCGCATTTCTTTCAGTTCTTTTAACAATAAGTCGAATCTCCACTTTGTTAACCTATCTGTTTCCTCATCAGTGTCCTAGGTTATAGCTAATTTGGCTGCTCGCGGCAGGCCCGTTCCCTTAGGCAGTGAGGCTGCAGTGGATCCAACTACATCCCGCTCTCCTTTGTTTTGATAGGAGCGAGATCTGGAGTTCATTTCTCTTTGTGTACCCCCTCCTGTCATTTTTCATCTTTTTGAATGATCGAGTAGTCTAATTAAAAGGGGTATTACTTAGGGTTGGGAACGGAGCTGACAATCTAACAACTGCTTTGATCTGTGGCATAACCGGAAGGATGATGCCACTCTGGGTCTGAAAGATATGCCCAAATCCTGCTAAGTCCACCCATAATTTTTAAAATCTTCAAGTTGTAAGGATCTATGCTGGTTGATTGAGTAATTTCATTGTTTTTAAGACTCCTGCTAGGCCTGAAGCCTGAACCATGTCTACCTGTTGATGTCAGACAAGCAAGCCATTGAGCCATTGATGTATCCACCAGAGGTGCTGGGATCAAGTCTGTAAGAAGAACAGAATTGCAACAAAAAACAGCTCCAGGAACATAGCTGTTACAGAAGGGCTTTTTCAGTTTTGGATGGAGCAAAGCCTGTGGTTTAAGTACTGGACATCCTGACTGAAGTAATGTTTTGAAACATTTGATAAAGCTAAGCATGGACAGAGACCAACTGTTAATTTCATCAGCCAGAGCAAGTCTACAGCACAGCTAGATAACAGATGAGTCCGAGGTCCTCAGTTCAAGTGGAACATTTTCTATACTCAACTGAGATGGTAAAGGAATCTACCTGTCTGATGTTCCCACCAAAATCATGATGTGACTTTTGATGATTTGTGACATCTGAAGCCAGGAGGAGCCAAACTGCACTGCTGAACTGATGCCAGGAAAATCCCAAATGTCCCAGGTTTGAGTGTGAACAGGAAAAGACAAGTACTACAGCCAAGCCAGATACTGCAGAACTTTGATCATCCAGAATTAGAAATTCTCACCAAGACTGTTAAAGTTAAAAGGAAAGAAAACCCAACCTCTACAATTAACCAGTTGTTTAAGTATTATTTTAATTATCTTAATTTTTAATATTTTACTTTGGCTTCTCTGGTGGAGGTAACATAGTAAACTTAACTCTTACATAGAAAATCTTGGGATATAGTTTGAGCTTGAGGTAAATAAAAGACAAACATTTTTGCATGAGAAAAGATATTTGAACAAGTTACAAAGAAAAGTCAACATAATAATTGAACAGTCATTTGAAATATTTTTACAAAAACACTTTTACTGTTTGCCAAAGTTATCAAAACTGCAAGTTGTTTATTTTGTTTTTGTTTTGTTTCTTTGTTTTGTTTATCTGATTTTCTGAAACTTTTGTTGTTTGTTGTTACAGTGTTTTTATTAGTATGTTTACAAGGTATATTAATGCAAATTAGGAATATTTAGAATTTGTGTACATGTATTAATACAATTAATTTTTCATACTTCTTGGTGTGGCAGAAATGTTTTTACTGTTATCCAGAACCTTTACAATAGACAGAGTATAAGATTGAAATTTTATAATTATTTTTATGTTTTTTGAAAATTTTGTGGTGTAAGGCCTGAGGCATGTTTGAGTACCCAAGGTAAAAATCGATGTTCTGACCTATTATTAAGATATTGTGGGGGGCTCATCCAGGATAATTGTTAGTGAATAATGGACCACACCTGAGAGTATATGAGAAATAGTTATTATTATGAGTATTCATTTGCAAAGTTACTGAATGGCATAAATGCTCTTATTTCTGTTCTTGCTTCAATGAGCATTAGTAACCCCTAGACAAAAGTGAAAAAAAAGACAGAAAGGAGTAATTTTCTGCTCAGTAAAGCTGTGAGGGTAGACTTTTAAAACATCACAAGACATACTTGATCTCTTGCTTTAAGTCTTTATGTTTGGTAAAGTGTTATTGTTATTTAAGAGTTGTTCAAGAGAATATTATTATCGTTGTTGAATTCTGGTAACTAGTGTGTAAAAACATGTAAGCTGCAATTGCAAATAGGGTTCAGACAGACAGACACAGAAGTGCAGCTTTTAGAGCTTCCAATGCCTCCCATTAAAGTGGAGCTATTGACACCTCTGTGTCACAGTTTCAGCCAAGATGAAAAAATGGAAGGTTTAGAGAAACTCAACAAGGAGTACTTAGGTCTGCTTGAGCATCCGCATGCTGATAAATTAAGTTTATTTAATGAAGTAAAACAGCTAAGCCAACAACTATGGAAGACATCTCATGAATGTATTAGACTTGTAGGCCAGATCTAATTGCTGAAAAAACAGTAAGATAAATGTAATGAAAGAATGACTGACAAAGACTGTAACTTGGTCAGCATAAAGACCTGCATTGCTGTTTTATAAAATTTTAATGAACAGCTAAAAGTGCAGTGTTCAGCTTTGGAAAAAGAGAAGGTCAAAATACTAAAGGTTAATTGGCAGGTCAATAAAGATTTAGCCAAGAGTAAAAAAGTATAAAGATTTAAAGAACAATTTGAAAGTAAAGAGAAATAATGGGCACATAAGGAGAAGTATATGTTAGGCAAAAAGAAGGAGAAGACCTCCAAGCCAAGAAGCCTAAGTTAGTCACTCCCAAAGTATCTGCTCCAGGGTAATGAACAGGAAGATTATCCTTCTTGGAATTCTCTCTATGCAGGACCTGCAGGAGATACAGGCCCCTACCTTGGGCACTCCTCTCCTCAATCTAGTGCTGAAGAAGAGTTAGAACAAGAATAAATAGTGCAAGAAGAGAAAATGCATGGAGACAGAGAAATCAGTGCACCAATAGTGAAAGTGATAAAGAAAATATTAAAGAGAACAGATACACAGACAGAAAATGGTAGGTCTGAAGGTGCAGCTTCCCTAAGTGAAGTGGGTGAGGATAGACAATGGAAATAGTGGTATACCCTTTTGGAAAACAAATCTTTGAATTAGGAAAAGAGGTCAGAGATTTAAAGGCCCCCAAAAGTGATTACAAGACTAAAAATCAAAAAAAACTGGCAAGACCAAAAGCATCTGAGTAATCATGTGCTGATGACTCCTCCCCTGAAAAGAAATATACCTGGTCAGAAGAGGAATCACATGATAAGCATAAAAAAGAGGCATGATACAAAATAGAAAAGAAGTTCTGGCTCCAAAGATGAGTCACCTGATAGGTTCCAAAGAAATAAAGAGGTGTCTGAAAAGGAACAGGGGTATTTAAAGTCAGAAAACTGTTACACAGGCCCTGAAGTTGGTAGAGGATAGGTACAGTTCTAAAACTGCAAAAGGAGGTATTGAGCAGCATATTCAAAAATTGAAAGGATGTTTTGAATCATTGTCCATAACTGATGAGGGAGAATAGAGTTTTGTAATCAGGTGGTCTGTCAATGATCCTCAAGCTGAGTGGTCAAGAATGCCTAGAGACATTAGGAATAAACCAGATAGGCTGTACAAATTCCTGAAAAAGGAGTTTGGTAAATATCACACTAAGGGGGCAGCCAGGCGTGCTGTCTACCAGATGCAGTGTGGTATTGACCAAAGCTCAAGGGAATATGATTGTAAGCTGAATGATGTGTACTTTGGAACAGAAGATCACTCAGACTGTGACTCGGATGACTTCCAAGATTCATATTATCAAGGTTTACCCTCTTTTATTAGGACACAATTGGCACTTGAGCTTAAAAAGAGGCCCAGGGATGTCCACTGGATTATCAGACAGGAAGAACACATCTGGGACTCTGGAAGAGGTGTTGACTCTCCTCCACAGAAAAGGGGGTGCCTGCTCTCAAAGTCCAAATGTCTGAGGTAACTACCTCAAATACCTTAACTATGGGGAGTAAGCTAGCTACTCCCAAGAACAGGAGGCAAAGGAAGGAAAAAGGCAATAACAATCCACCAGTAAAAGCTGTGGAGCAGCCTA
This sequence comes from Neoceratodus forsteri, assembly GCA_016271365.2. Classification (NCBI taxonomy): domain Eukaryota; kingdom Metazoa; phylum Chordata; order Ceratodontiformes; family Ceratodontidae; genus Neoceratodus; species Neoceratodus forsteri. Next base: position 432,387,096 of record CM028137.1, on the reverse strand, counting down.
AGGCTGTACTGGACCCTGCAGTGGTGGCACAGCCTACCAACTCTACTCAAGCTTCCACTGTTGAGGTTCCACCACTCTGGTCCTGAGCCACAGTTCTATCAAAGTCTTCAGCAATTCTCACAGCCTCAGCCATACCAAAACCAGGGTCCCTCCTATGGAGGATATGGTCCTGATAGAGGATGTGGCCGGGGGTATGAGAGAGAATACTATAATCACAATAGTGGTTATTATAGGGGACACTACAATGGCTATATAGGTGGTAGAGGTAACCATGGGGGCCAACTAAATTATAACAATGATCAAGACAGATCTATATCTACTTTCCCAAAGATAGAGGAAATGAGAGAAGAAATGAAGAAGTCACAGGAAGGAATGAGAAACCAGATAGGGGACTTAAGAGCACTTGTTCAAAATCACTTGCTCCCTAATCCCCAGCTGCCACCTGGTTTCCATACTCATGTGCAAAGTTCTTCTTCGGCATCCAGTGCAAGTGGAACCAATCATGGCATTTGACTAATGCCTTCTGTACCCCTTAATGCTGCCCAGTTAAATGAAATTGCAATTGCTGACAATCGTAATGAAACTGCTATGGAATTTGAAAATAGAAATGTTAGAACCTGACCTTTCCCTAGAGGTATCCTGAGTTACTACTGCAAGCAGTGTAGAGTGCCACAGTGAACCTGACATGTTGCCAGGTGTTAAGAAAAGCAAATTCTATGTGGGCAACTTAATCCCTAAAGAGGGTGGTGGGGCAGATAGGTTTCACTTTGACATGAACATTGAAAACATCCTAAATCATGAAGCTTTATTGGACTCCAGAGCAGAAGTGACCCCAATGTCCCAAAACTTCTATGACAAGCTGATTAATGCAATAGGTGACTTCAAGGTATTAAAACCCTCTCTGACAGATTACAATTTGTAGGTTATTGGGGGAGACTCAACAGACTCTAGGTAAAGTGTGGCTAAGGTTAAGGTTTGGCAAAATGGAAGTCAACCACCCAGTGTATATCACTGTTAGAACTGAGGATAATTTCCTAATTGGCAATGACCTACTAAAGGGTTTTGGACCATCATTTACTATTTTCATGGAATCTTGTGGTCACAGGTAAACAGGCCCATTCCATTTGGAAAGAGTCTTAAGGTTGCTAAAAATCAGAATCATGTTATCTTGAGAGAAATAATGCAATGATTAAACTGAATTTTGTACATTCTGATGTTCCTGATATATCAGTGCTGGGTAATTCTGAAAATTTGGCTCCATGGAGAAGTAGAACTCACATCGTCTGTCAAAGCATGATGTGGTAAAGTCTGAGGTTAATACAAGAGGCCTTACTTTCTTCACAAAGGAAGTGAACCTTATGATCTCAGAGACCCATTCTGCACCTGATACAGGGACACTGGATTCTGAGTACCCAGCCCCCTCCGGGGATGGCAGAAAGGAAATGCTGCCACTAAATGACAGTTCCTTGCTCTATAAGATAAGGTCACAGGATGGCAGATTAACAGTACCCATCAAAGCAGAGAATTTGCAGACTGTAAATTCTGTCTTATGCTTGGGTTATGAGCACTGTCTAATTAATGAACTGCTTTACAAGGTGTTAAAAAGACAGAGGACTGGATTAACATATGTAAAGAAACAGGAGTGGTTGGAAAATGTTTCATACCAGATAAACAGCTTGAGAAGCATAGGCATCTATGCTTTGAACCTCTAAATAGGGCAAAAGAAAATACAACACCCTGCGAAGGAAGTACATGGCCTAGAATCCCCCATGTACCTTGGGTTAGACATCCTTGTATGACTGGGTGTGTCTGTTGATCTAGCCGGTGATGTTCTTTGGTCATGAATGGTGGTGGTGGGGGGCTCTTACCCAGTAAAAGTGAAACCACAGGCCTTGAGGTCTAGACAAACTATTCCTAAAGTGTGCTATGTGGTGAGTTCACTACAAGAATTCCAGGTAATGAAAATGAGTTCTCTCTTAGGGTTATGTAAAAAAAGGCCAAGAAGTGCCTGACAAAACTTCACTATTTGTGCTCGACAAGCAACTTAATGATACAGGTTTAAAAATCCATTCCACATCTTGCTTGGACATGAGCAGCAGAGTAATGCACATCTTAGTACAGAACCCAACAGTAGAGCCTATCACTATAGGAGCTAACTGTGAGTTAAGGTTAGAGACTGGCGAATCCTTCTATGATTTGGAGTTAGTTGTTCCAGTTATTGAGGAGTTACCAGAGGACATTGTTCAGGAAGACAACACAGATGAAGTTTGGTCTGTACCAAATGGTTTAATTCTTTTACAAGAAATTTGTCCGGTAGATAAGGAAGAAATATATGCATGTAGAGTTCAAAATGATTATCTTGTACAGTCCACAATGGTTAAAAAAGCAGAGCAATTTAAAGAGGTACATGTGATTGATGCTGAAAATGTTTCTGACATAATAGAAGATGAAATAGAAGTAGGTGAAAATGTACCTTTCACTGATCTTAAAGAACACATTGAACAAGCTATACATGTTTGTAACTGTGAAACTGAAGCAGAAAAAGAAAAGGTTCATGAAATGCTCATTCAGTTCAAGGACATGTTGGCAAAAGATGCTCATGATTGTGGGGTAACTGACCTCCATGTTACCAGGGTACCTAGGGACCCCAGTAAAGGTCCAGTTTATGTACACCAGTACAGAATACCTCTAGCATCTTATGAACACATCCAATAGATATTAGATACCTTGATGGAGCAAGGAATTATAAGACAAGTTGACTCTGTTTATAATTCCCCCATTTGGCCTTTATTAAAACCTACAGAAAGGTGGAGGCTCACTCTTGACTACAGAAAGTTGAACCAATAGGTACCCTTGTCTCACTGGCCCATGATATATTTTGATCAAAGTTTTGCCAAAGTTGGGGATGCAAAATATTTCACTTCCCTAGACATAGCAAATGGATTCTGGACATTAAAGGTAGATCCAAAGGATCAATATAAATGGGCTTTTACCTTTGGAAGGAGACAATATACATGGAACAGGTGTCCTTTTGGGTACTTAAATTTGCCAGCATATTTTAATATCTTTCTACATAAGACCATGCCTGATGCTGAAAGCAGAGGAAATCTGGTTTATGTGGATGACGTACTAATCAAAAGCAACACTTTTGGGGAATGCCTGGCTGAAGTAACCCATGTATTAAATCAGCTGAGAAATGCTTGTGCCAAGTTGCCCTTTTCAAAGGGGAAGTGGCTCAAAAATAAAGTAAACTATCGTGGACATGAAGTTGGACCTGATGGGCTATGTCCTAGGCATACCATTGTAAAGGCAGTCCAAAAAGTTGGTTCACTCAAAACTTTAAAGGAGTTATGCAGCTTCCTTGGAATCTGTAACTACTCAAGATAGTTTATCCAGGACTATGCTGAATTTGCTAATCCTCTCACCAGGCTACAGAAAAAGGCAGAACCCCAGGTGTGTGTGTGTGTGGGGGAGGAGTGACAAGAGAAAGTCATGCAAGCTTTAAAGGATAGTCTGAGTCAAGCACCACATCTTGCTTATCCACAGATGGAGCTGGGGGAGAGCAGGGGGAAGATAGTACACTGGGAGATGAAATGGGCAAAGAGGATAGTGAGAATAGGGTGGAAAATGAAATGGAAGGGGTTGGGAGAAGGATAGAATCAAAATGTAAACAGAAGGTGATGGAGAACCCTTCTGGCCATCTGTGCACTGGTTTGAGTGCGTCTGTCAATAGGGCACTAAAATCCCAAATTCGCCACCCCTTCCCTGAGGTCTGCCCCCCCCCAGAATTAGAATATATAGTTAGGGGGTGTGGAGGGCAGAGCCCCCCACACAAGGGTGGATGGGAGAGCAGCCCCCTGCATAAACACCGGGAGGTGAATCCTGGTGCCCTAATGATGGGCAGACTCAAATGTATGCATTCTGATCGTGGAACCAATGGAGAACAGGATCCTATTTTTTGGGGACTCTATAATAAAAGGAATTAGATGGGGTGCAGGGGGACAAGAGTAGCACAGTATGGGATGACTGTTTGCCAGGTAGGACAGCGGCAAAGGTCATTCACTATATCGCCTCAAGGGGGAAACAGCAGGATGGGAAAAAACACCTGATCTTCCACCTGGGAACAAATGGCCTGGCAGAAAAGTCTGTTGAAGGTGCAGACAAGATTTAGAGCACTTGCTAGATACTGCAGCAGTCTGGGGTTCAAATCAGTGGCTTTCTCTGAGGTTTTGCCAGTACCAAAAGCAAGTACTGATAGGAGGCTGAGGATTAACGAGTTCAATGAATGGCTGGTGAGGTGGTGCAAGCAAATGTAGTATGGGTTAGTAGGGAACTGGGGATCCACATCAGGGGAAGACAGCCTATTTGCTTCAGACAGATTGCACCTGAATAGGGAGTGTGCTGCAGTACTAAAAAGCAAATCAGTAGAGTTCATAGAAGAAACCTACAATTTAAACTAGATTGGGGGTGGGAAAAATCTACATCACAAGGCAGGAGAAATGGGGGCTACCAATCTCCCCCCCAGGACAGTGCTAAAATACTTGGGATGAGGGAGAATAGTGAAGGGGGATGGAGGGGGAACCTTGTGGAAAGGCTTAGAAGACAACACCAGAAGCTTAGCAAATAAGATGGTGGACTTGGAGGCTATCATGGGGGACAAAGGACTAGATATAGTAGCTATAAGTAAGACCTGGTGGACAGAGCTGCACATCTGGGAAATGACTATCTCAGGTTACAGACTGTTCAGAAGGAATAGGGAGGGAAAGAAGTGTGAGGTGATTTTATTCATCAGGAAAGGCATAAGCGTAACTGAAGGACAAGAAGAGGAAGGGGATACTGCGCTACTGTGGGAAATGCTAGGCAGGAGGATGGGAGAATCCTTGTGATGGGGGTGGTAGACAGGCCACCTACACAAGGGGAGGAGGGTGATCAACAGTTAATTCAGGCAGTCACAAGTCTGTCCCTAAAAGGAGAACTACTGCTGGTAGGGGACCTAAACCTCCCAGATGTAGACAGGGAAATCCTGGATGCAGCATCGTCATGGAGCAGGGAGATACTAGAGGAACTGAAGGGGTATTCCTTCAACTACTAGTCAGGGAGCTGACAAGGGGCAACAACCTGATGGATGTAGTCCTGACAAATGGGGAGAGTGTGGAGGAGGTGCAGATGGGAGAAGCCTTGGGCAAAAGTGACCACAGCACGGTAAGGTTCAGGGTCAGGGCAGGGAGAGAGGGAGGGAGACATGTAAAATCAGTACTACAGTCGTGGACTTCAGATGTATGGACTTTGACAAGATGAGAAGGAGAGTAAGGGAGACAATGGAGGGTACGGATAATATGGGGCAGTGGAGGAGTTATGGCAAGCTATCAAGGGAGGGGTACTGAAAGCTGCAAAAATGTGACTAAGAAAGGTTAGTAAGAGCAAAAGGGGAGGAGACTGATTTGGTTTACAAAGGAGAATGCTGGGGCAGTCAGAGAAAGGAGAGCTTTCAGAAAATTTAAGAGGACACTCAGCAAGGAAGATAATGAAGTATAGGGAAAAGAGGAGTCTGGCAGGGAAGAAGAAGATCAGAAGAGCAAAAGCAGATACTGAGGAGAAAATAGCAAAAAAGGTCAAAAGGTTGGGATAAAACTTTTTTCAGATATGTGAGGGAGAGGAGAAGAGGAAGGCAGGGGATTACTAAGCTGAGGGGGAGGAGAGAATAAAATTGGAAAGGAACTGTGAAAAAGCAGAGTTATTAAATAAGTACTTTCGCTTGGTATTCACAGAGGCAGAGGATGGTAGGGGACCTGAGCTAAAGTCAAAGGGGAAGGAGAGCAAATGGGTGGATCTGAGCCCATTTACTGTGGATAGGGTTAGGGAAGAGCTAGATAGAGTGAGATTGGGCAAGGCAATGGGGCCTGACAGGTTACATCTAAGGGTGATCAGGGAATTCATGGAGGAGTTGGCCGCACCCTTGACAAGGCTCTTCAACTCATCCCTGGATATGGGGAGTGTGCCATAGGACTGGAAGAGGGCAGACATAATGCGTTTACACAAGAGAGGTAGTAAGAAAGTGAAGGGGACCTACAGACCTGTCAGTCTCACATAAGTGGTGGGAAAGTTAATGGATGCATTAATCAAGGAGAAGGTGGTGGATTACCTGGAGGAGAATGGCTTGCAGGACAGCAGACTGAATGACTTCACGAAGGGGAAGTCTTGCCAGTCAAATGTAATTCAGTTCTTTGACGGGGTGATTCAGGTAATTGACCAGGGGGCCATGGATGTGGCCTATCTGGACTTCAGTAAGGTCTTTGACACCATTGCCCGTAGGAGGCTGGTGATCAAGATGGAAAGCCTGGGCTTGGGAGGGAAAATAACAAGCTGGGTGGAGGCCTGGCTGGCAGGAAAACTCAGAGGGTGGTGCTAAACAGGGTGTAATATGGGATGGTGAGGGTGAAGAGTGGACTTCCACAGGAGTCAGTTTTGGGTCCAGTTCTCTTCAATATCTACATCAGTGACATTGCAGAGGGTTTGAGGGGAAGGGTGTGCCTTTTTGCTGATGATACGAAAATATGCAATAGGGTGGACACCCTGGAGGGGGTGGAGGACATGAGGGAGGACTTAAAGACACTCAAAAAATAGTCTAGGACATGGCAGCTGAAATTTAATGCCAAGAAATGTGCTGTGATGCACTTGGGGAGTAGGAACAGAAGAGCAGGGTACACCCTAGGTGGGGAGGAAATCAAAGAAACAGAGCAGGAGAGGGATCTGGGGATCACAGTCTCCTCAAATGTTAAGGTAGGAATCCAGTGTAGCAGGGCGGAGGGAAAGGTCAATGGAATGTTGGCATGCATAGACAGGGGCATTACTAGGAGAAGGAGTGAGGTAACAATGCCCCTTTACAAAGCCATGGTGAGGCTGCACCTGGAGTATGGGGTTCAGTTCTGGAGGCCACAACTCTGCAAAGATATAGATGCATTGGAGAGGGTTCAGAGAAGGGCAACAAACATGGTGCAGGATATGCAGGGAAAGTCATATGAGCAGAGGTGTAAGGAGCTGGATCTGTACATGCTGGAGACAAGGAGGGAAAGGGGATACATGATTAAAACTTTTAAATATGTAAAGGGGCTCAATAAAGTGGGAGAAGAGGGTTTGCTTAAGAGGAAGGAGGGGGACAGAACTAGAGGGCACAGCCTCAGACTGCAAGGAAAAAGATACAGGGTCAATGTGAGAGGGTGTTTCTTGACAGAGAGTGTGGTGGAGCCCTGGAACAGACTACCAGATGGAGTGGTGGGGGCTAAATAAGTAGAACAATTCAAGAGGGCATGGGACAAGCATATGGAGCTGAGTATTGGGGGGAGGGCAGAGGCTGGCAGGGAAGGGGAGGTGTAGGGGAAAAAAGGGTAGACTAGATGGGCTGGTATGGTCCTTTTCTGCTGTCAAGCTTCTATGATTCTATCAAGAAACAGGATTCACTGACAGCAGCATTAGTGAAGTGTTATATCAGAAACATGACTTAGACAACCATGTTATTTCCTATGCAAGTAAAACTTTAAGTGATGTTGAGAAAAAGTTCTCAGTGTGAAAAAGCATTATTTTCCACTATATGGGCAGTACAATGGTTCAAAAACTACATTTGCGGTAAGAAAGTTGTTGTAGAGACTAGTCACCAACCTATTACATTTCTGAGGAGCCAGAAACTTAAGGATGGTAATATATCAAGCAGCAGAATTGTGGCGAGGACCTTAGCACTCAAGGTTCTACCCTTATATGATGAAAATGCATGTGAGAACTTGTCTAGAGCATATGTTGATGGTTGTTCATTCCAGCAGGGTGAAGACCGGTGTTCTGGTTTAGGAGTGGTATGGCATGAAAATATGCTATGTCCTATCAAATACAAGTTCGGTCCCAAGTCTAATCAATATGCAGAATTGGCAGCCACCTATAGAGTGGTACAGGCTGCAATACAACATAATTTACAAGACACTGTAATTTGTACTGATTCTAATTATGTTATGTATAACTTCCTTACACGTTTACCAGTTTGGAAGGTGAAGGGCATGATCAGTTCAAGAGGAGGTAAGGTGATGCATGCAGAACTTATCTTAGCTACAGATCAGTTAGTTCAGGAACATAATTTGGTGGTTTATTGGAAAAAGGTAAAAGAGCATTCAAAAATTCAGGGACGAGACAAAACAGGAAATAACCTAGCAAATGCTCTGGCTAGGGAGGATGCTTTAAATGGAGAAGAATGGAACTTTGTTCCTCCTGTCCATGCTAATGTGGATGTGGTTACCCGCAGACAAAAGCAACTGGAACAGGAAAAGAAAGTCTTACACTTGTATAGCAAGAAGCCTGATTTTGATTTTGTGACAATGCAACAAGAGGATGAGGTAGTAGGAAAGTTTTATCATTTCATCAAGGATCCAACTGTAAACATGATTTCTGAATGTGACCTACAAAACAACCATGACTTGAGAGTCATGTATAACCACAAGGGTAAATTCCAAATAAGGGATGCTCGCTTAGTGAGAGTTGGCAACAACTCACATGAGGTCAAATGGGTGGTTCCTTTAGGCCACAGGGGAATCATGCTACAGCATGCTCAAGAGGAACCATTGGGAGCACATAAGAGGGATAGAAGAACTTAGGAAATCCTAAAAGAGGTAGCCTACTGGCCCTACATTTACAGTGATGTTGTAGAGTATGTGCAATGGTGTATAATGTGTTGCAAGTTTCAGCCAGCTACTCCCAAACATAGAACACCACTACTGTCAAAAGGGATCACTATGCCTTGGTCAGACATCCAGATTGACTGACTTGGGCCTGTTACAAGATCTTTAATGGGTAATCAGTACCTTTTGACAGTTACTTGTCTGTTCACAAAATGAGCTGAGTGCCTACCTGCTCCAAATAACATAGCCGAGACCATAGCTTTCTTATTAATAAATCATGCGTTTAGTCTCTGGGGTTACCATTAAGAGTAGAATCTGATAGAGGTCCTTTTTCCATAGGGGAGGTTATAAAAAACATGTGGAAAATACTAGGGGTACAGAGAAACCTACATGTGTCCCACCATCCATAATCATCTGGACAGGTGGAACGTGATAATCAAATAATCATGTATATACTGAAGAAATATTTCAGTTCTTCAGGAAAACATTTGAATGTGAAGTTGCCACTAGTATTAATGGCCATATGGGCTACTCCGAGTAAGTCTACAGGTGTATCTCCTTTTGAAATGATGACAGGAAGACAAATGGTGTTATTGCTACATCTGCTGTATACAACAGGAAATGTAAATTCAGCATGTACTATTTCTGCACATGAATATGCAACCTATTTAAATCAGTACTTGCAAGAAACTTTTGGACTTGCTCAAAATAACTTAATAAAAGTGCAGAGACTTCTAAGTCATATTATGACCAAAAAAAAAATAAAAATCCGAAAGAGTATCAAATTGGAGACAAGGGCCCAGATATTCAAAAGGGTTGCACCATGCACAATTGGGTTGCGCCAGCGCAAGTCCGAAAATGCGCCATTCTGCAATATTCAGTGGGAGGTAGTTGCGCCCCCCCAAATCACGCTGAGCAATAGCGCAATGATAATGAATGTATGAGCAACTGAAGGGGGAGGAACCATGCATAAATGGCGCAGTGCGATATTCAACAACATGTGCCATGCTCAATAGGGGAGCAAGCAGAAGTTGCACCATAGCGGACATGAGCCAAAATAAAAAGGAACAAGGGAGAGGCACAAGAACACTACAGGGAAGCCACAAGTTGCTGAACTATAGCCAGCCACACAGGCAACACACACACACACACACACACACACACACACACACAGGCAGGACAGTGAAAGGGCACCTGGAACCCACAGACTCAGGGAAGGTGTGGGGAGCCACAGCCACAGTGCAGAAGGGGGAAGTGCCACACAGCACTGAGGCCAGCACAGTCAGGTGTTCCCAGTGCAGGGAAAGTAGCAGCCAGGACAGTGGGAGGAACACAGAAACAGCTGCTGGGGGGGTGAACACAAGTCAGGGACATGGCCAGTGCCACCATCTAGATGGAGGCAGTAATGAGGGGGGTGAGAAGGTGGGCAGCAGGGGGGCGCGGCCGTGGAAGAGCCTGTCTGCGGTATGCCCCCAACAGGCAGTACCATTCCTGCACCAACTTCGAGCTGTACAGTGATACTGAGATCGTGGGCCGGTACCACCTGAATCGGGCAATTCTGAGGCAGCTCTGTGAGCTGTGCATCGATGTGATGCAGGCACCCACATGACTGAGCCATGCTCTGTCAGTGGAGACTAAAATAACAGCTTGCATGTGCTTGCTCACCACGGGTACCTTCCAGAGACCAACAGAGGATGCCACAGGCATAACCCAGTCGGCCGCGTCATGCCACCTCACCCAATTCCTCAGCACACTGCTGCCACATGCTGCTGAGTACATCCATTTCCCCAGCACACCGCCGGAGCGCACAGCAAACATACAGGAGTTCCACAGGGTAGCATGTATGCCTGGCATGCTAGGGGCAATAGACTGCACCCATGTGGCCATCTGCACACCACCTGGTCCCAAGGGGGCTACATACATGAATAGCAAGGGCTATGCTAGCATCAACTGCCAGGTGGTGTGCGATGCCAGGGAGCGCATAATCAATGTCTGTGCCACGCACCCTGGGAAAGCACACAATGCCTTCATCTGGCACAAGTCGGCACTGTGCCACAGATTCAAGAGTGGGGACATCCCCACTGGCCACTTAGTGGGTGAGTATGCAAACCACATGGACAAACATAGTTCTTGGGAGAGGCATGGGCAGAGGTGACATGGGTAGTGGCCTACATGGCCCGGGGCAGGGCGATGCTGATCACCAAACTAACCTCCGCCCTCTACACACAGGTGACAGTGGATACCCATTCCATCCCTGGCTGCTCACACCATACCGGTGGCCCACGACCCCATCGCAGCAATGCTACAATGAGGCACATGCCACCACACATAATGTCATCGAGCGGGTGATCGGGATGCTGAAGGCACGTTTCTGTTGCCTGGACACCTCCGGCGGTGCCCTACAGTACAGCACCTCAAAGGCCTGTGGGCTATTCCTGGCCTGTTGCACCCTGCACAACATGGCCAATGAATGTGGGATAGCCATACAGGTCAAAGAGGGGGGGACAGCGATGGGGACGATGAGGACGCCGGTGACAATGGTGATGGGCAGCCCCCCTTTGGTAACGGGACCCCCAACTGCTCTGGCTGGCACAGCTGCACTGGGACACCATCACGGAGGAGCACTTCAGCCAACCCAGGTAAGTCATGGGGCCATATGCAACCACCAGTGGCAAAGGCACAATGCACAAACATGCATGGACTCACACCAGGGGTGCATGCCATCAAGGGAAGTAGCCGGGCATGGAATCACACACACCACCAGGGATGGGTGAGGTCTAACATGGCACGTGGACAGAGACACACACACACACACAACTCACCAGACATGCACAAAGGGTAGGAGGCACACAGACCCAGAATGCCACCCCTAGCCACACACATGTCCACAGACCACCACGCCCACTGCCTGTCATTGTGCATGTGTCAGATGCTGGGCACCATTGCACATTGGCGTACAGCGCAATGCAGGCATCATCATGCACAAGCAACTGCGGACAGCAGCTGGGATGGTGTGCAGATGGCCTATGTGTGTGCGTGCAGGGCCAGGTACCCACCCATGCATTGCCCGCTGAATGACACAATGCACATAGGGCAGCATCAGACAGTAGCCACGCTGGGAGACAGGTCAGTCATGCGCCACAGTGCCCCAGCTGCCACAGATGCATGGGCGGCCCCACTGAGACCCACCAGCAGTGACAGGCTGACCACTGGCCTCATGGGGTGGCACCGATGGTCCCCAAGGGGTTCCACTGCATGAACATGACCGTGCTCATGCAGGGGTCTGCAGCACACTGAACATGCCTACGCCAGGCATGCTCGGGATGCCCACAGCTGAACCCGGTGTCGACAAGGATGGTGTCGCACGTCACCAGGAATGGGGGATGGACATTGCACTGCTCAGTGTCTGCGACGCTTGGGCAAATAACTGTGTGCCCCTTGTGGCCATGGCAGCTGTTATTGTATGTGTCAGGCTGTCAATGGCAGCGGTCACATCCTCCCGCATCTGGTCAATCCCTGCCAGGAGCAGAGTGGTTTCTCTACTGCGATGCTTCTCTGCCCACTCCAGAGCCGCACTCAGTGCATCCACCACCGTCTCAAGCCGCATCTGCTGATTGACTGATGCTTGCAGTATGTGGGTGTGCTCATCCAAGAGGTCATCTGCCTGATTGGCAAGCTGTCCCTCAGGGTGTGCATGGCCCTGATGCTCAGCACCCCTTGAGGGTGGGCACTGCACACTAGGGTCAGGCCTGGGCATGTCCACAGGTGGTGCACTGACGCGGCCCCCTGACACTGTACCCCCAAGCCCATTGGCCGACTGCTGATTCTGCCCCTCCAGCTGCCACTCCCCAGGTCTCAATGGTGCCACCGCAGTGGCCGCAACAGTCCCACTATCCTGTATAGACACCAGTGCTGCCCCACCGGTGCTGACAGGCACAGGCTGGGACTGTGATGACATGCAGGCCTCCACAGCGGCACCACCCACAGCCATGGCCGCGATGTTACCTGCTGTGTGGCCATCCTGTGGCACACATGTGTCACTGCCCATGACTTTAGCGACATCATCATCGGTGATGGACCCGGCACTAGCCCGAGTCCCAGCATGCTGGCATCCATGGACGCTGGCATGCTGGGACATGGGCAGGGCTTCCTCCGCACCTGCTCCAACAGCATCAGTCTGGACATCCAGGTGGGCCCACTGTCACACTGAGACATGTATTCCTGTGGAGGCGGATGGGCCCTCCTCCATCTCCATCTGACCGGCCTCAGTGGAGAGGCCCACCACCGCTGACCCATGCAAATGATCAGGAGCTGTAAGGGAAAACAAAGTCACGTTACTGCATGTGACCTTCCCTGCCCCCCCAATAGACAGACCATGACCTACCATGCAGTGACGGGCTACCACCCGTCTGGAATCCACCACTCGGAACACCCTCAATGGCACAATGCTGCATGCTGCCAGCAACCCTCTCCTCCTGTGGGGTCAGGCGTAGCACCTCCAGCTGTCCCCCACCTGTCACAGACCATGCTGCCCTGATGGCAGCCACCTTCTTCTTAATCCTCCTCCTGTCTGTACCCATCTTCTTCTTGCACTCCTGCACGGAGTGCTGGTGGCTGCCATGCAGGTTTACAGCATGCACCACCTCCTCCCATGCAGCAGCACGGGCCTGTGGTGTTCCCTGACGTCTGCTGAGAAGCAGCTCCTGGTCTAGGTAGGCCTCGAACAGGGCATCCGTCTCAGCTCACTTCATGGCCTCCTCCTCCTCCCACAACTCTGTTCCTCTTCCTCCACAACTCGCGTCATGATTTAGCCTGTAGAATGACAGGTGTTACCTGTGACTGTGCAGTCCCATGCATGTCCCAAAATCCACAGTCCACACTCCCAAACAGCATGCAACTCACCAATAGACTGCAGTAACTAACTATGGCCAGTGCAGCCCAATGTCGCACTTTTATAGCGCAACCCATGCAAATGAGGTGAGGCGCATCTTTAAGTGGATGCAAATGCAGTGACTGTGCCATTGAATGGCTGATTAGCTGATTTGCATGTGATGGCTGAATATCACACTTTTGCGCTTTACGCAATTGTGTCGAACATGCTGAGCCAAGGGTGCAGTTCTGTGACATGCGTAGTACACACCTAACTGCGCATGCCTGGGTTGATGACACAGGTGCCTGCCACACTGTTGACGTGCTGTACGTGGGAGGCAATGAAAGGCATGGCCACCATTGTGCCAGTGGCGCTACAGCGCTGTTCACTTATATGGCGCTGTGGCACTGGGGTGTCGTAGGTGCATTGGGGCAACAGCGTGGTAGGCCACTACAGGAGGTGGCACACAGGCACCCAATTGCGCTAGATGCATTGGGTTCCAATTGCACTGTGGCTGTCCGTGCGCCAGAGACCCTTGAAACTGTGCCCGACCTTTGCCCCCTAGGCGCCATGCGTCAGGCATGGGTGCACCACAATCGTGCTGTTCGGTGACAGTGTGATAGGGAATGGCAGCACTATACCATGCAACATCTGCACATGGCAGAACCGTGCTGCAGAGCACCATTTTGACTTACTCGAGCAATAGAGATGGCGCGGAGGAGAGCAGCACAGTGGAGTCAGGTAGAGATGGCAAACTTGGTTGCCATTGTGGAGCCACTTGTTGGCCCACTATTTGGTGAGACACCCCTTGACAGGTCCAGGAGTCAGGTGTGGCAAGAGGTGGCCAACGCCCTGGAGGAGGCCACTGGTATGGGGTGGACGGCGGAGCAGTGCCGCCACAGATATCGGGACCTGAGGCAGAGGGACCCGGACCTGTTTGCCCACCTGCGGGCATGTGCCAGGGGGGCACAGTGCCACAGCCAGGTAGGTGCAACATCCATACACTTTTATCTTCCGTATGGGTATCATGGTTGCATGTGTCCGGCACATGGGGGGGCCGTCTGGTGTTGGCCGTGGTGGTGTTATCAGGGTGTGGGGGGGTGGGTCTGGCTGTGTGGGACTGCACACACATGGGGCAGGGGGACTTTGCTACTGGATTGTACTGATGTTCCTCTCTCCATGTTTGCACCTTAGGCCCAGACGTGCAGCGGCTGGCGAGCGAGAGGAGGCACCAGCAGGAGGACCATCAGTCCGGGAGGGACGAAGGTCCACAGAGGCGGAGGGACCGCCTGATGATGGTGAGTGCCTTACATCCATGATTACTATTGCATGCTGTGTAACAGGGCGGGCAGCGGGGCATGGCCACCATCCATTGACACCACTGCCATGCATGCAACTTGTTACAGTCAGCACTGTCCAGTGGCACTGCATGTCTGGGAGTGCATCAATGGTGGTCCATGCATGCACCAGGTACCTGGCTGTGCCACTGCCTTCACACCACATAGCCATGTCACTGAACAGCTACGGTGGTGCTGTACAGGACTTGGCCAGTGGGTGTGTGCAGCAGTCCACATGGCTGTGTGTGCCTGGGTGGGCAGGTCTTGTGGACACAATCACTGTGGGTGGTCACACACCATCACAGAGGCATGTTCCATGGCTGTATGCCATGCACAGTGGGTGGGCTGCATGGGGCTGTGCATTCACACCTATTGACTCTGCTCCCTTGTCCTAGGTGGATGGCAGCTGCAGGACATAAGAGCAACACTGCAGGAGATCCTACAAGTTGCCAGGGCCTCCCTGCAGATCCTGGAAAGGATTGACCATGTGGGAGTCTGACAGAGGCATAGTGGGATGAGCAACCAGAGCGGGGAGTGGGGCTCCCACTGAACGTACTTATGCCCCTGATTTTCCCTACCCCCCTGGACCCACCCTCACACCCCTCCTTCCCTCTACCATTTGTTCACCCCAGCCCCTTACCCACCCCCACCTTGTTTGTGGCCTTCCCCCCAACCTTTTGTAAATATATGTAAATAGTTTTGTGTGATTTTTTACAATACATTTGCTTTGATATACCTAATGTAGTGGTCTCTGTTTTGCAGTGGGCTATAGGTGCTCAGCTGCAGTGGTGTGCATGGTGTCAGGGATGGTGCAGTCATATGTGTGTGTGTGTGTGTGTGTGTGTCCATGGGGAAGCGACTATGGTGTGGGAGTAGCTATCAGTCACTGTCTGTGGTGTGTGTGTTGTTCCCTGTGCACTGGATGACTGTGTGCAGTGGTCCATGGTGCATGCTCTGTGTCCATGGCGCACCTGTCAGCCTGTCCATGGCCTGTGCAACTGACACCCTTGCATGTCTGTGACCTGCACGGTCCACTGGCATGTCAATGGTGGCTGTCCATGCAGGACAGCCACTATACCCATCACAATGCCGGGTTGCCTCCTGTCACTGGTGTGGTACATGTCTGCCTTGGGTGACACTGTGGCCTTCGCTGTTGTTGTCCCACCTCCATGCTGTGGCTTGTGTGTGTTGCAGAGGATGTGCACCACTGTCTGTGACTTGTGCTCTGGGCAAATGCTGGTGGTGTACAACTCCACAGTGCCTGCACAGGGTGGCTGGCACTCCTGTGCCATGGAGGAGTGCTGGCCGTGTGTACATGGTTTCCATGGCCACATGCCTGGGGCTTGGTTGCCCTGCTACTGTTTCCCTGTGTTGGTGTGCCCTTGGGTATGGGTCAGTGTTTGTCCATGCACTGTGTTGCATCTGGTGTGGTGCATGCTTCCATGCACCACTGTGGGTGTCTGCGCTGGCTGTTGTGGCCAGTGCTGAGTCAGGGTGTGTCCTTGGGAGGGTGTGCAGGGTGCTATACCACTGGTGGTGGGGTCCGGGGCATGCCCTGTGATATGTGGGGTACCTCATGTGCCAACTCATGGTCGGTCTCTCAGCTGTACCTCGGGGGGGATGTGCGTGGTGGCACTGTCATTGCAGTGTTGTGTGCTGCACACAGGAGTGCACAAACATTCTGTTGGTTCAAAGCTTTGGATGACTTCTCCCCTTTGTGGCCATCCTAGAGAGAGAATGACCTTTTGGGAGGTGTCCCCCAGATCATACTTGTATTCTCCACACCTGTCTAAGGTTAACAGCTGGCACAGTATCTCCTCCTTGGACAAAAGCATGGAAAATGCTTTCCATGCTGACAAAACATCCCATCACCCCCACTAAAATGGCCCCATGTGGCAGAATGACTCACTTCATATTAAGCATAAACTGGTGCATTGGAAAACCTGGGAGCTGAAAGGTATTAGGCAAATCTAGGACATCTTTATTCCCACCACGATGCACATAGATGAATTTGAAAATGTAGGGGTTAGATATGCCATTCCTCAGACTGACGTTTGGCACAATTTGCAAGTCTGTGCTTTAACGACCCAAATAATAAAAGAAGGACCCACTCAAACGTTTAACCCCCAAACCTTCTCCATCTGAGTGGGGTTTGATTAAGAAATGGAGAGCAGGAAGTGTGTTTACATGTACAAAATAACCTTGTATGCCAAAAACTCAACATGAATGACAAAGAATCTGAAACATAAATTATATGGATTCAGCTGCAGTTAGACAACAACTGAAAAATCACTACAGGGAATCTCTATAGACCACCAATCTCAACCAAAGAATATACAGAATCTCTCAATACAAAGGTAATAGATGCATCTGAATTAGGGGACCTTATTGTACTTGGGGACCGCAACTTCCCAGGCATCTCATGGGACATGGAAACAGAGTCTACTGGATTAGAAAATCTCTTTCTCTGTAATATAATTGCATTTGGTCTTGAACAATTAGTTAACAGACAAACAAGAGGTAACAATATCCTAGATTTGTTATTAACTAACAGAATCTCAAGTAACAAATATTGAAATAGCCTGCCCAATAAGGGGCAGTGACCATAATGTAATCTTCTTTGACATAATAACAAATATACCAAGGAAAACTAACAAACTCCTTATTAATGATTATAACAAGGCAGACTTTAACAAAATTAGGGCATACTTGGGAAATACTGACTGGAACCAGGATCTGCCAAATTGTTCTGTGGAAAATTGCTGGTCAGATATAAAGAATTATGTTGTAACATGTGCACACAAATATGTACCTGCAAGAGAAATAAACAATAACAAAGGCAAAATCCTACCTTGGCTCACTGGAACTATCAAAAACTGGATGGGAAAAAAGGTATTTGTGAAATTTAAGAAGACCTAGTGCATGCAAGCACAAGCTTTATACAAAACTGAACTATCAAAAGTGAAGAAATTAATTAAGCTGGAAAAAAAAACAAAGTTGAAATGAAAATATCCTACACTAAGGACAATCATAAATCCTTCTACTTCTACATTAAGAATCATAATAATGCCCCCAAGCAACTCGATTCAATAAATCACAATGGAACTATAATTACAAATGACATCAAACTAGTGGATATTTTCAACAATTATTTTTGCTGTGTCTACAACTCCAAAGATGTACTAGATCTGCCAGTAACAGTAATTCAAACTACCAATCATATAACCTTCCATAAAGAGGAAGCTATATCTGCCATAAAGTGTCTTAAATCAAAATCATCCCCAGGACCTGATAACGTAAATCACAGACTATTGATGGAAACTGCAGATATACTGTCTTTACTCCTGACCATACTTTTCAACAAGTCCTTAGAAATAGGTCTACTCTCAAATGACTGGAAAACATCTACAGTCATAACCATACATAATGAACTCTGGTCAGAGCAGATAGGGCTGCAGTTGAGGAATTTGGGGTACAAATACTGTAAATTACCAAAGTCATGAGTAAATGGGCTCCCACCACATTTCATTGAGCCATTACTTCAGTGAGAAGGTATGTCCTGGGGAAACTGGGTGACAGGGCTGGGGAGACTAGGCAGAAGGGGGCATACCAGGGTGACCTGTGGATAAAAGTCTATACAGAAAAAAAGTGGTATTGCAAATGAGCTGAATGGGAAAGTATACCTCTTTGCAGATAAATCTGTAATAGGAAAGATACTGTGGCGGAGGTAGAGAGAGTAAGTACAGACCTGATAAAACTTGAGGAGTGGTCAAGGGTATGGCAGCTGGGTTGAAGTGATTGTTAGCAAATGTTCACTACAAAAAAAAAAGAATAGTTATGTAGAGTGGGCAGACTGGATGGTCTAAGAGCCCCTTTCTGCTGTCCATATCTACATATCTATGTATCTAAATGGCAGAGCATTATGGAATGTGTGCTTCAATTACTTAGTGCCTTTGTGCTGTAAGAAATGCATTTTAGAGTCTCTATATAAATAATAAAAGTGGAAACAACATAAAAAACAGAATATTTAATTGATCTAAATAAACAAAATACATACTTTAGGTAGAAAGAATAAGTAGAGACCTGAGAAAACTTGAGGAGTGGTTAAGGGGATGGCAGTTGGGTTTCAATGCAAAAAAGTAAAAAATCATTCACCTAAGCATAGGAACACAGAGGCAGTGTATAGAACTGAGGAAGTGATATTGAAGGTCACTAAACAGGAAAGGGACCTTAGGATAATAATATCTGATGACCTTAAGGTGGCCAGTAATATATGATTGCATCAAAGTGGTGAGGCAGTGCAATAAGGCAGTAGTCTCAGTATGTACACCGTGGAAGAGATGAGGGAGAAAGGGCATGATAGTGACCTACAAATACTTCACATGGGTGAATAAGGTACAGGAGGGGATTATTTTTCTGCAGACAAGGTGCATAAGAACAGGGCAGCATGCAATGAAGCTGGAGGGGGAGCTTTAGGAGGGATGTGAGGTAATACTTCTTCACTGAAAAAGTGGTGGACACCTGGAACAGTCTTCCAGCAGAGGTGGTGAGGTGTAAACAGTGGTGGGATTAAAGGATAAATAGTATAGGCACAAAGGAATCTTGTTAGGAAAGCAGATGTGGGGAAATAGACAGAATCAAGCATGGTCTATGGTGGCAGTACTGGCAGGTTAAAAAATGAGTAGACTGGGTGGTCCAAGTGGTCCTTATCTGCCAACAAATTTCATGTTTTTATGTTTCAACTCACTGTTGAATTATGAGTATATTGGCAAGTGTTCCTTTAAAACTGCTGTTTGGGCCTTCTTATGTCATTCTTTGTTTGTGTCTTCCCTTGTGCAGATCATTGTTTCCACGTTACAGATGACATGGAGAGCTACACAGGGGTAGACACAGAAAAAGGAAGAAGGGAAATAAGGGAGAATCCAGGCAGGTTGGAGAGCTGGTCAAAGATCTAACAGCTGATCTTCAACACTAAAAAAACAAAAGTAATGCACATTTGGAAAAGGAACTCAAGAGTGCAATCAGAATGGGTGGGGTGGTAGTGGACAGCACTACAGACAAAAGGGATTTAGAGATGATGAATATTGGAGACTCTATAAATATCTGCACACTGCAAAAGAGTGGTGAGCAAAGCAAACAGAATGCCAAGATGTATAGCATGTAGAGTGAAGGGGTAAGCAACAAAGGTCGGGAGGGGATCCTTTACAGGTCACTGGTGAAGCCATACCTGGAATACTGTGCAAGGTACTATCACCTGAGAAATGACTGCAAGAAGGTTGAGGCAGTACAGCACAGGGCAACTAAGATGGCCCATGGCCTAGGAGAAAATGATGTGCACCCTTGAGAAGAGGAGGGAAAGGGGTGACTGTGATTGATGCATACATGTACCTGCATAGGATAAATGCAATGAACACCAAGGAACTTTTCACCTTGAGTACCAACAGGGACAAGAGGGAATTCACTAATGTTGGAAGGGAGGAGATTCAAAAAGGATGGCTGTAAGCACTTTGTCAAAGAAAGATAGGTGAGCATGTACAGTGCAATAAACTACCAGGCCAAATCAATCAGCAACTTCAAGTGTAGATGGGATAGGCATGTGGGGTTATTTAGGAAAAGTGTGAACAAAAAAAAGGGAAGGACTGCTACTATGGCAAAGCAGGATAGTTCGGTAGAGATCCAGTCTGTTGGTGCAGTGGTAGCACTATTGCTTGCAATGCTGGTGACCCAGGTTCAGGAGAAAGTCTGGGTTATTGGAGGGCCAGCTGGGAGAGGTTGGTGAAGTGTCCCATCTTGGATACACAATGTGTGTCAGTCAGGCCTATGTAACATCCAAGGGCTGGGGAGAAAAAAGGGGGGGCCTATCTGTGTGGAATGCTGTTTGCTGCCCTTCATAGACCCCACACCACTGAGTGTGCCTCACACTCCAGCACCAAATCTTCAACTCCACTGGAAGAGTTGGGCTGGCTTCAAGTAGTACTTTCCCTGGGGAGGGGTCAACTAGTTGGAGAACATGGAGTAGATGTGTGTCTAGGGGATGGGGGTAATGGGGCTGTGCGGTGTGGCTGAACCGATTGTTAGTATCAGTGCACTACAAAAAAGAAAGGAATAGTTATGTAGAGTGGGCAGACTGGATGGCCTAAGAGCCCTTTTCTGCCATCCACATCTAGGTATCTGTGTAGCTAAATGGCAGGGCATTATGGAATGTGTGCTGCATCACTTAGTGCACTGGTGTTATAAGAAATACTTTGCAGAGTTTCTATATAAACATCAATAAAACTGAAAGCAACATAATGAACAGTATATTTAATCAATCCAAATAAAACAAGCATTTGTCAATGCTGAACGTTAGCTTGCAGGTATTTGCAGTGGTGTTTGGCATGTATGGTGCTTTACCCTAATGCCCTGTGCGATTGCTGGTATTTGCACAGTAAATTGTCAGCATGACCTTTTTGTTACCCCCATTGTGTGCTGCATAGGCGGAAACACGTTTTGGGCAGGATGTGAAAAATGACAGCTGTACTGCTCATAAGGAAGTGTGGTAAAATGCCAATGTTGAAAATCTGGAATGGAAATATCGAAAAATCGCAAACCTACGAGCGTGCGTGGGAACTGTGCAACGCACACTCATAAAACAGTAATTTTTAGGAATTTTTTCACCAAATTTTCAACATTGCCATTTTAAAACCTCTGCTAATGAACAGTGTCACTGTGATTTTCTTACTGTGTCCCATACACTGATTTCAAGACACCGACTGCGCCATTGTGCACTACATGGGCGGAAAGACGTTTTGGGCAGGATGTGAAAAATGACAGCTGTACTGCTCATAAGGAGGTGTGGTAAAATGGCAATGTTGAAAATCTGGAGTGAAAATATTGAAATTGCAAACTTACGAGCGTGCGTAGGAACTGTACAACGCAGACTCATAAAACAGTCATTTTTAGGAATTTTTTCACCAAATTTTCAGCACAGCCATTTTAAGACCTCTGCTCATGATCAGTGTCACTGTGATTTTCTTAATGTGTCCCATACATTGAGTTCGCACACTGACTGTGCCATTGTGCGCTACATGGGCAGAAACACATTTTGGGCAGGATGTGAAAAATGAAAGCTATACTGCTCATGAGGAGGTGTGGTAAAATGGCAATGTTGAAAATCTGGAGTGCAAATATTGAAAATTCATAAACGTACGAGCGTGCGTAGGAACTGCGCAACGCATGCTCGTAAAACAGTCATTTTTAGGAATTTTTTCACCAATTTTCAACATAGCCATTTTAAGACCTCTGCTCATGAACAGTGTCACTGATTTTCTTAATATGTTCCATACATTGATTTCAGATCACGACCGCGCCATTGTGCGCCATATGTGGGAAAGACGTCTTGGGTGAGATGTGAAAATGACAGCTGTACAACTCATAAGAAGGTGTGATAAAATGGCAATGTTGAAAATCTGGAGTAAAAATATTGAAAATTCATGAACTTACGAGCGTGCGTAGGAACTGCGCAATGCACGCTCGTAAAACAGTCATTTTTTGGAATTTTTGCACCAAATTTTCAACATGGGGTTTATGGGACCCCTTCTCATGAATGATGTCACTGTCATGGTGTTATTCAAGGCTGAAGGGTGATTTCACACAGTGACTGCACAGTGCCTGCAAAATCACCCTTCGGGCCTGAATAACGCCATGACAGTGACATCATTCATGAGAAGGGATCCCAGAAACCCCATGTTGAAAATTTGGTACAAAAATTCCAAAAAATGACTGAGATATGCAATAAAGTTGAAACCCCCCCCTATCTAGCCCATTATACAGCTTACCGGCATTTCCTCAGTTCGCGGTCTACTTTGAAGAGTGCAGACGGGTTCCCGGTCCACTGAAGATCGTCGCGCCGGAGTCTGGAGGTAAGTATGGGGTAGGGGGTGTGGGGAGGCTGGGTGCGCAGTGGGTGGGTGCAGGTTGTGGGAGGGGGGCTGGGAGGCACTCGTGGGACCGTTTTTATTTTACAGGTGTTAAAAAAAAAGACGATGTGGGACCGTTTGCCACACTGGGGTGGGCTCCCAGCATGGCACAAGATGACTGGAGGGGGGTGAGGAGCCGACGGGGGATTGGGCATCCCCGCCAGCAAAACAAAGGCAACGTTTGCCACACTGGGGTGGGCTCCCAGCGTAGCAGCAGGATGGTTTGGGGGGGGCCGTGGAGCCGATGGGGATTGGGCACCCCCGTCGGCAAACAAAGTTTGCAAAGCTGTGGGGGGGCGGCGTGACGCGCGGGGGCAGCACATGACACGAGGGGTGGACGTCATGACGGTGGCGCTCAGTATGGCAGCGGTGCTTTCCTTTGAAGCAGAGGAACACCGCTGTCATACTGAGCTCCTGCACCCATTGGTGCAGGACCACCATGCCTGCTCAAGGGAGCAGTGCATTGGATGGGAGAAGCACACCTCCAAGTGTACTACTCTCCCAAAACGTTCCTTGCGCATGCGCGCAAGTGAACATAAAAAAGATGCATTTCTAAACTGTAACTTTTACTTCACGGAGCCAATGAATGCATATGCTTAATAAAGTGCATGTTAAATTTGACTATCTCAAGACTTACGGAAATGTGAGTAATGTCAACATAATTTTCACCCCAGGAAGCGTAATGATTTCCTATAAAGATTAAAAAAAGAAATCCAAACTTACAGCACTTTTTTCCAGACTTTTTGTAACTTTTCACAACTTTTACAACAGCGAAACACTTAGCCATGTATTAACTTGCTAACACTCAGAATAGCTAGCTTGCCTACAAGCTTACTGTCAGCTTGTGTAAATATTTTGTTTTGTAGTGTTCTGAATTATTATCTGACACATTGCCTTTACTGCTGATGGCCAGCCCCCCCCCCCGACATCCTGTCTGATGGTCTTCACCATCCGCTTGATGTTAGCTAGCCATGATACACAGACCAGACTGGCTCAAGAGCCACATGAGTGGTCAGCGTTAGCCAAGGAGCCACAACATATGAAATTTGGCATGTACACTTCTAAAGTATAATAAATAATAATATGCAATAATATAATACTGAACAATACTGTATAAACATTTCTTACATTTACTAAAAACAATTGCACAATGTGAAAGTGGAAAATCCTTTAAGTAAGCTGCGGTGAGGTGGATGGTAATTTCAGATGTCAGGACATCAGAAAATGGCAGTTTACATTTACATGTTTTTTTACTGTATTTATTTAAACCAGAGCCTGTTTTCTATGCTATGTTCCTTTTCTGCAGGACTAAACAGAGAGCTGGTAGCAGTCAGCATAACAAAAATGTGTCCACCAGAAGTCAGTTCACTGTCAGTACCATGCTGCAAACCATTCAGATCAAAACCTGTTGCAATTTTTGTTACAGTATTTTTTAAAACCAGAGCCTGTTGTCTATGTTATGCTCCTTCTCTGCATGACTGAAAGGAGGGCTGGAAGCAGTCAGCATAAAAAAAACGTATCCACTAACAGTCAGTTCACTGTCAGTATCGTGCTGCAAACCATTCACATCAAAACCTGTTGCAAATTACCCAGCCACTGATGAATGAACAGCAATCTCTAAATAGTGAGCAGTTGAGCTCTATCAATGTGTAATCAGTCAATTACCAAGTCCAGTATATATTTCTACATCTAATCATTCACTTAACAGTTCAGGTGATGTTTTCTGTGGCATGTACATGGAGTTCGGGGGGAGGGGGAGTATGTGTTCCTTGACACTGTGGATTGGAGCGCTAGGTTTCAGGCAGCATGTACTATATAATAGACTGGTGGAGAAACTGATGGGGTTGGAAGTGGGCTCATTGATGATCAGATGGATAGAAAACTGACTAGCTGGATGCACCCAGAGAGTAGTGGTCAGTGGAGAGCTCTCGAACCCTAGAGGTAGTGGGGTACCATAGGGCTCGGTCCTGGGTCTGATCCTGTTTAATGCATACATATCTGACATCAGGGTGGGTAAAGGGTGTGATATGAGTCTGTTTGCTGATGACTCCAAGATGGGAGCAGTAGTTGAGGAGGAAGAGGGGAGGTTGGTCCTGCAAGGGGACCTGGACATCCTGGAAAGGTGGGTTCACAGATGGAAATTAAATTTCAGTACCACCAAGAGCAAGATGTTACATCTTGGCCGGGGAAACCCTAAACACAGGTACATCCTGGGAGGGGCGGTGCTGGAGGCCTTGTCTGGGGAAAAAGACCTAGGGGTCAAGGTGGAAGTATGTATGAATAACTCTGACCAGTGCAGGAGGGTGGCTAGCAAAACAAACAGGATGTTGGGATGCATTGTAAGGGGGATCACTTCTAGGAGCAGGGAAGTGATTCTGCCACTGTACAATGGACTGGTTAGACCACACCTTGAGTACTGTATACAGTACTGGAGACTGCACTTGAAGAGGGACATACAGTTCCTGGAGAGGGTACAGAGGAGGGCTACCAGGATGATTCAAGGACTGGGGGAGTTGACGTATGAGGATAGACTTGAGGAGCTCGGCCTGTTTTCATTGGAGGAGAGGAGAGGAGAGACGGGGGGGACATGATCAAGGTCTTCAAGTACCTCAAGGGAATAAATAGGGTAAACACGGAGGGGATCTTTAGACTAAAGGAGGGAGGTATCACCACAGGACATGGTTTGAAGTTGGAAGGTGGAAGGATGAGGGGGGAAAAGAGATGGAGGTTCTCCTCTGAGGGAGTGGTGGATCCTTGGAACGCACTGCTTGGTGAGCTGGTCCAGATTTCCATGGTGGAGGGCTTCAAGAGCAGGTGGGACAGATATAGAAACGGGATGTATTGGAGCACAAGGGGGGGCCTCTGTTCCTAACAAGGGATCTGAGGTTCCAGCAGACTCGACAGACCGTAAGGCCTAATCTGCTGGCAATTAGTATGTTAGTATGTTAGTATAGCAGCAGGAAAAACAACTTGCATATATCACTGGACTATAGAATACAGACCGAGACTATTCCACTTTATGGAGATAAAAATAGCCACATTTTATTAGTCATACTGGCTAAAAACAGGTAGCAAGTTATATATTCATCACCTACAGTGCAAAAAAAGGCAGACTATCCCCCAACAGCATTTTGTACCCCTGTGGGTACTTTTTTTAGGGTTTAGTATAGCTGTTCCCTTTCTGGCATATATACTAACAGCAATCAAACAGTCATGTGTCTGACTAATAATTAGCTCTACAAAACCACCCTAAAATGTGAGACTCAATTACCTTAAACTAACACTAATACATTTCATTGTTATGATAATGTGCCTTGAGATAGAACCCCAGGGCCCCAACCATATTGTTATAATATACTGCAGTCATTCAGTCCTATATATCAATTAGGCATTCCTTTGAAGTAATTTTAAGAGGATGTATTTCCATTGTCATTCCACATGCAAGTTGTTATGCAATTCTTTATATCAATTAAGCAGTCCTGTAGACCTCATCTTAAGTTAACTTGTTTCTGCTTCTAGTTCACATGCAGGCTGTCATGCAATCATGTTGTTGTCTGTTTGGTCTCAGTGATAGCTTGGAGAGCTGGATAAACCAGTTTTACTTCTCATCACCACATCAATGAGTTTATAAAAGAAGAGATAAAAACATAATAATTATAACCATATACACACGTATTATAAACAGTATACTTTTATTATATACAATATTAGCACAACCTTTACTCATTTCTTTAGAAATGGTTTCATTTCAAATTTACCATTTAAACCTGGTCTCCTAAGTGCATTTAATTTCACTCTCCATTTTGCTTCTGTACAAAAGGTCAGATTAGCTAAATCCCCTCCTCTTGGGCTCATTTTTAATTTTTCTATGCCCATATACAACCAAGTATGTTCCATTTCTCCAGTTGCAAATGTCACATGGGTAGCTAGTACTTTTTTAATGTCCCCATTGGCAATATCATGCAGATGTTCACGAATTCTAGCCTTGAAACTTCTTGTAGGTTTGCCTGTACAAATACAACCACATATGCGTGTAGCCATGTAAATACTCTGGTACATTCATATCAGTGGAAACCAAGGGAGGAAAATACTGTAATTGCAGCCCCCCCAAAGGGTAAACCAATTGTGGAAGGTGCAAGTTCTGTAAATTTGTGAAAAAGGGGAAATGTTTTAAGAATCCACATGATAATGAGATTTTTGAGATTTGTGATTTGATTACCTGTGATACAGCCACTGCAATTTACATGGCTACATGAACTTGTGGTTGTTTGAGGGAGAAAAGAATACTGAGCACTGAAGGACACCAGAATACTAGAGGAGTGAGGGCTGTAACAAAAGTCATGCCTGCTCAGATGAAAGAGTTTCTGTCTGTGTGTGACCTCTAGGGACTGTGCCACAATCACAGATGTTGTATCTCAGATCAGCAGGTATCTGTTTGGTTTATTTCTTGTTTCAACAGCTATAGCACAGGGAACATAATGGCTCTTTCTACCTTCTCCACTCACAAAAACTTGGTGGATACATGATCAGGAGGGACAGCAGCACTCAGGGACACACAACTGGAGCTGGGGATCTGCGGCTATTTGTCCACCCCTTCCGTGTCTTCCCAAAAAACAGACAAGTGTTCTTGCACTGAGTATTCTGAGTGGTGGGGTTGGGGGAGCGGGGCAGTTGAGCTATGTGACCAGCCATTTCAACTGACCCAAAAGATTCTGCACTTGCCTAGATGCCTTTCCTGATCACTGCTGCCCACTTTCTCTGGGTAGAGAGAGAGAGAGAGAGAGAGAGAGAGAGCAGAGAGAAAGAAGACTACTTTGTGGGATGGGGCTGCAGCGCTTGGTCAGCGGCTCAGCTCTTACCAGGAAGGTAGGAGCTGGGCTTTTCAAGTTAAATATTTAAAAAAAAAAAGTAAGTAACTGGCAAAGTAATGCAAGGATATGTCTCTGGGTGGAGAGCGAGAGAGAGGGAGAAAAGACTACTTTTTGGGATGGGGCTGTAGCGCTCGATCAGCTGCTTGTCTCTTACCAGGAAGGTAGGAGCTGAGCTTTTCAAGTTGAATATTTAAAACAAAAGTAAGTAAAGTAATGTAAAGCTGACCCTTATTTCTTGAAGCTAGGACACTATGTGCTAACTGCACCTATCTTTCATCTTTTTAAAAAATCCCTTGCCGAAGTGGATCTCCCCCATGAGTGGAAAGTCACTCACGTCATCCCATTCAAATATGATGACCCAAGTGACCTGAATAATTGCCAACTGTCTCCAAATTACTTGAAAAAGTAGTTAACTCCCAAATTAGAGAATACCTAGAAATACATAATATGCTGAACCCCCTGCAGTCCAGATTCAGATCTCACCATAGCACCATTTGTGCACTAGCCAAGTTCCTTAATGACTGTCAAGCAGTGCTCAATGCTAAGAACAGTATATGTGCCTTATTCTTAGACTTGAGTAAAGCATTCAATATGGTCAACCACAAACTACTGCTTTTATCCTATGAAACATTGGTCTAAATGATAAGTCCCCAAATGGTTTACCTCTTACCATGTAGGCAGACAGCAACAAGTTAAAGCTCAGTGTGAGCTCTCCCCTCTTAGGACCCTAATGAGAGGAGTTCACCAGGTTTCTATTCTTGAGCCCTTACTGTATAAACTGCCATCTATATCAATGATATCAACCTTAATATCTCCTCAGCTAATATTCACCTCTTCATGGACGATATAGTTCTCTATACTGCTAAACCTTCCCTGGAATAAGCCTGCACAGATCTTCAACAACAATTCTGCCTGCTACAACATATCCTTCTACACCTCAAACTGCTGCTCAATGCCAAAAAAAAGCAAGTCATGTTTCTCTCTCCCCTCAGGCAAATTCTATAGCCACCTAATCACTAGGATCTGGGCCCCAAATCTCAACCCTTCTCGGACAGCCCCTTGAGCCAGTAAATAAATTCAAATATCTAGGTTTCTGGATTGACAGTAGCCTCTCCTTCACTTCTTATGTCGACAAACTAGCCAAAAATATAGACAACATTTAGGTACTTTCTATCATAGTAAGCATATTTTTACACTTGAGGCAAAAACAAGACTTGTACAAACAACCTTCCTACTGCTCCTAAACTATGTGGACCTGCTCTACAGCCATGACCCGGTCACATCATTATCCAAGCTGGATACCTTATAACATAGAGCACTCAGATTTATCATTAATGCACCTTACAATACTTACCACTGTACCCTGTACTCTCAACTTGGTTGGTATTCACTAAAAACTAGGAGGTTGAAAAATGCGGTAATCTGGACTTATAGAGCCATCACTGGTAAGCTCCATCAGTATATATCCAAATTCCTTGTTTATTACATGGGATCATACTCCCTTAGAAGGTATTCCTGCACTATGTTCAATATTCCCAGGGTCAGAACTAGGTTTGGTACTTCCTCATTAAGCAATTCCCTCACTTCCATTGGAACACTATCCAAAACTCTCTAAGACTATCCCATATTGTAAACATGGGTATCTTTAAAATGTTACTAGTCACCCACTAGAAGAAACCTGAAACTGCTTCCCCTAGCATTTAAACTTCAACCCTCTCTTTCACACTCCCCTTCTTGCTTACTGCCTTTTGAAGGTTAGGCATTAGCTACCCTCCTCCCATGCTAGGTAATGACCTGTGAATGGGTGTGCTTTTCCCTACTCCATTGCTTCCTTGCTTCCCTCTGTTTACCAATCTTCTTTGTCCTTTCTTTCCCTCAGCACCCATTCTACGTTTGGCATACTCACCTCCCCATTCTCTCTCCGCAACTTGTCACTCCTCTATTACAATTATATATCCCCATGGTTCTCTCCTCTGTGGATTGTAAATATTGTACTTAAGATTTATTTTTAATATTCTTCCGGCATTGTACCTACAGTAATTTTCTTATGGTTTTGTATTGTTTTGTATTCTTTTTTTACCTATGTATTTACACAATATTTTATTTTTGCACTTCTTGTAAATTTGAGTGTATTCTTTGTGTGTTATTTTTGTGTTTTTGTCCACCCAGGACCATCTTGTAAATTAGTTTTCCTCAATGGTGCTTCTCCTGATTAAATAAAGATTTATTTATTAATTGACTGATTTATTGGTATGTCTCTGGGTGGAGAGAGAGAGAAGACTACTTTTTGGGGTGGGGCTGCAGTGCTTGGTCAGCCGCTCAACTCTTACCAGGAAGGTAGGAGCCTGGCTTTTCAAGTTAAATATTTAAAAAAATACAGTAATTAAATGGAAAAATAATGTAAGGGAGTACACAACAGCAGCTAAAATCTCTTGCTTCAGATGCTCCAACTTCTGTTCAGCTTCTGTTTTGTTTTGCTCTTGCTTGAGGTCAAGCAGTGTGAGTGCAGAGTTGGTGACCTTTGTCACCTTATGAGGTTGTTCATTTTGCAAGCAGCTTTTCTACTAGTCCTCCCAAGAGGACTGCACGGCTATGCCTATGCAGCCCTAAAATGGGCCAAAAAGCATAATTAGTAATTAAAGCCCAATAAGTCTAACTTCAATCTGCTGCAAGATCCTTGAGAGACTTATCAATGGTAGAATAGAAGTAGAAATACAACATTTAGGTATGGCAGACAAGTTCCAACATGTGTTCACTATAGATTGGTCATGTTCAACAAACCTTATTACATTTTACAGTTCCACAAGTGTAAGTATTGACAACAACAAACCTGTGGATGTCATACTACTTGACTTTGGGAAGGCCTTCAACAAAGTACCACACAGAGAATTAATTATGAAACTATCCAAATTAGGTTTGAACCCCAGGATAGCTGAATGGGTTAAAAACTGGCTTGATCATAGGATACAAAGGGTCAGAATCAGAGGCTCTCCATCTAGTATGGGGGAAATAATGAGTGAGGTCCCACAGGGGTCTGTATTGGGACCAACACACTTTAACATTTCCATACAGGACATAAATGAAAATGTAAATAACATTATTCTGAAATTTGTGATGACACCAAATGGGGTGGGGGGAGTGGATGAAGATGACTCTTTCAAAAAACATCTATCAATCTATAGCAGTTTGGAAAAAATTGAACACTGGTGTACCATCAATAAAATCACACTGAATCATGACAAATGTGTGATAATTCATTTTGGAACTAAAAATCCAAACTATGTATATAGTATAAATAACCAAACAATTAAATATTCTGTTATGGAACACGATTTAGGAATATTAGTTAATGACAATATAAAATTTAGGGATCCGTGTGAAAAAAAGAGCACTGTAAATTCACTAATTAATAGAGTAAAACGAATGTTTATAAACAGGAGCCAATTATTCATCATCCCTTTGTACAGATCATATATTAGACCTTACCAAGACACAAACTCCCCCTTTTGGAGCCACTATCATATCAGGGATATACAGCTGCTGCAGTCAGTTCAACATAGAATCACCAAGCTAATGCCATCCCTAAGGAATCTGCCCTATGAATCAAGACTCCAAAGGACAGGCCTAGTTAGGCTAGAGGACAGACGGGCAAGGGGAGACTTGCTGCAATTTTTAAAAATATTAAATGACAACGAACTAACAGCACGATGTAAATATAAATGTGCATCATGGAATGTTAATCTTAGAAGTCACAATAAACAACATCTTATTCCAATAGTAATCACCAAAAAAGAGAAAGCTTTTTCACGATCAGGGCTGCAAAAGCATGGGACATAATACAACAGGAGGTAGTAGATTCAGCAACATTCCTAAACTTCAAAAAACATTTAGACAACCATCTGAACTGGGTGGGAACTCACTACACCTAATAAACCCACTAGTAGTGGGAGACACTCTCAATGGGCAATGCCTTCTTGTGTCTTAACCAATGAGTAAATGAGTAACTTATTGGGCAATTATGGGGACCATTTCTGATCCCACCCTTAAACCCAAGAATAAATGGGAACTCTCCTTGCAAATTTCCATTTCAGATGAGGGAATCGGTAGACTTGTGGCAGCTGGCTCATGTTGCTTCCCCAGACATTAAGTCTATTGATTCAAAATAAGATTCTCCACTACTGGTACCACTCCTCTGCTTGACTCAAGGCATTGGACCTCTTGTCGCATGACAGGTGTTGGAGGTGTAACTCCCCAAAGGCTGATCTGTTTCATATGGCCTGGGACTGCCAAAGTATAGCAACATTTTAGAAATTAATGCACTATTCTTGTGTGCAGATTCTAGACCCTAATATTCTCCTCAAACCTCAGCCTTTCATTTTGGGTTTAACTCCCTCAGGTGTTTTCATACTCGTGCCAGGGCTGTGATCATTAATAATGGTAGGGGTGGAGGTGAAATGTCTGTTGCTGCAAAAGGTAGAGGTCACCAGTAGTGCCCACAGGTCTAGAGGGGCTAGAACCAATGTATAACTTGGCCACAATAGCCAGGAAGGTTGTCAGACTTGGCAAGAAAGACTATGCAGCAATATTAAGCATCATGGGCACCTTTACTGTCCTCCCACTTATGCTATGTAGACCACAAAGCCACCACTGCATGGGAGAATGAGCTGCTACAGCTCTCATGAGTCTCCAGTGAGATGGATAGGATGGTAAGGCCTCCACTCCCCCTACTTGTGCTCTCCAATCGGTAACTCATCATTAAGTGGTATCTAGATGGCTGCCATCAGGGAATTTTCCACTTCCTCCTCCTCCTCCTCCTCCCCTTCTTTCCCTTCCCTGTCCCTCCTAATCTCCTATAGCCCACCCTATCCACATATGCTGTAGCTACTACATATCCCAAAGTGTGCTTGGCAGAGTCATAATGTAGCCGTTCTATACTCCCTGGCTATTATAATATTGTGTCCATAGCAAAAGGAATGTACATAATTTTTTATGTTAACCTATGAAAGGCTGCATCACTGTTCTTTTTCCTTAACATAAACTCATTTGGCTCAATTTTTGAAGATCCCCTAGAGCCGACACAAGCTGTGTCAAGTGGCCATGTGTGCAAAGCTGGGTGCACCAGGGACCCT
The DNA here is from genome assembly GCA_016271365.2 of Neoceratodus forsteri. NCBI lineage: Eukaryota > Metazoa > Chordata > Ceratodontiformes > Ceratodontidae > Neoceratodus > Neoceratodus forsteri. The sequence continues at coordinate 432,354,274 of CM028137.1, read as the reverse complement.
GTTCTGTATTTTAGAAGAAGTGGTTTCCTGGCACCAAAATCCCCAGAGTTGCAGCAAGCTATGGCATGTGCAAAACTGATGGTGCACTGATGGGGAATGATGTAGAAAGTTGTCAACCCCAGTCAAAGGAAACCCTGGCCCCATATTGCCATTTCTCCACCTATAGCAAGGCAGCACTGTCAATTGACTGGGAGCAGCTATTCAATCCATGTGGCCTATGCATATCTGTGCATGTCCCCAGCAGGAAATGTACAACAAAGTGCTGATGAATTACTTAAGAAGCTAAGTGACAGCACCTAAAATGCCTTCTGTACATTTGACAGTGTTGGTGTGACAGGCATTAAATCCTGGGTAGTATGCCAGGAAGAACCCTAGATGGGCTACCATGGGCATCATGCTACAGCTATGGCCACCAGGTCTGATGCCCCCCAATACACAGCTGCTGTACAGATTTGTGTAAGGTGGCTTGGTTGCACAACTGAGCATAGAAAGGGCCAGCTTGGTTGTCTATGCCCCACAGCTAGTCATGTTGCTTGTACCTACTGTACAATACAGAAGGGTGGAATTGGACTGTGTACAGGTTAGGATAATTTCAGTTCACCATTGTCTCAGCCAATCACAGTTACAATAGCACCCACTGCAACTGTCATGGATCAACCTGTGGATCATGTGCCACCAATGTCACTGTCTCTCCCATTACAGGCATAATCAATGGAGAGGCGACCACTATCTATAAATGTGTAAGCAGACAGCAATGGGTAGCCCTAACATGAAGAGTGGGGTATGTGAGAACTGGGATGAGGTACTCCAAGTGGCAACCTACGTCCATGGAGCACTCCTCTCTGTGACCACTGTCTATGAACATTCAAGCAGACAGTGATGGGTAGCCGTAACATGAGCAACGGGGTATGTAAGGACTGGGATAAAGTACCCCAACTGGCAACCTGCATCCACAGAGCACTCTTCTCCATCCTGGCAAAGATTGCCCCCTGCTACACATGACAGAGTATGGAATATCATCAGTTCTGTGTGTACTGGGGCTACAGTGACATCTGGGTCTCTGCACCTCCACACCACTGACCCCAAGGAGGTTAAGTGCCAATGGTGGCACATGGTGATTTGCAGTTCCTCCTGTCGGGTGTGCGCCAAGCTGCCAAAACCCATCTGGTCCCTTGCACTACAGCCCTCACAGCTGTCAGTGCCCTAGATAGCGCTTGTGTCCTGGCATCTATATGTATAGCAGTTTTGGTGCACACTATGGGACATGCCACAGTATGTGTGCCAGGTGCCGGTGCCGGAGAACCCATTGCACAGTGTCCATGTGTCATGGTGGAGTGTGGCATACCTTGCTATTGACACCCATTGCCTAGTGTCAAGGCTACCCCACAGCCCCTGAAGAAGCCCATGGTGGGCAAAATGTTGAATGTGGTTAGGGGATCGTGGTGTGAAGTGATTGCAAAATAAATCATATTGGAACTTTCAGTTTGGAGTTTAGCTGGCTTTCTTCAATGTTACCACCCACAGTGTGCCACATCCAGATGGGACACTAGGGGGTTCATTGACAAATGGGAACAGGGTGGGCATGATCTGTGTTCAAGCTGCACCTCCCAGACCATGCCAGTCTCTCTGGCTGATTAGAGACTTGGGACATAGTTGGCATATGAGGCTGTTAGATCAGCTTTTGTTGGTCTAACACTAGAGGACAGTGTGGTGTTTGGGGGAGTTCAAAAATCCTGATGTAGGAAATGCAGCAGTCCCATCAAGGCACAAGCCCTCTTCTGCCTTGGCACAGCCTTGCGTCCTCCACAAGCACAGCACAAGACCAGCTGGTGTAGATGGTCCCCTACTGGTGTAGGCTGTGAGAGAAAATCATAAATGACACAAGGGTCCTGATTCTGAAAGGCTTCAGCCCCACACAAGGCACCTGCAGCAAACAGCAATGTCGCAAGTCGCACCTTGCGTCGGATTTTGCGGCATTCCCTATTCCAGTACATGGTCAGCACTGGTGAGGGAAGCTGCTGCTCCAAAGTGGCACTGCATGGCCCTTGCAACCAATGTCTGGGTATGCCAGGTCACAAGGGGGTTTGCACCATGGTGGGGCTGCAACATCCACAGATCCTGTATTCCAGAAGCCCTACCATAGCGGTTACATTAGACCAGCTGGGAGGTGGTCTACACTTCTTTCGACAATGTCCCTCAAGGTGGGCAGTTGGTGGGTTGCTCCGTATGTGGGGTCCAGGGGTCAGAAGGGACAGGGGTGTACAACTGTGGTGCTGGGGAGCATGTGTATGCCAGGGAGGGAGATTGGGAACCTGGCAGGAGTACCAGTCTGATGGCACTGCATACACTGGAGACTGCCTAGTGCCAGCAAGGGCAACCCTGGGGGGGTGCCCAAACATCCCACTGGCATACACACATGCCCCCATCACCACTATGGTACCACCCATGCCACTTCTGCCCCAGGGGCACTCTGGGCATTGCAGTCTGTCATGCACCTAGTGGGATGGGGAGAGCGGCTCCATCCATCGGGTCCCGCGGTGCACTTTGCATTCAGTGCTAGCCATTGCAGCATGTCCCAGGTGTTGTAGCACAGGGACCCATGATGTTGTGGAATAGGTTGCATGGTCCCTGATGCACAGGGAGTGTGCCACAGCCCTATGTCACTGGAACTTTGTGGCGATCTAAGGGCTCTTCTGGAATCAGGCACAAGGTGTGGTGCAGTTAGCCCTTTTCGTCCTTTCTCTTTGATGCATGCACCTTGTGCCATTCTCAAAGCTTTGAAAATTGGACCCTTTGTCTTTTAGAAATGCATTAATTTTTGTTGATTGTTATGAGCGTGTTAAGAACATACAATACTGATGATTCACGTGATGTCTTCCTACGGATCAGACGCATAGCACTCCTATTCCCACCTCACCGCTCAAACGATTTTTCACTTCTGATTCAGCATTAAATAACAAAATACAAAACAACCTTTTGTCTGTCTGAAGCTTACTGAGTCCTCCAGTGCTCATCTGTGGGGAAAAAGTGGAAGATTTAACAGAGGAATGGAGGATGAAATGCGACAGGCCCTCCCATCACGCATGCTGCCTCAGACATCGGACAGTCTAAAAGGCCCAAAACTCAAATGGCCTCAGGCAGCAAAGACTCAGCCTTCTACCACAGCAGTACCACTATCAGAAAATAGATTCTTAGCTGAAATTGCACCACTAAAAGCTGCCTTCCTTGATTTTGCCTCTGACCTAAAGAACGTCCAAGCAGACCTAAAAGAAACAAATAAAAAAATGTCTGATGTTTCAGCTCACACAACCTCATTAGAAAGCAGGCAAACAAGAGTTGTACCTGAAATTCTCTCTCTGAGACAGAAGATTACTAAGATGGAGCTCAAAATGGAAGACTTGGAAGGCTGAAAAAGGTGTAACAACCTGGCCATTTTCAGCCTTCCTGAAGAGGCTGCAGGATCCTCTCCGGTGCTGTTCACCCAGAAACTGCTCAGCAAAATTGCAGGCCCTCCTCCGCATGCCACAACATACATAGTTGAAAGGGACCACAGACCCTTGAGGCCTAGGCCACCTCCCAGAGCCAAGCCTAGGCTCTTCATCCTGTGCCTTCTGAGTTACATTGACAGGCAACATATCCTGAGCAAGACCAAAGAGCTGCAAGAAATCAAGTGGAAAGACTCAAAGCTAAGAATAGCACAAGACCTCCTCGTTATCACTCACCAAAAAAGGGCAGAATACCATCCGTCCATAACCAAGTTGATTGCAGCTGGAATAAAATTCTGAATGCTTTATTCGGCTAAGCTCTCAGTACAATACCAGGGAAGTTGGAAACATTTTGATAATGCCGAATAAGCTGCAACTGACCTGGCCACCATGCTCCCTGATCTGTTTAACCAACACTGAAAGAATGGCTCCTGACTTACTTGGCTTAAATCTGAGTTTACTGATGTTTTCACTAACCTGAGAGCAGATTGTACAGACTGGCGGCCTTTTGAGGGGTCAGTCCACCACCTGGATTTTCCTTTCACTGTAAAGATGCCCTCCCCAGTAGTAGACCACATAGATTACATCCCAGCCTGTTATCAGCTCAAGTCAGATGCTGTTCTGTCATTCCAGTATACTCTGATTGTGTCGGCAAATTGATTTTCTGTTTCCCCTCCCTGGCCGTTGACTGATAGTAAAGAGTTCCCTTTGTGGCTTGACTGGAGTGGGGAGATCACTATGATTCCAATTGACCTGTCACATCTGCATGAACAGCATCCTCCTCGATTATGCAAACATTTGGCCCTGCTCAATTTTTTGCATGTTCGCAGAGTTCACATCATGAATGTGCGAATCTCACTGCTTTACCTTAGAGCATGTTTTGATGCGAGTGCACCCTTGGTCTGCTCTCCTTACTAGGTCTCGCTAAGTAAACAAAGGTCTACTGCCTAAAGCTCGAGGACCGTATTTAATTGAAATTCTTTTATTTTCATCTTCCTTATATATTCTTACTTTGTATTTTTTTTTTAAATTGTGGAGTAAATCGGGCATGGATTGGCCTGACTTATGTCATTAATTGGATTTTGACAACAAGTCTAAAATCATTAACCTTAGTTTTATGTATATTTTTTTCCCAAAATTGCCCTACAAACTTATGACTTTAGACTCATAATTCAGAGGAGTCACGGTGCCCCCCCCCCTTTTTTTTTCTTTCTCAGGCAGGAGTAAGAGCAAATTATGTACACTCAGAATCTGTTCCTAACCTATCACCTCAATCTGGGGTTGAGTGCTGATCAGCCACCTCCAAAATATAATTTGTTACATTCAGTATGTGGATATTTGTTCACTATCCATATTCAATAGTTAGACTCTACCAGATTTATTGCCAGTGTTACAGGCTTAAGAGAAGTTCACTTTTTTTTTCTCTTGTCATTTGGAAAAAGTCGACTTATAGTTCTGGGGTTAATCTATTCTCAGGCAGGGTAAGAGCAAATTATGTATACTCAGAATCTGTTCCTAACCTATCACCTCAACCCTGGGCTGAGTTCTGATCAGCCGCCTTCAATTTTCAAATTGTTTTATTCGGTTTGTGGATATTTTGTTCAATATCCATAATTAATAGTTAGACTCTGTTGGATATATTACCAGTGTCAAAGGTTTACGAGAAGTTCATAGATTTTTCTCTTGTAATTTTGAAAAGGTGGATTTATAGTTCTGGGGTTAATCTATTCTCTTAATATTTTACTATATGGGTTATGGTTTGTATAGTAATCTGGGGAGGGGAGATCCGAGGCTGTGCAACTGTTGGGGAAGCAGTCATGACTTTGCTATTGGGATTTGAACCTACATCACTATTATCCCATGATGGGAATTACTTTAACATATGTATCTGTCTTATATTGGGGGGTTCGGGGTGGGGTTGTAAATGGGTCTTTCTATTGGGGTACAGAGTTCAGGGTGAAGTGGGGTTGAGTTCACTGGGGTTAGCTTGGTGGTGGACAGCAACTGGGAATAGGGATTATAATATCACTCCCATATTTTTTGGTCTGGTTGAATCTTATTATGTCCATGACCAATGACTTCCATTCCCTAATCCACCATGACAGGGTTTAAATTCTGTTCTTGGAATATTAAGGGGGCCCAAACCCCAGCTAAATGATCTAAGATTTTACTTCATCTGCTTAGCCTACAAACAGACATAGCCTTTTTACAAGAGGCGCATCTTCTACCTAATCAAACCCACTATCTACATAGAAACTGGATGGGTCAAGTGTTTGGCTCAGGCCTCAACTCTTGTAAAAGGGGGATTTCCATCATTATTGCCAGTAGAATACCTTTTTGCCTCTTTCAAGAGATCTCTGACCCAGAGGGTCATTTTGTAATTCTGAGAGCCCTTTTAGGCCATTCAGAAGTAATTCTAGGCTCTGTCTATGGTCCCAGCATAGAGGATCCAGAATTCTTCACAAACCTTATGGCTATATTAGCAACCTGGACCACACTCCCAATAATCCTAGGAGGTGATTGGAATCAATTATTATCCAACCACCTAGACAGATCAGGTCAGGTTAGGCAATCACTATCGACAGAACAAAAAGCTTTACATGACTTCATGCACTCTCTGGGTCTCGCAAACCCCTGGAGACCTCTGCATCCAGATAGAACAGAATAATCATTCCATTCCTTCCCTCATCACTCTTTCTCTCACATAGACTACTTTCCTATGAGAGTGGACCACCTCCTTGGAGTCACCCTTGCCTTTTAGTCTTCTAAAATCTTCTCAGACCACCATATTGCTCATCTAAATTTGGATCTTTTTCACAACATTCGAAAAGATAACATCTGGAAACTTAACAACCAACTTTTGAAATCAGATGATCGCATACAGCACCTCCAAACTTTTATCACAAACTTTATGGAATATAATGCACCATCTATGCACAAAATTGACGTATTATGGGGATCATTGAAATGTGCTCTGCGAGGCGAATTAATTTGCCTGGCGACCAAATGAAAAACAAAGAGCTGATGCTCTCTCTCATCTATCTTTGATCAAATCACAGTTGCTGAGACCCACCTTTCCCCGTCCTCCCCCATAGAGGAATGGGAAAGGGTTGAATCTCTCCATGCTCAATATAACCAGCTGCTAGCTGAAAATGCAGAGCTCCTTATGCTTAGCTCCAAAGTATCTTACTTTGATCAAGGTGAAACAGCAGGGAGGCTCTTGGCTTTTCACCTACGCCTTCAGATTTCTGACAGAATTGTTACATCTATCCACTCAACCACTGGAAACCTCCTCACCTCCTCCACTGATATTGTTGAAGCTTTCAAAGAATACTATAGCCATTTATATGCACCCTCTACATCTTCTCATTCACTACAGCAACTAGATGCCTTTCTTCAGGACATTAATCTTCCAGTGTTATCTGATTCCCAGCTTGCCAGCTTAAATTCTCCCATTCTCTTGGCAGAGGTACTTGATGCTCTTGACTCATTCCCCTCTGACAAGTCACTGGGTCCCGATGTTTTTTCTACTAATTTTTACAGAAGCTTTAAAGACACAATAGCTCCTATTCTCCTGAACACCTTTCATTAACTTTTTCAGAATGGCATTTCAGATACTTCTCTAACACTGGCCACCATAGTAGTGCTTCTGAAGCCTGGAAAATACCCTCTATTTATTTACAATTACAGACCCATCTCCCTAATTAACATAGATCTAAAAATCTTAGCTAAAATACTGTCTTCCAGGCTAAGTCCTGTGTGGGACCTATTGATTAGTGAAGAACAAGTTGGGTTTGTCAAGGACCAACTCTTCTCTGATCACCTTCCAAAACTTGCTTATCTTTTTTCTGCATCTGAGGATTCCCCCACATCGGCAGCTCTGGTCTCCTTAGATACAGAAAGGCATTTGACAGGGTATGCTGCGACTATCTTTTCTCATTACTTCCCAAATATCATATTCCACAAGAATTTGTGCAATGGGTCAAAATCCTTTATTCATCCCCCTCTGCATGAGTCCAGTGTAACAGTGTTCTAGCTACACCTTTCGCCTTATAGCGGGGAACTCGACAAGGCTGTCCCCCTCTCGCCATATCTCTTCAACCTCTTCCTAGAACCCCTTATCAGAAAACTTAAAATTCTCTGTTTATTAGTGGCATTTCAATAGGTGACACTGGTTATAAAGTCTCCGCTTATGCGGATGATATATTATTACATATCTCTACCCCCGCCCAGTCTCTTCCTGCAGCATTTCAAATAATCTCCCAGTTCTGTGCCATCTCAAACTATAAACTAAATTTAGATAAAACAGAAATGTTTCCCCTCAACAAATTTATGTTGAGAGCAGATGTTGAACATATGGGCCTGCAGTGAAGTAATGACAAATTAAAATACTTAGGCATTAACCTCTACCCCTTTTCCAAGATTATGAAAAAGTTCAATCTCGACACTATCATAAGTACATTAAAAGAAGACTTCAGGCACTGGTCTCATCTACCTCTAACCCTCTGGGGCTGTATGAGCATTATAAAGATGAATGCACTTCCCCGAATTCTATATCCTCCACAAATGTTTAATTGGGCTCTTCCATTATCATGGTTCTCTCAACTACACAGAATCATTAGTTCCTTTTTATGGCTTGGGAAAAAAAAACTAGAAGAAGCTTCATAAAACTCACCCACTAAAAAGAAGATGGTGGCCTTCGGGCACCTAATTTCTACTTATACTACCTAGCCATTCATCTAACTATATTCAGATTCTGGCTGCTTCCCACTAGTAATGACTCAGATTCTCCTTATCTCCCTCTATGGCTGAAAATTGAACAATCTTTATGCACCACACATAATGTGGACCTTAAAGCTTTCCCCTTTATTATCAAAAAGAACTTCCCCCAAAAATTGAAAGAATCACCGATAGGCTTGGCACTTCTAACTCATCATCAACTAAACACCTTTGTCAAGATGGATGGATACAGGGTCACAGGGCAACCTCTTTTACACAATCCTAACCTTATAATCTTGGGTAAAGTTCTCAAATCCATGCTTTTCTGGCCTAACATGGATGTTGAGAGAGTTGAAGACCTAGTTAATAATCACAAACTGCTGCCATTTCATGAAGCTTGTGCTCTTTTTGAGTGGTCCTCCATTCATGTCTTTAAATACTTAAAAAATTCTCACGTTATTAAAACATTTTGGCAATGGGTTGTGGTTTAGGTCACTTACATCTACTCTTTCCCCATATGTTAACTCTGTCCCAACAATCCACCTGATATCATATGCATATAAATTTTACTAACCACAATTTCTGGGTTAGAAGGTCAGAGATTTTATTGGTGGGATCTTTTTTTTTTATTATTTATTTATCAAGTCTAGGATTACAAATACCTTTGAGCCATGGCTCTTTTACAAAGGTTCCACATCAGAGAAATACAAATTATAGGGAACATCAAGACAGGCATTACAACAATGTGGACATTGCAAACAGAGTACAGATTAATACAGTTCAAGGGTAGCATTGTAACAAGGCAGCTGGAAGGGCTTTGTCAGAGAAAATAGACAACAGATAAGAAGTGCCAGAGTCATAGGGAGAGGGAAGAGGGTGGGGGGAGAAAGAATGTAGGAAGGGTGGCAAGAGGGTGAAAAGTGCAGCATTGGGTATACCAATATGTGAGGGTAGAATCCAGTGAGGGGGGGGGACAACTAGAGCAGAAAGGGAAGTGGAGAAACAAGGTTAAGTTGGGCAGTCACAGGAGCTATTGGTAGTGAGATGGTCCCGGAGCCTAGTTTTAAACATACCAATAGTTGGGGCAGAGGAGATGGTTGGGCTGAGGCCATTGAACCAGAGTGGTGCTCGATAAGCAAAAGAGCGTTGTCCCTATGAAGTGTGACAGTGGGGGACTTTCAGTAGCTGTAGCATGGATCTCCTAAGGCACCATTTGTTAATTCGGTGTTGTAACAGAGTTGAGACCCCAAGAAGGTGCAAGGCCAAGGTAGATTTTTTTCACCATGGAGCAGGTGAGAAACTTTATGTGGTTTGATAGTTGGAGCCAGCCGGTCTGAGTGTACAGGTCACATGTGTGGGTGAGACGGTGAGCACCAGTGATGAGCCTACATGCTTTATTTAAGGTAGTTGAGAGGCATCTAAGGGTTGTGGTTGTGGCCGAGCCATAAATGATGAGACCATAGTCTATTACAGAGATCACAGAGCTCAGGACTGCAACCTTCAAAGCTTCTGGTGAGAGGTGTGGTCTGTGTTTGTAGAGGAGACCAAGCCGTGTATTAGCAGCTCTAGCTACATTATCTACATGAAGTCCATAGGAGAGATTAGGGTCAAGCTGTATCCCTAAGTATTTGAAGGAATCCACATGATCTAGAGTGTTCCCTTGGGTGGTGGAGATAGCCAAGTGGTGTAGCTTGTGTGGGTTATGAGAGCTGCAGAAGAGCATAGATTTGGTTTTCTTGTAATTGAGGACCAGTTTATGATTAAGAAACCATGTCTCTACAGAACTGAAACCAAGTTGAAGGTTGTGTTGAAAAGTTGCAGGATCTTTGTGAGTGGAGAATACAACAGCATCATCGGCATATAGTATAATCTGTTCAGAGTAGTGGTAAGGGAGGGAGTTTAAGAAAAGGCACTTTTGGCAGCTGTTGGCACTACCAACAGCTACTCACCACAGGCATTGGTCAATAATCTGGAAATACCTATATAGATACAGTATATTAGGTGGGATAGATATAGGGACATGCAATTCCAGATTATTCACAATCTGTACTACACTCCGGTTAAGCTCCACCAAACGAAATCCCTGTCCACTAGCCAATGCCCAAAATGCCAAAAGGCAACTGGAGATTTACTTCTTATGTTATGGTGCTTTGAAAAAATCTCCCCCTTCTGGCATCTTACTCTGTCACACCTAGATCCATTACTAGCCTTGTTATAAATGTATGCCCGAGACCTGTATCTTGGGTGACTATACAAATTTGATGGGGAGCAATCAAAGAGCTCATATGGCCATAATCTCATCTTGTGTTAAGAAAGTTATACACATACACTGGCTGGATTTGATCACCCCCAGTCATGTTGAATGGTATAAAGAGATTATGTTTGCCATACAAGCTGAGCGCATCATTGCTGGTATGACCAATAGGGTGAATAAATACACTCAAGTTTGGGATCAACCTTTTCATCTTCTGTTGATTCACTCTAACTCTAATAGTATAAATTAACCCCATACAATAAAGTTACCCTTCTTATAGCTCCCAGTCATGGTAAACCCTGAGGTTGACCTTTCCTACCAGCCTAATTCCATATCCCAGTGGAGGAGGGTGGGGCATGGGGGATGCATTGGGAGAGGGGGTACAGGCAACATTATTATACATACTTCTTAAAGCTGCCTCTTTTAATATCCTTAATTGTTGTACTTTCATTTATTCACATTGTACTGGCGGACTAATGTGTCATCATTACCATGTTGTCTATAAACTGTTGTTTATTTTCAAATAAAGCTTACTTAATGGAAAAAAAAGAACATACAATACTGATCTTCTTCTCTATTGGATGTTTATGTGTTTGTGTCTGTTCATTAAAAAGAATTAACTGCAAAACAAAAATGTCCCTAATTCAATGAGTAACAGATGAAGGTCAATGACCATCATTACCACAAAGAGCTTTGTGATTCCAAAATAACTTTGGTAAGTTGGTGGCACGTTTTGGCAGGCACATAAAGACTCAGGCTGAATCATTTGTTTTGCAGCCACAAATTCTGGACTAGTGCTGGTGGTTCATAAACAACTGGGTCTGGATGGTGTTCTATGGAGTATTCCTTCTTAAGTACCTCCAGTACCTCCCTCAGTTGGCAGCAGTGGCTGCTACTTCCATGGTGGCTGCATGACATGAACATGTAGTATGTCTTCTACCACCACTCATAACCCAACTGGCCCTGTTGCTGCTTGCCATGTGAACTCAGCGGGGATTGGGAATCAATGTGACTATTCAGAAGATGCCTTGTTCACACTTTAGATGATCAGCCAGAACACAGGCTCTCAACGTCTGAGCAGACTAACCCTGGTTGATATTTCTGTCACATAGACTGCAAGATGTTCTGAATGGATGTTTGGTGTCATTGCTAAAATACTCCAACAGTGCTGATGGTCTCTTTGTTTTTTGGTTTTTTTTAGCTACTATTGATGTTCTTTTAGCACCATAGGGTGCCAACTATAAGATGAGTTTGATTTTCCTGCCATGGTGGAATGATGTAGTTGAGCTGGATGCCCTATCAAGGCAGCACTGGTGGCAGCAGCTCTATTGTTACTCTGTGTGTGATCATCTGGTGCTTGAGTGCAGGCCTGGTCTTTACATTTCAATGCCTGACCACCTGGCTTTCTTGTTTTTCTCTTTGGTTTTTTTTTAATTTTCCATCCCTTCCCATGGTGGCCTTCACTTCTCTGTATCACAGTAATCATCATAACTTGTTGGTGTAATGAATAGCCCACTTTTAATCTATTTTGCTTCATCCTGCTCATCTTCTACATATGCTTCCTCCTTTTATGGAAACATACAATATGTTAGCAGAAAAGGACCAACACACCCATTTAGTCTTCCCTATTTTCCCTGTCTAAAACTACACCCCAGAGTCTATTTGGACAAAAGTGTTCCTTTTTCCTCCCTTACCACCATTTATTATACCGCTGTGCCTACCCTATGCATGCTTGAAACTCCCCATTATCTTTGCCCCACCACCTCCTCTGACATGCTGTTCCATGTGACCATCACCCTTTCTGTGAAAAAAAAAATTGCTAACATCCTTCTTAAACTCCAGTCCCCTTCCCCCAGCATCATAGCATGCTTTCATGTTCTGCTGCTCCTCCTCCCTCCTCCTCTTAAAAAGACTCCCCACAAGCACCTGGCTCACCCCTATGAGATACTTATAGGTCTCAATCATTTCCCCAGTCACTCTCATTTCCTCTAGGGTGTACATGTTGAGGTCCCACAGCCTCTCCTTGTATTGTTTCTTGGGCAGCCCCCACACCAGTTTAACAGTCCTCCTCTAGACTGCTTCCAACCTGTTGATGTCCTTGCAGGGATGTGGCCTCCAGAACTGGACACAGTACTCCAGGTGGGGTCTCATAAGTGAGCGATACGGGGTAACACCACCTCCCTTTTCCTACTAGAGGTCCCCCTTCCTATGCACACCAGCATCCTACATGCCTTGTGTGATGCCCTGTCTCACTGTCCTTCTACCTTGAAATCATCAGATATGATCACCCCAAAGTACCTTTCGTGCTTAGTAACTATAAGTACATCACCCATCTTATACACATTACCTGGGTTTCCCCACTCTATTTGCATGACTTTGCACATTTTGACATTGAAGCCCAGCTGCCACTCCTTAGAACATTTCTCTGGTTTCCCCATACCTGTTTGCATTCTGTCAGCCTCATCCTGGGTGTCCACCCTGTTGAAGATTTTTGTGTCATCAGCAAAGAGACACACCTTCCCCTCAAGTTCCTCAGGGATATCATTTATCACAGAAGAGGACAGGGCCCAGTACTGATCCATGTGGTACTCCACTGGTCAATCTCCCATCCTCTGATTCATTGCCATTTACAACCACCTTCTGCCTCCTATTTTTCAACCAGTTTACTTGATATTACTTGGATTTGTTACCGAGGAAGTAGGCACTAGGCCAATCAAGAACACTTTCTCCACTCTTTGTGAGGCAGCTATATATATATCTTTACTCAAAGGGTATTTGTCCAGTTCCTGTCTGAGACCAGGCTTACCACCTTCTCCCAAACCTCCAGGTTGCTAAATTTCTTTATTAGCCTCCTGTGTGGACAAGTGTAAAAAGCCTTAATGAAGTACAGGTAGGCCATATCCATTGCACTCCCCTGATTCATTCTCTAGTTACCCAGTGAAAGAAATCTATAATATTTGATTGACATGACCATACCCGTGTGAAGCTGTGCTGCCGATGGTCCTGTACATCACACGTCTGCAGGTACTCCACCAGTCTGTCTTTCAGCAGGGACTCCATTAACTTCCCCACCACTGATACAAGACTAATCTGTAATTACTGGTCTCTCCTGCTGATCTTGTGCAGAGTAGGAGATAACCTGATGGTAAAACACCACAAACACAGATGAGCGGAAAATCAGTTTAATTCTCCCTAGTAATAGTACAAAAAAGAAGCATAAGATAAATCTTACTAACTGGAACACAGAAACAGTCATACACCAGGTGTGGAAGCTGGGTGCTCCTGGGGATTCCAAGGGGTTTGGCCGTGTACTAAGATTGTATACTGCTAATAACAATGTACTGTTTCCAGAGCAACAGGCTCATGTTTCTTCAGTGCAGTATTGTATTCAGTATTCCACTGGAGAAAACATGGGCATCTCGCACCCAGGCAGATACATATTGTTATATCTTAAAACAATGTGCTGACTAACTACTTATTAGAACAATAGGCTTTTTCTCATATAATTTGCTGACTAAAGCATGCTGACTTCAGAACATAAGTGGCACTGCAGACCACAAAATATATTACTATCATTATATAATTACATCATGTTAGGCTGCTAAAATCACATTTGTCAGTAGATGTCACTGTAATCCACAAATTACATATTTTGTCTAATATAATGAATGTCTGACTAAACAGGAGATTCATGCCCAGGCACTAATACAACAAAATTGTCAGTGCATTAGTAAGCCAATAGTATACAGTATGACAGTATCATCTCTTGTCTGCTATGATAGCTATGATGGTCATCATATGGGATGGCAGGGAAGGCTGGTCCAACATATTCCCCCCTTTGTTTCCTGGATACAAAGGCAACACTAACTGTGTCATTAGGTAGATTATTTTGTTACAGAATGAGATTTGTAGAGAAACTTTAATTGATTTTTATGTTGTGTTAGAGTTTTACATAAACAGAGCAGGATAATAAGAAAAATAATGAGAAATACTTGAATAACAACAAAACCTTTAAATGTGAGCTCTGGACATGTGTTGGATAGTGCAGTGCTGAAGTCACCATCATGAAATAGAGCATTTAATGATTTTCTTGCCTTGGTAACATTGTTACTTATGTGAACTAAAGCTATATCCTTTCTCTGTAGTAGAGACTTGAGATTCAGAGTAAGTGGATTAATATGCACATTAAATACTGGTAAATACTGGGCTACAGCATACAGATAGTCAGGGTCACTATTGATATAATCCTGTTTCAGGGTGGGAACTGGGGTAATAACACATGGCCTATGACAGAGTGTTCCTGGGCCATGAAGCAAAAGTTCGGAAAGGGTATGTCATAAGTTAAAGTTCCACAGGAGAAATTCTGATGATTGGTCATAACACAGTATTGTCCATCAGAGTTGTAGGTCACACAAACTTGAAGAAGGTGCAACTTTGTGAGCTGGACAGGGCAGGTGATGGAAGTATTCATGATGCTGCTAGTGTGGATGTCATCTTGAAATGTATTTATGGAAGTTGTGCCAGAGGCGTTGAAGCTGGGTTGCGTTTGACTCAAATAAGGGTCTGTTTTGATCCATAGGCAGTGCTACAAACACTGAAAAAAGTTAATTTAGATCATCATTAAACTGTAATGACCAGTCCATTGTATCAGGAGTAACCACAAACTGGCACAGTTACGTCAAAGACATCACATCAGCATAGATTATGATATTCCTTTTTAGCACAACGATCTATATGCAAAGCAACCGGGGCGTCAAGGTGAAGATGAAACACAAGCAGAGGAGGTAGATCAATCCTTTCTCTGTAGATGCTGCCCTCATGATGGCCCATGGAATGGATAATGGCAAGCTTGTCGAAGACTGAAGAATCCTTGTCAAATACTGGAAGAGATACTGTAAATGTGACATACATGGTGTCCTTAATGCTACAGTGATTGGCTGTGTAGCAAGCTCCTTGATTTGGGCGAGGTATAACGTAACCAAAATTTCATGATGTAGCCAGGGAAAAGGATAAAGTCTTATCCAAACACTTCACAGTATAAGAAATGGAACTGCAGTGGGGGCAATACCATTTAGCCACATGTTTATCTTGGATCAAATCTGGGATCTGCCCTGATTCCAGATCACTGAAGAGTTTAGTGATGGTATTAAATGCAAAATTACCATAGGCTGAACATATTGTTTCCCTGCCTATGTGCCGCTCCCTAAGTTCTTTATTATTTAATGCAATCAAGTCATTCATTTTATCATGTTTCATCAAGCAATCTAGCAATATCATGCATATTATAAACAGTAAACCGTTCTTCTTGTGAGAGTCCTTCCATACCTTGTAGCATGGGTGTCACCACATTATCTGCTAATGTAGAATTAAAGAGGTTGTTTTGTCTCTGAATTTTGGCCAAATCAGCATGGTTCCAAATTGACATTCCTGAGCCAAACTAACATGTTAAAGTGCCAGCTATTCCAGTCACTGCACTCAATGATCAAAGATGACATTGAGGCCAGAACAATCCACTGTGTTCTGTTGTGTGGTGCCATGCTACAGGGTATTGAGTACTAGTTTGATATGCTGCCATTAAAACCAATAACATCACAGAATGAAAATTAGACACATTAGGAGAAACACATTGTCCAAACTCCACCATGTTCCAGTGGGTTAGTTTCAGTACCACTAGTGCGTTCATAAATTGCATGTTATTAATCAAAGTTCCAGGTATAGATGTTGCTGCCAGGCCACTTACTGGGTCAAGCTCTTTGAGCAGATGTATCTGTATTAACTGGAGTCACTGTAAGGAAAGAGCAATGGAAGCAAATGTGTGGTTTAAACAGATCTTTCGTAGTTTAGTATGAAAATGTGTGCAAAAGTCTTTATTAATCATTGCTGTGAAATTGTAAAGTCCTGTGTATTGTGGTGTAACTTGACATATGCAAAAAGTTCCATTAGGACAAATATGGATATTGGACCAACCTTTAAAAGCTCCTTTAGCAAAGCTGGCAACTGGAAGCTGCTGTCCATCAAGACTATCAGTTTTCTAGTCAATTTTTAAAGTAGACAATGATGGTGCAATAACAAGAATATTGAGATATTCATCCTGACCTGCTTGAATAGAAATATGAGCAGAAGGTAAATCAATGGTTATGCCTATACCAGGGGAGGGTAAAATCTGGAAGAGTGGAGTAGGCCAGGTTATTGGGGTTCATGGCATGAAGAAAGGCAAGGATATGGGTCTGGTATGCCTTCATGTGCTGGAGCTTGTTAAGGTAGGCCTCACCCTGCAGGAGCTTCTGGTGAGGGGTCAAATGGATGGATGCCAGGTCTCTCTGCCATAAATCTAGGAATAAAAGGAACATAAAGAATCTCAGTCTGAATGGTTCCGTCTTGGAATAGCAAATTCTTCATTATTTGGGTTTACTGGAGCTAAGAAAATGAAGAGAAGAAGGGTAAACAAAAGTATTGGCCCCTATGCACTAATGGGGTGAGGGCACGCAGAATCCATACATACACCACACGTGTAACAGCGCACCCATGGACAGGTGTGCACCAGCAGCATTCACAACCATCAGCCACCTGTCCACAGCTCCACCCCCTCAGTGCACAGGACTCCACAGTGCAGCTGGGGGCAGGGTCGTGGGTCCAGCCAGGTATCCAATCGAATGCCTGGACCGGGTCAAACACTGGATCCCTTGCATGGAGGGGTGCATGTTGTCAGTGTGCCCTGCAGATGTCAGATGGCCAGTGGCTGTGGTAGGTGAGGAAGGGCAATGCAGCCAGTCCTTTGATGGCATGGATTGGTGCAATGGGATGGGTGGGGGTTTGAATTCTTGTGGGCCATTGGAGGAGCCAGGGGCTGCAGCTTTGTCCTGGTGGCTGCATCAGTGTGCTGGTGCCCCTGTGTGGATTGGGGGTGCCAAGTGGCAGTGTGCAGCCACACACCACTGTGCACTGGGGCAGGTTGGAGGCAGTGGGTGGCCCTATATATAGAGGATCCAGAAGGTGGGTGAGCTATTTGCCCTGTAGCCTGGTGGGTCCCAGGGTGTGCATGGGGCATGTAGGGTGTTTATGGCAGGGTTCTTCCTGGAATACTCTACACTCCCATATGCACCCCTGTGGCCAGCACTATGTGCCTTAATGTATGGCATGTAGTGCTGGCCCTCCTTTTGCCTGCCCCTGACACATTGTTCTTCGCACAGCCATGGGATTGGTTGTGTATGTCCTGCGTGCCCCCCTTAAGGCATCCCATGCAGGGGATGTATAGGGTACAGAGTGGTTGTGCACCCCAGATTTGTGCATGTAGCCAATCTTCCCCATTAGTGCATAGGGTCCAATCTTAGTAAATGGTGCTCCTTCCTCCAGGGGTGGAGGAAGGAGTATCTTCACATCAGCTTCTCTCCACCATTGATCATTTGGTCTTCTAGGCCAATCAACATTTCAGTTTATCAGAACTGTTCAGCAGCTCAGAACAAAAATCAAAAGAGACAGTTAAGCACACAAGGTGCTCCTTCCCCCGGGACTGGAGGAGGGAGCATGTATACTGCATTTTGCTGTATGGGACTGATCTCCTTTGTAGAGCTTCAGCTGGTTTGCATGGTATAACTTATTAATTGACTTTCTTCTGCCATCAATGATTTGGACTTGGTACACAGCTAGAATTTATTGATGCTATCAAATGGACCTGACCATTTGTTCACAAATGCATGTGCTGGAGAGGTAAATTTCAGAATCATGACTCTGTCATCTATTTGCCAGTCGACTTCTTTGATGTCTTTATCAAAGTACTTTTTGGACTGCAGTTGGGCTTGGCACAATTTGTTTGCAGCAAACAAGCTGGTTTTAGCAAGATTGTCTTTCAGTTGGGTGACATAGTTGTTTACTGACACTCTGTCTGTAGCAGGAGCATTGAGGTAAATTATCAAATGTTCTGGTAATCTCATTTGTCTACCAGTTATTACCTTAAAAGGGGTATACTGAGTAGATGCTGATGTGGTAGCTCTGGTTACACTTTATTTTAAGTGTCCTTAACTACACTGAAACTACTGTATAACTACAATGTAACTACTATGTAACTTCTGTGTAGTTACATGTAACTACAATGTAGCAGTTAACTAGTTTCACATTTGCGGTTCAGTGTAATTACACAATTTGCATGAACTGGTAGTTACTGCAATTACTATTGCAACAGCTGTTACATGTGTAGTTACACTTCCAGCATAAATCAATTTGTGCTAAAAGAGAGACATTTGTGGTTGCATATGTAATTACCACATCATGCAATTTGTATAACTACACACCAGGAAGGGTCCCTACCTGTGCATCCTTCACCACCCACCACCACTCCACACAGCAAATCAGTGGTAAAGCACATGGTGTGTAGCCATGCCCCACCCCCAGTCACTCATCTGGGCTGTAGTAATCCAGGAGTGTGGGTACAGAAGAGGTGTGGGTCAATGCCACAGAAGCAGCACATTTCTTAGTAACTAAAGCATTGTTACTAGCCAATAAGTAATTATGCAAATTATTTTTTATTGTATAAGTAACCAAAGTAGTTGTATAGCAATTAAGAATATTAGATTGCATATTTATTAAGCAGTACATGTATGAGGGACTGATTTCTGAATGAAAGCATGCATCAAAACTACAGTATTGACATTCAGTGTAAGTGTATAGTAGTTACACCCTTCTTCGCATGCTTTATTTTAAAATGTCAGTTTCTGCATACTTACCTTGCAAATACATGCTAGTTAGTCATTAACTGTGGAAATAGTGCAACATAAGCAGCACATTCCTTAGTAACTACAGCACTGTTACACCCTTCTTCTTACACTTTATTTCAAGTGTCTGTTTCTGCATACTTACTTTGTAAGTACATGTTAGTCAGACATTAACTGGAGACAATGCCACAGAAACAGAACATTCCATAGTAACTACAGCACTGTTACTCCTTCTTCTTGTACTTTATTTTAAGTGTCTGTTTCTGTGTACTTACTTTATAACTACATTTTAATTAGGAATAAACTGTGGAAACAATGCCACTGAAGCAGAACATTCCTTAGCAACTACAACACTGTTAAAAGTCAATAATAAATTATGTACTTTAATGATTTTTTATTGAATAGTAATTCATAGTGTTAGAGTGCATGTCTATTTTAGTTCTTTTTTTTTTTTTTTGGTGGCACAGTATACAAGTGGTGGCTCTGGGATTCGAACCCAGTTCTCCCGGTCTGAAGACAGTGCTTTTAACCATTACGCTATACTATAGTAGCTTCATGAGGGAGTGATTTCTAAAGGACAAAGTTTAGCATCATTAAATACACTGTAACTACTGTATAACTACACAGTAACTGCACTATGTAGTCATTAACTAGTTTCACAATGCATCCTGTACACTTATATAACTTTAAATGTGCTGCTTCCGTAAGATTGACACGCACCTCTACAGCACCCACACCTCTGTCCTGTTGCTGCCCATGTGAGTGGCTGGGGGTGGGGCATAGGCTACCCTTCAATGACAGTCCTAATTCTTATGTTCCAAAGACTAAACTGTCTCATTGTACAATGTTGAACAGTCATCATAAGTCTGATTGTACATCATGTATACTGCACTCACACTTTAGTTGCTACTCTATTGTGTTTCAACTGCATTCTTGCACTTAATTGTACCTAGCTGTTCTCAATATATTCAATGTATTCTATTTCCTGTACCTGTACCTGTCTCTGTTAATGTAAGTGTATGGTCTGTATTACATATATACCATATTTATGGCCTGGGACATGCCTGAAAATGGTCCACTGAATCAGTGCACCTACCTGGTAAACAAACAAACAAAAAGACAAACAAACAATAAATAAATATCACTGATCTGCTGTGTGGAGTTATGGAGGGTGATTCCAGATACACATGCCCTTCTCACTAGCTGAATTAGATGGCAGTCATGACACCACAATTCACACCAAGCTACCACAGTCCCTGACTATACTATGAGGGTTGGGGCATGGTGGAGAAGATGTGCATGTAATGACTAAGGATAGTCCCTGCATGTGTATCTGGTACCACCCACCATTACTTCACACAGCAGATATTTGTTTGCCTGGGAGGCTGTAAGGGAGGTGAGGGTGGTGGACCCACTGGCAGGGAGTCACCACCAATCTGTGAGGTTCATGCTTAACATGGGCTGGGAGGTGGTTGGTAAGGGATGAGGGTGGTTGACTTCAGAAAGTCTGACTTCAGTAGGATGGGTGAAATCTTAGGAGAGACCTGGCAGGAATTTAGTCTTATTGGGATGCAAACCAGAAATGGGAAAAAAGCCTACATTGGGGCTTTTGGAGGCTGTTGGGACCTGTACCAAACTGCAGAGCAAGAAGGGAAGATCTAAGAAATTAAGCTGGATGAGTAGGGAAGATTTAAATAAGGTGAGGGCAACAAAAAAGAGAATCAGCTTTCTGTACATACAAGAATTCCGGTAGAGGGGAAGATAGGGATGAGTATGTGAGGAAGTTCAGGGAAGTTATCAAGGGTATTGGAGCAGCCAAGGCCTCCAAGGAACAGAGGATCAAACACAGGGGAAAGGACTTCTTCTGACATATTAGGGAAAGGAGGAGCTGCAAAGATCAGATAGTGCAGATCAAGAAAGGCAGAGGTGGGCAGAGAAAGTAACAGATGAGGCAGAAGCATTAACTAAGTACTTCTGTTCCATATTCATAGAGATAGAAGGACAGGCAGCTTCTGCAGATGGTGGTGAGGGTGAGCAGGGGGAGGGAGTGACAGATGGGGTAATCACTGAGGGCAGGATTTAGAGGGTCTGAGGGCTCTGAGGGTGGATAAGGCATGAGGACCAGACAGCATACATCCCAGGATTATGAGTGAACTGGCAGAGGTATTGGTAGGGCCACTGGTGGAACCTATTCAATACCTCCATGGACACAAGGTGCTTACCATAGGACTGGAGGATGGGCAATGAGGTTCCCCACCATAAAAGTGACCCTAAGGATGAACCAGGCAATTACAGACCTGTAAGCCTAACATCCATTGTTAGGAAGCTGATGGAGACAATCCTGAAGGAGAGGCTGGTGACATTTCTGGAGGATAATGGACTCCAGGACAGTGATCAGCATGGGTTTGTCTTGGGAAGATCCTGTCAGACTAGCCTAGTTGAGTACTATGACAGCGTACTGAGGGAATTGGATGAAGGTCATGTGGTGGATGTCATATTTCTAGACTTCAGCAAGGTCTTTGATTCAGTGCCGGAGACTGGGGGAAACTGAGGTATGTGGGGGTTGGGACTAAGATAGTTAACTGGATTGAAAATTGATTTCAGGGACGACAGCAGATGGTAATGGTTGGGGGGAGCTCTCGTCTCCAATGTCAGTTGCAAGCAGGGTGCCACAGGCTCAGTGCTGGTGCCTGTGTTGTTTGGAATATTCATAGTGGACACCTCACATGGCATCAGGAAAAAGATCAG
Organism: Neoceratodus forsteri; assembly: GCA_016271365.2. Taxonomy (NCBI): domain Eukaryota; kingdom Metazoa; phylum Chordata; order Ceratodontiformes; family Ceratodontidae; genus Neoceratodus; species Neoceratodus forsteri. Next base: position 432,332,360 of record CM028137.1, on the reverse strand, counting down.
CTTCTTCGCTGATGACACCAAGTTGGAGGTGGTGATGAGTGAAATAGAGCAATGGCAGGAACTGTAGAATGACCTGATTAAACTGGAGAAGTGCTCGGAAGTGTGGCAACTGGGGTTCAGTGCTAAAAAGTGCAAGGTGTTGCACTTTGGAGTGAAGAACCAAGGGAGGATCTATCAGCTGGACTGAGTACAGCTAGATACCACTGAGAAGGAAAATGATCTAGGGGTGATGGTAAATGTGAAAATGAACAACAGGGAAGTGCAGGAATGTGGCATTAGAAGCCAGCAGGATGCTGGGGTGCACTGGGAGAAGAATCTCCTCCAGGAACTGGGAGGTGATCCTGCCTTCTACAGGTCACTGGTCAGACCACACCTGGAGTACTGCATGCAGTACTGGTGCCCATATCAAAAGATGGATATTGGACTATTGGAAGGAGTACAGCACAGAGCAACTAAAATGATACAGGTACTAGGAGAATGGCTATATGAGGAGAGGCTGAGTGACTTTAATATGTACTCCCCGTAGGAGAGGAGTGATTGGGGGATATGATTGAGACCTTCAGATACTTAAAGGGGATTAACAATACTGGGACAGATGGGATATTTAAGCTAAGCAGAGGGAGGGACACAAACGGTCATGGTCTTAGATTGGAGGGTGGTTAGATATAGGAGGGAAATTAGACACTTTTTCATGGAGAGGGTTGTGGTGGAAAATAACTCTCTGCCAGAGGAGCTGGTGTCCTCAAGACAGTGGGGTGGGGGTTCTAAAGGAGAGAGGGTGAGAGTGAGATGGGAGGTTATTGTGAAGGGAAGGGGGAAGGGGCAGCTGCAAGGCAGGTGTGGTACCTGCACATTCAATACACTTAAAGTAACAAAGAAAGGTACAGTAAATCAAATACATTGAATATACTGAGTACAGCTAGGTACAACTAAATGTAAGAATACAGCTGAAATACAAAAGAGTAGCAACTAAAGTGCAGGTGCAATATACATGATGTACAATCAGTCATTCTTATGACTTTTCAACATTGTACAACAGGACGGTTTACTAATAGGTAAAAATAGCCGCTCCGGTTACTGTTGTCCTGAGAGGGAGATACCATAGGGTTCAGGGGGCAATCCTGTCCAGGACAGGTCCTACCCTTAAAAAAAATGTGGGGAGGAGGAACAATTATATAAGGAGGGAGAAAGAGAGTCCCCATGGTCCCTCTCCTCTCTAGACTTACCTAAAGGATATCCCCCACCACAGGACCAGACCAGATCCAGGAGGAACCCCACTGGCTGAGATTTCAAGGACCTACAGGGAGCCCCTAAGGCCAGGCATGAAGTCCTACTTGACCTCACTCCCAGGGTGGGCCCTCTGTTGCTTAGGAAGGTAACAGAGGACCCAGAGGTACCTGTAGAACCCAACCCTCATTTGGCCTCAAGGAGGGGGAGGGCAAGCAGGGAAGGGGCATCACCCAGGGACTGAGGCCCAGAAGGGAAGGTGCCAGTGAAGAATCATGAAGATATACTAGGAGATCAAGAATTACAATAGGTACATCATTTTCATATCTTCCCTGTGTCAGTCTTCACCATTCATCACTGTCTCGGTGAGTTCCAAGCCCCCTAAAGAGGGCCCAGCACTTCCCTGAGGGATTTGAGTCTCTCAGTCTCTTGTGGGAGAGTACCATGTAAGGAGGAGACCCATTACAGGCCAGTTAGGCCTGCAACTGGTCAGGGTGAGGTGTGGTCTCCCATTCCCTGGGAAAAAGAAGTTGCCCCTATAGTTCCCACCTTGCCATGTAGGAGAAAAAGTAGGTCCCCTGGAAAGCAGGGGCAGCACCCTACACCATGCCAAGGGCGACAACCTTGATAGACAAAGCCACGCTTTCCACCTAATGCAGATCGCTGTCACTGCTAGTCTTAAAGTTACCTCATTGGCATCATAAGACACACTTGTTTGGTGCCTTGTAAGCTCCAGGCCCTGCTCAGAGAGGGCAATGGCCTGTCTGGTTGCCTTTATATCAGGCAGCAATGTCAGTACCTGACCTAGCATTGACCACAGATGCCTGTTGAAGGTAACGTGGTGTGCCTGATGAGTGGCAAAGCTGAACATGATTCTAGCTGAAGAGAACAGCAGTCAAACTCTGCATAGTCCACATCCTGGGGATGGTTGCACACCAGATATGTATGCCCAGAAGGGGTATCCAGTACCCTCACTCCCAAAGTGGTATGAGGGAAGGTCCCTGGAGACCAGTGGTATGCAGAATACCTGTTCTGTAAGTCCATAGGGGTTGGAGTTTTTGACAGATGGCTACTGCCAGGTGCAGGACAATGCTTTCTGGAAGGGAACTGGCCAGGAAAGGATGACCTGGTGGTCCACACTGAATTCGCTAAGGAAAACACACATTGTCCACTCAGTATTGCACCTTGTGAAGTGGGATAGGTGAAAATCACTGTTCAGCCTCAATAGGAAGTGTTGATACTCTATTGGATCAGCATTTGAGGACCAATGGACAGAGGCATCATCTTTCTTAAAAGAAGGAAGATGAGGAGGCTGATGAATTTGAAGAGTCCAAGTCTGGCTGCTACAATGGAGACAAGCAAAATACCTGCTCATTCATAGACCTGACATACCTGAGGAAGGCAGCAGTAGTGGCTTTGAACTGCTCCCAGGTCAGGGGCCCTGAAAGACCAACGTACCCTGGGAAATGAGGGAAGAGGGCTGCAGAGGGAATGGGAAACACACTTCATCTTATCTGAGTGACCTCTGCCAGGGCTATGGGACCTAGCTAACAGTCTTGGACCTCCTGGGGATCAGCTGGTCTGTGCAGTTACTGGCTGTTCAGCCAGCTCAAAGCAGTCAGGACTGAGCCCTGAACACGAAGCTACCCTGTGAGGAGACTGGGGCTGCATAGAACCAGAAGGGTGGACCCCAACCCCACCCAGTAATGTCTTCCTTGAAGGGGATGAGGGACAGAACAAGGGCTCAGCACTGTGACACATCCCTGAACCTCCAACGGTCCATGGAGAAGGTTGTTGCACCATGTTCTGCTCCCTCCCTCAACCCCATCAATTCTGAGGTGAACCTCTTCCTCACCCACAAAGCTAGGGACTGCTCCAATCCTTTAGGTCTCCTGAGGGAGGCCACAGAAGAGTGAGTCCCTCTTCTGGCCTGGGGGAGGAACAGCACTAAGACTGACAGCTCTCTGGGCCCCTGAGACCCAAACCACCATCCCCTCAGATGGAGGGTCATTATTGGGAGGCATGCTCCTGACATCACCACTGGCATGGGAGCCAGCACCAATCATAATCATCAGTGCCAAGAAAAGGCATGTCTGGGATGGCAAAGAGTTACTGGGCACCACAGAACCCTCCAACTCTGAGGAGCTGGACAACCAGTCCAGATCAGTCTCCCAAGCATCTGGCTCTGGACAGAAAAAGATCCAGAAGACCTCCAGATGAGCAGCCCCAGAGGTTTTCCCACCTGCAGTGCCACCTATGGTGGAGCAGGAGGGCCCAGTATAACTCATGGTGCCTATCTCCAGAGCGACAAATGGCCCCAGGATACAGAACAGCACCAGTGGGCAGTGCTGAGAAGCCACCCATGTTGGGCCCAGCAGGCATGGGCTGTGACACTGGAGGAGCCTGCACTTCTGAGGAGTTGACTGCCTGTGTGTTACTGTCAGCCCAGCCCCCAAGATGCCTGAACCAATCATCCAGACCTGCAGAAGAGACCTCCTCCCTGGCAAGGCTAGAAGAAGAGGAGGCTCCCTCCTCACAGGTCTGTATATAATCAGGAGAGGATCCAAAAAAAGAGTGGAAAGACCTACCCTTTTAGTCCCTCATACAACACTGCTCTCTGAAATTCACTGGATCATGGATGACTTTCCATGCACAGTGCTCCAGTGCTCTGTGGTCCATGGTGAACCAAGAGTCACAACTATCAATATCGTGAGAAGGATCCAGGCAGGTGAGGCATTGGTCATGCTGGTCCATGATGGACATCTCCCAGTGCAGGGACACTGGCTCATAGGAGGCCAGCCTGCCTTGGAAGAGTGCTTTTTGTCTCCGGACAAACCCATGATTCACCGTAACAAAAATAATAATAAGAAACAGATTCAGCACTGCTTCAAGAAAGAAAGAGAAAAAGTCTTACTGGATTCCTGCAGAAAATGGTGCCAAGTTACTAGCCGACAGTGGAACTGGAATGGAGTAAAAATGGTAAGAACGGCAATGAAACAACAAACTAGGCCACAATGTTGTAGATGAAATTTCTTCAGCAGGTGTGAGGTGCTGCAATCTTGATGGTGGGAGAAGCAGAACTGAGGCAGAGGAGGAGTTGGCACCCATTGTTGGTGGACCTGCAAGTGCCAAGTAATGCATCAGAATCAAGGGCGGCACTGCCTTTGGCACCAGCTCCTCCCCCTGCAAAAAAAAAAACAACTCGTGCTTGGTGCTGTGCCTCCAGCTGTCACCCAGACAGTGATAAATGGTGAAGATTGACACAGGGAAGATGAGTAATACTGTGCTGTAGTTACACAGTTCACATGAAGTGGTAATTGCTGCAATTACTGTTGCCTCCCTTCTGCCTCAAATCAATTCTTTCTGGTAAATGTAACTACGTATGGGAAGGGATCAAAGCAATGGAACAAAAGGGTAAAGTGGGAGAAGAGGAGACACTGTGGGTCACCCTGGAAACTGGAAATAGCAGAACAATCTGCACAGGAGTTGTATACAGACCTCCGTTTCAGGGGGAGGAAATAGACAAGGAAATGATAGAAGGCATCCTTAGGATGGCAGAGAAAGGGGAGATATTGTTGATAGGGGCCCTGAATATGCCAGATGTTAAGTGGAGCACCTTTGCTGCAGCCACATCCAAGAGCAGGGCCATTCTCGATGCCCTACAGGGTGCATGCCTCAGACAGCTAGTGTTGGAACCCACTCAGGAGGGAACAATCTTAGACCTGGTACTCTCAAATGGGGATGGAGAGAGGATATCAGATCTAGAAGTGGGTAGCCATCTGGCAACAAGTGACCACCAAACAGTGTGGTTCACAATAAATGCAGCTGCAGAGTTAAGCCATACAAAGGTGAGGGTACTGGATTTCAGGAAAGCTGGCTTTGTCAATGTCTTTCAGATGAGACATTAAACCGAGGTCCCATCTGCCTGTTCTGGTGGTAGTTCAGGTGGATGTTAAAGATCCCATGGCACTTCTCGAAAAGAGTACGGGAATTTTTATTGTAATCATAAACAAAAATACATGCAGATTAATATTACATCATATAATCCACAATCAAAAGAAATAAAAAACATAAAAAGGTATTACATCATACAATAATCTCAAACATAAAACCAACACTTTTAAACTCAAAAACCTTGCCCCAGCCCTATTTTGCATTAAAGCCATAAAGAGTAATTTCATACTTAACAGTATTACTTCTTACTAACTAAAAAAGATAATCCTGTTATCAGACAATATTCCAATCTTGCCCCTCACCCCCTAATGAATTAATGTAAACTTTGGTAACTCACTCACAATAGACATTCAATCATATGTACACGTCTAAGAATTTTATAGTCATACCTTATGCAAAAAAACATTAATTTAAGACTCTAAACCCCAACACTTATCCTGATTTAACAGGATTTCCTCTCACCAAAAAATAGGAGAGTCCTAAATAACACAGTATTATTATGGCTTCATAAAATCAGACATCCTGCCATCTCTACCTTCCCCCTCCTTGATTTCTACCCATGTTGGCAGCAGGAGAGACCACCTCCAATCTTTAAGAAAATTAGTAAATAATACTTCTGGAAATAAAGAACTTACATCCCTTATACCCAACATGAACAATTCATGCCAGGGTCCAGCCCTCAAATAAAATCATATTGTCCCCCAAATTTTGCCCATTTAGTAGCCGAAATATTGTTACTTTCATTTGTTTTCAAATTCTTCAAATCTGTTACTATATGGACTAAGATGAATTCTGAAATTTCCTGCTGTTTTAAAACCAATCGCCATAGATACATAGATACATAGACAGTGTCGGCAGATAAGGGCCTATGGCCCACCCAGTCTGCCTATTTGAGCTTGTAAGTTCAGTTATGTTTTCCTAGAAGTCTGTTGCCCCTTACCCCTGACCCCCAGAATTCCTTTATGTCTATCCCATGCATTCTTAAATCCCATGATTGTTTCAGCCCCCACCACTTCCTCTGGCAGGTTGTTCCACTTGTCCACCACCTGTTCTGTGAAGAAATTCTTCCTCATGTTTCCTCTGAATCGTCCTCCCTCCAACTTCATCCCATGCCCTCTAGTCCTGGAACATTTTTTTCATGTAAAAGTAGTGTATTCCTGCACCCTGTTCCTCCCTGTGAGATACTTGTATGTCTCTATCATATCCCCTCTCTCCCTCCTCTCCTCCAGGGAGTACATGTTCAGTTCCTTCAACCTGTCTTCATAGGACTTGTGATGCAATCCATGCACCATCTTTGTTGCCCTCCTCTGAACCTTCTTTACCCTGACTATGTCCTTACGTAGGTATGGTCTCCAGAACTGTACACTGTACTCCAGGTGGGGCCTCACTAGTGTCTTGTATATCGGAATTATGACCTCCCTTTTCCTGCTGGTGATGCCTCTGCTTATACATCCCAGCATCCTATTTGCTTTACTTGCTGCCTTGTCACACTGTTTCCCTACCTTGAGGTCATCAGAGATGATAACCCCATGATCCCTTTCCTGCATGGTGCATGCTATATCCTCACCCCCAACTGATATATTGTGCCAGGGTTTTTGTGCCCCATATGCATTATCTTGCACTTCTTTGCCTTGAATTTCAACTGCCAAACCCCTGACCATTCTTCAAGTTTCTGCAGGTCCCTTCTCATTCTGTCTACACCCTCTGGTGTGTCTACTCTGTTACAGAGCTTTGTGTCATCAGCGAACAGTGAAATTCTGCCTTCTAGGCCATCTACTTAACCATAACCAGAACAGTAGATGCAAGTGCACTATCTGTAACTTACTCATACAATCTATTGTAATATTCAAGAAAAAAATACCATACTATGGTGTTTCTAATGAGGGGGGAATCGCAATCTAACATTTCCATCTACTTTTCAGCACATCCAAGAATATAACTGCATATGGGCAATGACAATATAAATGGTTCATTGTTTCTAATTTAGCCACACAGTCCACCCTAGGGCAATATCGTTCTTGCAAGGATTTATGTTTTTGGTTACTTTTAACATTGACTCTTTCATGAATTCCTAACCATGCAGTATCCCATGTATGAGGTAGAGTTCTATCATTTCTAATAGATTCAGAGATCTGGTTTTGTTGTAGAACAGAAAATGCAGAAAATGGGCTGTCATGAAAACTTTGTCTCAGCACCTCCTCATACAATTCTTTCCTAGATATTCCCATAACCTGATTATAACCTAACTTCCATGCTTTGATTTTATCAAAAACCTCTTCCCAGGATTTTACCAACCTAGGGCACCATTTATTTTTATGTAAGAACACAGCACCTTTCCATTCTTTTAGGACTCCTTCCAAAACAAAAAGTCCCCAGCTGGTCCATAACTTTACTTCATTCTTTATCAGGGGAACCAAATTATAGTATAAAAAATTTAAAAAAAAAAAATAAAACTGGATTGATCATACCCAACCACCCCCATCCCTAATACTTAGATATAAGATATTCCTCTTATTGGGGTTTAACCTGCTACCCCAAAAACACTCCAAAAAAAACCTCAATAATTTTATCTCAGGTTGTTTCAGTAAGGGAAAAAACATGCTAATATACAAAAAAATTAGAAGTAAAATTTTTTTTATATAATACACCCTCTTTTGTTTTGCCACCTTCCATCTGGACCAAGCTGCAACCTTAACTGTTTGCTATATTCAAGGCACATTCCCAATTAAACAGGGCCATATCTCCACTTCCTAAATGAATTCCTAACATTTTGCACGGTTCCTGTGCCACAGGGAACCCACCGAAATATTCCTTCACACTGGGGAATTCTATTAGGCTCAATATTTTTGTCTTATGCAAATTTTATGTAGCCCCTGTAACGCCCCCTATTTTGGAGATCAACTCACAGGCAAGTTGAAAAGAAGTCTCATCCTGTAAAAGCAAACACGTCATCCACATATGCCAAAACCTTGCAACTTACCCCAGTACCCAGTCCTACCCCCTTAATTAATGGAGAATGTGCAATATCCAAAATAGGGGATCCAAAACAAAAACATATAATAGAGGGCTTAAAGGGCATCCCTGTTGTACCTCTCTACACACCATTTGTGGAGCACCTCTCCATCCATTTTCATAAGGTACCACATTGGCCAGAGCATAGCATAACTTAACCAACCTAATAAACTCCATGGGAATACCAAAAGCTTCCAGACAAGACCACAGGAAACAATGTAATACTGCATCAAATGCCTTGTCCCAATCTAAACTTCTTTTTAGCTGGACCACACTGCTCCATCATTTCTCTTAATAACAATAAAACATCAGAAATACGCTTCACTGGAACAGCACAAAATTGCATTGGACTGATAAGAATATCTATGACCTCAGATAATCTATTACCCAATAACTTTACAAAGATCTTAAAATCCATATTTAATAAAGTCAAAGGCCTCCAATTCTGAATATCAGCTTGATTATCAGACTTGAACAAAAACACTAACAACCCTTCATACATCTGTGTGGGTAAAATATAGTCTTCCAAGAAATAATTATACATTTGTAAAAAAACAGCTGGTGTCATAGACCATAAAATCTTATATAGCTCACTGGATAGACCATCAGAACCAGGTGAAATATCTGTGTGTACAAATGAAATCACTCTGTCCAATTGTTGGTGAGAAAATGGTTTTACAAGAGAATGAGTCTGACAACTGAGAAAGCTTAGCCATACTCAAAATTCGAGACGTTTGGCTCACTGACTCTAGAGGGGAACCAAATACTTTATTAACATGCTCTTGTACTCCATTCATAATCCCAAAATTATCCCCATGTTCCTTCCCCTTTAAGTCCATCAGGGATGTAAAACTATGCTGCTTCTGCCTCTTTTGGCTAGCTAAGAAAGGATTAACATGCTCAGATTTCCCTTGTGTACCAAACCATTTTTCTTTCTGTAGTGAAATAAGTCGAGAGTATTGGTATTCCCCCATATCTTGTCAGATTAGAGTAATACATATACTTAAATCAATGCCTTCCACAGCTTGTTGTGTTAATAAGGCCCCCAATTCTGTCCTTAATGCCATATATAATTCCTGTCTACTGTAAAATGCACTAATTACTTGAAAAAACCCAGTTAATCATCTTTTAAAATTTACCCACCATAGACCTATATTTTCATATAGGAACAGAGTGGTCACTTTATCCTGCACAATAGTTTGCAACTCCAGCAGTATAGTATCATCCTGTAATATAGAAGTATTCAATCTCCAGATTCCTGGTCCTGCTACACATTTAGGGGGAGACTCAAACTGAATACCTATTAAACAATGGTCTGATGTTTCCATAGGTACTACTGTTGTAGATGAAATTTGTAAGGATTTTTTAACAAACAGAAAATCAATCCCGGATGACAGTACCCCTTTGAAAAAAGCTTGCCTCGTGGCCAGTAACTTACTATGAGCATCTCTTAGATCAGCCTGCGAAACCAACTGTTTCAAAAAGGATTCATCACAATATTGCTTCCCTGTCCAAAAAATGAATATTAAAATCACCCCCAAGGATCACCTGTCGATTAGTGTAAAGATAAGTTTGCACTTTCTGTAATAATTCAGTTCTGAGTGCTTTCATTTGTGGGTTATATAAATCCACTAACTGAAGTTGCAAACCTTGTAATTCTATATCCAATAAACATGCCCATCCTGGTTCAATATCTACAAGTTTATGGACACAAACATCCATAGTGGAAAAACAAAAACCTACTACTACAAGAGTCCGTGCCTGGAGACCAAAAAGAAACTCCCCAACCCCAGTCTCATGTGGCTTGTGTAATATCCCCATCCAAATGCAACCTAGTATCCTGTAACAAGTATATATCATACATCATGGCTTGCAGAATACCAAATGTCATGAGACATCTTTTCCCCATCTCAATGCTATTTACATTAAGACTTACTATTTTTAATGCCATTCCTTCAAGGAGGGGGTTTTATGGGTTTCCCACTGGACCTGGTTACTCGTTTCTGATAAACTGGTAATTGGGCTACTCTACCAGTCAACATCTCTTCCCTTGCACCTATCAGGGGTATTTGAGCATCACGACCACCCTCCTTATCTATAGGTTGGTCTCTTTCCATCTGATCCCCCCAAGATGTGAGGGGAACAAATCTATTTGAGAGAGGTACCGGAGAATGGGGAAGAGTGAGGTATAGGCCAGTGCCTCCACTCTTATCACAGTAAACTCCCCTTCTTCTTGAAAGGGCTCAGAGGGGTCCAAAATCTCCAGGGGAGTCTCCATCTCTGAATCTCCAAGATGTATGCTACAAAGTGAGCCCCCAGAAAATATCCTCTGAGTCTGTACCGGGGAGCCTTGCGGTGTGACAAAGAGGGTATTCTTGCCCTCCAGGCCCACATCCAGAAGCAAAGAGACTCCCCTGTCCACAGTCAAATGTGGAACAACTTGCCGTATAGGTGGTGGAAGGGAACTCTCTCCAGAATGTCTGGGTCTATTAGTTGTTCCCCCATCTACCCCTGCATCTACCCCTCAAACCAGACATTGCCCCAGCCCCATGATGTTCAAAAAAGGGAGTCTTAGCTTTGTTCAAAAAATATTCTTGGTCAGAAGCTTCGTCTCTATCATAGATTGCCCAAGGACAACCTGCACAAGAATGTTCAGTATCCCCACATAAATTACAAACACATTTTGCAGCTACATGGCCCAAAACCCCTCAATTATAACATTTAACTTTGTCACAGTCAGTGTTTAAATGAGTAAGAGAACCACATTTATAACAGCTTTTTGGTTGTCCTGCATAAAATATAATCCCTCTATTTCTTCCCAAAAAGAAAGAGCTAGGTAAATACTGAATCCCAACGTCATTATGGGTAAGTTGCACCCTAAATATCCAACCTCCAGTCCAGAATCCATTATCATCTGTTATAGGTTTTGGATAATCAAATAAAGAACATCTTTGCTCCAACCAATATGTTGTACTGGCTACATTAACTCCCTCATTTTGAAAAAGTACTGATAGTCTTAATAGTTGGCTTTGTGCCAGGGATCACCAGAAAATCTCTCCATATTTCTAAATCCTTCACTTCATAATATAACATCCAGGATTTGTCCAGTAACTGCCTAGTGCAGAAACTAATGTTGTAGTTATGATCACCTGATGAGTGAATGAATGCACATACATCAGAAGGTGAAAATCCCAAATTATGGGTCAATAGTTTTGCCCACCCAAAATCTGTCAGAGACCACTGGAGGCTTACCCCGTAGTGTAATCAGACTAAAAAAAATATTTTTGCCTCTATTGCAGGTCATCTAAACAATCCTGTATAAGTTTCTTTTCAGAGGGCTTAGTTTTTCCTACCCCTGACTCCTTTTCTGAATGTGGTTAAGTCAAAGCAGTTTGTACTAAAGTAATATCGGGGCCCTGTCATTGCATAAATTATTTTTCTGTTTCTTTAGAACTCACCCGTGTTTTTCTCTTTTTATGGTCCAGAGCATTCAGCTACTGCCCAGCGGCATCTGTTGCAGTTTCATTTCCAGTAGCCTCTCCCTACTCTGACACATGCGAGGTAGAGGAATTACAAGCCTTTGAAATTCTTGAACAAATAGTTCCACAGTATTATTTAATACTGTTACTTGCTGTGGTTCAGGGTCAACTACAACACCTGGTAATGGAATAGCTTGGATCTGGACTCCAGCTATCATTCTGTCTTATCCAACAAGCTTTTTGCAGCACCTCTCCAACCATCCATGTATCCTCATCTACCCCAGCATCATCCGATATAGGGTTGTGCTGTATATTTGACTGCATTATGTGTTTTGTAGTACTCTCAGGTGATTCCTCCAATGCACTAATAGGAAATCTCTTATTCCTTGATGATACGGGACTAGCCAAGGATCTTTTCTGTTTTTTTTTCTCTTCCAACCTCTGTTGACATATACCATAATCTCTTTTAGCCACAGAGATTAATTCTAAGAATTGTAGTTTCTTTCATTCCAACTCATCTTGCAATAGCTTTTCTTCAGTGCACTCCACAGCAGGAGCACCCGACACTTGGCTCTGTTCCCCTAACTCCAGGCCAATATCTTGGTCTTCAGGCAACTCAGTGCCAATACTAGTGTTAGGCAACACTACCAAGCACTCTGGAACTCCAGGGATAGAACCTCCTTCCTCCACAGCCTCCATCAAAATGGAGACCGCCATCCTTCTGCAGCACAACAGCGCCCCCTCAGAAAAAGTAGGGGAGTTTTGTTTTAATTAAAGTCATAATAACAATCACAAGAAAAATTCCATCAATACAAAATAAAACTGCACAAAACATAAGGACAACAGAAAGTACAGGAATCACCCAATCACGTAACAGGTACATCAGAATCCATGATCCATACAAGATTTCTCCACATTTTCTTCATATAAATCTCATTTTGTACTGATTTTTCTTTGTAATATATTTGATGTATTTCATGACTAATTGTTCCAATTAATTCAGTATGTGAAATATCTTTTTGTTGTAAAGTAAACAAACGACGTGTATTCCAAATATATCACTTGATAACTGAGAGAATAACATGTAATGTGCTTTTTTTCCCACCGTCATCAGGCAATGTCATAAACCCCATAAATCAATGTCACATAATCCATATGGCTAAAGGCAGACATATCCCAGATATCTGCAATGGAAGTCCAAAAATTAGTAATATATGAACAGGAAAAAAATAAATGGTCCATTGTATCAAGTTGAACTATACACTGAGAACTAGAACACAGTCTTCCTTCTATCATTTTATGCTTCTGGTTATTTTTAACATTTAATTGTTCATGGCAGCAAAGCCAAAGAACATCCCAAAATTTAACTGGAATTCTTTTACAAGTAAGTAAATTTAAGATCATTATTCTACATTCAGGTGGGCATTGTGAAAATGTGTCAATTTCTTTAAAATTCAACTCTATAATTTTAACATAAAGAGCTTTTTTAGAAAGAGATAGTAAGTCAACAGAGTTAACATTCCACTTCTTCATTTTCACAAGAACTTCTTTGTAGTAATGTGGTGCAAAGGACAAGATTCTAAAAACCTTTTGGGAGTCGTTTTCCCATCCAGGAAACCAGGCCAATATCTTGGAACGGAACAACTCCGCCCAATCCAGTTGTGCACTTTACATAAAGGCTATAAATTAACAAATAAAAAATGTAAATAACAAAACAAGGGATTAACCATATTTAAGCCTCCTTGTGAAACCCTTAGCTAAAGAATAATTCTTTTTAAGGGGTTTAAATGACTACCCCAGATAGCAGAAAAAAATACTAAAAATTTTAGTTTCTCTTTCCTTTGGAGGTGGAAATACCGTACTAATAAATAAAAACAATGAAAGAAGATATGTTTTAATTAAATAAACCCTTTTAAGTTTTCCAATCGTATGTTTATTCGAGTTCATTACTAATTCTCTACCTTTAGTTAATTTCTTATCCCAATTAACTAAATCCTGATGACCCATATCATAATCCACCCCTAGAATATGAATAGGACCTGTAACCTCTGGAATGCCCACTAAGTCTTTTAAGTTGCCATGGCTCAACCCAACCCATTTACCCTTACTTTTCTGCTTATTTAAACATACCCATGACGCTAACCCATAAAATATACAGAATTCAATTGCCAGCTGAAATTCTAGTGTATTAGGAAGTAATAAACAAATATCATCTGCATATGCAATTGCAGTTTGTAAAAGTCTCTGTCCTGAAATTGCAAGGGGCTGAAAAAACCTCCTATCATTCAGAAGCCATAAAAGAGGATCTAAACAGAACACAAACAATAAAGGACTTAAAGGACATCCTTGTCAAACTCCTTTTTTCACTGAAAGAATTGGCTCCAAATAACCATTCACCAAAGGTTTGGTCACAGCAGATTTATAAATGATTTTTAACCAATTAATAAACAAGTCCTCAGTATATGCCATAAGAAGGAGTGATTCACAGAGTCAAAAGCCTTTCGTTGATCTAAAGATATAACCAACCCTTCCGTATCACCAAAAGTATCTGACTCAAATATTTCCCTAAAATGCACAAGCATATTCGATAAACATCTACCTGGAATTGCACAAAATTGATGCATTGAAATAACATCCTGAGCTACCCTAGATAAACAAATAGTCAATATTTTAGATACAATTTTAAAGTCTACATTAAGTAAACAAATAGGTCTCCAATTATCCAAGCAATTTTTATCTCTCTTTTTATGTATAAATATAGTGATCCCAGCAGACATTTGTAAAGGAACCACAGAAGTATAAAGACAATATTTATAGACAGACGCCATTTCCTGTGCAATATGCAATATCATTAAGTGATAAACCTCCACAGGAATACCATCAACTCCTGGCACCCTTCCTTTAGACAAAGATCTAACTACATTCATTATTTCTTCAGCTGTAATATCAGCTATGAGAGATTGCAAAACTGGGGCCTGACTCTGAGGGATAGTAAGCAGTTGCAAGAAAGGAAGAAATTGTGTCTCATCTGTCAGTGATTCTTGTCATTGAAGTGTCAAATATTTTGATACAACCTGTAAAATTTCCTTCTGGGATATTATCAAGTTTCCTTGCTTATCCCTTAATCCTTCTATTGTCTTATTTTGAACTCTATATTTACAGCTAAGAAAAGGGCAAATCATATCAAAGTTTCCTTTCATCCCATATTTTTGCTGCATAATCAAGGATTCCATCTGTTGTTCATGAAAAAGTTTCATTTCCATTTGAACTTCTTTGATCTGTGCATCAAAATTATGTTTAGTCGTCTGTGCCAAGCTCATCAGCTTGTGTAAACGTTGCCTACAACTTTGGTATCTTAATCTGTGTGCATCCCTATTCTGCTTACCAAGAGTCCTTAAAAGTTGGCATAACTCAAATTTTAAATTATCCCACCAGAGTAATGGTGAATCAAACATAAAAAAACAATGCTTGTAAACCACAAATTATTTATAAAATTTGATGTAATAATAAAGAGGTATTAAATTTCCACAGCCCCGGGCCATGACACATATCTGATTCTCCAATAGAAATATGCAATTCTTTATGATCCAAATATTCAACTGATTCAGTTTTTGCCTCCTTCAATTTCACTGATTTATTTACAAAGAAAAAATCAATCTGGGCTGCATGAGTCCCCCTCTGAAAAGTCGGGTCACGTCAAGAGGTATGTGAAAAATAAGCATCTGTAAGACTAGCCAACTTTATAGTATCAACCAAGAATATAGAATCACCAAAAAGTTTATTAGTTACTGTATCCTTACCCTTATCCTGTTTCATTAAACCACAATTAAAATCCCTTCCCCATATCACATACTGCAAGGAAAACAGAAATGGTCTTATTAAAGAAAAAAATATCACTCCTTTCCATTTTTGTCTGAAGTTCATAGACATTAATGAGTCTATAATAAAAAGAGTCAAAAATAATATCTAAAAGTAATAACCTCCCAGGATGTAAATCTAACACTTTAATCACCTGTATGGGTATAGAAAATAAAACGCCTACCCTCGTACAAGGACCTAATCCCAAAGACCAGTAAGATGGTCCCACAAACCATTCCAACTTTGCTTGTCTTAATTAATGGGTTGTATGTAACCGTGTATCTTGAATCATAATAATATCCACCTTAGTAGCCATGAGATGAGAAAAAACTCCTCCCCTTTTTTGTCTATTCTTTATACTATTAACATTAATAGTAATGAAAATCAAACCTCTCAGCATATATTATAGCATCATGGTGGTTGAAAACATATTTTTTACCTCCCTTCTCCCTTTTTTTTTTGAAACATTCTTCCTATGTTTTTGGTTATCTGCTATAATTACTTCATTCTTATCACTCTTATCTGAATCAGAAAATGTCTCTACAACATTTAGATCTGTCAAGGAGGATTCAGATTCCCATCTCATGCTCTCATTAGCTGTTAACAAAGGTTAAAACCTATTTGATGTTCTGGTCTCTGAAATCTTATGCACCTTTGAGGCTGGTTGCTGCCAAGTACGCCTCCTGGTAACCCTTTTCTCCACCTCGGTGAATGGAAGTGGGTTGGGGGGGCATATCAGTCATTATAAAAGAAGCCTGGATGTTTTGCCCAGCTTGAGAAGCATCATCTTCAGCTCTCATATCCACCACCATGTCATCCTCTACTCCCAACATAGGTTGCTGAGTAGCATCCTCAGAAGTCTGAGGGACAGGTGCAGGAATCATTGTTTCCTCCCTAAAAGGGGTACGATTCTGTGTTCTTCTCATAATGTAATAACCTCAAGTACTAGTTGCACATGCTTCCTTTGCTCACATGCAACTAAAACCCTCTGTTCTTCAGCATCACCAGAACCAGCAAAATTATGTGCAGCTTGGTCACAATTACCATAAGAGTGACCCTCTTTTCCACAGAGATTACAGATCTATTTATTTTGACATTGCCAGTTCATATGACCCCAATGACCACAAAGAGAACATTTAATCTTATCACATGCTCTACAGTACTTATATGAGTCATGTCTCCACATTTATAACAAATCTTTGGTTGCCCAGGATAAAAAAGCACACCCCTATCATCCCCCAGAAAAAAAAAGTTAGGAAGATGCTGCAGTTCCCCTTCTCTAGTATTAAGGGTAACCCTGACCCTCCATCTACCCGTCCAAATATTCTCTGAGTCAAAAATGGTCTCCGGGTGTCCCAATACTGTACATCGTTGTTTAAGCCAGAATATCAGATCCGTAACACTGACTCCCTAATTTCTGAAGAGAACATTTATAGTTTTCTGTGCAGACTGTGATAAGGGGACTGCTTCAAAAGGAGTCCAAATAGGGGTGTTTTTAACAGAGTTATACCGAGCCCAAAACTTATCCAAACCAGATTGAATTTTAACGCTGATATCAAAAGTTTTTTCCCTGGAGACTTGAATAAGTGCATATAGCTCTGCAGCATGAAAATCAAGTTCTTTCTTCAATAGGATTTTTCCTACATAAACCCTATGAGGAAAAACTTCCATTCCACCTTTATGCACCAGTAGTACTGCATTATGGCATTTGGCTGGAAAAACTAATTTCTGACAAAACGATGCATAAGACCTAGAATGCTGTCCATCTTTATTCTCTCCAGAAGACTGGCCTCATTTTTCCTGTTGACCCATATTGCCAATGTCCTTATTAAAATTAGTAGTCTCATCAGGCCCAAGAGATCCTTAGGAAGAGCTTCAAGCAGCTACTCTGGGAAACTCAGAGTTTCCATTATTGTGTTCAGTATTTAAAATAGCAGGGATACCATTCATAGATTTCTGTCCTGTTATATTATTATGACCAAAGTGCAATTTAGGATGTTGTGAGAGATTAAATGCAGATGGTACAGATGTATCCAGTTCAGTACCTGTGTCTGGAGCTACAACCAATGACTCAGAAAAAACAGCCTTACTGGTAAGATCCCCTTTAAGATGTACTCCT
This sequence comes from Neoceratodus forsteri, assembly GCA_016271365.2. NCBI lineage: Eukaryota > Metazoa > Chordata > Ceratodontiformes > Ceratodontidae > Neoceratodus > Neoceratodus forsteri. The sequence continues at coordinate 432,314,711 of CM028137.1, read as the reverse complement.
GCAATAGAAATGGGAGCAAAGCCCGATGTCCACTGATTAGTTGTTGGAGATTGAACCCAGTCAGCTGCTTTTAATGAACTTTCCACCATCCATGGTTCATTAAGTTCAAAAGCAGAGTCGGCCCAGGAGGTACCCTCAACTTCTTTTGGTTTCACTGTTTTAATGTTTGAAACCACATCAGCTTGAGATACTGTAACCATCTGAAATGCTGTTCATATACTCCCACCCAGCTTCTCCACCTGGTCATTAGGGACAGTCTCTGGTACCATATTTTGGGATGTCTCATGACAACTCCTGCTAGTCGTTAATCAAACAGAGATGACAGCATTTACTACTCTTGAAGAAGTCCCATCACTGTTTTCTATCACATCATTACCCAGATCAGCATTGTATATTAGAATTTTAAACAAATCCATATTTATGTCAGAGTTTAACAGCAAAATAAGTGAAAGTACCTTCGCAGACATTTGTTAAGATTCATGAACTTAAATATTAACCTGTTCCGAGATAACCAGCTTCAAAGCTTTCAGCATGACTGGTCCCATTTCCTCAGACTCAAAATGTTAATCTGCATCATAAAAAGGTTTCCACCTCACCACTATCAGATTGGAAAGAAGCATCCATGTCTCCAAGTTCCACCACGTCCTCACCTCTCCATACACCAGCCAAGACTGACTCAACACTAGTCAGCCCATCCTCCTACGGGACAGTAGGGGAATTTACCTGGATTCCTTGACAAATTTCCCCCCATTCATTAAAAATACCACCAACAGCTTAACCTGGTTGAAGGCCAGTTGGAATTCATCTGTATCCCCTTCCCCCGTGTTGTGCCTGAAAATAGGCAGAAGTTGTTTAGTGCACTTACCTGGTCAATATAAACTAAATAAAATGGGAGAGTGCACCAGAAAAACTCTAGCAAACAGGCAAGAAGGAGGGGTGAAGAAACAAAGGGGAAACATCAAAACTACTATCACAGAGGCAACAAGCCTTTGTGTGAAGTAAATAAACAAATCGAAATAAAAACACTTCGGTTCTCAAAAAAGGTGGTTTGGAAGGTTAGGGAGAAAAAGATGTCATTCAGAAAGTATAAGGAAATGCAGAAGGAGCAGGACTGAGAACTGTACCAATTAAAGCAGAAGGAAGTGGGGAAGGCAGTCAGAATAACAAAGGCCCAAACCAAGGAAAAGATAGCCAACTCGGTTAAGAAGGGGGATAAAACCTTTTATAGGTAAATTAGGGAGTGAAAAAAGACAAAGGGAGGGATAGTGAGGCTGAATAAAGGGGAGGGTAGGTGGGCAGAGAGGGACAGTGAAAAAGCAGGGATTCTGAATGAATACTTCTGCTTAGTATTCACAAAAGAAGATTAGGGGGAGGTACCTAATCCAATCAGTAGAAGCACTCTGGATAGGGGGGTCAATACCAGTCCTTTCACAGAAGAAAGCATTCTAAAAAAATTCCTAAAACTGAAGGTGGACAAAGCAATGGGGCCTGATGGAATTAACCCCAAAATTATAAAAGAACTAAGAGGAGAACTAGTGACACCACTGACTACCATTTTTAACAAATCATGAGTGGATGGTGTGGTACCAGAGGACTGGAGGAGGGTGGATATGATTCCCCTTCACAAAAGTGGGAGCCAGACAGAGGCAGGAAACTACAGACCGTAAAAATGATGGAATCACTTCTGAAGTAAGTATTGTTGTGTACCTAGAGGCCAGTGGAGCACAAGATTCAAGGCAGCATGGATTCACTGTGGGAATGTCATGTTAGATGAATCTAATAGATTTCTTTGACTGGGTGACCAAAGTAGTAGACCAGGGAGGGGCTGTGGACATGGCCTACCTAGACTTTAGCAAGGCATTTGACACAGTCCCACACAAAAGATTAATAAACAAATTAGCCATCCTGGGAGTGGGTCCCAGGGTTATAGCCTGGGTAAAACATTGGCTGGACAACAGGACACAGAAGGTAATAGTAAACAGAGACCACTCTGAAGAAAAGAGGGTTACTAGTGGGGTACTGCAGGGTTCAGTACTGGGTCTGGTCCTTTTTAGTGTCTTTATAAGTGACATTGCAGAGGTACTGGAAGGAAAAATATGCCTTTTTGCAGATGACACAAAGATCTGCAACAGGGTTGATATACAAGAGAAGGGACTTGGCAAGGTTGGAGCAATGGTCAGAAGTATGGCAGCTTAGATTCAATGCAAAGAAGTGCAAAGTAATGCACCTGGGAAACAAAAACCCAGGGGAAGAGTACACAATGGGGGATTGTAACAACAACAAAAATGGAAAGGGACCTGGGGTAGTCATATCAGATGACCTAGAGGTTAGCAAGCAATGTGAGAAGGCAGTAGGGATGGCTGGGGAGATACTGGGATGTATTGGGACAGGCATCAACAGTAGAAAACAAGAAGTTGTTATCCATCTGTACAGACAGTTAGTGAGACCTCATCTAAAGTACTGCGTGCAGTTCTGAAGACCCCATCTCCGCAAGGACATAGAATGGAAGCAGTTCAGAGGAGGGCAACTAAAATGGTGAAGGGTCTGCAACAGAAGTTGTATGAAGAGAGATCAAAGGAGCTTAATATGTATACCCTTGAGAAAAGGAGGGAGAGGGAGGACATGATTGAAACTTTCAAGTACCTCAAAGGAATCAACAAAGTCCAAGATGGTAGCATTTTTCAGAAAAAGACATGTGCAAGAACAAGGGGGCATGATTTGAACATAGAGGGGGGATGGCTCAGGGGCAATGTGTAGAAGTATTTTTTCACAGAGAGGATGGTGGACACATGTAATGGCCTTCCTGAGGAGGTTGTGGGCTCAAAAAAAGTGAGGAAATTCAAGCATGCATGGGACAGACATAAGGCAATTCTTGTGGGGGTAGGAAGAAATATGCTGTTCATTAACTGGGATCTGCAGCTTGTCCAGTAGGTAGGGAAATGGGCAGACTAGGTGGGCCAAGCAGTCCTTATCTGCTGTCAAAGTCTATTTTTCTGTGTTTCTATGTATGGTGCACTTTGCAATAGATGTTACATGTGTAGTTACACTTCTAGCATAAATCCATTTTTCTGCTACACTTTGCAACAGTTATTACATGTGTAGTTACACTTCCAGCTTAAATTAGTTTTTATCAAAAGAGAAATGGTTGTGGTTGCACCTGTAAGTTCCACTTGATGCAAATTGTATAACTACACACCTGTCAAATGTGAAAGTAATTAACAACTACATAGTATTTACAGTGCAATAACAGTGTAGTTACTTCATAGAAATGTGTGTCTAACTACATAATATGCAAATGTGAAACTATTTACCAACTACTTTGTAGTTACATGTAACTACACAGTACTTACATTGCAGTTACATTGTAGGTATACAGTAATTACTGTGTAGTTAAGGACACTTAAAATAATGTGTTACTGTAGCTCTAATTGCCATTAGGAGAAAGGGCAACAGGGTATCCCAAATCTTTCCAGTTTCAGTAGCAAATTTACATAACATTGCTTGTATGTGTCTGTTTGCTCTTTCTACCTGTTCTGATGATTGAGCATGGTAAGCTATGTGAAATTTATGACAAACTCCCAATAATTTCATTGTTTCCTGCATGAGTTCACCTGTGAGAGTTGACCCTTTGTCTGAATATACCTTGAGAGGTATGCCCCACCTGGTAATACTTGCTCGACCAGGATTTTGGCAGTGGGTTTTGCTATAGCAGTCTTAACTGGAAAGGCCTCGACCCATTTCAAGAATAGGTCATTGATTATAAAGGAAAACTTGTTGTTTCTGGCAGTCAGAGGCAATGGTCCAATGAAATCAATTTTGATGTTATTCCAGGTACCAGAGTGTCTCTGAGGCAAAAGTCTGGCATTTTTCTTGCATCAAGTTGGGTTGTTCTGTTCATAGGTGAGACTGTTGTTCACATAATGCTGGATATCTTGCGTTATAACAGGCCAACAGCCCATGGCGTTCACTCTTTTTACAGTTTTGTTGAACCCTTGGTGTTCACCTGAAGGGGTATCATGGACCAGGTGAATGATTTCAGATCAAAGTGATCTGGGAATTACCCAGAGTTTCTGATCACCTGAGTAATACAAGAACAGTTTTTGATCTTGGGACAGATGGAGGTTATCTGCATATTTCTTGAATTGATTATCTGCAGACATTTCTTTCTCTGTGTCTTTGGAGAGATATTGGTATACCTCCTTTATCTCCGGATCTGCCAGCTATAGCTCAGTCAGATCCAGATGGACTTCTTTGTTTCTTCTGTTTACAGATAAAATAGGTGTTGCACTGAAACAAGGCATGGTCCATAGCTCCCCCTTGAGCTGCTTCTTTGACTAAAGAGGCAGCTTGGTCATTGCAGTAATGGAAGGGTTCTGCTTTGGAGTTGGCTTTAACTTTTTGGATAAACAGTTTGAGCACACATTGCACAGCCATATCTACAATGTAGATGAACAAATCTCTGTACTTGATGGGGGTACTTTCAGATGAGGTAAAATCATTGGCCTTCCAGAAAGGAAGGAATTCTGTCAAGGAGTGACACACCTAAGATGAGTCAGAAAAGAGGATGGTATCTTTTTTTTCTTGCTCATCCATAATTTCTAAGGCACAGGTGACAGGTGCAAGTTCTGCATACTGTGATGACTTGACACTGCACTTCCTTGACACCTCAGTAGTATCACCTGTATGAACCAGTGTGACAGAGAGCTCCTGCCACTCTTGAGGACCAACCTTTTCTTAAATCTGTTGCAGCAGTTCTTCTGTTTCTTAGCCTAATCTATCCTTTAAAATTTCTAGTCCATAAGGTTAGCCACCTATGGGCACCCCCTTGCCTTTCATCACTATGCTATAGTGTCCTCTTTAATTTTCCTTTTCCCTCTCAGGGCCTCATACAGGGAGGTTATTGTGGTGACCTCCGAGCATATATAAAACAGCATATTGTGTTTATCATTGTTGGATTTAGTATGCAATAGCACTACTATGTCATAAAATATCTTGATGTATCGTATACAGCTTATGTTTATGAAACCTGTAAATGTTGAAAAATACCATGGTACTGGGTATTTTTGATAAAGGTAAAAAGTACTAGTTGACTATATTTTAAAGATTAAATTAGTTGCTCTATTTAAAATGCATGTAAATTGCTTTAAACTGAACAAGTGAAATTCCATGTTGATTTGCATATATCCCATGATGCTTTGCATTATGGAAGCATGTATGATGTTGTATTTCTTTGAAACTTGATTTGTTACCAGTGGTCTTTGGGGTAACCCTTTTTTCAGTGATTCTGAATTGAGGTTCTTTGTCTATAGCTTGTTTTTCTTTTTTTTTTCCTTTTGATCCCCCACTTCCCAAGCAAACAAGGCCCACATAGGGATGAATGGTTTTCACTAAAAATGTTTAGATCAGAGATCAGTGTCATTAGGTGCTGGCTAAGTGCAGAGAAAGGACATACATAGTCTGTTGCTGCAAACTGATATACTGAAGAAGCAATATGGCATTGCTGAAGCTTATTTCCTGTATTTTGAATAAACATCACACAGAGCTTGTGTGTTAAACCTGAAGTTTGGTGTCTGGTCCATCTGTTATCCCACAGCCCCTCCACAGACTTGGTGTCAGAGTGGGATAACATGCTGGAAGCATCTGGACAGGCCGCAGGGACATTTTCTGGTGAATATTGCCCAGATATCCCAGGTGAACCGATGCACCAGGAGTTGCCGGAGAGGAAATTCCATGGAATTCTGACCAGAATCATGGCCAAAAGACTGGGAGAGGAGCTGCTGCCTGGACTAGACCTGGGAGCTCAGAGAACAGCCAAGCCTGAAGATGACAAAGAGATGCAAGTTGAGGCAGACTGGAGGTGCAAGAGACAACACTGTGGAGGTGGAGACCCTGATGAGGATGATCCGCTGGATGAGTGGGCAATGACTGGAGGTAGACCGACTATGCAGAGAGGTGGAACACCCATGCCAGGTGCTCGAGATGTTTCTGCTTGAGAGTTTGGATAAAGAGTCAGAGGAGGATTTTTCATTGGCTCAGTTTGATAAAGACCCACTGACTGAGCTGGATATTCCTTTGCTGCCTTTGATCCAAGGATGTTACCTGTTAGAGGTCAGAGATGCAAATATAGAACTTGAATGTAAGACCCCAGGTAATACTGTGCCTAGTGATATTGTGCTGGGATTGAAGACTCCAAGCAAGCAAGAAGAAGTTTATGAGTCTGAAGGGACTTTTTCTTGTATTGATGCAGCTAAATCTATTAACAGTATTGACTGGGGTATACTGCAGGCTAAAGATGCTAATATTGCCAAAATGTTACAATATGTTAAGATCAAGGCAGCGGTACATGTGTTTTAATTTTTGGATGAAAAACCTACAAATTAAGAGGTGGGTGGAAAATGGATTGGAACCTGTGTTGAGGTAACACCTAGAGTGTCTACCCTCAGGTGTCTGTATCAGTATCAAGTGAAAGGAATGAATCAAGAGACATAGTGGGTTTATGTTGAGGGGCTGAACCTAGGACTGGGCATCTGCGTAAAATTGACATGTCTGGTGGGGCTGGAGCAGGTAATTACTCATCCCAGAGAAACTATTTCTATGGTACTGGACTTTACTGTCATCCAAACTTTTTGGTTAAGAAATATAACGTACTTTCCCTAAAAGGAAATAGTTCAGGAAAGGTACTGTTAGTCTCTGTTGAGAAATGTGTTAATGTCTCAGGGTAAAGAATGATGATATCTACTATGTTTATAATAGAATGCAGGGATTTATTTAACTCTAAAAATTGATTAGCGTTTTGCTCATAAAAGTACTAAATCTTTGTGAAAATGCACAGCTCTTGCCTTACTGTGTTTAACAAACACAGCACTTCTAGAAAATCTATATAAATACTTTCTGTACAGTTAGTATAATCCCAAGAAAAAAACTGCTAATCAATTATTTAAAACCCTGGAATGTTTATCATTAATACGGACCCTGAAACAGAGCTTCTGAAGATGGATGGGTGGAAGCTCCATCTCCTCCTTGGATAGGAAGGTGGCAAGCAGTCTGCAATAACTGCTTCCCTCTTAAGGTGGGAGATATGTGACAGGGAGCTCCTACCACTCTTGAGGACTGACTTTTTCTTAAATCTGTTGCAAGTGTTCTTCAGTTTCTTAGCCTAATCTATCCTTTACAATTTCTAGTCCATAAGATTGGCCAGCTATGGGCACTCCTTGCCTTTCTTCACTATGATATAGTGTCCTCTTTAATCTTCCTTTTCTCTCTCAGGTCCTCGTACAGAGAGGTTATTGTGGTGACCTCTGAGTGTATATAAAACAACAGGTTGAGTTTATCGTTGTTGGATTGAGTATGTAATAGCACCACTATGTCATAAAATACCTTGATGTATTGTATATAGCTTTTGTTTATGAAACCTGTAAATGTTGAAAATACCATGGTACTAGGGGTTTTTGATAAAGGTAAAAAGTATTAGTTGATTGTATTATAAAGATTAAGTTAGTTGTGTTATTTAAAATGCATGTAAATTGCTGTAAACTGAACAAGTCTGAAATTTCATGGTGATTTGCATATATCCCACAATGCTCTGCATTATCGAAGTATGTATGATGTTGTATTTCTTTGAAACTTGATTTGTTGCCAGTGCACTTTGGGGTAACCCTTTTTTTCAGTGATTCTGCATTGAGGTTCTTTGTCTATAGCTTGTTTTGTGCTTTTGTTTCCTTTTGAGTCCCCACTGCCCAAACAAACAAGGCCCACATAGGGATGAATGGTTTTCACTAAAAATGTTTAGATCGGAGATCAGTGTCATTAGGTGCTGGCTAAGTGCAGAGAAAGGACATACATAGTCTGTTGCTGTAAACTGATATACTGAAGAAGGAATATGATATTGCTGAAACTTATTTCCTATATTTTGAATAAACATCACACAGAGATTGTGTGTTGAATCTGAAGTTTGGTGTCTGGTCCATCTGTTATCCCACAACCCCTCCACAGCCAGGACCAGGACTCCAAATCTTGCTATTTGCACCCCATCATCATATGAAGAGGAGCTATCTGTGAAGACACAATGCAGAGTTGTGTCATTTAAAGATGTTTCTGTTACTGAGAGAAATGGGCATGGTTCAGGTAAAACGGGTGACTCTAGGCCACATTCATGTGGTTTTCCTTGGTTTAGGATTACATGTGTCAAGATGGAAGGCATTTTGGCGGGAAGTACAGTGATGTCTCTATTTTGGAATAATAGAGACCAGGGTGTGAATCTGGTTTTAGACACATTGCCATCTTTGATCCTATCTGTCAATAGGAAGTTGGTGGGGTGCGGTTGGTGTGTATCATGATGGGACACAATCCTACTATGTATGCAAAGTTTTTGACAGCCCAAAAGGTTGTCATCAGGTTCTTTTCACACAAGGAATATTTCAGCTCTACCATGGAGAACACTTAGGAGACATATGCAATAGGCCTCAGGGTGCCATTGGCCTTTTGAGCAGGGACTGCTGATGTATCTACTTCAGAGATAGCAGTTTCCAAATGGAATGGAAGTTCTAAGTTTGGGTTGGCCAATGCTGGAGCAGAGGCCAGGGCTTTTATAAGGGAGGTGAAAACATCAGTGTGATCAGGACCCCATTGCCATGGGACGTCCTTTTTCAGGAGTTCATACAGTGGGGCAGTCTTCTATGTAAAATTGCAAATAAAATACCTGCAGTAATTAACCATACCCAGGAAACATCTGAGGATTGCCACACTGTTGGGTTATGTCAAATTCTGTACACCCTGAATCTTGTTGGCTGCAGGGCTCCTTCCTTCTCCAGTTGTGTGCAGGCCCAGAAATATCACTTCTGACTGACACAACTGTACCTTTTCAGGATTGCACTTGAGGCCTGCTTTCTGTAACAGTGTGAAGAGCTCATCTAGGAGTTTCAGGTGCTTTTCCATGTCCACTGTGGCTAGCAGAAGGTCATTTATGTATTGTAGGAGACACTCTGAGGAGGAAAAAACACTGATTGCATCCTACATGTGAATGTGAAACAGTGAAGGGTATAATGGTATCCTTGAGGAAGGTAGTTCCAAGTGTACAGACATCCTTCAAATATGAAGGCAAATTTGTATTGGCTCTCATGGGCCGGGGTAGGGGCCAAAAACCATTGTAATGTTCAATGTACTGAACCACTGGTGTTCAGGTTTAAGAAATTTTAGCACATTCGGTGCAGATGTCACAGTTGAGGCGCAGCTGGGGGTTTCTTGATTGAGTGTACAATAATCAATGGTGAGTCTCCAACTATTGTTGGGTTTCTTCACAGGCCAGAAGGGTGACTTGACCATTGACACACAAGGCCTTTTGACTCCTTGTTGGACAAGTGAATCAACAGTGGTTCTCGGTGAGGATATTTCTTCTGTTGGAAATAGGTATTGCTTCTGGCAAGGTGGGTCATCCTTTGTGAACTGGCTGAGGGTATCCATGCTTTCACAGTCATGTTTGTTCCAGGCAAAGGCCTCTTGGAGCCTTTCCAGTATTGGTTGGATCTGAGGTAGCAGCTTGTGATGATGTTGCATGATGATGATGTCATACTCTGTCATTAATGGTCACTACTGCCACCACATATGAATAAGGAATGAGTATCATGTGGAGTTGACCTCCTATCTGGAGTAACAGCCTGTTGGCTAAATCCACAATGCATCCATGTTGTGACAAAAAGTCTATCCCTAAGATGCTTTGGTGATGACATAAGACCATGAGATCAAAACGGTGTTCCACCGCCAAGGTACCAATGGTGACTGGTACGGCTCTGGATTGGTAGGTGGTGACCACAGTCATTTCTAGCTGCCCCTGAAGACCATTGGAATTGTTTTGGGTCTTCTTGATGTAACACTGAGACAGCTGCTCGCTTGTCAAAAAGCAGTTCCTATTGGTGGCCCCCTACCAATGCTTCTATACATGGTCAGCCTGTTTCATCACTCACCAGGGTAGTGATGATGCATACCAGGGCCTGGCACCATCATTCAGAATCCTTCCTTTCTGAAGGGGACTGGGCCTGTTCGTCCTGGAGCATCTGGATACATTCTTGGTAAGAAGATACCTGGGCCTCCTCTACTGGTGGCTCCTCCTGGTATGGAGGTGCTGATGGAGTAGTTCCAGGTTCTGAGACTGCAATCAGCTTTTGCTGGAGAGTATCGGCCTTGGATTACACCTGGGTCTCAAACTCTCAGGGTCAGTTACAATCCTGCTGCAACTCCTTGTAGCTAGGGCCTGGTCATTTCAGGCTTTGGCCCTGGTAGTATGAGTACTGGTTCTGTTTCCCATCTCATTGCTGGCTACCCTGTTTCTTGGTGTGGTAGGCCTGGGCCTGTTGTTTACCTTCCACCATGTATTACATAGTCAGCTCAGCACCAGGCTGCACTGCGGCCACCTTGGCCTTCTGTCTGGAGGCACGGGGTCATAATGTCACAAGACATTATGCCACATGCAAAAATCGTGCTGATTTTTGCATGCTGCATAAGTCCTTTTTTGGCAGGGGGCAGAGCCATTAAGGGGGACTGTGCCCCAACTCCCCAATAATGATTCTCAGCTCGGGGGGGTTCACACCAAAATCACACAACGTCCCCCCAAAAAATGTTCTGGGACTAGGAATCAAACCCAGTCCCAGACACAGCGCCTGGACTCCTTGCTGCAATGGCTCAGTCCATTGAGCCATTGCATCTGCTCAGCAGAACCTTGTCCCAGCAGAGGTCTTATCCTCTGCCTGGGACAGCAAGAGAGTGCAATACTGCGTACAGCAGCATTCATGGTACTGCACCCCTAGCTCTTCCCTACAGTGCTGTTTTGGATTAACGCTAATGTCTTTTATCTAATAGCATGGGACTTATTGCCCTGCTACGCTGTCGGGAACCCTAATCATGCACATACAGCTGGTATGCATGTTCTGCTTTTTGCATAATCTCAGCAAAAAGGTCTGCTTTTGGGAAAACAGAGGCCGATATCTTTTCATGGACAACAGGTAGCATGCTTTTCAAAAACACATTTTTGTACTCCACTGAGTTTCTGTTGGCTGGTTCATTTACCATATCCTTTCCATTTCCCTATGCCATCCAGAGATGGCTGTCATACTGGGCAGGGAGTTCCCTAGTAAATTGCTTCACTTGGTAGGTCATGGACATGCCCACTAGGTTGGGATTACACTAGGCCAGCAGGCCTGCTGAAATATCATTGAACCCTGCCCTGGCTTTACTACGTACAACATCTGGAAGTTTGGCCAGAACGTAGGGTCCACTGTCTGTTTCAAAACCTGTACTCTTTGCTCAACCAGCAGGCTAAGCATTTCACACTGATATTTCACTTTTTCTAAATGACAACTCAAACTGTCACTAGGCCCCATTTGGCCTATCTGTGATGAAAATGTTAGAGATGGCTTGGATGGACTGCAGGATATGGAGGGTCTGCTCCGGCTGGACTTGCATGGTTATTACCACAGTCTCAGTCATAGCTGAAGCCATAACCTGGATGAGGCTGTTCTGGCCTACCTTGATCAGGATCATATCCACCATGCCCTTGCAAGCCGCTGGGATACCAGACCTTTCAATCACTTGATTGACTATGTCCATGACTGCTTGCTTTTCTGCAAGACAGCTATCAGAGGTGGGCTAGCCTGCTGCCCTCCAGTGTCCCCAGAACCGCCATCTTGGGTTTCTTCATTGTCATCCCCATTGTCATCAGGGAGTGGCATCAGGTTGATGGGTGGGGGATAAGGCAACACTTTCAGGTGACCCTTCAGGATACCAAATTGCTGATGTAACTGTGCATACCTCTGCCTACATCTAACGTTTTACTTTTGCATCTAAGTGCTGTCCTGTACTAAGATGCTTCTACAAAACCCTGTAAGCAGCGCACTCTTTGCAATTTTCACTGATCTCCCTATCCAAATCCTCCTGACACTTACCCATTTCCTCTGACAGTCCTTCATTGTCTCTTTTCAATGTATCGTTTGCATCTGGCAGAATACCATTCATCTGAAAAGCCTGCTTCTTTTCCTGATACATTCTCTCACAATCTTCTTTCAACCTGGCAATCTCTCTGTCTTTCTCTAGCAGTGTTAGATAATTCTGTCTGCATCACATGCCTGTGACTTTCCATCTCCTTCTACCAAACCTTCTTTTGCTTGCCTTTCTCTCATAGTGTGGATTCCAGCTCTGTTTCCAGAGCTGACATCCTCAACTCCACTGCCTGCAGAGCAGAGTACAATGCTGCAACCATTTTACCCTTACTGTTATTCTTCTTAACCATTAGTTTTGTTTCTGAGTACAGTGAACACACATACTGTACTGACGTTCACTGGATGCTGCACTTCATACAAAAATCACCCCAACCTCCATGGGAGGCTAAAACTTTTGCGACCTCTAGTTACAGTTCAGTACTGATTGACATTTTTACTGTCCTGCCCCCTTTCTGTACAAGCTGAGAAGCCTAGAGTGGTCCAGAACACTCTGTACTTTCCCTGCTAGACAGGTATACTGTTGGAGTCACAGAGCCCCTCGTACAAAACCTTAGGGCTGTTCCATACAAATAAATGAATGGGAAGGCTCAAGAATTTTAACACTCAATCACAAAAGGCTCAGCATACAAAGCAAAAACAAACAACTGACAGTCTTCACAAAGAAAACTTGCAAAAGAGGGGTGAAATCACATTAAATTGGCTGTAGCCCACCCCCCTATTGCAAAGAATTTCTGTGAGCTGTTTTTCACAGCTGCTTACGAGACCTTGAAGTAAAGGAGAAGCAAGCAACTGCCCGAATACTCCTCTGGTTGAGAAAATATCTCTGCCCCTGAAAACCTTTTTATCCCTTGTTCATAAAATTCACACACACACACACCTGTAAATTACTCAGGTGGTTATCGTTCTATCACACTCAGGTCCTGCAAACAGTTGCCAATTCTAAGATTCTGCAGGAGATAACCTGATGGCAAAACACCACAAACACAGATGTCCAGAAAAGCAGTTTATTTCTCCCTAGCAATAGTACAAAAGACAGAAGCATAAGATAAATCTTACCAACTGGGACACAGAAACAGTCATACACCAGGTGTGGAAGCTGGGTGTTCCCCGGGATCCCAAGGGGTTTGGCTGTATATTTAGATTATATACTGCTGCTAACAAGATTCTGTTGCCAGAGCAATAGGCTCATATTTATCAATGCAGTACTGTATTTGGTGTTCCATTAGTCAAAACATGGGTGTCTAGCACCCAGGCAGATACATATTGTTGCATCTTTAGCAATGTGCTGACTAAATACTTATTAGAACAATAGGCTTCTTCTCATATAATTCGCTGACTAAAGCATGCTGACTTTAGAACATAAGTGGTGCTGCAGACCACAAGATATATTACTGTCATTATATAATTATGTCATGTTAGGTTGTTAATATCACATTTGTCAGTAAATGTCACTGTAATACAAAAATTACATATTTCTGTCTAATACAGTGAATGTCTGGCTAAACAGGAGATTCCTGCCTAGGCCTTAATAGAACAAAACTGTCAGGACATTAGTAAACCATTAGTATGCAGTATTATAGTATTATCTCTTGTATGTTGTAATAGCAATGATGGTCACCATATGGGATGGCAGGGCAGGCTGGTCCAACAAGAGGGACCACTTCAGCCCTCCTCCATTCCTCTGGAACCGTTCCTGGCTCCAATGAGGTGCTAAACAACATTGACAGACAGGTGACTAGCACCATAATCAGTTTCTTATGTACTCTTGGGTGAATCCCATCTGCCCCACAGTAGTACTGTGCGGAATATTAAAGTTCTGGCAAAATGAAATTTTGCAGAATTTTCAAAATTCTGCTGAAATCCTGCCAAATTTCACTGGGAACAGAATGGTGGAATTATGCAGCATAAAAATGCAGAATGAGTTTTTCCACAACGTTTCCACAGAATTTTGTTCCTCAGATCTCAATATTTTCCATGTAAATGTTTGCAGAATAATTTTCTGTGGAAAAATGTTGTTCTTATTCTGCAAATTGCAGCAGATGGAATTCTGCTGAAGAACCAGCAAAATTCTGGCAGAAATTCTGTTGGTAGATTGATCATTTTATGTTAATTTCGCTGGCAGAATTCTGCATTCCACACAGCACTACCGCATAGCTTTATCTTCCTTAAGGGCTTCCAACCCTACAGGACTTACTGTTTCATAAATGGACTTGTCTCCACTCCCCCTGTTAGAAACATAGAAACATAGAAGTTGACGGCAGATAAGGACCTCAAGGCCCATCCAGTCTGCCCTTTTCTTTTTCTACCTTATGAATGTGCCATAGGCCTTTGCTCTGTCAATGGTCTATCTATTCATACTCATCTGTATTGCTCCCTTATGCCTGTCCCATGCCTATATGAAGCCCTGCACTGTATTCATATCCACCACTTCCTGAGGTAGGCTGTTCCGTGCATCCACCACCCTTTCTGTGAAAAAGAACTTCCTCACATTACCCCTTAATCGACCTTCCTCTAATCTCATGCTGTGTCCTCTTGTCCTGCTATTTTTCTTATATTGAAACATGTTAAACCCTTTCACCTTGTTAATGCCCTTAAGGTGTTTGAATGTTTCAATCATATCACCTCTCTTCCTCCTTTGCTCTACGGTATACATATTGAGTTCAGTTAATCTGTCCTCATATGTTTTCTGATGCAGTCCCTGCACCATATTGGTTGCCCTTCTCTAGACTGCCTCAATTTGGTTAATGTTCTTGTGAAGGTGTGGCCTCCAGTACTGCATGTAGTACTCCAGATGGGGCCTAACCAGTATCTTGTAAAGAGGAATTATTACCTCCCTCTTCCGACTTGTGATACAGCTACTAATACACCCCAGCATCCCTCTAGCCTTACCTACTTCTTTAGAGGTCTGCTTGGATGATTTCAAGTCATCGGTGATGATGACACCCAAGTATCTTCCTTCCCTTGTGACTGCCAGCAACTCCCCTCCCAGCCTATAGGTGGCTTCAGGGTTTCTCTTCCCTATGTGCATGATCTTGCACTTCTTTGCGTTAAACCCCAGTTGCCACTCTTCTGACCATTTTGCTAGTTTATCCAGATCTCTTCTCATTCTGCCCACCACATCTGGATCATCTACTCTGTTGCAGATCTTAGTGTCATCTGTAAACAGACAAACATTACCCTCCAGTCTATCTGCAATGTCACTGATGAAGATACTGAAGAGGACTGGCCCCAGGACTGATCCCTGAGGTACAGTACCCCACATGTGACTTGCATCTCTTCTGACTACATACCATTTACCACCACTCTCTGTTTTCTGCCCGTCAACCAGTTTGCCACCCAGTTGACCAACGTGTGACCCACCCCGAGCCTACCCAGCTTATTAATCAATCTTCTATGTGGAACAGTATTGAAAACTTTGCTGAAGTCAAGGTAGGCAACATCAGCTGCTCCCCCTTGGTCCACCAGTCTAGTTACCCAGTCAAAGAAATCTATGAGATTAGTTTGACAGGACCTTCCCTTTGTAAACCCATGCTGTCTTGTATCCTGTGCTCCTATGGATTCCAGGTGTTGCACTATTCTTTCCTTAAGGAGTGTCTCCATAATCTTGCCCACTACTGAGATAAGACTGACTGGTCTGTAGTTTCCTGCCTCCTCCCTGCTACCACTCTTGTAGAGCAGGATCACATGAACCCTTCCAGTCTTTTGGGACCACTCCTGTGTTCAGAGACTCACTAAACAGTTCTGATAATGGCTCTGCTAGTTCCACCCTTAGCTTCTTTAGTACCCTGGGATGTATGCCATCAGGTCCCATTGCCTTGTCCACCCTGAGTTTATTGAGCTCTTGTAGGACCCTTTCTTTGTGAAGGACTAGTGCACCTCCCTCCTCCCTGTGTCCATGGTGCAGAGCTGGGCCCTGCCTACCTTTCTTTAGTAAATACTGAGCAGAAGTATCTATTTAGGATATATGCTTTTACATGGTCCTCCTCCTCGCACGCCCCCTTATCCCCTTTGATCTTAGTAATACCCCCTCCAGACTTTCTCCTTTCACTAATGTATCTATAGAAAGTTTTGTCACCTTCTTTTACTGTCCGTGCTAGTGTTTCCTCAGTTTGGGCCTTTGCTTACCTTACTGCCTTCCCTGCTTCCCTTAGGGAAGTTTGGTATACCTCCCTATCTTCATCCTGCTGCATTCCCTTATATCTCCTGAAGGCCAGCATTTTGGCTCTGACCTTTTCTGCTACTGTGTTTGAGAACCAAAGTGGTTTCCTTCTTCTTTTGTACTTCCTTTTCTAACTAACACAATGGGATGTTGCCTCAGGTATTGCATCTTTAATGCTTGCCCACTTTGCCTGTACCCACTCACCTGTATTTTTTTTTTGCCAGGGCTAGCTTTACTCTGTTGGCCATCTTATCAAAGTCAGCTCCTCTGAAGTCCCATATTTTTGCCTTAGAATGGGATGATTTTGTTCTAGTGGTCAAACTGAACCATGCCATGTCATGGTCACTGACCCCTAGGTGACCTTCTACCTAGAGATATGTGATCCTTTCCCTGTTAGTCAGTACCAGATATAGGATAGTCCTGTCTTTAGTGGGTTGTTGTACCAGTTGTTTGAGCTCCCCCCTGCAAGGAATCCACCATGTGTCTAGTTGTGTCGGATGTCCCTGCTGGTGTTGACCAATCTGTATCTGGCATGTTGAAGTCTCCCATTATCAGAACCTCCCCTTTAGCTGTCATGTTTTGTATGTCTTCCAACAGTAACGTGTCTATGTCCTCTCCCTGATCTGGAGGATTGTACACAACCTCAGTTTGTATGGCTGTCCCATTTCCTGTCTCCAGTGTGACCCACAGTTCTTCTGGCTCCTTATGTGTATTCTGAATTTCTGTATCTTTGATATTTTCATTGACATAAAGGGACACTCCACCTCCCCCCTTTTTAGCCAGGTACTGAAGTCTCCCAAGTGTGGTTACTGATAAACCATGTCTTGCTAATGGCCACTAAGTCCAGTTTAGCCTCTGTCATCATTGCCTGCAGGTCTGGGATCTTTTTTCCCAGACTGTGAGCATTTGTGTACATGATTTTCCATTGGTCAGATTTCGGTATGTTAGTTGTTGGGTGAAGTCCGGCATTTCCCCATGTGCATCGTATGGGGAGCCGGACCTTTTTCTTTACCTGCTGATGCAAATGAACTACAAACATGCTGAATTCCTGTTTGACCACTACCTGAGGGGGAGGGGTGTTCTTCCCATTCGATGTTTTGGGTGATGCACCCCTCTCCCTATTTGCTAGTTTAAATATTCTGCAATGACATCAAAATTCTGCCCCAACGCACTGACTCCCTCCTTAATCAGATGCAGTACATCAGATTTAAAGAACTTTTGCTCTCAAAACTGTTGCCGGTTCCCTACAAATTTTGACCTTTTCCTGGCAGCAGCCCTTAAGCCACATGTTTAGCTCCCCTATCTCCTCTTCTCTGACCTTCAGTCCATCTGTCCCCATCTTCCAGACTGGCAGGATCTCAGAGAAGGAGATGCCGGAAGAAATGGATGATAGTTTGTCTCCCAGCCTGGTCAGGTGTTCCTTGGTATTCACAACTGACTGGTTGGTGAGATTGTTAGTCCCTATGTGTCAATCAATGTTTTCTCCTGCTTCCTGAACAATTTTAGCAATGCAGTCAGTGTCTCTCCACACTGATGTACCTGGGAGACATCCAACCATTACCCCATGCTGGAGATATGTATCAACTCCCCAAATCATAGAGTCTCCTATGATCAGAAGTTTTTGGGATTTCCTGTTTGCTTTTTTTGTTTCAGTTAATGTTTTGGGAGCATTTTGTTGTGCTAGCTCCTGCTCTGCCGTGTCCTCTGCTCCATTGTTTGATTTCGGAGATAGAGGCAGATACCTGTTTGTAGTTTTTATATGGTTTGTGGAGGTGATATGGTGGAGAGCACTGAGTGATGGGGCATCAGATTTGCCCATCCTAACCACCTGTCAACCTCTCGGACCAACTACCCTATGCGGTTGAGGTGCTTCTGTTGGATTTTGGGGAAATGGCGGGCAGTTGTTATAATATATTTCCTCTTGAATATGCTATTTGATCCACGTAATCTCTGCCCATGCTGGCTGGAGCTCAGCCCTTAGATCTCCAGTGGCCCAGCATGTACAACAGTGTCCTAAATCCTGTCAAACTGCCCTTCTGAAAAGTGTTCCACAGTACCTGCAGTTAATTATATCCATTCCAGGTAATTTGCTGGGTTTATAACCTGGTCAGAGTAATTAGAAGGAAGAAAATGAAAGCAAAAGTTTGATTTTGTGTTTTGTTTGTTTGTTTTTGTATAACTTGTTATAACAAGTTAAATTACTAGTGCCCCTGTAAATGAGGTCACTGTGTGGATACCCCTCTGAACCGCCCCTTCCTGCTTTGCTACAGGAAATGTCACTACTGTGCTACCCTATAAAAAGAGTGTAGTGTGGGGTGGTTGGGGATGGGGTGGGTGGCTGGGCCCTTCCTGTGCTGAAAAAAAAGAACCACAGATGAAAGAAACAAGGAGGTAAGAGCAGAAGCAATCAGCCAGCAACAAATACAGTGGCTCTGAAAGCTTATCCTAATGACAGATAAAACTGTGAAACCTGTAAAGCACCACCTGTAATAATTTCACAGAAGATATACCCTGTAAGAAACTCTTTGCTACAGCAAAAAATAAGGCAGTAACAGAAGATATACCTTGCAAAGGACAATTTGAATCAGATTACAGCAGTAATCTGTAAGCACACAACTGTAGGCACACTCTGTAATAATGCAGCTGAATTTATATCCAGCAGCAACAACAATTTGAATCTGAGAAAAATAAAGCAATATAATGTTAGAAACAAACAGTAGCAATCCCTTTTGAGTACAACATAAAAATAACAACACACAGTAAACCTGCCTAGCCAAAAGAAGCCTTAATCCTTATTGTTGCTCTGGTAAGGTTCTTTGCTCTGTTCTTTCAAGCAACCTAGAAGAAAAGAGCTCAGGTGAAGCTAGGTGCCTTGACCAGCAAACCTAGTCTTCCTAGTCTGTTCCTCCCTTCCACTTTGAAGATCAGTCAGAAGTATTCATTTAACATTTTAGCTTTTTCTTGGTCTTCCCCTGCACATTCCCCCAACCCCTAGTCTCCTAATAGTTACTATACAACCCATTGTCTTCCTCTTTCTGTTAACATACCTAAAACAAAGTCTTATCCCCATTTTTGACTTCCTGGGTGTTCCATTCCTCAGTTTGAGCCTTTGATGTCCTTGCTCTCTTTCCTGCATTCCTTTGCTTCACTAGATATACCTCCCTGTCTGCATCCATTTAGGTCTCTCTTGTATTTTCTGAAAGCTATTTTTTCTCCTTTACCACCTGAACCATGTCCTTTGAGAACCACAGAGGCCTCTTTCTCATTTTACCCTTGCTTATTAACTTTAAACAGTTTGTATTGCCCTAGTCACTCCCTCATTAATTTTATTTCATTGTGCCTCCATACCCCCACTATCCCCTCCTTCAAGGTGCTTCCTGACGCAGCCTCCTATTTCTTTAAAATCTGCTCTTCTGAAGACCAAGACCCTCATTCTAAAGGGTTTTTTCTCCTGTCATATCCATAAGCCAAACCATACTGTGTGATGATCTCTTTAACACAGAGGGCTACCCACTGTGATGTCTGCAATGCTGTCCATGTTCATATGTGACAGACCCAACATTGCCTTGTCTCTAATGGGATCTGTAATGCGCTGTCTGAGAAATTTTCTTTGCAGAAGTCTAGGATAACCCTGCTTCTAGTTGCAGCTGCGGCCTGGATATTCCAGTCCACATCGAGTAGATTAAAGTCACAGATAATTATTACTTCTCCTTTGTTTGCCATTTTGTCTATGGCCTCCTTTAAACCCTTTCCCATATCCTCCCCCCCCCATGCTGGTGGCCTGTACACCACCCCTACATGTGTAAAGATCCCTGGCCCCTTCTCCAAGTCTACCCAAATAACTTCCAGCCCTCACCTCTCCCTGCTGTGACTTTATATTTCCATGGGCTTAATACCTTCCTTTACATATAAAAAGCACCCCTCCCCCTTTTCTTCCTCCCCTATCCTTTCTAAACATGCTGTACCTTGGTATGGCCACTTTTCAGCTGTGGTTGTCAGTGCACCATGATTCTGTTATGGCCACCTGATAAATGTCCACTTCCACAAGGGTCACCTTAAGGTCAAGAATGTTGTTTCCTAGGCTCCTTTTGTGGATGCACATGGTTCTCCTCCTCCTTTGTCCCCACCTGCTGCTGCTTTGCCCTCCTTTCCCAAGCCAATCCTTCATTTTCTTATGTTTATGCTCTTTTCCTTCCCTCCTTACTGGATGGCCCCACTTTGACCCAGCCACCCCAGCCCTGCCACTCCAACATCTTTCAAGACTTATCTGCCAGCTGTTTCCCCACGGGCTTGCCCCCCGGCAGGGTCAATGGGGTCCCCCAAGCCTCTTCGGAAACCATTTCCAGTAATCCAGACTGGTGAGCACAGCTAGTCAGGTATGGGGTTTATGTGTGTTGGAGTGCCATACTACCACCTGTGGGTGTTTTTTCCCCATGGTTACCACTAGTGGTGTAGCATGCAATAACTCCATGATGTGCACCACATGCTCCCATGTGTGCTGCATGTCTGTGTCTGTCCAACCTCTCCTGCCATCTTCGCAGTTCCAATTGCCATTTCCCCAGCTACGACTGGGTGCCAGGCAGATCTGGAGCTCTGCACCCCCCCCGGAGGAGGAATGCAGTCCTCTGGTCACTTGATCCTCCTCTCCCCGGCTGGCCTGCCAATACCATAAGCTTGCTTCTGAACCTAGATTGCCAGCACTGCAAATGGTAGTGCTATCACTGCACCAATGGGCATGCCCAAGGCTGTCCTTAACCCTTCTTTTCCTCACTGATTCTGTCCTTCCCCTTTTAATCCTTCCTTTGTCCACCCTTCTTAGTAGTTTCCTCTGCCCCAGTTCCACTTCTCAACTCACCCATTTCTCCCTCCCTTTCCCCTACTCTTATAGTTATGGTACCAGTGCCTCCCCCCCGCCACACACACACCTTCTTTAATGTCTGCAATTCATTTTAAATAACTCCAGTATTTTTACTTGTTTTAAATTATTAGAGCGGTTCCTGGTCTCACCATCCAACTGTATTATGATCTTGTCCACAACAAGATGGCCACATAGTCAGTCAGGAAAAAGCAACATATTTTACCTTGCAATTCTGAGCTGAGGTTCCTCTGCTTTCTTTCTGTCTTGTGGGAAAACCACTCTCTGTCTTCAATGTTTATATAGTGTGCTCTGGCCAATAAAAGGCTCACAGGTGATCACTGGGTAGCTCACCAATTAGGAGAAAGTCTCAATTCTCCCACATGCAATTGAGTACTAAAGACTTGGCAAGCTCAATCCAACACACCTACAGTGAAGCCCACTAGGATGAAGCACAGTGTCACTAGTTTACCACATGACAGAAGGGATTAACTCCCATTGAAATTACATTGCTTACTGCAGGAACTGTGCTGCAGAATTCTGCAGCACCGAGCTTCATTCTAGTGGGTTTCACTGTACAACACGTCTTTATAAAATGTAAAGGGGTGCAACTTGTGTGTGACCAAACAAAAGCATTTAATTATGGTATAAGTGCTCTCCCCCTCCCACCAATGAGCTACTTTAAAGCCAGCAATTTTTTTCAAATAATTCCAATAGTTTTACTTGTTGTAAATTTTTAAAGGGGTTGTTGGTCTCACCATTCAGTTGAATTATGATCAAGCCTGGTCACCACAACAAGGTGACCACCTCATTGGTTAGGAAAAAGCATAATAATAATTACATTGCCTATTCTGAGCTATGGTTCCCCTGCTTTCTCTTTGTCTTATAGTGGAAACCACTCTCTGGCTTCATTGCTTATACAGTGTACTCTGGCCAATAAGAGGCTTACAGGCGATGACTGGGGAGCTCACCAGTTAGGAGATGGCCACAATTCTCCCACATGCAATTCAATATTAAGAGTTTGGCAAGCTCAATCCATCGCACCTACAATACAACTTCATAAAATTTATAGGGGTGAAACTGATGTGTGAGCAAACAAAAGCATATAATTATGGTACCAGTACTCTACATCCCCCCCCCAACACTCAGCTGCTTCAAAGCCTGAATTTTTTTCAAATAATTCCAGTATTTTTACTTGTTTTAAATTGTAGGAGGGGTTCTTGGTATCACCATCCACCTGAGTTATGATCAAGCCTGACCACCACAACTTGGTGACCACCTCATTGGTCAGGACAAGTCATTGTATTTTACCTTGCCATTCTGAGCTGAAGTCTCCCTGCTTTCTCCCTCCACTACCCCTTGGGAATTAATTTACCCCGAGCTGTCTATCACTGCTGCTTTATCATCCTGGGGGACATTCACTTCCTCTTACATTACTTCTGCTACCTCCATTTGCTGGTTTAGATGTCCATTGAAATGGCATTTAAACCCTCACTCTGTACTGAAGTTCCTCTCCTAAATTGATAAAGGGCATTCCATTTGCACAGGCCTCTATCCCTCAAGAATGGACACTAGTCCCTGATGTAGCCAAACCTTACTCCCTGCGCTATGCCTTCAATCCATTGTTGAAGTGCCCAGTGCAGTATGCCCGGTACTTCCCCAGGTTTTGAACAGGTAGCACCATTGTGAAGGCCACCATGTGTGCTACCTGTTTCAGGCCCCTCCCCACCTCCCAAAACCTGTCCAGCATCACCTCAACTCTCTCCTTAACTAGGTCATTTGTCCTCAGATGGACAGGGACATCCATCTCCCCCTCCTGACCTGCCACCCTGGTAATCCTATTGAACAGCTCCTGATCCCTCAATGCTGAGGTGCTGGGTAGGTACCTCACCTCTCTCCTTCTCTCCTGTGGTGTTCCCAAAGATATCCCCCTAATTACTGAGCCCCACCCAGAAGTTGCTTTCTCTTCTTCTGGGATCCTCTTCTTCCTACCTTGGGACCTCACTCTGAAGGACAATCACCTCCTCCCTTGCCACTAAAACAAATACCTTGTCTTGACAGTCACATCCAGCCAGAGCAGCAAAAGACTTCTTTAGTGGCAGAGGCTGAGGAATTTGTTCCCTTAGCCCCACCCTATTAGAGACCACCACAGTCCAGCTGGATCTCCTTGCAGGCACCTTGGGAAGCAATGGTGATGGGCTTCATGGCCCCTGGGTGGTGGTAGAGGACTTCATAATCCTAGGAAAGTCAGCCAGAAGTCTAGAGACTTCCCCCTCAGCCCAGAGAAATGCACACAAATGGGATAGCACCTCAGTCTCCAGAAGATCTCCCTGATGTCTGCTGCTCCACAGCCACTGCACCCTACCACTCCCCTCATTTCCAGAACAACTCCACCTTTACCTAAAAAAGAATTATATCCTTACCCTAAATTTTCCTTTTCTGTTCTCCTTCCTCCTGCTGCTATACATTAGATAGTTACCAGTCTGCTTCACTTGAGTTTTTAGATTGACTTCGGCTTGCTTACTACCTTTGTACCCTGACCCTTTATAGGAAGTTATTTGATTCACCTGTTCTCCTTAATCCCTTTCTATTACTACCATAATTAGAGTGCTGAAAAATTAACAGTTTTGGCCTACCTGACCTACCTTGGCCCTCCACCCTTCCCAGCAGTTAATGTCAGAACAGTAGTGAACAGGTGCCTTACCTTAGATGACCAACAGTGTTCCCCACTTCCCTGCTTTATTCTGTGGATGTCTGCTGATGCCTACGATACTAATTTTACAACTGTTACTTTCCTGTGTTGTTCCACTCATGTGCTATGACATGACAGTGTGTGGGGACACATTAGAAGCGTTCCTTTTTATATTCCAAGTGGAAACTCCCGCAGTAGGGACTTCCCCAGTCAGCTAGTGCCCCCAATTGGTAGTCTGGTTTCCAGAGGTAGTTTCCCCCTCCCACGCTATCTGTTACTGTTTTAAAAACTAGTTTCAAAGTGCTCCAAACACTGCCTAAATATATTGTTTTTTTTCTCCCGTACTTACCCTGCTATTTTCAGTATGAAGAGAAATAAAAAGAAATTTATACAGTCAGGTGCTTACACTCCTCTCTGTCAGCAAGTCTGTACTTCTAGCAGAGGACCCCAACTAACCCTTCTGCTTCTTCCTGACCTGCTTTTTCCTCGCACTTTCCCTCCTCATTAACTTCCTCTTTCATTCCCTATCCACATACCCATCCAACTCAGTCTCATGTAATTCTTCTGCTTTCCCCAGCCCTTTTGCCAACTTTTCCTGATGTGCTTCAGCTTTTCCCTCCATTGCCACTATAGACTCATGCCCCCTGCTCCAACAGCTCCAATTCCATATTCTTCCCTCTGGCACTTTTCTCCAATATGATGATGGCCTCACTGGTTTGCTTTTATTAAATCATGGGGCTGTTATACATCTCCATATCGCAATAAATTCCTCTTTCTCCTCAGATGACAAGATAACAGTGGTTTCAATTCCAGATCTGGACTTACTATCACCTTCCTCTTACAACAACTGAGCAGCAGAGTTGGGCTTGATGATACTAGTGTTGGCTGATGCCTGATTTATGGGGCTGGGGTAGAGGGTTGTCATTGAGCTGGTTTTAACTTAACCCTAACAAGACTGAAGCACTACTAATCTATCAGGGTCAAAGACAGAGTGGTAACTGGTGAGAGAAAGACAGGGCTTTGACTGAGCTCTTCTAAACTTATGGCTGCAACAAAAGTGAACAATCTGGGGAGCATTCTGGCAAAGGGATAACTCTTGAGGCACAATTGTTGGCAGTAGTCCATAGTGGCATTTACCACCTGAGTAACATCCTTTAGCCCCCTCCGAGACCTGGCAATGCTATTACACATGTTTACAATGTCTCAGCCTAACTTCTGTAATCCTCTTTACAGCCAGGTCAATGGATGTACTCTAAGGAGTCTTCAGCTGGTGCAGAAATGCTGCAGCATGGTTACTGACCAACCTTTTGAGATGGTGTCATGTTTTTCCACTGCTGAGTGAACTGTGCTGGCTGCTGGTTAAGTGTCATATCTCCTTTTAATCTAGTTTAGTAATTTAGAAAGCCCTAAATTGGTTGGGTCCTGGACACCTGTCAGATCTCTTGCATCCTAATTTGCCCTCATGCTCTTTTCTTTCCAATGAGGTGGGCTTCTTAGTAGTACTGAGGGCCAGGTTCAAAACCTGGCCTTTGAGGTGGCTGGCATGGGTCTGTGGAATTTGCTCCTAAGGGCTCTTAGATATTTCTTCTTAGCAGAGGCCTTCAAGAGCATTCTGAAGACTTATTTATTTACCCAAGCTTTTGTAGTTATTAATAGCTATACTGCTTATCATCCTTGCTTAAAAGTTGTATTCTGTTTTAACTGTCTGAATTTTAATATCTCTGCATTTATTTATGTATTGTACCTCAAGGCAACTTGATTCTCTGGGGAAGGGTGCCACTGGAAATAAAATTACTACTACTACTATAGGTGGACAGATAATTATTGATGACCATAGTATGGAGATGTTTATGGTGGTGCTGCTGCCACTGGCACTTACTTTTGCAGTTGGTGTGTTTCTGAAGCAAGATGAACAGTGACAGTATGATGGGTCTCTTATATACCAATTGGGAAGGGACATTGAAGTACTCAAAAGAGAAACAGTGGGCACCTTTGGGCTTCCGGTTTGCTCAGGATGCTTTCTTCACCACATGTACTGGGTAATTAGAACTGGCTGGGAATGCTACTTTTTGTAGTGGACATTGAACCAGTTAAATCCTGGGGAATAATGAACCATAGCTTCTTTGGGCAAACCATCACATTCCCATCCCTAGTCAATCTCTTAGGCATTGTCCCTGCCCTACCACTAGGACTCCCAGTCCCTGACCCAAAATTTTTCATGCCACTTCTGCTTACAGAAATAGGGATGCAGCGAAAAGTCATTTCACTGGCAAAATTCTGGTAATATTGGGAATTTAGCCCTGTTAAATATTTAGCAAAATTAGCTGCATATTTCACGGGTGCGAAACACATGTGTATTTAAAAAAAGTGTTTTTCCCCCGCCTGAGTCCTCCTGACCATAGTGGCCAACATTAAAGTAAAATATTTAAACCCCAGAATCCCTGGTGGATAGTGGTCCCACCCCCCCGACTGATCACCAGCCCAATGTGAAGAATTCTCCCTCCACCACTACCACCACCGCACCAAGATTCATCCCCATCTAGTGTCCCACTCCCACCCCCTGGCCGATCACTGGCCCAATCTGAAGAATGACCCCCCTCAGATTCATACCCTGTCCCCTGTCATGACTCATCCATGAGTGTGGCATTGTTGTCATTACTTAATTCAAAAAAAACCCCAACCAAACAGAAAAAAAAATTTTCCTGGTGTCTAGTGGACCCCCCACTCCCCACCTCTCTCTGGTAGTGATCCCCACCTGTTTCCTCCATCCAGATGTCAGCAGGCCACTGCAGCACACCCTCCACTTACCTCCATGGCTGGCAGCCCGACTGAGAGCTTGCGCTTTTCATGAATGAGCCCAATCCCGACTGAGAGCTTTTCAGTTAGATCAGGCTCATTCATGATGAAAAGCACAAGTACACCATTGGCTGCTGGCTGTGGAGGTGAGTGGGACTGTGCCAGTGGCCTACTGGGGTCCTGGCCCTGGGGGGGAAGTGGGTTGTGGGTCACTACCAGACAAGGTGGGGCTGGTGGGGGGGTCCACCAGACACCAGGGAATGTTGTTGTTAGGCTTTTTTTTGAATGAAATAATGATGACCACAAGGCTAAGTACGGAGAAATAAAAACCTAAAATCATGCAAAAACAAGTCTCGGTATGTGCCATAAGTTTAAACAAAGATTCAACTATCTGATAAAAATTCACCAAAGTGAAATTAGGCAATTGAGCCAAGAAAAACGATTATAAAAAAACGGACTCAAAATGGGAGAGCGTAAGAATGTTCATGTATTATTACACAGTTTGATTTGCACACTGTTTTAGTACTGATAGCACTGTAATTATAATGCCTGCAAGTTTAGCAAGTAATGGAATCAAATACAGTTTAAAGGTGTCCAGTTTCTCCTTTGTTAAATATAGAGTGCTGCTTCACTGTTTTACTGCTACGACGATAGAGCTATGCATCATTGTTGCTTATTTATTTATTCCTGCCTTCCTTAATTCTAAGCAATTCCTATCTCCCTGCTGCCCCAGGACCTTCACATTTTTTTTATGCAGCCAGGTCACCTTGTTATATCCCATTGGGGTACTGTTGTATTAGTGATTGACATGTCCTATGGCCCCTGGTTTTATTTAGGGTCCTTCTTCACCTCCTGTACTGAAGATCAGATGCTTTTTATTTATTTATTTATTTAAATGTTTCACAAGGAGGCACACTGAACAACAAGTTGCTCATCTCACGGTGTGACCTGGGGAGAGGGGGATACATAGGGTTGTGAAGGATGATCAGTTACAATAGTATGTGGGTAGTACAAAGATTTCAACATTATAAGATTGTGCAACAGTTGGAACACAAAGTGTTGTACAATAAACAGTAGTGGAACATTGGGTAAATTACAATACATGTCCAAAATCATGCAAAAGAACATATAAATGTACAGAACAGTAAGAATGTCATACAACCATTTATAGTGCATGAGTGTACAGGAGCAGGCTTGAGGTAGTACGCAAGTGCTGTTGAAGAAAAAAGGACGGGGTTAGGTTGTGCACACTGGTGACCCAGAAGGTCAGGTGGTGAAGAGGGGGGATAGGCAAGAACTGAATATGAGGAGAAGGGGTAGCCATTTCCTGATTTCCCCCTTCAGGATGTTGAGAACCCCTCCGGGAAGGGGGTTATGGTAGGAAGGCAGAAACTGGGGATAGGTATTAAGGTGGGTTAAAGCAGAAACAGCTGAAGAAAATGTAATTGTGTAGGGCAGAGGTAAAGGAGTAGTTGGAGGAAGAGTGCCGTATTTCAGGGGGGAGGGAATTTCAGATTTTAGGGAAATGATGAGCAAAACCAGTCTGACTGATGGGGGTGGAACGGCGAGGGACCATCAAGGTGTGGACATCATTTGATCTGAGAGATTTGGTGTGGAGAGGTTGAGTGGAGAGAAAGGATCAGAGGAGGAGGGGAGCTCCCTGAACCAGAATTTGGAGGTTATTTGGCACAGTGAGAGATGCGTCTGTGAGATAGTTTAAGGAAGGTTAGAGAGCAATAGAGTTCACAGTGGTGGGAGCAGGAAGGGGAGTCCATAGCAAAGAGGCAGAAGGAGTTAGAGAGTGTCCAACTTGGTCAGGGAAGATTTGGGAGTATCACCATAGACTGTGTCACAGTAGTCAAAGATGGGGAGTATCATCTTCTGGACAATTTCGTTCCTTGCAGTCAGTGGAATGCAACTATGAGCACCAAGCTTGGGGTGCATTTTCTTCAGGATAGCATCGATATGCACAGAGAAGTTGAGGTGTTGGTCGAGCCAAACTCCCAGATATCTAAATGAGGAGATGTCCTCCAAGATGGTCCCATCAAGGGTGTGGAAGGTTGTGTGGTTTAAATGTTAATGGAAAATGTTTGGGAGAAGGGATGGGGTAGTTTGTTCATGGAAAGATTGTGGGGTGGGAATAGCACTTTATGCTTATTATTTACTTTGCACCCAGTTTTTGAGGTGGTTGAATTGCCCCTGGATAAAATCCCTTAGCCTATTATCTTCCTAAGTCAGGGCTGTTGGCAGCAATCTAATCAACTTTACATATTCCGCTTTTAAAGGACCTTCCTGCTCCCTCATCTTTAAAATAAATGGGAAGTGTATATCATTTTGTCACCTGGAACATAAAAGGTGTCCAGAATAAGCATAAAAGAGGGATGGTCCTGCACCAGCTCCACCATATTGGGGCTAAAATTGCTTGTCTCCAGGAAACCCACCTTTATAGGGAGGAGGTATGCCTGTTACGGAAAACCTGGGTAGGGCAAACCTTTGGAGCAGGGACATCTACAAAAAGTAGTGGAACTGCTATACTGATTGCTAAACAGTCCTCTTCACCATGACTCAGGAACGGCGGAACCCAGATGGTAGATACATTATAATACGGGGTAGACTTTAATCTTTTCCCATCATTATAGGGGCTATATATGGCCCAAATTCAGGCTCCCCAGGCTTTTTTACCCAGTTAATATCCCTCCTGGTTAGTAATCCTCCAGTTTTAACTATTATAGGAGATTGGAATCTTGTGCACCAGTCAGAATTAGATCAATCCAACAATAAACGAGCTGGCCTTTCCCCAGCACAAAGGGTTCTAAGAGACCTTATGGATAGTGTAGGGTTTATAGATGTATGGCGCTCATTATACCCTTCTGAATGGCAATACACCTATTATTCCCCCCCTCATAAAACCTTGTCTCGTATTGACTATTTTCTAGCCAATTCATTTTGCCTACCAGGAGTATTGGACATATCTATACTACCAAGGGTTTTATCAGACCATTGCTGTGTCAAATTGGCATATGTGCTGGGTCCAGGAGTAAGGCACGATTCAGTTTGGTGGCTCAACACTCAGCTTCTAAGATCGCCAGCCCAGCTTACCCACACCAGTGATTTTATCTCCTCATTTTTGGAAACTAACCGAGGTACAGCAGACAGAGTCAAAATAGTCTGGGCAGCACTTAAGTGTGCGCCCCGAGTCAATTTCGTTTGACTTGCTGCTACTCGGTCTCACAAAGATAAAGAGCAGTTGGATATCTTACGTGGAGTTATTCAGAGGCTTGAGCTTACCCTGAGTTGCCTCTCCCCAAATTCCGATTGGGCCAAACTGTATCATTTACAATCTCAATATGCTGAAATTATAGCCAAAAAAGCAGATTGGCCTTGCATCGTACCAGATTAAAATACCTCGACTCTGAGGAAAAGGCAGGCAAATTATTTGCACTTAGACTCAGGCAAGCAGAAGCAAGTAGATTTATAGCAGGATTACTCCCCACTCCTGAAGGACCTGTAATATTAGATCCCAAGGAAACAGGGAATACTTTTGCTAAGTATTTCCAGTTCCTATGTGACAAAGAAAACTTTCCCCCCAATTCCAGTTTGTGTATTTCAAAATAACTAACTTCAACCACTCTCCCAAAATTCTCCTTCCATCTAGGTGAGAATCTGGTAACACTCATTTCTCTTCAAGAGGTAGAACAAACTATTAAGCAATTACCCCTAGATAGGGCCCCTGGACCTGATGGTCTGCCCAGTAATCTTTATAAGGCATTCATCCCACAGCTTGTCCACTGTTGATGGACGTATTTAATTCCTGGTTTAAAGAGGGCATGCAGGATAATTCCTTTTCAGAAGTGCTGATAACGTTGATCCATAAACCAAGCAAAGACCCACTATTCCCGGAGAATTTTAGGCCCATCTTGCTTCTCAATACAGATATAAAAATTCTGGCTAAGATATTAGCTAATCATTTAGTCCTGATTATGGGTGAGGTCATTGGTCCAGAACAAGTGGGTTTTATGAAGGGCAGATCATTGGGGGACCATATGAGGAAACTAATTCATTTGCTGTTGGCCTCGAGGGAGTCCGGGGTCCCTGCAGCCCTGGTCTCCCTCGATGCTGAAAAATCATTTGCTAGGGTATCACGGGAATTTTTGTTTGCATTCCTAAGTAATTTTGGTATTCTGGAAGATTTCATTAAATGGGTAAAGGTTTTGTACACTTCTCCCATAGCTAAGATTTGGTGTAATGGGTCACTATTGGCCCCATTCCCCCTTTATAAGGGAACTCGACAAGGATGCCCGTTCTTTCCCCTTCTTTTTAATTTCTACCTTGAACCCTTAATTCATAATATAATTAATTCACCTTCTGTTTGAGGAATTCAACTGGCATTAAATCTATATGCCCTATCCACATATGCTGATGACCTCCTGTTGCATGTTGAAGAACCAACCCAATCTATCCCTGCCCTGTTGGAAGAGATAAATAAATTTGCCATACTCTCATCTTACAAACTTAACTTATCCAAATCAAAGATCTTTCCCCTTAATAATCACTTGTCTAGAGCTGATACCACACACTTGGGTCTTTCATGGGAACCCAAAAGCCTAACTTATCTAGATATAAAAATCTCCCAAGACATCCCTTCTCTGGTTAAGGACAATTTTACTAACCTACTCCAAACCCTGAAGAATGACTTAGAAAGATGGAAGTTCCTTCCACTCTCCTTATAGGGTCGGATTAACATTATAAAAATAAATGTACTGCCAAGACTTTTAAATCCATTAGGCATGTTAGGTCTTTTTCCCCTAAAATCTGGTTTAACCGTCTCCAGAAACTGCTTAACGCTTTCTTGTGGAAAAATAAAGCAGTTCAGAGACCGTATGGCAAATTAACTGCTCCTAAACTGCAGGGTGAATTGGCTTTTCCTTCATTTTTTCTCTACTATTGAGCTCAGCGTATCACCAGAATCGCTTTTATACTTCTAACCTAGGACCACGCAATCCCTATTCATATACCCCCACTTGGGTGGAAATCAAGCGGGCCCTGGCACACAGTTCTCACGTATCCTTTCAGCGCTAGTGACACTGTCGCTTACCCATCTCCCTAGGTCCCTGAAAAAAACCCCAATTGGATGGTCTCTCTGGGCCTTCCATCAACTTCAAACTCATTTATCAAAAAACTGGCACAGGTCATCCTCTCAGCCCATTTTAAATAACCCTCATTTCCAAATAGCCCATAGGACAATCATGCTAATTTTTTCCCTGCAGTTTAGGGATTGTACTCTCAGTACCTTCATTCAAAACGCTGCTTTGATTGATTTTCCTGCCCTCCAAACCTGACTACACCTAGAGAATAGGGACATCTTCAAATTTTTGCAAATCAAAAATGCAGTCCTGGACTTTATGGGGCCTAAACCATGGCCTCTTTCTCTCCCAGAAGATCTTCCCTCTCTGTTGCAAGTAGCCATACAAGAGCATGCAGTGTCCAAGGTCTATAAACACTAGCAATCTTTGGACATGTCTCTCCCTTCAGGTATCTGTCACTATTAGGCACTGGAACTATCCCTCCCCATGGAACCCTCTTACTGGACCAGAATTTGGAGGTCAATTTATAAATACTTCAAGCAGGATAAACTCTGTTTAACCCACTTTAATATTATGTATAATTTGTACTACACCCCTGCTAGATTATATAAATTTGGAAAGTTAACCTCTCCTTTTTGTAATCATTGCACTCTAGCTGCTGGATCATTATTTCATTTTCTGTGGACTTGCCGAAAGCACAAGCCTACTAGAATGCTATAAAACAGACCCTAAGTCTTTTGCTGTTCCTGGAACCCTTGTTTACTCCTGAATGTTGTCTGCTATTCAAATTCTCAGATGGCATTCCAAGGATTAGAAAGGCTCACATTGCACTAGTGGCCTCCACTGTTAAATTAGTAATGGTGAGACACTGGCAAGAAGATTCACTCCCCTCAGTTTTAGAGTGGTTCCATGAAACTATCTTTGCAATTCAATTGGAAGAGCACATTGCAAACATGCAGCACAAACCACAATCTTATCACTCCATATGGGCGCCCCTTCAAACTTTGCTTTCCCTTACACCCTAACTTAATGGATTCCATGTCCATTTTACAATGGATGCAATTAACCATCCAATTACTACCTTGAGATAATCATAGAGTGCTTAGGGGTGGGGTGGTTTGGGGATGAGAGAATATAGATTTTCTTTAGAGCTTTGTTTAGTACTGTTTTGTATTTTGTATCTATGCATTGGTTTAATTGTCTTGCAGCTTCATGGCAACTCTTTCTATTCTCTTATATTGTCTATGCTGCATAAAACTGAATAAAGCATATTGAATCAAAAGAAAAAATAAGGAGGGGATGGGAAACAGTGTCAAAAGCTTTGTCTAGGTTAAAAAAAGATGGCCGAGGTGATCAGGCCATCATCCATCCCTAAAAGGATGCAGTTAGTAAGCCTGAGGAGGGAGGTGTTTGTTGAGTGGTTCTTTCGAAAACCAGATTGGAAGAGGGTGAAGAAGGAAGAATCAGAGAGAAAGAGTGATAGCTGAGAGAGAACTAAATGTTCTTGATGTTTGACAATGGTAGGAAGGAGGGTAATGGGACGATAGTTGCCAATAGTGGATGTGTCACCACCCTTGGGGAGAAGAAGGACTACAGTGTGTTTCCAGGATGAGAGTACTTGGGTAGAAAAAAAGGACAGGTTAAGGATTAGGGATATAGGATAAGCAATTGCAGGAGCAGAAAGGTAGAGAAGTTTAGGATCACACTCATCTGGTGAGGAGTCTTTACAGGGGTTGAGCGATAGGAGAGCATTAAGAGCTTCATCAGAGGAGATACTAGAAAAGGAAAATGGGGGAGGGGTAGGGACTGGCTGAGGCGAAGGGCTGAAGTTAGTAGGTGGCAATGGAGAGAGGAAATTTAGAAGAGAAATGGTGCACGAGGTGTAGTAGGCATTAAATTAATTGGCCACGGAGCCAAGGTCGGAAACTAGGGAGTTATTTATTTTCAGAACTGGAGGGGGAGGGGGAGAGAATAGGGCATGAACTACCCTACAGAATTTAGATGGAGAGTTAGTGTTAGTCAGGAATGAGGAGTTGAAATAATCAGACTTAGCCAATCTAGTAGCTTTAGTATATGAATTGTGTAGCATTCTGTACTTGACATAGTCATTTGGATGTTTAGTAGATTTCTGTTTTCTCCAGGCCCGATCATGCTCCCTGAAGCAGGCCAGTAGTTTGGGGTTGATCCAGGGGAGGTGAATCCTATAGATTTTGGTCTGTCTGAAAGGAGCAAAGGCATTCCAGGTGGCAATGAATTTATCCTTAAAATAGTCAAGTGCTCGGTCAACAGAAATGGCGGTGGAGAGTGGGGCCCAGTCGGTGGAAGCGAGTGCAGATGTGTGCTGGTCGCTTCCCTCCTCCTCCCCCAGGGCTCCAATTTTTCAAGGGTCAGATAGTTTTATTTAATGTATTTGAAGCAAGTAGTAGGGCACAGGGATGTTGGGGTGCTGCTCTCATCTCTCCTAATTGTTACACGAAGTCCCTGCACCCTAATTGGTATTGTAGAGGTATGCCTCAGACAGCTAGCATTTGTGTATATGTTAAACTAACATATAGGGCTAAGGACATCTACTGTACAAGAGTAGATGTCAGGATATGTATGCACATAATTGCTATACGCTTTATTCTCTAATATACACATGTATTTCTTGCTTACAAGATGCTAGGACACTTGTGTCCTTGTAGAATCATAATATATGAGTTGGCATTGCCACTTCTGATGATTTGTATTACTACACGACTATGTACAAACTGTACTTCCTTTGTTTCCAGAAAGTGATGACTATAACAAAATTGTATAATGTTATCTAGGACTGTGGAGCCACCTCTGATTTAGCCAATAGGGCTCACCTCTGTAACTAGAAATGTTTCTATATTATAGCAACCATAGTAATTATCGTAGGTATATAATGAAGGACATTACATCTTTTTTTTCCCATGTCTTTATCTCCCCAGGGGCCACCAGTCTGCCTTACCGTTCCATGTCTGACATCTCCCCAGGTCTATCCGGCCGCCATCTCCTCCTTGGGCTACCTCCTCCGACGTCCACATTCGGGCCTTGCGGCTACCCCCATGGCTTGCCCCCCGTGGTGGGGTGGTGGTCAGCACTCCCTCCGGAGCTCAACCCACCCCAATCAGGATCTGGTACTGCCGCGCACCCTCGGTGCTGAGACAGCCCCCCACAACGGGAGATGGCTATCATGCTGCCATGACTAGGGCCCCAGTTTTCCACTTTTCCTTTCTACCTGAGCTGGCAGGCATGCAGTGATGCCAATGGCCATGAGTGTGCACGCGTCCGCCCACGCCTGGCCAGCACGCCTCACCCCACACATGTGCTCCCAGCAGCAGTAGTACCTGTCTCCACTGGGGGTCCCCCCTGCACCGGGATGACCCTGGATCCCCCACAGGGTGAGGAGAGCTGTCCTATGGATGCTCGATCCTACTCCCTCTCTGCCGACCCCCAGCACCCGGGCTTGTTCCCGAACCCGGGTTGCTGGCATGACCTGAGGTGTGGCGTCCAGCGCCTCAACCCTCAGTGCCACTGGGCTGGCCGACATTACATCTTTTACCTCGGAGACCCCTGAGATTTCTACACTCCTCGAGGCATAGGGAAAGCATAGCATTGTCTCTCAGTTCCTAATGGTAAGAACTGCTTAGGGCAACTGTGATTTTCCTTTTGGTAGTAAAAAACAAGATTTATTACTTTCATGCAATGTGTCTGTGATTCCTTGCATTTCCATTATTGCCAAGAACCTGAGAGTGAGGTTTAGACCTCCTGACACCGTCTTGTTCAGGTGTTCCTTCCCCCCAATGGACCACAAGCAATTGAAAGATAAATAAATAGATATTTTGCTTTTCTAAGTATCATTAGACTTTTTATTGCTCCAGCTTACAGAACCTTCCACTACTCACTGTGCAGCTATTTGTAATAAATCTACAGTGAAACTAAGGGTCCGATTACAAGATTGATGTACTATTTATCGAGTGTGAGCAGAAAGGCTGTAACTGTTTATTACTTATCTCTGCTGCTGCTCCATTGTCAAAAACTCTCATTGATGCTTGTGGAGCTACTTGTTCTACATGCAGTAGGAAGCAATTGGAGCTATCTGAACTACGTGCAGGAAGAAGTAATTGGAGCTACTACACTGTTGATTGTTTATACTCCCACCAAGGGTTACTGAGTGTCAGTTATTGTCTGCTCCTAAACTTTACTACTGCCCCACTTGAATCTGGTGGAGGAGGCATTCTTCAGATTGGGCTAGCGATCAGCCAGGAGGATGGGGACACTAGACACCAGGGACTCTGGGGTGTAAATATTTACTTTAATGTCGGCCACTATGGCCAGGACTCGGGGGGGGAGGGACACGTTTTTTTAAAATATACCATTTTCACCAGTTCAAATGTAGAATTTCACCCGCAAATGGTGAAATGTCACCAGTGGGTGGTGAAATTCCACTTTTTGTGGGCAAACATTTGCATTTCACCAGCAGAATTTCACATTTTGCACCCACAAAATATTTCATGAAATGTGTGAATTACTCAAAATGTTTTGCTGAATGAAATTTCTGCATTTCACCCATGTCTATACAGAACTGGTACTTGGTGGAGCTGGCATGGTGCAACCTTTTCCTACTCTCTTCCACTGCCTGCATTCTTTTCTCATCCAAATCTTTTATGTACTGTAGGGTTTCTACTGTGTGTTAGAAATGGTCTAAGAAATTCCCGGGATTTGACTGGCTGCTAGCCCTGTCAAGGAGGGCATCTTTCAGGCATCATAGCATGGGTATTGAAAGTGCCAGTCCCAACCAACCTCATCATAAATAGCAACGGGCACTGGCAATTTTGAAATGGTAAACCCACCATTTTGTTTGTCTTGCTAACCAACATTTTCCGAAAAACATATCAGGCAGTCTAACACCCCCTCCCACTATTGCAAATGCATTGGTACACAACTGAAACACATGTTTAGTTAAAAATTAAAGTTCTTTCACTCACAACAAAATCTTAAATATTACTAATGTTCCCAAGCTCCATGCTTCTCCTAATGCAAGCCGATATGTAGCTGCAAGTTGGCAGCGCATCTGCATCTACTGGGAGTGGAACTCATGAAAGTACCATTATGGTTCCTTGGCCCAATTCTACTGATTTCCTTAGTCAATCTCCTTAGGTTAAAAAGTGTATCCCTGCTACTAATCCCATTAATGCTGCATGGCAAAACCAAAATTAAGAGAAAAAAAAGAGCAATGTACCTTTCTGTACAGGGTGATTTCTTTGTTTACTGCCACTTCACTTCAATGCCCTCACTTTTCAGCTCCTGATCTTGTTCCATCCCTCCTCTGCAGCTTCCCATGGAGCCAACTTGCCCGATCCTGAAACAATCCTTTTAGTGATCATCTCATCATTTTACATTTCAAATTGAGCATGGCTATAATGGGGCTGGGGAGAGGACACAACTCGACACAACCCATCCATCCTCG
This sequence comes from Neoceratodus forsteri, assembly GCA_016271365.2. Lineage (NCBI taxonomy): Eukaryota > Metazoa > Chordata > Ceratodontiformes > Ceratodontidae > Neoceratodus > Neoceratodus forsteri. The sequence continues at coordinate 432,277,662 of CM028137.1, read as the reverse complement.
GAAGCTTCCCACACAGCTGTCTTGCCCGATCCCAAAACAGTCCTTTTAGCAATCGTCTTCCTATTTTACATTTTAAATGGAGCATGGGCGTAATGGGGCAGAGAGAGAGGAGACAGCTCTACACAAAATGGAGGGATGATGGTTAAAGAGGAGACAAATACTGCCACTGACCCAAGTTAATGGCTACAGTGCTCTCTTCTGCCATTACCATCATTGTGGAGTGCAGAGAATGCTTTACACAAGTCAGCTTTTTTATTGATTTTTATAATTTTTTTATGTTTAATTTTTTAAAACATTTTAATTAAATCACCTCAAGACCATTTTCTAACACAAAAATACCATCCAGGGTGGGTGGTATTGGGCAATACCGGAACTTCCATGGGGCTACAAGGCACTCTGCCTGTGGCGCTGGGCCTCATTACACCTCTGGGCTTTCCAGTATTGCCCAATATGGCCCACCCTGTTGGGTATTATTCCTTATTCATACTGTGGCAGATGACAACACACTCATGACAGTCAAGTTGCCCAGTGACACACTCATCCTTAACCTCACGGAAAGACCTGCAGCATCCTACTTAACTTAGTTTTCACTCACAGCAAAAGCAATAAATACATAAAAATAAAGATGCTGAACACCACTAGCAGTGAAACTATTTGTCAATAAATACATCAAACTTCCCTTGCCACCTTTCCCAGGTTATAAAATTCACTGCCTTGCACCTGCAGTTGGGGGGGGGGGGTTGAAAGTAAACAATATGGATTTCTACACCATCTACACAACCAACACTCAATAAAAGAAAAATATCTGTCAAACTAGTCTTTCCCAAATCCGTGCTATACCTTTTTTAGTTAACTAAATTCACACTGCCTTTTCCAGCTGATGGGCCTGCAGCTGCTGCCAGTGCAGTTTCATTCTGTGCATTCCCTCCTCTACTTGCTCATCTGCTTTATTTTTCATTTTCCAAAATACTTTGGCTAATGTTTCCTGTTTTCAGGTTCACCATATTGAAGATTACCTTCAGTCTCTCTGTAGCCATAGAGACCACTCCATGGTCTTCATGGCTAAAGAGACTGCTGGCCATTATTGTAACAATGAACCAGAATACTGGAAGCATTTGCCCACGTATGTTGAAAGCTGCAAAATAAGGCATATGAGCCAGCATTGCAAAGCCCACAAAACCTAAAGGAAAGTTACCTCATAGAATGTGAGGCTACTAATATAATCAAAGTAGACCACTACTGCCCTGAAAGAAGTAAGGGGACAAGAAATACTGCTTATCTAATTTCATGTTATGATACCCATTTTGTATGCAAATACAATCATTTCTGATTATAGAAGTTGAGTCTGCTGCACTTTCATTTTTCTTGTTTCTTTTCATCACTGAGTCAATCACTTCTTATCATACACCCCAGTTCCCCTACTTTGCAAGGGGAGTAGGCATCTGGGAACAAACCTTTTCCTTTAAAGTATTTTATAACTATTGGTCTTCTTCTATACAATAGGATACCTATATACAATGGAATCAGTCAAGCTGTAACACTCATCACAATTTCTGCCAGTGGCATGCTGCAGAATACTGCAAACTGTAATTAAATGACATTTATTCCAATTGGTCACAAAGGAAATGGTAATATACTTAACATAGAACTTTGCATCTTGGCTGACTCCACTGTACCCACAGTATGTTTACCACTGATAACAAATAGGTACTCCACAAAAAAAAAAAACTGTGTATGGCAAAACTTTCATAGTGATCCTGCACTCCATTTTGGAAATTAGAGATAATGTTTTATAATAATGTCTATGAACCAAGAGCAGATCATTTCATAGCCTTAGGTGCAGAACATCTGAACAAGTCAGATGCCATTCTGAAAGTAGAACCATTCAATATTATTTGATAAAGGTACAGATAAATTAATTGTTTATTTAAATATGGAATCATTTTCATATCTGGAAGTTAAGAAAACTTGACTTTTAAATCTGGCACTGTTTCACTGCCATATGTGAACTGAGATATTATGCAATTTGTCATAACAAGGCTTAATCTCATTATTATTCTAAACACTTTCAATATAGCTTCAGGCAGATCTAACTAGAAAATGGATTCTTGTAATTGGTAAGTTTTGGAACATTCTGGTCTATGTACCTCTTCTAATCAAGGTCGTTGTGCATGTATGATTTCACTTTTCAATTTGTAAACAGTTAATTGATTGTTGCTTTGAACTGTTATTTGGTGCTTCCAAATTACCCCAGACCATTTCAATATAGTTCATTAAATAGAATGGTATATACATGACTTTCTAAACTAATTAAGGCTAATAACAAGCATATATACAGGTCCAAAGTCATGCTTTTAGACAACACTATAAAATGTAGATTATTACAAATAGGAAAGCATGCATTTGAACAAATATACTTGTATTGTTTTCTCTTTCAACCACAACAAATTAATACATACTGTATTGTACTATCACTACTATAAAATAAATAGAATATAGTTTTGTTTTCATTCAGTGATCAGCAATATCAATTAAATCATGTTCTCAGTGACCTGCAAAGATTATGTTTCCTTTTTTCTTTGTTGCATGGTATGTACTTATGCTGCTCTTAGCTCCTTAATACTGATCTGGCCTTTGACTTCTTTGTAAATAATTTCCTTAACATACCAAATAAGCATGCCTCTCTGTAGCAGTGTAGACTGAAGTATGAAGGGTCAGTGCTCAAAATGTTGGACAGAGACCTATAGAGAAGCATGAAGCAGAGGGACAGTGCCTGGGGCCATTTTAATCTCTCTCGTCTGGTACTGCAGCTGATAGGCATTGCTATCTCAGAAACTCCTGTAAAGCAAACCTAAGGAAAATATAAAACATTATGTAAACAGCCTACAGACTAAAATCTGTCCAATCCAAAAAATGTCTGGTTTCAGGTAAACTATCTACTTAAAAGTTGTTCTGGTACCTGTGTCCATTCTATTACTGTTGGTGATAAAATTATCAGTGATCCCAACATATCTGCCAATGTGTTCAGCAATTATTTTACTGACCTTGACAGGTTTGCAGCTTCACAACATAGCACACAGCCTGGTCTCCTTTCCACAGGTTCTTCCACCTCACAAATGCATTTCTGGCTGGTCTCAGGAAGAGGTTCTTTCCCTACTGAAGCTAATTAGAAATGATTGTACCCCCTGCTATGACAAGTTAATGGTTGAATTCCTAGATATTGCTGCTCTAGTTATAGCCATGACACTTGCAACCATATTTGACAAGTTCCTAATTCTGGGCACCGTCTGTGATCAATGGACAATGCAACATTTACTGCTATTGATAAAGGTGGGTCCAAGGACCAAATTGAGAACTGTCTGCCAATTTCACTTATATGTTCTCTGGTGAGATACAGGACAGGCTGATTCATAACTAACTCCAGGAATACTTCAGATTCTACCACATCCTATTTGATTCCCAGCATAACTTTAGAAAACACAATAGCACAGACACAGCACTGATCCAGCTGACTACTGACATACTAGTGGCAATGTATCAAGGGCAATCTACAGGTTCCATTGTCACTGACCTAAGGAAGATGTTTGGCCTGGAAAACTACCATCTCCTGCTGTTTAATCTCACACAGATTGGTATGAACATTCTTGCTTGCAACTGGTTTAGGCAACATGTTTGCAACAGGAACAACTTGTCCAGAGGCAAGGTGCATTATTTGATCTCAAAGACATCTAAATGGGTGTGCCTCAAGGTTTTAGTCTATGTTCCATGCTTTTCTTGCTATTTGTTAATGATCTGCCGTCAAACTGCGGTGGACCCATATATCAGCATTCTGCTGATGATACTGTCTTATACAGTAGCTCCTTGGACCTAAACCAGATGACCCTTACATTGACAGGGACAACAAACTCCTTGAAACCTGGGTGCTAAACAAAAACATGTCTTAAACTTAAAAAAAAAAGGCTCTATGTAACAGCTTAATTTGGTTCAGTTTCAGCTGGTTACCATCTGTATCCCCACCCTTGGGTCACCATTGAAAAAGGGACTTCTAGTCTCAGTGTGCTTACCCAGTCAACAAAATTCAATAATAATTGTCTGGCTCCAGACACCTAGGTAATGATAGACAGGCATTGCTTGAGCCTTCCACCCTCTCTTGCCTTCATGTTGATGTGAATAACTTGATGAACTACTTAGGGGTTAACCTCAACATGAACATACCATTAAATCTCATGTGACTGCTTTTCCTAAATCTATTCATCAAAATGTTGATCTTCTCTAGAGGCTTACTACCTACCTACCTTACCAAAGAGGCTCAGCTAGACATTGCCACTAGCATGCTGCTGCTGGTGCTATCATGGTGCTCTTATACTTCATTCCCTACTAGAAACAGAGCTGGGTAGATTGAGGGTGCTGTACAATAGAGTGCCTTGCGATGTGTAATAAATACAAAATTGAATATGTAAGAAAATGTTGTTACTTATGGATTGTGTTCACATATAATTTAAAGTGGCATGAGCACATAAAAAGCATGACACAAAAGGTTAAAAGATTCACCCCATCAATAGAAAGGTTTGCATACAAATATGGAGGACAATCAGTAGAAGGATCACTCAGACCTCTAAATGCTAAAATCAGAAGTCAGATCCTATATGGGGAGGAAATATGGGGCCAGGATAAAAGTGATATATTAGAAACTAACATGAGTAGATTTTATAAAAGGCAATTGGGGATACCCAATGGAACATCATCTAGCTTGACTAGATTGGAAATAGGGCAAAAGTCGATTAGCTGTAACATTGAATAGAGACTCTCTCTATATTGGTTTAAAGTATATAATATGTATAGTGATAGATTGCCTAGAGTATGCTTGGAGGAAACTTTGTCTTATAATCAAGATGAATTCATTTGACCCAGTATACTTGAGAAAATAATCAAACCATTTGAACTGTTGGATTGTCTAACTGAAAGCTGTAGAACACTACTAAAAGACATACATGAGCATATTAGACTGAGAATTCAGGGTTTACACATCCAAAAACTGTAAATTAAGCTATTGGTTGGCCAAAACTATGAAAAGAGAATTTGGAATGGAAAAGAAGTCCATTACTAAATTCAAATTTGGGTATGTAGATAGTCAAATGTTAAGGACGTTTTATGGAATGACCAACCTTAGCTCATCTGCTTACAACATGGGTGAAGACAATCTAAAACATTTACCTTTACTCTGTTCCTTGTATAAATATGAAAGTAAACTGTTTCTGGGAGATACTTTAGCATCTTTGAATATGGAACCTGACAAAAGTCAGCTATTTGTTAAAAACCAATAACATACATATATTGGAGACAATTGCAAGGTTTTGTAGAACCATAGAGAGGAAACAATTGCACATAGTTACTGACAAGCAAAGTCTAGGGAAAAACTTGAAATGATAGGACCCTTAAAGATCCCCTATTAATTGAGGGTTATATGTATGTATAATGACTAGAATATGCATGCATAATTTATGTGGAATATAGCTGAGTATGTTATAAATAAATGTTATGGTATATATTGTAAAACTGAGGGCTGCGTTCCTCTTTTTATATTTTGCATGTATGTCATTTGTACTCATTGTAATGACAATTTTAACTTGTCAACAATAAAACTAAAACTGAACTGAATTGAGTGCCATGTTTTGTAGCTGGTGCCCACCCTAGAGATCACCACTGTGCAGTTCTATCTGCCCTAAATTGGCCTTCTCTTGATATAAAGGTTGCCAATCTGCTCCTCTGTTTCTTCTTTAGACTCAGTCAGCGCAACACTATCCCTTCTAGCCTGAGGAGGCTCCTCAATCTCAAAACCCAATGGTGCCTACTCTGCTCCTCGAACCTATCTTTGCTTGCTGTTCCATGGATTAGGACAGCTGAAGTTAGAGGTCATTTGTGGTCTCAGCCCCATCTGTTTGGAACAAGCTTTCACAAGACGCTCAAAACTGTTCCTTCCATGCCTCATTCAAGTTAACCTTAAAGGCCCATGTGCTAAGGTTTACTCAGTGTCTATGTACTTGCTGAGATGACGTCCCACCCTGATCACTACACCACCTTTTTTTGCCTGGCAACCCCTGCCCTTTATATTTGGTACCTGGTATGCATTTTATTCAGATGCCTAAGATTATAATGTGTAATTTGTGCCCTTGTCTAAAGCTTTGTAACTTATCCAATCTTTGTATATGCAATATCTCCTGAGTATGTTGTTTGTTGACTTTTTTTTGTACACCATGTGTAATATTTGATGGTTATCTCATATATGTGTCTTCAATGTATATCAACTTCCTGTATTCTTGTCTTATGGAATTTTTCCCATATGTAATTAACTCTGAGTCACCGTAAATAAAAAGGACTTCTACTCCTAGTTGGCCTACCCAGCTAACAAATTCAAATATATACATATAAATATAAATAAAATAACTTGACAATACAGTGGCCAGAGTTCCCAATAACATGTTAATTAAGAAGGCAGGGACACTAGTATGTGGTGAATAAAGAACGAGATCAAACTGGGTACCAGATGATGTAACCTAATACAGAAGAACAATAAGAAGCACATACCTGCCTCAAGTCACTAAGGGTTTGAGAGAGTCTCATGTCCAGCTTCAGCAGACTCTCTCTTCCAGCAATCAGTGTTCCCACAGAAGTACTGAGGGAACAACAAGGGAAGTGTAGCCCCACCAACAGGGAGCCCCACCAATTGAATTGTGTGGCCAGAAGAGACACGCTATTGAAACACTGGTGCTGCCACTTCAAAATTGCTCAATTCATACTGCTTTGGAACACTTCTCTTTACTGCATTGCTCTGCCTCAGGTCATCAAGGAGTCGAGAGGGTCTCATGTCCAACTTCTGTAGACCCCCCCAGCACTTTTCATTCCCAGATCTATGTGATCGGTGATCGCCATTTGGGCAACTGCACATCAGCGAAAAAATATTTTGGTGATGTACTCCCCAGTGCACAGCAAAATGGTACTGGGGAGTTGGGATTTGTTTGCTTTATGCGGGTTGCTTTGCCCCCTGCACCCCTCTACTTAAGGATTCTCAGCTCCAGGAGTGTGCATGTGGGGGGGGTGCAAACACACACACACACAAAAAAAATTCAAGCCGGGCACAACAAAAAGTACCTGCACCTGGACCCAAACTCAGCACCATTCCCATTGCACTCCTGAACCCACCCACCATGGCACAGAAGTGACTCAGCAGCTCGCCATGGCACCACCGCCTTCAACCCTCCATCCCCTCCCACACCACACTAGGCGTGCTCACTCCTCCCATGTACATAGGCATGTAGTGACAGGATGTCGCTATTCCACACTCCCTCCATCCGGTCACCCACCTTCCCCAGTCACCCCAATGACAGGCACCATGATTGAGTTGCCCTTTCAGTAGGCACCCAATCGCAGCTGCCAAAATCACAGGACACCTTCATTCCCATCAGAGCACCAGAAACCAACAAGGAACATCTAGCCCTGCTCACTGGAAGCCCAGCCAGTTCAATCATGTGGTCGAACCACATCACACCTCAAAAGACTCACAGCCCAAGCTGCCCTTCTATGTTGCAAGCCTCACACTAAGGACCAAGTGCAAAGAACAATGACTGGGAGTCTGCAAGGGAGTCAGCCTATTGAGACTGCTGGTGGCTAAAAATACTAATAGTTCTTCAGATACACAGGTCATGATACATACCTGTGCTGAACTGTAAGGTACAGATTGTATGATTAGAAAAAGTGCTATCATCTCCTTCCTACTAGGGATGCCATGGTATACTTGTGTACAAGTTTACCATGGTATGAACAGCTAATGACATCATTATCACACTGTTTGTTTCATACTGCAATAACCATTCCATGCGGTATACCACTGGCGGGCAGCTGTGCACTATGCATTTTTCTCTCTGGCTCTGCTCCCATATTTTTCATGCTGTTTCACTCTGGAGGACCAGGGGGAGGGGAGCATCAGCAAACAATTCTCCCAGTCTGTCACAAATTTCAGCCAATAAAGATGAGTCATGCAGAATAGTGGAAGGTGATCTAAAATTACCTTTTTCCCAGAAGGAAGCCAGAGAAGAGCAGAAAAATGTGTACATGAGTCGCCAAAAGGCAGAGTAGTCTAGGTAAAGCTACCGCAGAGCTGACTGATAACCTTGACCCACAATGTCATTCCAGATCCCGTCCAGTGAAGTCACCCATGTTTCCTTCCAGGCAGACCCAGGATAGGAGAGAGCAGGAGATGGAGGGGCAGACAGGACAGAACCATGGATGGCCCACCCCACAACAGCCATCATCCATTCAACAAAGTGAGGGAAGAGTGAGTGACTGATCATTTTCTCCAACAAGCCTCAAGATAAATATTAAAAAAAAAACACAGTTATAGTAATGAATCACTCAGACACACCATACATTCTAATGTGATGGCCATTTGACTTTTTGAACTGCCTGATACTGAACCATCACCTCTTCTTCTAAACCACTTTAAAAAAATGTAAATGTTTTCTTCTATTTTCTGCTGGTTACTATTTGCTGACTAAACACTGTATGTGCAATAGGACATACACATGCAACCATAAACCGAGAGTGAAAGAACCACCTGCTGACTAATTGATTCAGTGTCTGCTTAGCAAAGCAGCAACTCTTTTTTTTTTCAATTTGTGAAAAAAAATAATTTTGTAGCCTTCTCTCCCCCAAGATAAACCAGCACAGTCCATGTGTCTCAGACCGGAATTTGAAACCCGGTCCACAAATGCACCACTTCCATTGTTGCCTACAGCTCATCCTGCCGAGCTACAGCAGCCGCTCAGCGGACCCTCCTCCCAGCAGAGGTCTTATCCTCTTCCGGGCAACAGTGACTGGGTGCACAACCACACTTACACAATTTTGTGGTTTTGCACCCTGTTGCTATATCTGACTGAACTGTCTGCATTACGAGGTTTGACCTGTGCCATATTGTATATGGCATATTGACCTGGTAGGAGACAGATCTGATGTTGCAATGCACACACTGTATTTGATGTATTTTTTGTTGAAGTGAGGCCGGGGGGACTGACTGAAATGAGTGAGTCTATCACATTAGAAACTAGAACAGCCTGACAAGAGCTCCCCACTGAGAACCACCAACAGGAGTAACATATAGTAATAAAGTGGTAATTGTTGCACAACAGTGATACTACATTTGATTTAGATCTGTTTGAGCTCACATGTAGAAGCAGATATGACCTGCTGACTGCTGTTAAATACTCCTATGCAATACAACGCTATATATATATACATATGTATATATATATATACAGTATATAGAACAACGCTGAAAATAGAAAATAGAGTTGGAAATCCACATTTCGACCGCAGGTCTTCTTCAGGAAATATCTAAAAGAGAAAAAAAAAGTTAGTGTAGCAGGGAGGTGAAATGAGGGATATATATACAGTCGTAGCCAAAAATATTGGTGCCCTTACACTTTTTCAAATAACTCACAATTTCCTCTAAACATAAGTTGAAATTAACAACAGTACAGTATTTGGCCTCCACAATTCTTTATCTCTCTGTTAATATTACAGAACCTTTGTTTTTGATGCAGAATTTAATATGTCCTGTAAATCAGAAAATGAAAAGAAATAGCATTGACAAAATTATTGACACCCTAGACTTGATATTTGGTAGCACAGTCTTTGGTCAAAATAACTGCAATCAACCGCTTCCTATAGCCATTGATGAGCTTCCTGCACCTCTCTACTGGCAGTTTAGCCCACTCTTCTTGTGCAAACTGCTCCAGTTCTCCCAGATTTGAAGGATGCCTTCTCCCAACTGCTGTTTTCAGATCTCTCCACAGGTTTTCAATGGGATTCAGATCTGGACTCATTGCTGGCCACTTCAGAACAGTCCACCATTTTGTCTTGAACCATTCCTGGGTGTTTTTTGAAGTGTGTTTGGGGTCATTGTCCTGCTGGAAGACCCATGACCTTCGACGGAGACCCAGCTTTCTGACACTGGGTTCAACATTGCGCTCCAAAATGGCCTGGTAATCTCCAGATTTCATGATGCCATGCACACGTTCAAGGCACCCAGTGCCAGAGGCAGCACAGCAACCCCAAAACATTACTGAACCTCCTCCATGTTTGACTGTAGGGAAGGTGTTCTTTTCTT